>CP093834.1:2410451-3010451 GCA_033064975.1 Smittia sp. YW1114-2 | reverse complement strand
CGACTATCAAAGGGAACAGAAACGTCAAAGGAAGAGTTTTGTTGAGAGGAAGATAATGGAACTTTACACACGAATGCCGATTCTGCGAAATTTGAACAAAATGAGCTCAAAGTTATTCAATTTTATATTAAAAATATTTGCTTGGTATTTTTGGAAGGAAAACTTTGTTAAGAAATCTTTGAAGATGACGCTGAAACTTTGGCTGCTTCGACACAACTTTTTACGAATGAACGCCGAGAGCTTATGAGCCCAACCAACCCTTTAACCCAAATTTAATATTTCGAACCCTCCTCGTCGGAATCCCACGAACTTCAACAATGAGAAAAGTTTACACTCGCTTCCCTGACTCGAATTCTTGGAGGAAAGTCAAAGATTCAAATAAAATTTGAAGGCAAAACGAGTTTTAGCTTTCCTAGAACGCGAGCCTTGATTGTTTTCCGAAGAATTTCGTTAGACGAGGCAAATTTTGTAATCATCTGTTGCGATGGAAAACAGCCTCGGTGCGTTTGGGTTCACTGATTGAGCAAGCCTACCTAACCTAATCTGTAGAATCCCCGTCAATATTTGTTACGGATTTCGGCTTTCGAGCGGGAACAACAATCAGTCGGCAGAGAAATTGAACTGCTGAGGTGGAAAATCTCTCGGATTATATTTTCTTCATCCGCCTCTCCCACTTGAGATAGCAAAGCAGCCAAGAGAAACATTCAGTCCCCAAAGCTTTATACCAAAAAAAAAAGCTTTGCGTATTGAGTTAGTAACGTCACCGAGAATTTCATTATTTAGGACTTCGTCACTTCCTATGCGGAATGCCGACGCAGATTCCGCAAAAGCATGCTCGGCGTTTAGAGTTCCACACTTCCATATAGATAATTAAATAAATTCCAATGGAAATCCCACGGAAGAGGCAGAGAAAGTACTTGAAGTACTATTCGTGTTCCGCGGAATTCTTCTGCGATTTGAAGCAAATTGGTATTTCCATAGCGATAAAAGTTCGAATTTTATTATCCCCTGAAGAAGTTGCAGACTTCATCTCTTCTCTGAATCGTTCTTGGCTTGTTTATCTTTAATTTAAGGGAGTCGAAACCTCTCAGCCCCAACCAGCAGCGCAGTTCGCTCGACTAAACGAAAATATTTTTCTTTGAAGTTTTATCGGTCCAAGCATAAATTCGCCTCAAGTAAGTTCAAATCGAGAATTATTTTACTTCGTTATTTGATATGTTTGCACAACATTAAACAGTCATCGAGTTCCATCTCGAGTTTCTATTCGCCATTCATCAAGATAATGGGAAATCATAAAGTGGAAGAAACAATTCGATTCGACCGGAAAACAGACCCGAGCAATAGAAATGAAATGCATTGATGTCGGTTATTATCGACAGCAACATAAACTGATAACACGAAGTACAATAAGCGAAGCTTTTCCGAAAATTCCCAATCAGACAAAAAGCTCTCGGCACGATCTGTTGAACCTTTTTGTGGTTTAGGAACAAACGTTACGGAGCAGTCTAAGTAAAAAGGAGCGAACAATCGCAGAGGATTATCTGTAAAGGAAGCTAACTGGAATTGTCATCGTAACGAAAGTGCCGGAGAAAACAAAATTCTTTCTTTCTTTCTCAGAGTTCCAGTACGAAAATCGCCTCGTCTATTCTTACTCTCACTCCAAGAACTGTCGTAAAAATAGCAAGAAAGCGAATTTGATCGGAGGAAACATATCTGATTCATGAAAAAAATATTCGTCCGTTGGCAATTAACCATAAGCGAAAACCAAACGTGAGTGAGGACCCGGAGCGCCTTGCATCAACTTTAATAGCAATTCCAAGAATGTTTTTGGAATAAAAAATTCAATTTTGGAGTGAATTTATTTGCAAAAGCTTCTCATAATCTACTCGTGATCTAGCTTTTGTTTCACTGTTGATCGCAGTGAAATAAAGCTCGGTTATTCCCGTTGAAAGAATCGATTCATTCGAATCGTCAATCCGCTCGTTTTCCCAATGCTTTTGAGTACTTTTGTTAGCAGTTTTCCACTGCTCGAACCAGAATTACTTCCTTTACAATTCAATGCATCGGAAAGTTTTGTATTTCGCTTTGAAAACTGTCATTGCTTTCAGTTTTTAAAAATTCTCTCTGATTGATTTTCAAATAAACTGCTAATTAAAAATTCATGTACATGAAACTCCGAATAAAAAGCTTGAACATTTAAAAAATATGAATATGAATAAAATACGATGTGAGTAAAAGAAAACTCATCATTTGTGTTGCGGGCTTGAGGTTTAAACTTTACTTAATCCATGCGAGCCTCAATACGATGCTCAGCAACGCTACCGATGGCATTCAAAGCTGTCTGATCGGCCTCTGGTTTTCTACTTAAGTTAAAAGCTCTTGGTTGCTGAATGCATGTAATGATGAAAGCCAGAAACGCGCAACTTAATAAACAAAATTCTGGAGAGTACTCAACCTTAAGGGAAATAAGAGCACCTGCCTATCGACAGCGTTTCATCACAGCAACGGCTTCGAGTGAAACGAATCGACATGTTTCGCCCGAGAACACATCAAACCAGAGCAATTCCGTTCCCGAGGCTGCACCGCAATAGCTTTTTATTTTATGAGCGAGCGTGTTATTAAAATAAAATGTCAAAGTTCTGCAGGAGAGCTATGGAAAGCTTACATTCACCCCAACCCTTGAACATGTCGCCGAGAAAAAGTTTGTTTAGCATGTTTCGTAATCAGCTTCAGGTCGTAAAGCTCTGTCTGGGTCGGATGAAGTCTTCTCGAAAACGAAATTAAACAACATCGGAAATCTTTTAGCAAAATTCTCAAGTGCTTGTTCTCGACAGGCTAAAGCTGTTTTAGCCGCCAAAATGTGAATTACTCTCGAAAACTTCTGACATGCCAACTCGCACACGTTTCGAGATTCTATAAATAAATTTAATTCTAGATCTACTAGAGAATAATGAAGGAAGCATCACGTAAAATTGTTGCCACAAGTCTCTCGTCGGGATTAACGAAGGTAATTTTCAAGAATTCTGATTAATCTTTTGAGATTTACAAGCATCACAAACTTAGTGTGGGAAAAGTTAACTATTACGCCGCCAGATTCGTATCGACTGGATACTTAAGAACAACAAAAGGTCAGCAAATAAACCTTAATACTTGAGCACAGGTGGAGTCGTGAAAAATTGAGCTTCGGTCGAAACGATGTTGGCTTAAAAGGACAAATAAAAAGCAACGGAAAAGCAATCGGAAAAATACTTTGTTGATTTAGAGCGTCAGTGTGCTCTGTCAATTTGTTTATGTTAGAATAAACTGTTCATTAATCCGGTCGTTTAGGCTTTACATAGTAATAAGATTGATCGAAAAAATGATAGACCTTCCTATTTGCTCCGAACGAAAATTGAATAAACTACACAAGGTAATGACATTAATATTTAATGGATGTGCGAGCAACTCTCTTCAAATGTATTTATTTAGTCGTCTATTTAGTCTATTGAGGCATTGGAAAGTTTCCTTTCCCTAAAAGGTTAACGATGGCTTTGCACAACCTTCGATCAGAAAGTTCTTAAATTCTACTAAGTCACAATCTGAAAGTTATTTCGTCTGAACCTTTCATGGGTTTGTCTTCAATTTTATCATAATCATCCGCGCTCGCTTGATTTACTATGGGACCGATTTTCTGTCTAATCCTCGTAACGGCTTCAGTCTCTTGGAGAAACCCCAAGATAATTGCTATGATTTTATTTATGATCCGAAATTATTTCGGCTGTTTGTTTTCGATAAAAGTTTCGTGCACAAGCTCAAGGTGAACGTTATCGATCGTGACCGCTTCGATTGAAGAGAATCGGTCACAAATGAAAGCAATAAACATTTATGAGTTCTCGAGTTATTCGTCTGGCAAGGCATCATCGCTCCTTTTTCCTCTCGAAAAACCCGTCGACAGTAAATGGAAAATTTCCCTTGTAATTCTTCATCGCTCGGCGCCTCGCGTGAAACTCCATCGAAAGATATTTGTCTTGCCGCACGAGAAAATAAAATACGTTCCGCTCGCCCATTAAATGATTTGTAATTTCGCACGTCGAAGACGATCGTTAGCGAAAAGCAAAGTAATTTTCGTGGAGTTCCGGCTTAACTTTCGCTCACGCTCCGATATGCCGTTTTGCATAATTATTTCTCAAACGTTCGCTTCTGTTCCTTCCACTCATCCTTCGCTCAGAAGTCTGCTTCCTCCCATCAAATTCATTTGCTTTCCTTCAGCCCCTTTCGACGTTTCAAAAGAATCTCAGCAATTGAAAGAGAAAGAAGCGGAATGAAGGAGGAAGAGGATGAAAAAAACTCTCACGCTATAGCACTGGGCGAATTCTTCATTATTTTATACAACACGAAACGAGATACAATCACTTTAAGGACGCTTTTAAAATCCTCCTTTTTGTCTATTACGCCAATTAGCTTGTGTGTAAGGGTCGAAAGACAAATATTGTTGGAATCTTTCAGTCTAGCAAAGCTTCCAAAGCTGTCGCCGTGCGGAGTCAACGATTGACGAGATCTCTTCGTGCGCTCGATTTCGCCATACAATGAATTATGACCTAGAAAGACTTGAAATCCCCAATGAGGAGGATGTGAGTCGGGCGAATTTGTTTGTCTGAATTTAGAAGGAAACTCAATTTGTTGACCACCTACACGTCCATCAATCGATTTTACATCTCAATCTTTCAATCATGATTTTATGGAGGAGAACCTCAGCTTCTTCGCTTTCCAGAGAAAAATCCTTTTGAATCATCAAGCGCCTAAGCTTTTATCTGAGGCAGGGGAAACAGGAGAATCAACCAAAGGATTTTACCTTATCAGAGGCAGCAGAGCGGATCGCCCTTCTCTCAAAATTAGACTCGCAGTTTCGATCACCGGCTTAGCAATTCACAAATGTTTGTCGATGAATAATTGAGTTTTCTTTCAATGGCTAAAAGCAAATCTTTATGGTTTGGTGCAAGGAAAAATGAAATATTCATGAAATTAAGCTTAGAGAGTCGCACTTAAAAGCTTTTCCCACTATTTTCACTGTGAAAAGTTTTTCTTAAATTTATGCACATACAATTTACATCTTAAAGTTTATGTGTTCATGTCCCGCAATCAAAGTTATATTTCTTTTATGTAACCACAGTTGGAAAACAGAGAGACAACTTTGCTAACACTTAGTATTGCTTTAGATTGATTGTATTGTTTGTCGAGTGTCACTGACACATTTTCACAGATTTCAGCGTTCGAGCGACAGAACAAGCGTTAACGATATCAACAACTTCTCATCTTGCTCGACAAATGTTTCAACTTTCTATCTTTTCTTCAGGTCTAAATATTTTCACACACCAATCTAAGAGTCTATCAAAAATATTTGCGGCTTCAACGTTCTACGGTCGCACGTTAACTGAGCGAGAAGCTTGTCCTGAATTTGTAAGTTGGTTCTGGGGCTTTCGGTTTCGTGATTTCACAGTCGGCTCTTCGTGTACATAGCAGGCACAACAAGAAGAAAATGCTTGCGCGAGAGAGGGCGAAATGTGTCGAGAGAAGAACCGAACGGAAAATGCAATCGTGGAAAAGCGTGTTGCTGCGACGGGGAAATGGAAGGAGCGAGCATGGAAAGCGCCATGTGTTGACACGAGAGAAGAGCCATCGACGAGCAGGCGCTCGTAATTCTATAGCGAGACAAAACGTAAATGGAAAACAGGTGTAATTGTGGAGAGAATAAAAACGTTGATGCCTATGTTCACATAAGCGAGCGACTCACATAAGACATGTGGAAAGCTCGGTGCGCTTTCCTGGAAATGAAAAAAAGAAGCTCTCGTTTCTTGATACAAAATGACTAGAGTGAATGAGGCCAGCCAAATTAGCGTGTTACAAAATATCCTCAAGGCGGAGAGCGAGAAAAAGTATTCATAAATGTCTTTGCAGCTGTAAATGGATATTTCGTTTCGCGCTGTTCGTCGGTTTTCGGCAAAAAGAATAAAGATTTATGAGACGTGTAATAGCTTTTTATTAGAGTTTTTCACCCTGAAATTATTTTTCTCTCTTTAAAGTTCAAAGGCGCACGTGTAAATGAGAATTTCTGCTTGAAGTTAATCGACGAAAAAGTTCACAGCTAGAGTTTCAACTTCAGGCCAGCCATAGACGATGAGATTGTTTGTGGTCGTTCATTTTCCCTCTAGTTTTACTCCGTCTTCTCTCATGTGCAACAAGTGTAACTTATCTTTCATTAAGTCTCGGACTTATTGATTTTTGTGCATTGCTCTAATTGTTGCAATCAAACCTGAGCTGTTTAGCTGGTTAATTAAATGTTCATTACTCCATCACATAGACTGATAATCTTTGAGTGTTTAAACTTTAAAGTGCTCTTGAATATGCATGAAGATTGCACTTGAGACTTCTTCGTGTGATTCCTTGTGTCGCCTTACCTAACAAGAATTCCTTCTAAATGATATTATGTGTTTTAAAACATTCTGCGTGTAGTTTATTGTCCTTGTTTGTTATCATTTATGGTTCAACTCATCAAGTTGCACAAAATAGAACAGGCAAAATCAAATGAAGTTTCTGTTCACATCAAGTTGACGAGGAGCAAAAATCTGATTACTTCAATTGAGTTTATTTATTGTGTTAAGAGCTCAAATGAGATTCTAAAATTAGACTGGAATCGTTTGTAATTTAGCGTGCAATGTTCCAGTTGACGCACAATAAATAGAAAAGCTATGAAAAAGCTTCAAAGTTTTTCTGGCGGCAAATTTTCAAACCAAAGTTAAACTTGCTGTGGCGTTACAAGAGTTCAACCGCGTTCAAGCCACAAGCATGAAAATTAAATAATTGATTTTATTGCGGAATGTGGCAAGGGACAATGGCAGCTTAATTTTTCATGGAAATCATTTTATTTTAGGCTGCTCCAGATCATTAATCAATTGAATCGCTATTAAAAATTCATTCAACTCGACACCATGTTCGCCCTGGAACGTTTTCACCGCCGCTGTAAATTCTTGAACAATCGATTTTAATGACATTTTAATCAAAATTTATCATACTCTCATCAGTGTCAGACTCTCTCTAAAAGTATCAAGTTTTCCATTCAATTTCCCCATCATTTCCCTTTACTGCGAGATACATGTCGTATTATTGCTTTCCTCCTGCGACACCTGAACGAATGCGACACACGAATAATGTTCTACATATCTTTTGGGTGGTTGGCAGTTGTAGACGGGAAAGGTTACAAGACAAATTGTTGTTTCTTAAATTATGACTTTGTGTTTACTGGTACTTACACTGGGGCCTTTGGCGTAGAAGAGCGTGTGTCCTTTTAATCTAAAATACCGCCTCCGCCATCGCTGGAACGACCAGGTCTGTTTTAGGGTCTGTTTTAACAGGTATCCCTCCTTGACTGCCGCCTGAAAACATATTTAATCTTTAGACTCACTGTAAATGTTTCATTTTAAGCTTCAGACAAGAATCTGAAAATTGATTCGCCGACGATAATAATTGAATTGGATTTGTGGCTCCATTGAGAGAACGACTGAGCAAGCCGCCGCAGGTAAGGTTTGTTGACGAGTCTCGCTGACATTTAATTAAATATTTGGTTTCTGAGCTCCGACCGTAATTCGCTGCAGGAGAAAGGCGATTAAAGTTTGACGCTGCTTTCAAATGTCAAATCACCATTGTTTGGCTCATTAATAATAAATGAATTTTCATGATTTCCAAAAGCTCCAAGACGCAAAGCTGAAGGAGTAAGTTGAACTGCGTTCTTGTCTAGTTACATTTCAGTTTTGCACGCATTTTTCCTCCTGCGTACAGAGTGTAGAATACCAATGCAGTAACAGGAAAAGTCCACTTAGGACTACTTATGGTATTCGTTTAAGTTACACTGCTGTAAACAATCTTTATGTCGATTGTGTACATTCGGAGTGTCATGTTTAAGCATAGCGGGACACGAAGATTGTCGCGAAAGGAAGAAAATCGATATGTCGTTTTCTCGGGCAGATGGGACGCGAGCAGACACGAGCGGCATTCACGAGACGACAGAGACGAGAGAATAAATTTGGGGAAACGTGATCGGGCCTTACTCAATCGACGTGTATGTTTTTCTCGGCAAATTGATAAGACGACGCCGTGCGGGGAGGAAAATATTTATAAGGAAACTTTACCGAGATGTATCAGCAAGCGTCACAGCGGGGGCGATGAATTTTGATGGGAAAAGTCACTCCCATCGAAAAGTTTCAATCACCGCAAACTTTCCCGCTCGAATATTCATTACGGCTGCTAACTTTGTCGTTCCGCCGATCAGAGAAATTGTAGGAAACAATGAAGGTTCCCTCAACAAACTCAATTAAAATCTGCAAATATTATGTCACGAATGGAAAATACATCAATCACCGTTGACGACGCTCGGCATATCTCGTCAAAAATAAATTTCATGAATACGCGATCAACAGTCGTGTCGAGGCTTCAACAGGAAATTGCACACAGAACAATAAATTGAATCGAACAGCGAAAAACAAACTATGCAGATGGATCTATTGTGAAGCTTCCGCTAGAAACTATTTGCAGCCTAGCTGTCTTTTGAACGAATGTGCAATCAAGTTTGATTGAACTTCAATCATGAAGGCTCAAGCTAGGAAATCTATGCAAACATAGAGACAGGTTTCCCTAGCATTTGCATGCCAACTCGTATCTCGATAGCAACGAATATGTGGAACTTCAAAGCTCACAGCTTCTGTTGTTGATCAAGCTAATAAATCCAGGATTCTCGCTGAGTGAAATCACTCTTACAGCAGTTTTGCACGATTTATTCTGAAAGGAGCACAACAAATTCAAAGTTTGAGTAATGTCTACAAATTTAAAAGCAGATTGCATCACGACGGCAGATGCTGCTCGTAATAAAACGAGTTGACTATTTGAAGAAGAGGAAAATTTTGTTTCTTTCTTGTACACTGAACTACAGACTATTTTATATCAATGAATCTCCTTCTTTATTTCGGGCACGAAGAGAAAAGCAAAGTCATTTCAGACAGGTAATATCCGGCTTTGGCATCGTTACGGCCCACATGAGCTATCAATTTGATGTTCGGAAAATGGTTTGAGATCGTTTGCAGTTTGACGATTACGAGTATGTCGAGGCAATTGACCTAAATTCTTTGTTTGGCCGTCGTAAACTCACTTTTCCTTTTTGAAGCTCATAACGTTTGTTACCTGGATCGATCAACCCACTCTACGATCACACCTTTCTAATAGCTTGAGGAATCGTCGTCACGACAGCTATCAAAGGAGCAATGAAGTTTAGGCAAATTCTTCTACGTGTTGCTCAGCGTTCAAACTGGGTCAAATCGAAGCTTTATGGTTTCTTCGTTTTATGAGTCTTAAGAACAGAATGCTTACCGATGACTTGGCGTTGGTCGACAGACGCCTATGAAAGATTCGCGCTGGCTCGGTTTCATTTTCGCTCTCTGACGACTCCTCGTGATGTTTGCCGGCCAAAGTGCGTTTGGCCATCGTGACCGTCTTAGACTTGTCGGTCGTTCAACACACATTTTCCACGTTTGCTCGTCATCTCACCTCGAAACTTAATTATCAATATCTAAGAAATACCTTGACGATATTTATTGCTCGCCGCACATCGACGTCGTCGTTGCACGAGACTACAATTAGAAACTAGTTATCGTTACCAGCTTCGTAATCAAAATAAATTAACTAACGCAATTCGAGTCGGTCGAATTAGGGTATTCACTTCCACTCAATCAATAATTCACCGCGTCGTCCTGTGTTATTTATCCAACCCATGTATAATCAATAAGATGTAATCACGAGGCAGAGAAGAGCTCAGTTTCATTCGCATTCAGGCCGGGCCGTCGTCGTCGCCTCGCACACACACTTGATGGAGTTCTCTTCCATGCTTTTCTTTCACGAGCTTTGTTCGAAAATCACTCAGAGCTTTTCACACTAAACTTTAGTCTTCCTTACACTTAACAAACTGGAAACTTTATCTCGGTCAATTTACTAGAATGCTTAAGAATTCGATCGCAGTCTCAGACGAGTTTTCCGGTTGTTTCACTCATAAACAGAACGACTCGGCACTTGTTAAATTTTTTTCTGTTTCTTCTCGTCCTCTCTGAGCTTTCTCCAACAGCGATTGCTGACTTAAAACTATGCTAATGGAATGAGGAGTCTATCGATTGCCGCCTCCCTCGCTCAAATCATAGGTGAGGTAAAACTAAACAGCAAACTACACTGGCTTTTCCAAACGATACGCTTTTTCCTCCTCGCTGATTGCAAGCACTTTTACTCAATCGCCATGTTTAAATGAGTATGCTTCTCTCAGCAGCTATGTATTTTATCTTTACTTATATATCGGTTCAACTTCCACAGCATGAAATTGTTCCAAAGGAAAATACCGTTCTCTTCTCATCGGCTCGATTTTCTCTCCTTCGCTGGAAAATTGCACTAATGGAAAAAGCGTGTCTTATCTTCACGCTGCTTTTGCCTAATGGAAAACGCAGCGGGATCGATTATTTTGTAAGCACTTTTGTTCCGCAATGAAAATTGAGGAAACTAAGTAGCGACGTGACGGCAGTTTCCCTGCCAAGAGTGACTGACGAAAGTTCTGAGCACGAAACCCGGAAGTGTTTGCCTCGGCGTTGAAAATTCTCGCTCTCTTCTCCTGGAAATAATCGACCTTGAAGTTATGCGGCAAAGCACATGACGGACGATTTATGGGCTAATATCTGAATCACAACCAAAAGGCTTTTCCTCCCCCAAGCAGCGGGATAGCGTTTCAATTGAGGCACAGCTCGGCTTCACATCAACACTGAACAAAAGGCTAACATGAAACGCCACTTTCAAGATTTCATGAACAACTCAACCGCTTAGGTGGCAATCAATTAAAAGTCGCTTAAGATTACGCTGCGTGTTTTCCGAGATTTGTAATCGGAAATTACAATTTCTTGTTTTTCTTTCTATTGAATCCATTAGCGCTTTATAAAAAAAAGTATTTTCTTTCGCCCGACGTTGAGTCGACTTGTGCAACAGGTGGAACTTTATTGCGTTGCTGGCTTCGCAGTCGTCAACGTCGGTGGCATCGTTGGCACTGGAAGTAAATTACATTTCACGATAGCATTCTCAATGTCAGGATCGTGTTCATCCATTTTTGCTTTTGCCTCTTCAATGTCTGGGCCTACTAACGAGAGGTGATCCATAATGAGCTCTTCAATCTCATCCATCATATTATCGAATTTAAACGGGAGCTTTTCCTGTGCCTAAAAACAATGTTCGCTTGATAAAATGTTTCTTGTCGACGTTTCATTCAGCTAACCTTCGTAAACCTTTCCAGACACTTTTTAGTTCCATTCGTAGCAACACAAGTTTCATAGTTGTTTTGTACAAGCTTAAAGTTTTCAATCACTCTGGCTCGATAATCATTCATGCGCTCTATAAACTCTTCTAAAGCTTCCGTATGTAATGCGCCGTATTTTTGTGCACCGTTGTCATTGCCCGTCATTTTAAATGGTGCCGCCGTCGTTTGCGACTCGTTCTTCGGAGGATTAAGGTAGCACATGATCCGTTCGGGGTCGAAATCGTATTCCATCAACTTTTCTACGTAGTGCTCGGACAATTCTTTAAGGTAATCTGCCTGTGCTTTATCCGTGATCTCGAATCTCTTCTCGATGAACTCCTCCAGCTTTCTAACTCCATTTTCTGTCGAGTTTTTCAACTCTTCAATAAACCCGCAATAATTCACAGACTTCTGATATTCTTCGCAGTTTGCCGACCAGATCCTTCCAACGTTCACGCTTGATAAATTCACTTTCGTAAATATTTTTTCGATAGTTTCCTTGGTCCGATCCTGATAATTTTTAATGAATTCGCACAACTCCTTCTCAGCCTTTTTCGCCCTAGCTCTGACAAACTTGATCATAGTCCTCTGCTGCGTTGTCAAGTTCGCTATAGTCTGGAAAATGTTCATTTCGATCTTAGGCGGCTCATCGCCTCGAATGTGCTGGATACTCAAAAATAGAAGACAAGCGAGCAACAACTTCATTATAATAAAACTTGTGATTAACTAAAGTGAAACAATAGCGAGTTCGTCTCATAAGTTTTCTTTGCACAATTGTTTCAATCTACAGAGAATTTCGTTATTTGCTCCCGACAACAGTTGACGGAGTTGTTTCCAAATTCCTATATTTCTCTTCGCACACAAGCAGAGCCGCTTCAACTTTGTCATCGTTTTCAGTGAAAAGCTGTTCAATTTGAGCCACCGTTGGTCCATCGTTGTGCGCTGCATCGTTTGTAGATTTCAAAATGTCTGCAAGCAAAGCTTCGAAAGTTTTCGGGAGCTTTTTACTGTCACGAGCCTATCAAATGATCTTCGAGTTAGAAAAGGGTCAATTGCAGATACCAGAACATACAAACTTATCCAGGCACTCGTCGACGTAAGCTTTGCTCAAACACTTCTCACGACCTTCGCTAACTTTCCGTGCAATATCGTCAATATCACTTTCGAACTGAGCCCGATAGCCGTCAACTGCTGCGTTGTATTCGCCTTGAGCAAACTGAGTGAAGTGATCTTTGAACTTTTCAGCTTGCTTTCTGAACTGCGTTTCGTATAGTTAATCGGAATGATCTAAGACATTCGTGACTCCCTTACCTGCGTAAAGTAGCAGCCCATCTTCTTCTTGTAAGTGATTCGGTTCTGGTAAATCTTTTCAGTGAATTCCAGTGTCACGTTTTTGAAGTTTTCCTGTGCTTTGACCGTAGATTCCTCAATGATTCCGTCCATTCGATTCAACAGGTCTTCAAAGTCTAACGATGCATCAGTTCCAATTTTACGAAGATGCACAACGAACCCACAAAACGATGAACTCGGCGATGAACACTTTTCGATGTGACTAGAGAAGCTCTCAACAGCCTTGGACAATTCATCAATAATCTCGGCAAACCGAGCTTTAACTTTGTCTTTGTAATCGGAGGTCATTCCAAGCCCGATGCCTTTGTACTCTTCAATCACATCGTGAGAAAACTTTCGAGCGACGGTTGAAATTTCTGCATCCACCGGGTGAAAGATCGAAAAAGCCCCCAGAGCCAGTAATAGCAACCAGCACTTCATCTTAAACTGAGCGACTAAGAACGACTGTCAAACTAAAACTACTCATCCATCTGGTTAAACAGTACGAGGTGAATGAAAAGCAAGACAATCATTTTATGTGCGAGAACTTTATTTATTTCCCCTTGAGTTTCACAAACTGTGACTTGAATTCTGCGATCGACACGCTGTTGTTGTTCTTGTCATCGTATTCAGTCCAGTCGCCGTCCTCGATTTCGACATCTTCAAAGATTCTTCCGTTCTCCGTGCTCTTCACGATGTAGCCGGAACGTGGATCGAATGCAATCGGCTCAATGCCGCGGCAGTCGAACGAGACAAATGCCTTGAACTTTCCTGAATCGCTTTCAGTGTAGGGAGCTGCAATGAGTTCGTATTGTTTATCATTTACGAGCGAATATGAATGAATTTACCTTGAGAAAACTCCACGATGTCTAAGGAGTTTTCACGGGAGCAAAGCTTGCACTTGATAAAAGAGAAAAGTTTAGTGTCATCATAAACTTGATTCAGAGGTCTGAGGAAGCGCTCCATAGTTCCAGTTGTAGCCGTGGGATCTTACCTTGATCACAAAATTGTAGCCTTTCGCATTTCTCGAGTCTTGTTTGACTTTCTCATCCTCGCAAACATCGTGCCAAGTGTCATCGTTCTCACCGCAGTTGCTGCATTTAAGCTTCAGAAAGTAGGCGAATCCTGGGCCACAGCGGATCTCCTCCACATTCTCCAGTACACAGCTGATCTGGAGACTAATCTTCACCATTTTCTCCGGGGAAATTGAAAAAGCAGATCGCCGACTTTCGTAGTAAACAAATCAGCTGTTCGAAGAAGGTGCGAAACTAAGTTCGGAGCTTCAAACAAATCGTCGTCATGAATTTGTATTTCACATCTCCCAGTTAATCGCTCGACGGAAGCAGCAATGGCAGCTCAAGAACTGTGGATCTTCGGGTATGGATCGCTGGTGAGTGGAACAAAGGGACGAAGGATTATTGTGCAATTGCTTTGCTTTCTTCAAGGTGTGGAAGAACAATGACTTCGAGTTTGAGCTGAAAAAACCAGGACACATCAGAGGTTTTGCGAGAAGATTCTACCAGAACTCCATCGACCACCGAGGAACGCCTGAGAAGCCTGGGAGAGTTGTAACGTTGATCAAAGACGACGATTCGTTAGTCTACGGAGTTGGATACAAGATTGCAGCTGAGAAAGTTTCCGAGGTCCTTGAGCATCTTGACTTCCGCGAGAAGAATGGCTACATCCGGCATGAAACGACTTTCTTCCCCATGGACGAGTCAGAAGCCCAATCAACAATTGTCTACGTAGCAAACGATGAAAATCCATCCTGGAACTGCAACCATTCGCTGGAAGACATCGCGGTGCAGATCCACGGATCCGTTGGACCCTCGGGGAGAAACTGCGAGTACCTCTTCAACCTCTGTGATGCAATGCGTGATCATTTTCCTAACGTAAACGATGCTCATCTCTTCGAGCTCGAGCGACTGGTCAGAAGCTTGGATGTCGAAGAAGCTCGACTCAAACTGATCACCCGACGTTTGTCTCAAGAGGGCTAGTTGCACAATAAAGAAAAAGCTTCACGTCAAAGCTAAAAACAATCCTCGCCTATTTTTCATTTCCACTTTATTACCCTAATTTTGTTTTCACATGTTTTGCCATCAAATATTTGATTAATTCGCGCGAAGAGAAAATCTGAGTTTGCACACAACGTCGCGATCATCAACAACTGAAGGTACTGCAAATGTTTCTCCTATGACATCGATTAGTTTAAATCATTCCTAGCTCTGCTCTAGAAGGATTTATCTTAATTTTCTCGTTTTATTAAATTGGTTAAAAATTGAATTCGGAAAATTGAGAAAACATGAGAGAAAAGAAAATATCTGATGACGGATGAGCGGAACTGAAACGTGGTGGGCTGATGCTAGCGAAGCAAAGACAATGCTGGCTAAGCGCAATAGAAAGTATGAAAGAAAGTTTGCAAGGGTGACAGTCAGAGCTTTTCTCTAACTTTAGCATTTTGAGGAGAATGAAAATGAAAATCCAGCCGAAAGATCTCTCAGTTGACACACAAATTTGATCCAGCTAATCGATGAAGCTTTGTTCCACGCACGCCTTCACCCGCTTCTCGTACTCTCGACGGTTCTCCTTGTAAAGTTGAGCCGCCATCGCGTTTGCAGGCGAGTTGGGATTCGGGTCGCTCAGTAGTGACTAAAAGATAAGAAAGATGATAATAGACGCAGCTGTTTCTACACCAACGAATCTTACTTGGATCGAAGTTAATATGGCAGAGACATCGTACGTCGGACTCCATCGGTTCTGTAAGATGTCCAAGCAGATCCCACCGTCGGCGTAAACGTTCGGATGGAACATTTTCGAGACAAAGCGAACTGTTGGCGGTTTGTTAGGATATTCTTCGGTGAACTCTATAGTAAGCTTGAACGTTCCGTCCTCAAAGGGCGTATCGTGAGGCCCGAAAATCACAGCATTCCAAATCATAATATTGTTGTCAGTGGGCGCTCCCGAGACGCCTGTAGGGGGATCCTCCTGGAGTCTACAACGAGAACAAAGACATGAGATCACTGCCAAACATCGTCGTCATGACGCTGCTCGAGCATTCCTTTGCCCTCCCACGTGATTCGCGAGTATATCGATTAAACTTTGTGTTAATCTGTCTATCGAGGTCAAAGAAACTGGAGGCATTCGCGGCACGCATTAAAAGCAGAACAGCTGACGGATGACTCGATCGCGAGTCATTTCGCATGCACGCCAACATTGTGAAACTTGTGAGTCATCTTCCTTTTATTTTGGGATTTGCGCAAATCTTTTTGAATGTAAACATAGGCGGATTGAAGGCAGTTCCAATAGATTGAGCCTGTCACAACAAACGTGAAGCAAAGAAGAACTTCCAACCAACACATGCAGTTGAACACGCGAAAAATTGATTCAATGAAGTCATTGATTTGTGAAAATCTAAACGTCGCGAGCTTTTTCTTCTCGTTTTCTTTTTATTTTTTCTTCACATCTAGCAGACTGTTGACCTTGTAAACTGTGCGCGGGCACACTCCTTGTGCTTTATTAATAAAATCAACTGTAACAGTCGGAGCAGTTAGAACTAACTGTGATTTATCAGTCGCGGTGGAAAGTTTCCGTCGACGAGTTTCCGTCGCTAGCAAGAGGCGATTAGCTGGAAGATAAGGCAGTATATGCGTAGAAAGTGGATTGATATTATATCAGATTCCGGTTTGACGTTCATGGAAAAGGTTAACGAAGCAGAGGAGCCCGAGACGCAATTTTAAGAGTTTCGACGTTGTTTTTCGCGCTATTGGCGAGCACAAGCCAGCCAAGTCTGGATTTCTATTTCCGTCGGTGCTTGAGATTGGGATGAATGATGACGCGTTTTAGCGGAATTGATACGATGACCCAATTTTAGGAAGATGGGAGTCAGAATGTGATTTCTTTTTATGGCGATTTGTTTTCTTTTCGACGATTGCTCACCTTTTAAAGTCTCTCATCAAACGTCTGCGAGCTGGCGTTGACATTCTTCTATGTTAATGGGTTCTTTTGAACTGTATTAGTTGCTCTGTTACGAAACCCAATCGAGCTGAAGAGCTTCAACAAATAATTTTCCTATCACGACTCGAGTTTCCTGTTATATCACGAACTTCAATATTTTCACTTGCAATTTAGCTGCACTCGGTAGTACGGAAGAATGCTAAGTTGTTGATGTTGTCTGAATCACTGCTTTTCTTCTGTAAACGTAATTAATCGAGTTTTCCTAAAATTTACTTTGAAAGTTGCTGACGAACTGCAAGCGAAATATTTTTGTAAGCGCTTCGATCGCAGTGATTTTGAATCAAAGAAAACCGTTAAGTTTTTTATAAGAAATCAATTGGGTCGAATGAATATTGTCAAAAGCAAAAGCATTTATTATCAACTACTCTGATCGAGCAACATCACATCTTAATGGTTTAAGTTAATAACATTCTTATGGCTTCTTAGAATGACGCTCCGTCACTCCTCAGCCTTATCTGTTTGGCGTTTTGGCTTTCGCAATGCTGTCTCGTTCTGCAATTTCTCTGGCTGCTTGAACTTTTTAATTATGACCGAAGGCTTTGGCTTTATAAACGGCTTTAAAGTATTATCGACGGGCTTCTTATTTGACGTCGGCTCGGCTGCACTTCCTGGCGTTTTGGATTCCCTTGGCTTCGTCATGCTTCTCGATTCATCCAGACGTTCGTTCTTCTTGCTTGTTTCAGGAGTCAATAGCTTCTTTGCCTTAGGCTTGTCTGCCGTTTGTGACGTTTCTCGATCCTTTTGCTTTATCCTACTTGTCGATGCTTTCAGCGGCTCTCTCAGCATTTTAGGCTCAGTAAATTCAAGGGATCTCCTTAATTTAGGATCGATTGCTACACGTGGCGTCTTTAGATCTTTGAGCTTTGTGACGCTTCTCGATTCATTCGAACGATCCTTCTTCCTACTCGTTTCAGGAGTTGATGGCTTAGCTTCGAAATTCTTCCTTGAGGTAGGTTCGGCTGCTGAATGTGATGTCTGGGAATCTTTTGGCTTCTTCATGCTCTTTGGTTCATCCAGACGTCCCTTCAACTTACTAGGCTCAGAAGTCGATAGCTTCTTTGGCTTATGCTCAGCTGTTGTAAACGAGTTCTTTCGATCTTTTGACTTTGTCATACTCGTTGGTTCTTTTAGATTCTTCGGCTCAATAAGTTCAAGGGACACGACTGGCTTTAATTCAGGCTCGACTGCTTGGGGCGTCTTGGTTTCATTTGTCTCTGTCATCCTCAACTTTTTAGGATCGGGAGTGGATGGAATTAACGATATCCTGTGTCGTTTAGGTGTTGGTGTACTATCAGTTATCAAGGGCTCGGCATTGCTTGGTACTGTTGGCATATTTGACGTTCGCATCAGAAGTTTATTCTTTGCCTCTGCTGCCATACTGCGCCATGAAATGACGGGTTTCCTCTTGGAGTAAATCTTCCTCTCTTTCTTCGTCATTGCAATCTCAATTCTCGGGTCCATTGGCTGAACTATCTGGCCGAAAAGCTTTGGCGTCTCTTGTTCATCGTATCGACTCTTCAAGCTGTCGCTGAGGCAGTTGATCAGTTGAGCACAAATATTCGCTGTTTGATCGTGAAGGTTTCTTGTAGGATCATGACGACTTTGCGTCGAGGTTTTAACAGAATCCACGACTGTTTTCAGCTTTAGGAGTAAAATGTAGCTTTTCTCTTCATCACCGCTTTTCATCGACTGTGCAACTTCTTCCAGAATTGTCCGCTCTAACGAGGAAATGCTAAGTAAAAGAAAGTTTTAAGCCCTTGTCGAATAAATATGACAGATTATTACTCATCAGGCTTTTTGAATGTCGCCATTTCATCCTTGAAAATTTTATTGAGTTCACTTAGGCTTTTAGCCATGTAAATTTCTTTCTTTATGGACATTTCACTAGATCGAAGTGATCTTTACACCCTGAAATAACTAGATTCGAGTAGATTAGCTTTTGACGGAGGTTGAACAGCTGTGAAACAGAAAGCTCTCCTCAACCAACACCTTTAAAGACTGCCTGCCTGCCGATCAATGCCTAAAGCTTGTCTATCTATCAATGCCAATTTGGGAAGTCCGTTGAGATTTCAATCCATTTCAATTATACGAGGGTCGATCGAAAAGTTCGGTGCCTAACTATGAAGGAGCTTAAATTTTGGGAAAGTGAATATCACACAACTTGATCATGAAACTCGACAAAAACTAGTTCGATCCGTTAGTGAACGTAATCAAACTAAGTCTTAAAGGAACCCCATTGAGTTAATTCCCGAAAGAACTTTCAGCAGAATGAACTACAACAAAATCAAACGCATCCATCCCGCAGCTTTGGCTGGTCTATCAAACTCTGAACCTCGCATCTAACATCTTGACTTTCATTTGTGGGGACGCGTTGAAGGATCTAGGCAAACTTTATATACTCATCCTTTACTCTAATCAAATAGAACACCTGAACTGTTTTCTTGGCCATAACGAGAAGCTTGAAATTCTTGGACTGGAAGGAAATCGAACAACTTCCGCCATCGCAACTTCCGCAACAACTTCCGCCATCGCAACCTGCACTTGCTGTTTAACCAGTTGGTTCTGCAGGATATTAAAGTTTGCTTTAGCTTCTGATTCGTGTGATCTAAATCCTTTAGTTGTGATGAATAAGCTGGCGTGAGATTTTTTCTTTTATGGTTTTATTCGGTTAAATGTTTTTCTAAAAAAATACAAGAGTTGCACTTGAAAGTTTTCTTCTCTTCAGGACGGAACATTCGCTTTAATGCACTAAATGCTAATTTGTGATTATGTCATTCTATTCCTAAACGTGAATTTATGAAATTTCTCTTATTAAAGTCAGAGACATTAAAATCATTTCGGCGGAAATGAATTCTTATCCTAAAAAAAGTTAATCTGGTTTCAGATCCTGATCGTCGTGGTTGATTTGGAAATCTTCATTTGGAGATTCTGATTGTGTGTAGTTGAGTGGAGTTAAACTTTAACTGTTAAAGTCAATCTCTTAAGGCATTAAGAGCTCAATGTTGGGATTCTGCTCGATGACGAAGATTTGATATTGAGAGTAAACGACCATCCAACAATATATCTGAAAGGAAACTCTTTTAGAGGATTTGTCATAGGAAAAGATTCTGTTACTCACGTTGTATCCCATCCATAGCCAATTGACAAGGCAGTAGAATGTTTGGATCAGCTAAAATCAAAAGTTTGAGGCTTGATTTCAAAGTCTGCTCGAAAGTTTACTCACATAAATGTAATAACCGTAGAGCTGCCAGATGCCCCAGAGGATTTGGAACAGGATGATGATGCCCATCTGGATAAGCCAAGGCAGAAGCCATCCCCTAGTATGGATCTTGATTCCGAAGTAGATCAGGTAGGATGAGGCGATGAAGATGAGGAGGAAGATCACGTACATGCTCCCCCAGTATTGCATCGAGTTCCTGATGTCGGTTTCAAAGAGTGGCGAGTAGAGCTGAGTCGAATCTCCTCCCACCATACAGTAGATAAGCTGCAGCACGATTGCGTGTCATTAATATTGCAGTTATCGACATGGAACCGTCTTGACAACTTACCAGCGTTATCAAAATACATGAAACTGATGCTGTGTAGAAGGCGATGGCATAGCTGCCTGTTCTGACATCATTGTTCCATACGAATGGTGACCAACATGACTCTAACCAGACCATTATGACACTTGATGATGTTAGGCGCGTTTAAACACAGTAGTTAAGTCGGTAATTGAGAACGTCGTCAGTTTTGGAATGCAGTTTGTTTACATTAATCGTTTCACTTCAACTCGCGGTTTTTCCAACTTTTGACAAGCTCAGTCGATTGTCAGATAGTTAATCGTAAAACTAAACCTAAAAACACAGGACGGAATGTTGAAATAAACTTGGAAAATTATTAATTGACTCTGTGCTGATCGCGGCTACGCCTTGAATATCTCGACGAAACGAAATTCAACGAAAGAAATTTATTTTAACGAAACTCGAAAGCGCCGAAAAATTCTTCAAACAAAAAAGATAATTTAGCATCCACAAGCCAGTAAATACGCCAATAAACACTCAGCTTAGTTTAAGTCTGTTCACTGCTTGCCATATTACTGCAGGGAAGGCTTCAACTCTCTTCAGGTAAACGATCAATGCGGAAACTCAAATGCCGCATTACAATTTTCTGTTTACATTTTAGGAATGACGAATCCAACCAACACGCTCGGTGCACCCGCCGTCACTACTTCATCTAATCAAGCTAGTTTATCGACAAACACGCTAACAACCCAATCACAGCCTTCGGCTCCAGGACAGCCCGGAATTAACTTCTATGCTCTCGAGGAAAACATCAACAAATGGACGCTGGAGCTCGAAGAACAGGAGAAACTTTTCATCAATCAAGCTACGCAGGTCAACGCCTGGGACAGCATCTTGTTGAAGAACGGAGAAAAGATCCTAGAACTGAACAAGGCTGTGGAAAAGGTGAAAGCCGATCAGACAGCAATGGAGCAGGAACTTGAATACATTTCTGCTCAGCACTTAGAGCTCGAAGAGTCGATCATTCCACTTGAGCTAGAGCTGTCGAAGATGCCGCAACAGGTCGACGTTGAACGCTCCCAAACTTATCTAATGGCTGAGACTCTAGACTCGCAGCTGAAGCAAATGTCTGAAGACCTAAAGGAAGTGATTTCTCATCTCAACGAAGGCAGCAAGTTTTCAGATCCCAGCGATCCAATGACTCAAATCGGAAAGATCCTCAACGCCCACTTCAGCTCTCTGCAGTGGATTGAAGACAAAACAAGCGTCATTGGCAACCGTTTGGACGATATCAACAAGATGAGTTCTTCACTTCGTCAGAATCAAAGTCAGTTTCGCTATGATTAATTTGCATCATCGCTGACAAAGAATCAACATTTCCTGCTTTGTAATCCATGCTGAGACTTAGCTACGCTTCAGTTACTGTTAACGAGGCCACAGAATTCTAGTTTCGATCTTTATTCTGCGTAAATCTTTAGTTTTCTTACAATAAAATCATCTAATTCAACAAATTTTTCTCGTTCAAGATGTTTGTTATCATCTGCTTGTCTTTAAGTGCTGAGACAACTTCGTTCTCGTCCCACTGCAGTTGCACTTGATGAAATCGCGGCTCCTTCTTCTTGTTTGCAATGTTAATGATTCCGCGAGCTTCCATGAGAATGCAGAGATTGTGCAACTCTGTTATATCCATAAGTTCGATGTTGCGACTACGGCAAACTTTTTTGTAGACATCATGTAGTCGAGGGATCGTGATGATCTTTTTCTTATCGTACTTGATGATGAGCAGCAGAGTGCAGATTAGGATTTTTTGCTGCACTGGGAAGCCATCCTCGTCGCCAAGCTTCTGAGTGTTTCCGTAAACTTTGCTGAGAACAGACACGACATTCTTCAACTCAATCTTCTTGTCCTCTTGGTCAAGAGGTTGATCAGCTCCATCGATAAGAGCTTCAACCTTCGACATGTCAACGGTGCTTGAGTTTCTCTTCTTTTCGAGTTCCGCCATTTCCACGACATGTTTCCCAATGTTCAGAGCTCGTCGGATGTCTCCAGAGACCGACGCAACCTTGGCAGCCAGCAATTGGATCGCAGCTGGAGGAAATAAATCGCTCACACCGCTTTCTTCCAACCGACTTTTGAATATATCGACAATTTGACTCTTCGTGTACGCAGCAAAGTGCATGACTTGCGGCTTGAGCTCGCATTTGGCTTGAAGACGTTCGAGCAGACGATCAGTCAGATCCAAAGCGTTTGCAATGCCAACAAGGATGAGCTTCGACTTGGGTATCGACGGCCACTCGAATATCTGATACAAAACGTCTTGTTTCTTTCCCAGTGATGCGAGTTGATCCATCTCGTCCAAGATGAGCAGTGTTGTCTTGCGAGTTTTCTTGAGATGCTTTTCAATGGCAGCATTGCAGTCTTTTTCTCGTTCACCTTCAGTCTTGAGCTCCAACTCTTTGCAGATCTTTTTGTAAATCGCTCCAATAGACGACACGCCTGTGCAGTTGATGAAGGCAATCTGTAGCTTCGAACTGAACTCCTTGGAGCTAATGATCTTCGATAGAGTCGCAGTTTTTCCTATAGAAATGGGCGGAAATTAGAAACCGTCGCAAAAAGCCTTGTCTATGCCTTACCTGTTCCTGGAGCGCCACTTATGTATAAGCTTCCAGAGCTTTGGTTGTCAATTTTGTCCTTAAAGTAACTAGTGAGTATTTCAAATTCTTTTTCTCGTCCAGGCAGATGGAACTCCGAATTTTCGGCAAGAGCGCATCGAGCTGACCGGAAGTTGCTTCTTTTAGGCGTGGTGATGTTAAGCTTGTTCTCAAAGCTTCCTCTCAACGGAGACAGCGAGCTCGAACGAGATGATTTTGACGGCGAAGATTCGTCTGAAGTTGATTCCGGACTTTTTCTTTTTGGAGTCTTTCTCCCTTTCTGCGTCGTGGTCATTTCGGTGGCAACCTCGTTCTCCTTACTTTTATCACCAATCTTAGCGGAACTTCTAGTGACTCGCGACATGGTTCAGTCAGAATTTAATTTTAAAATACGAAAGAAATTTTTTCTAGTCTAAGAATAAAGGCGGGAAAATTTGACGAGGGGTTGACGTTAATTTATTCAAATAATGAATGTCCGTTAAATTTTGGAACAAAGAGCTTTTTGAGCTTTCAATTCTATCTGAATTTAAATTCGCTTAGATTGCGATTTCGAAGCTAATCTGCAAATCCAACTGAATCGTCTTGAACCCACTAAAATAGAAAACGTTCGTTCACATTTCTTCCTGAAATAACTCGCAGCTCAGCTCGCTTGTAATTTTTCTAGTTCAAGTTTTTGTTGAAACTTGTCAGGTTGTTCTACATGAATTTAATTCTCCTTCGCTTCGTTATTCTGTTAGTTATCAGGAATCTCGATGGAGAAGGTTGTCGTTCTTTTGGTTTCCCTATCGTTTGGTCTCGCTGTAGGTTGCATCATTACTCATACGTCTCTTTTATATAATTTTAATCTTGATCAAGATCGCAGGAACGTCTCAAGAATGCAAAAAACTTTTCACTAGTTACAAACATCCTTACGTTTGCTGCAAGTATCCGATGAGAAAGGTTCTGCCAGCCCACGAGGAGAATTGCAAAGCCAAATGTTCTGAAGAGATCAACAAGTGCTGTGAGCTCGACTGCATTTACCGCGAGACTGGAGTTGTCGTCGATGGAGTTTTCTATGATCATGCGTTAGTGAAGCTCTATGAAAACTATTTGGAGGGCGCGGGAGCTGGCAAATACGACAAGTGGATGGCTGTTATTGAAAAGTCGATGAGGAAATGTGTAGAATTAAGTAGAAACAAATTCAAATCATTTGAAAATTCAAGACAAAAATTCAATTTTAGTTCCCAAGTCGATGAAGATTTTGAGTTGCAAAGTTCCCGAGTACGTCATCAACATCACCAACTGCCTCAATCTGATGAACTTCCTCGACTGTCCGACGTTCGAACGGACTGCTGAGTGCGAGGCAGCGAGAAGCTTTGTGAAATCTCTCGACAAATGCGGCAAGGAAGTCAACGGAACAGTTCTACCTGACCATCAGTATTGGGACTTTCAGCTATTTGACCCGCTCAAGAAAAAATTTGTTTGACTCTTTCTTGAATACGACTAGACTTCAATAAACTGAAACCGGCTCTGCAAACCCGAAAAGGTTTTTGTGTAAAAGCTGTGACATCGACACGCTCTGTAGAGCATTCGAGTTCTAGTTTTGACGCAATTCAGTTTCATTTGAGGTGTCAACTGATTACAAACTCCCAAACATGAACAAATTTCTAATTTTATCTGTTTTTCTGTCAATTGTCCCATCGATGATTGTAAGATTCTAAAAATTAGTTGATAATCGCTACTAGAATATTCAAATTCTTTCAAGCTTTCGAACGACCACGAGGAGAAATGTCTGCAACTCTTCAAAGAACAGATGAAGCCACGCGACTGCTGCAATTATCCGCTCCGCTTCATCTTACAATCGCATCAGGAAAAGTGTAAAAAGTCTTGCGAGAAGATCAAAGACAGCACTGGCGGCTGTTGCTATCTCGATTGCAACTATCATGAAACTGGCGTCGTTAGGAACTTCGAGTTGGACGAGCAATCTCTGCTGGAGCTTTACGAGAATTACTTGAACGAAAAAGGCGCCGGAAAGTTTGATCGATGGCTGTTGACAGTCGAAGAGTCCATCAAAACATGCGTGCGACTGAGTGAGCGTTTTCAATTAACCTTTGACGCAGTCTTAATCAACATCTTTCAGTCCCAAAGTCGAAGAAAGTCTTCACATGCAACATCCCAGAATTCGCGCTTGACGTGATGGATTGTGTGACCGCTGTTAACTTCTTAAACTGCCCGAACTTTAACAGCGACTCGCTGGAATGCCAAGACCTGAGAAAGTTTGTCGAGAAGTCCAACGAATGCGGGAAGGAATTCAACGGAACTTTCATCATCGATTACAGATTTTTTGATGTCATCGAGTGAGCGAAAAGGTTTTTATTTCAGCTGTGACAATAAAGTTTTCCTGCATAAGTTACAAGCACTCTTCGACATACTTTCGGGTGGTTTCGCATTTCGCTGACTTGTGCATGTTTGGACACATGAGGAAGAGTTTCTTGATTGCGCAGTTGACGAGTCCAGGCAAATGATTGGGAATCTTGCACATGTGGTCGACAGGCTCTTGCTTGACTGTGAACGAAAAAGAAATTTTAATTGACAGAATGATTGAGTGTCAGTTTCTCACTTTCCGAGTCGCACTGATCGACAGCTTTGCCGACAAGGTTCTCCCACTCATCCCGGTGCACGACGGTGTTCAGCAGCGTTTGCTTCAAGCCGTCGAGATTGACTCCGTTGTCGCTGAAGGTGACTTTCGTGTTACGCCAGATGCAGAGCATGGCGCAGCAGATGTCCTTCGAGCCAACGCACTCGTCGATGCAGTGAGTTGCGTAGATTCTGAAGAAAGGAATCTTCGGGTAGTTGCAGCAGGCGCGCATGTCGAGTCGATTCTTGTTCAAGTTGATGCAGTTGTCGTTCTGCATTTCGCTCAGCATCGACGAGACGGAGTCGGACACCGTGTTGTTGTCTACGTCAGCTAGTGCCACGTTAGCGAAGCAGAGGCAAAGCGTGACAATCAGAAGCTTCATCTTAGAACTTTAAAATTTCAATGTTGTCGGAACCAGTCACTGTCGCGTCATTTATAGTCGGTCGGACCTTTGTCGGTCGAAGTCAAAACAAGTTGGAATTTCCCCGTCAAGTTTTTCATAGAACTTCCTAAAGTAGTTCGATTGTTTCCTGCCGACTTCTGTTCAAAATTTGTTGCATGTTTGGCATTTTCGTCTAATTAAGTTGGACGACTATCGACTCAGTTTATGATTAAACTAAATTTCTTTTTAATAAGCTACCAATTTTCTCTCGATCACGAATTATTAAGAAATAATTAAAGCTGCACGAAGTCAGTAATTGAAGCTCGACGTCAGTAATTGGAGCTCAGAGTTGTGCTAACGACTGAGGTTGAAAATCGCCTGTTGGTTGACAGCAAGATCGCTTAATCAGGAAGTTTGGATTTGTCTGGTGGTTACTCGTTGAGCTTGAAGGATTGCGAAGGAACTTAAATTGCGGAGAAAGAATGAAACGACTGATAGTCAATGATAGCTGATAGCAAATCTTTTCTCTTCATTTTATTCCTTTAAAACTGTTTCTTGTTGTCGTTTAGTCATAAGCAACATTTACATTTATGTTGATTCATCTCTGCGGTATCAATGGGGTTCTAGCAAAGGAACTGGGCCAATGATCTTGCTTTCTTTTGATCAGGAAAATCAACCAGACGCGTCGAAGTTCACTGACCCGATTCCTTCGATTCTACAGCTACAGTTATCATAATTTATGATTCATGTCTTCACGTTCGTTCTCATAAGGATTTCACATTGAATCTTTCATAAAATTTCAACGATCTAGAATATTTTTGGATGCAATGAGCTCAAGAGTCGGCTTAAGTTTGCGGATGATTGAAATGTTTGTCGAACGAAGATATTGAAAAGTTCTCGCGCTTCGTGAAGTGTCAGTGAGGCAGTCACGAGTGTGAGGAAATTGAAATCGACAAGAAACAAGATTAAGAAACCATCACCTCGTTCAACTGATAAATTACTTCAATTAACTCAACACGAAACATAATTAATTCTCCGCTCGCTATGTACAACAATTTTGTCTTTCATCTCTCGAGATTTGCCTGCGAGCTTCTCGTTCAGGAGAGAAAGGAATCGACTAAGCTTGATTGATTCCGACCGCGACTTGAAAGTCCCGCGCCGTTCAGATTTAGACATTCTCATCATCGCCATGACTTCATGAGTTGTTTCCGACTCTTTTACATCTATCTGTGCTAATGAGAAAAGCAATTCGAGCTAAACCATTTACTGCAAATGATCTCACTCTCTAATCAATTCACGGAATCATCACTATAACGTTGATTGGTTCACCTTTTCGAAGTATTGTCGGGTTTCTTATGACCAGCTTTCCATATCTTCTAAGAAGCTCTCGTGAGTTACGTCAAGGTTTGATGAAGATCAACTGATTGGCGATGCCGATTCGTTTCCGACGTTGGACGTCGAATGAGCTTTCAATCAAAACCGTGACGTGATCCACGCGACTTCCCTTGCATCTTCTGCTTTAAGCGACAAATCAAACGAACCAAGAAAAGATTTACAGCAAAAAAATTTATACATTTTATTCTCATGTTCAATAAGCATCTATACAACGATTAAAGTGATGAAGTTTCATTTTCTCTTGCGATAAGTCATTCTTAAATACTGCATTTTAAACTTTAATTACTTTATCTTCGATAAGAGGCAACAAATTCCAAAAATCCTAATCATAAGTTCATAACTCAATGGACAAGGAGAGACTTATGCATGATAACACAAAGTGCCGAACCGAAGAAGAGAAAGAGTCGAGGGTTGAGTAACGAAATGTTTTTTTACAAAAGCTTCGTGTCGAAATTAGAAGTCACTAAAGTGGAATGATGATTCATGCATCTCTTGTTTCACAAAAAAAAAATCAATCGCATTGCTTTGGAGTCGCTGGTGATCGGTTGAGGGTAAAATGAGTGCAGAAGAAATCGCTGAAGACTGGCGAAGCAATTTTGAGTGTCGCGAGTGTCCAACGCTTCCTAACTCGATCATTACAGTCTCGCCCTCAACCTCCCACCGGCCACCACCTCGATTTAAAATACCTGATTGCACTGGATTGCATATAATAATTCGTCAAACTTTCATCTTCAACTAATCGCGACGACTAAAATATATTTTCTTCGTAAAGATTCGCGCGCGTTCGCTGTCGATCTACGTCATGCTTTGTCGACTCTTCAACTCGCGTCTTATCGATTGCCGAAAGAACGGAAAAGTTTTAATAGAATTCTTCTATGCAATTAGATAACAGGAATAGAAGTTTTCTGCTTCATTTGATAATATTCATAGTTATGCGCTAATTATCTGATAAATAATCTTTCATTTTGACTATAAATATTTCATAGATTTTTCTTCAGCGCTTTCGTCGCAATCAAGGACATCCAACTCGATCTTCGTCATCGTCGAATCATCACAAATGGCGAGATGGAAGAGAAGATGCTCCTACGCGACCTTCTAATCACTTTAAATATTCTTTTGTGTGTGTTGCGTAATTCAAGAGAAACGAAATATTTTAAATCCAATAGTGAGAGCTCAGCGTCAGCTCCGCCATAAGCTTAGTTCAGGATTTATGCGCCGAAGGGATCCAGCTGAACGTTGGAGTTCGTCGCAGGTTGCGCTGGCATCTGGTGTTGGGCGAGGATTGGTTGTTGGGGCTGGCCGGGCATCATGCCTGGCGCCATCATCGGTCGCATCTGCTGCTGTTGCGGTGGCATTCCTTGCTGTAACGATAAAGATGGATGAGAAGGTTTCCCATGCTCGCGTTTTCCCTGCGACAAGAAATTATTCACAAGATCGCGTCCCGCTCCCACGTTGCGGTGGAAATCCATTTGGTAAATGTGCAAAGATTGGTTAAACGAGTCACCCAACCGCCATAACGGAAACAATAAAATCATAAGCAAATCATAAAGAAAACGTCTTGTCTTACCTGTGGAAAGTACGCTAAAGGAATGTTGTGTGGATACAAGTTGTGAATTGTGCTTGGTGCGGGAGCAACAGTCATGCCTTTAGCCTAACCATTTTCCATTATTTCACCGAAAGTACAATTTGATTTTTACAAAAAAAGAGAAACGAAAATAAATTTACAACAAAATATAAAAGGAATTTAGGCGATAAGGAAATCAAAATGGACAAGAAAGTTCTTCCGCCCTCGTCGGAGCTTCCAATCTTCGCTAGCATTTATCGTATGTACAAGATCGATGATTAAGCTTGGAGATTCTCACCATTGGACGATAGTTTGCTCCGGTTGTCGTCACCATCGGCTGCGGTGACCAGCTTTGTGGTTTTGCTTGGTTCTTCGGTGAGTTCCATTGCACACCTCTGTCAGAACAAGATCAACATTAATCAGCAATCAGCTGGTGTCTCGTTAAACTTACTTCATCGAGGACGACGCGCTTTTGTTGATAGTCAAGTTTTCAGCGAGTGAAGCGAGCGAACTGTCCAAGTCGCCAGTAAGAACTTTGCCGCCTTGCTGTGTCTGAGCGGCACCTGGAATTATTTGTGGTTGTGAAGCTAGAATCGAGCCTTGCGACGAGTTCGCCGTTCCCGCTGATCCGACCGGTTTTAGTACGTCGCCCAATGGATCAAAGCCTTCGTGTTTAGTTGTTTAGTCAAGAGAAATGTTTTGTGTGTTTGGATGAATGATGTGTGAGTTTAGTTTGTGTGTTTTATTATCGCATTTCCAGAGAAGGTGAAAAGGTTTTCGCCATCAACCCAGACGAGGATTTTCCAACAGAAATCAATTCAATTCGTTCATCATCGAGAAGGAGAAATGATAAGAAAATAAAAAGAAAAATAAGAAAAGAAAAGTTTTCTGTTAGTCACATTTTCGTCGAAGCTCAGCATCGCAATCATCTTTCATTTTCTTACAACAAATAACAATCAAAGGCATGCAACATAAAACATAAATGGATCAGGTTAAGTTAGAAGAGCGAAGCAATGCTCGGGATAAGCATTTAAAGCATTCACGTCGCGGCGATTCAACTGATTTGCGATTTCTTTTGCCAAAACTTTGTTGGAATCTCATCCAATGTGATAACATCGAGTCCAAAACTAAAGCAAGCAAACATCGGTGGATGTAAGTTATGGAGACACAGAGATGGAGGGACGGAACACAAAAAGAGTTGGAACGAACAGATGAACGTAAAGGAAACTTATAGAGAACCTCCTCCAGTGGCCGAAGCGACGTTCGAAGGAACGAGCGGAGAACCCTTGACCGGGGACGAGTACAATTGTGTGTTGGGTGCGAATGCGTGTTGTTGTGATGAGCTACCAATTATTCCAGCTACTGGCTGGCGTTGGACCTTTGACCCAACCGCACCTTGCAATGGAAAAGACTTCGAGGGCGACCCGCCGAACGCCTCGAAGATCGACTCGTTCAAGTCATCGAAAGCGCTCTTCGGCGGAGCTTTCACACCGCTTCGAGCTGGCGAAGCTTTGACTGCGCCTCGAGCCGGCGAACCATTAGGCGGTGGCGGTCGGGCCGGCGGACCAGCAGCCCTAATCTGACCACTCTTAGCTTTTTCACCTGCTAATAACGTTTGCTGTGCGTCGACTTGCGTGGCATCGTTCGTCAAGAACGGGTTGTCTTCGTTCCCACCAGCTGCTTGCGTATAGTAATAGGAAGGGGCTTCAGGTTAGTTGAGGAAAGTGTGCGATTCGGAAGTTTGTGGAAAAGTTTCGTCGGAAGTTTTCGATTTTTTCGTAATGGAAGAACATAAAAGAAATTAGAAATCAAGTTAGAATAAATCAAGACGATGACTCAACGATGATGGAATTTCGGTCGCCGATGCTTTTCAAATCTTTATCCCACATCTAAAGGAGTTTCAAACAAACTAATCTATTTAAGTTGTTGTCAAGAGGAGAGAAGGTTAAGGAGAAAAGATCTCGCAAGTTAAATCATGCAAGTTATCGTTGTGATCGTGTCCAGGTAAGAACCATTCACAGTTATTTAGAAGGGAAGGAGCTAAAGAAACTTTAACAAACTTTAAGAGGAGCGTTGCCGTCTCACATTGAGCTGAAAGCTTCAAGGAGCTTTGGAAGGAAACGACGAAGTTTCTCGTGTCAGTTGAGGACGTTTCCGTCTTCCGAACTCAACGTCAAACCTTCGGATTCAAAGTGAGACAGCGACAAGGGTTAAGTGTAAGTCTAGGGCGACAGCAAACTGAAAGATTCTCATCAAACGAAATCATAAATTAACAAAACATAAAAACATAAAAGTTACATACCGACAGGCTCAGTATTTCCAAATACTGACGAAAAATTACTTTCGCTAACAAAAGCTGTAGATTGTGATTGGACAGGAGCAGCGTTATGCGACGAGAATCCATTGCCATTAAAGCCTAGAAATTATATTTGGTTTGTGGTTGAAAGATCATTCAAAGAAGATGGAGGCGCTGCTCCTTATTAAGTGGCAGGGGAAGCTTCAGGCAAATGAAGTTGTAACGTATGAGAAATTATAAAATCAAAAGAAGGTTGAGGAAAGCAAGAGAAGAATTGAGAATTGTTTTTACTCAGACAAGATTTTTCCACAAATTCAGAGTCTAGATTATCCTAAAACATCGAAGAGAGGGTTTGAGGGTGTGAAAGGGATTCGTTCGCCTACCGTTCCACTGATTGGACTGCGCTTGCTGCGGCGGTTGCTGGGCTGGCGCGCCGCCGAACATGTCGGCGAACGGATTGCCCAACTGCAAGAGGTCGTCGAGAGCGTTCGTTTGCGGTGGAGCGGCAGCTTGATCAGCCGCACCGAAGAAGTCGACGATGTTGCCCGACGATGCTGGCGGCGATGACAGGAAAGGATTTGTGGCATTTGATGGCGATCCAACTTTTGACTGCGAAAGAAAGTTCCAAAGATCGTTAGAGCTTTTCACTCGCCAGTCGTTTGAGAGAGTAGAAATGAAACCTTGTATTGATTCATCGCAGCTTCCTCTTCAGCCAACACCTGCGCCTTCAAGCTCTCGTCGATGCCGTTGCTATGCGAGTCGAACTTTGCTGACGACGCGGCCGTGCCGAACGATGAGCTAGTGGAGGAGAGGGCAGAAACACCGCTCTTTACGTTTTTCTGATTGCTACTTTAGGTTGGTTAGTAGTTTTATTTATGGGATTCCAGATGCCGTTTAAATGTGTCAAAGTGTCGTGTGTGAGTTCGAGAGGTGGTGAAGTCGAGGCGCAAATTATAAGTCAATCGGGTGCCAAATTTCCATTAATCATGAGTGCATAACGCAAAAGATTTTTAATGTTAAAACATCGAAAGAATAGCGACGCCCAAAAGGTGAAATAATTCAATCATAAACATCGAGAAATTGTGTTAATTTACACGCAGCAAATCAGGCAAGATAAATTAACGTTAGCGAGACAGCAAACACACAACCATGGGTGGTTAGAGATTAGTTCGAGTGTGATTATTATTGGATTAGTTCGGAGGCGATTGGAGAAGTTCAAAGGAAAAAAGAAATAAAAATAATTCAAAATTACTAAAATGTGAATTACAAAGTTTCATAAATTTGCTTACAAACTAAGACTAAAAGTTCGAGGAGAGTGGCGACTGCATCACTAAGTCTGAACAGCTTTCGCGATCGCGCATTCTCCTTCGGAATCGATTCAAGGCAGAGGGAAATTTCTAAAGTCAAATCGTGTGCGAGTCTAGGCAACGAGCTTGGAAGTTCTTGTTTGCGTTCTAGGGAAATTGGTCGGTGAACCTTCGAAGTAGTTCCAAGTCTTCCAAGCCGACGAAATCATAACGTTCAATACTTTTCTCAATCAAATTCGCTAGAGGGAAATCATAAGAAATTTCGCTAAATTTCTACGCAGCTTTCAGTGTGGAATTTGTGTGAAAATTTGGTGTCGCAATGTAAAATGCAAAATGCTTTAGATCGTCGACAACGAAGATGAAGAAATCCATCGTGGAACACTATAAACGCAAACCGTTTGAGTTACCTCGCCGATTGAGTCGGAGTGTTGGCCGCCGAACCTTTCTTTCCTTCGAGTGTGTTCAAGTGCTGTTCGAGAGCTTCCAGCAACGAGCTCGGTGCTTTCGTCAGGTCAGGAATGTCTCCTTTGTCGATGCCGATGTTCTATTTCAATTTGGAATGAAAGGAGATTAGTTTGCCGTTGATATCAAGCAGGCTTCGCTTCTCTCACCTCAGCAACTTTCAAGAACTCTCCGACGCGATCCATTCTCGTCAAGAACTTCTTGTACAAGTCCAAAGCGTCCCGACACTGCTTCTTGTTCATGTCAAAGTATTTCTCGAGCAAGTTGATGATGGCATCGTTGTAGCAGGCGAACAGTCGAATCAAGTCGCGGAATAAGAGCATGAAACACATGTTGATGACACCTGCAGGGTGAGAAGTTATTAGTCGCGAAATCCGGCAACGACCGAGAGATGAAACTTGCCGTTGGTTAGATCGTTAGCTGTGCAATCGAATTCCAACAGCGAGTCCAACTGTTGCTGCAGCACGGGCAAAGTCTTCAGCAGTTTGTCAGTGTTCATCGTTCGCAGCGAGCCTTCTTCTTTGCCTCGCTTTAGTTTACAGAAGTCGAAAGCGCACGCGCGGTAGGACAACGATTTCTCGTTCAGATATTTTGCGTAGCGTCTGATGAATGGCGACATGTCATAGCCTGAAATTGCCATTCACAGTTTAGATAATTGCGAGGTAAAGTTCGAGTCGTTCCAAGTCCAGTCAGATAAAAGAAGCGTTAAGTCCTTGGCAGTTTTGTTAAACTTATTTCGTACTAAATCGATACTTACCAACGCGAGCTCCCACAGCACCTAAACCATTGGTTATATATAAAGCATTGTGTTATTAAAGGCTCGTAATACGAAATGGTTTTAGGGTAATTTTCAATCAAGATGGAAAGAGAAAATCGAGAATTAGTTAGAATCATATTGCTTCGTTAGCTGTTAGTTGCAAAGAGATGGAATAATTAGTGGCGGTTACTTAGGTGGACATGCTGCTGTTAATGAAGTGATTGGTTATTAGGTGCTAGTAAAAAATGAGTCTCTTACTCTCACCTTGAACTCCCCCCTTGTCCAGGAAGTTGCTCAAGTTGAACGATGAATTACTTGATGCTAAATACTGAATAAATCTCTGCCGAGTTTCAGCAGGAAGGGAGGAAGAAATCTTGCGAATTAGACACTGCAGTGGGATTTGCAACCGTTGCTTACCTCATTGCCATAAGCCAGCAAGTGGTGTGTGGTTATAAGAGCCTTATAGACGACGACCCAATTGGCATTTTGTGATCGCTCCACCAACAAATTAGCCAAATGCGGGATGGAGACGTTTGGTTCATTTGTACAGTGAACTAAATCTGTAATTAAGAAGACAAAGAGTTAATTAGTTTCGTGTAAATAGTCGCTAAAGACTTAAGCCTAAAGTTTATTAGTTTTGTGTAAATAGTCACTAAAGACTTAAGCCTAAAGTTTATTAGTTTTGTGTAATTAGTCGCTTAAGTTAAGCCTAATGTCAAAGCTCAACAGTCAAATAATTTTAACGGATAAATTTCAAATCTAAAGCGCCGCCGCGCTCGCGACTTCGAAGCGCCGCGAAAGTTCGACAATTGCGTCATTTCTCATTCTCGACTGTTCCGAATCGCAAGTGATAAAGTTTTTTGCGTGTTTCGCCAGAAAATCGCACATTTCAAGCAGTGAAAAGTAACTAACAAAGTCGCCCAGGATGTTGTCAGCCACAAAGCATTTGATGAGACACTCGAATCTCACGCAAACCTTGATGAACACCCGCAACATTTCGACTTTGATGAAAAATGTGAGTTTCTTTGGTTAAAATTTCTTTCCGGTTTTTCCGATCCTGTGACCGATTTCATTCGCCGCAAATCCACTCATCGCAATCCTCGATCTGTATTTTATAGAACTTCAATCAGTTCAACCGGCTGCAATGCAGATTCAAGTGAGTACCGCAATCGATTTTTCTCTTTTCACAATCTCGCCGAAACTTTTCATCATTCATATTTGCTTCGCACTTTTCTCTACGTCCGACATATTCTTTACATAATCGCCTTGTTCTTGACTCGAAACAGATCCGAAGGAGTCAAGGGAGCGGTCATCGGCATCGATCTGGGAACCACAAACTCGTGTGTCGCCGTCATGGAAGGAAAACAAGCCAAGGTCATCGAAAACGCAGAAGGTTCGAGAACAACCCCATCGCACGTTGCATTTACAAAGGAGGGAGAGCGTCTCGTCGGCATGCCAGCTAAGCGACAGGCAGTGACAAACTCGGCCAACACATTCTACGCCACGAAACGTTTGATTGGTCGCCGCTTCGAAGATCCAGAGATCAAGAAAGACATGAAGAACCTTTCGTACAAATGTGTGAAAGCCTCGAACGGCGATGCTTGGGTACAATCGACTGACGGAAAGGTCTACTCGCCATCACAGATTGGGGCGTTCGTGCTTGTGAAGATGAAGGAAACCGCAGAAGCTTACTTGAACACGCCGGTTAAGAACGCAGTCGTGACCGTTCCAGCTTACTTCAACGATTCGCAGCGTCAAGCCACCAAAGACGCCGGACAGATTGCTGGTCTTAATGTCTTGCGCGTTATCAACGAGCCAACAGCAGCCGCACTGGCTTACGGAATGGACAAGAGTGAAGATAAAATGTAAGCAATCGATTCACGAAGCTTTTACAATTTTCTAATAAGATTTCTTCTTTCAGCATTGCTGTTTACGATTTGGGCGGCGGAACTTTCGATATCTCCATCCTCGAGATCCAAAAAGGCGTCTTCGAAGTGAAGTCGACCAACGGCGACACTTTGCTCGGCGGAGAAGATTTCGATAATCACATTGTGAATTTCCTCGTTGACGAGTTCAAGAAGGATCAAGGCATTGACATCCGCAAGGACGCCATGGCCATGCAGCGCTTGAAGGAGGCAGCGGAGAAGGCAAAGTGCGAGTTGTCGTCCGCAGTTCAGACCGACATCAATCTCCCTTACTTGACGATGGACGCTGGCGGCCCCAAGCACATGAACCTGAAGTTGACTCGCTCGAAACTGGAAAGTCTTGTCGGCGACCTTATCAAACGCACGATTGCCCCTTGCCAGAAAGCGTTATCTGACGCCGAAGTATCAAAGTCTGAGATCGGAGACGTTCTGCTCGTTGGAGGAATGACCCGCATGCCAAAGGTTCAATCGACAGTTCAGGAAATCTTCGGCCGAACGCCATCACGTGCGGTCAACCCAGACGAAGCTGTTGCTGTCGGCGCCGCAATCCAAGGCGGAGTTCTTGCTGGAGATGTCACCGACGTTCTTCTTCTCGATGTCACTCCCTTGTCATTGGGTATCGAAACCCTCGGCGGCGTCTTCACTCGTCTCATCACACGTAACACAACAATTCCAACAAAGAAATCGCAAGTATTCTCAACCGCCGCCGACGGACAAACTCAAGTCGAGATTAAGTGCCATCAAGGCGAACGTGAAATGGCAGCTGACAACAAACTTCTCGGAGCTTTCACACTCGTCGGCATTCCACCAGCGCCTCGCGGAGTTCCACAGATCGAGGTCACTTTCGACATCGACGCCAACGGTATTGTCCACGTCTCGGCACGCGACAAGGGAACAGGAAAGGAACAGCAGATTGTCATCCAGTCATCAGGTGGATTGAGCAAAGACGAGATTGAGAACATGGTGAAGAACGCTGAGCAATACGCTCAAGCTGATAAGCTTAAGAAGGAACGCATCGAGGCCATCAATCAAGCCGAATCAATCGTGCACGACACAGAGTCAAAGATGGAGGAATACAAGGATCAACTGCCCAAAGAAGAGTGCGACAAGCTCCGAGAGGAAATCACCAAAGTGCGCGAGCTTCTCGCTGATAAGGAGAACGCGGATCCCGAAGCTGTTCGCAAGGAGACCGGAACCCTTCAACAATCTTCATTGAAACTCTTCGAGATGGCATACAAAAAGGTAAGAAAACTTTGTCGTGGGATTGAGCAGCCAATTGAAACTTTCCGCTTTTCTAGATGGCAGCAGACCGCGAGAGTTCGGGCGCGAAATCGAGCGAGTCGACCGGTGGCGAAGACGAGAAAAAGAAGGAAGAGAAGAACTAAGCCAGCCAAGCTATTAATCCACACAATAATTAATTATCTTGTTAGAATTAAATCGAACGAGCACTAGTGAATAAAATTGAAAGAAAATGGAAGATTTTCTCGTTGGATTGAGCCGGGCGACGTTGAGTTTGTGGCTCGGGGTTCCCAAATTTTGTTACCGACGGCGAACTCTCGAACAAAGCTTCGCATACTAAACGTCCGACGACCCTCAGCAGCCTCAAAGTTAGATTAAGGAAAAAGTTTTATGTTTTTCTATGTTCTGAGTAGGAAATTGAGTTTCGAATGGAATAAAATTGAACGGAATGATAATCAAGCGCTTGTTATCACTTGAACTTTCAGCATAGCGAGAGAGTGCGAAGTGTCCGCTTGTTGATAGACGGAAGCGACTTGCGTGAGACTCGGAGATTCGCGCGGCGCTAACGCAGATGAGTGGAAGAGGAGTTGAATTAAAACGTTTCACGGTTCGAGGCGAGTAGATTCGCGCTGCTCTTGACGGTGATAAATTATCGCCGACGATAATTGATGCGAAACCAAAACAATGAGCGGTCGATCGTCAGACGTCTTCAATTCTATTTAGCCGTTTGTGCTCCAATTATCGATTGAGTGAGTGCTTCGATTGCGGATCGATGTGTAAATTGCATTAAAATTGGAGCCTCGAGCATCGCAATGAACCTCAGACCGTTTCGCTTTCAATGTTCGACGTCGGAGTGGGCGGTGAAGCTCTTATCATGCGAGCTATGCGAGTTTGATGGAACGCAATTCTGTTAAGCGGCTTAAAGCTCGAGCAGAGCTCCACATTGTTGCGAAACCAGACAGACTGTCGGGTGAACGTGTTGCAAGCTGTGATTAGTCAAACCGCGCATGAATATTTAACTGTTTATTGAATTATAAACTTTGAGACTGATTATACATCGACAAGCTGCCGTCGATGGAACGTTTTAAAGCTAACAGGACTTGCTTCTTGCTCAGTAGTACGTCAGGATTGCTTTAAAGTTTAAGCTTTGCCGTTTTTGAAGAGCTGAGACTCAAACGCAGCTTCTGAATTCAATGTTTCCTCAGCAGGTTGACAGTCAACTTTTCTTAAAGCTTTGATACTTCGCGTGAACCGCTTGAACTTTTTTCTTCAATTTCAATTTTCCTCTTCGCTCAAAGCGAACATTCATCACTGAAACTTTTTCTTCTGATGAAAATACGAAGAATTCCTCACTCGTCTCGACATCGTCAAAGTTTTCCCAGGAGCGAAAGAAATTTAAGAAAGCGGATAATGAATTCGCAAGCTCCCGTTGCTCTCAAGCTGTTGACGTAAAGCGAAGAATGTTTTCGCTTCCTCCTTGAACTTTAATTGAATTTTTCGAAAAGAAATCAAGCTGATTAATGTGTTGGGGCGCCGAGAGTTCATCGCGACATCGTCTGACGGCGGAAATCAAATCAACGTCTAAGCTTCATTGTCGTAGGACGAGGCGAAGCAGAACGGAAAATCGAATTTCCCTGAGACCATTGACAAGAGCAAATGGAAAGTAGGTCTCGATGTAAGTGGAGAGTGCGCATGTCTCGTCCATTGATCATCTGCGACTATGAACGTGAACAACACGACGTCACGAATGCTCTTGTGTAAGGGCGAACAAACATTGCTCGGCTTGTGCTGACTTTCCTCGTCAACGTCGACGGGAAAATGCTACAAATCGGACGACGAGAGATCCGAGTAAAACGCATTTCGATTTGCGTTTCACGCAGCCGGAGCGTCGACAAAGAAAAGCGAGCGACGCCCACGCGAATTCAACTCTTCAACTCAATAAAAACTTTTCATTCAGAAAGTTTGAGCTCGCGGTTTCGTTGTTTATGAGCGAAACTTTTGAGATTTATGGAAAATGCTTTAAGTGATTTTTCACGCCGTGAAACAATTTTCCGTGTTCATGATCTAGCGGAAAATATTGAGATTTATGCAAATTACTGAAGCGGCCACTTCAAAATCCAATAAATTGCACAATCGATGGAGCGAAAGCGAAATGTTTGGGGAACAAATCGGACCGTGAAATTCCCTCAAAGCTCTACAGATTGCGTAACAGTTTGAAGAGATTCATAGAAGAGTCCAGGATAATTGAATCATTAGCTTGAAGAGCTTCGGCGTTGGCCTTCACTCCAAATGTCCTTTCCACGCTTGTGCCATCGATTTTCAGTTTTCAACACAGAATCGATTGCAACATGAAGCGAGTCGCTTGGAGCGGGAGAAGTTCACAAGCGGAAATTGCCTCACAAGGCTCATCACGAATCAGCTTAACGACATCGGAAAGCGTCTTCGTTACCACACTGAATAAATTTCCTTTTAATCCCTTTGTGCTTCGCTCCGATGTTTTCCCATTTCCTCGAGCTGAGGTAGTCGAAGCGAGAGTGCAAACATGGCAACGTCGGACAGAAACTCATCGAAAATTCAATCAGCCAGCCGCCGATTAAATGCAATTGATGGAATTTCCCTGAGCTCGAGGCTTTCCCATTCATCTCGAGGGTCCAATGAGCATCGCAATTAAACATTCGCTCAATGAAAACTTCTTCACATCGGCGATGCGAGAGATTGTTGATGAAAGAAGCGTCTCAGGGGAAACATTTTGAAAAGAACCGCGAGCGATTCAGCGTCGACTCTTTCACGTCATCGCAGACAACGATCTCAAGCCATTCGGTTTTCTGCAACGTCATCGCTTCGCTTTCTTCCCAGAGCTCAACGACCAACAAAAAATCTTTTAACGTGAGATCGTTTGCTCAATTAGCGCCTCGTGTCCAATGCATTAGCGAGGAATTCAATTCTTTCACCCGAATAAAGAGACTGGCGATGTTTGACGCTTTAATCAGCGTCGGAACTTCCTTCGCCCAGCGAGCGTCAGATAACAGAAGAACTTATCAAGCGAGCTTAAAAGCTTATCAGTCATTCGTCTCCATAATTGCTGCGATTCCCCATTGTTGGCTGCCGGAGATTAAAGCGGAACGTGCAATGCCGTCAAGGCACCGGAACAGCAATTTCAATTGTGTGCTAAGTTCAACCATCGGCCCATAATTTCCCGTCCATAATCGAGCATCCGAATGAACAGCGAACGAGTGATTTAATGTTCCCGTTGATGGCGGGCAAGCCACCTCGTCCCGAAAGCCGCAAGCAGATAATCCGTTCGGTCCTAAATTGAATAAGCAAAACAGCTGAGCTCTCAGTCAATTTAATCTTTAGCATCGTTGAAGGAAAACTCCCCGAAAGATTTTCCAATCAACATTCTCGAAATCGCACAATCTTCGCGTAATGAATGAGATTACGATTTAATTTGTATTGCCAAACATTCACGTTGCCTTCCTTGGCTTTCCCCAGGTAACGTGAAACAAGCGAAGAAGCGACGAAGAGAATTTTAGGCGTTGTCAGTTCTCGTGGACGCGGCAAAGCAGATAAACTGCTCGTAAAATGAGAGTGATTCACGGTCGGAGTCGTTTTCATGGGCATTGACGGTGTCGTTAAACTACGTGATTAGAAACATCGATGGAGGAAGCTTGGGTGGGAATGTTGGGTCGATGGAAATCTGAGGATTTAGTTGAATAAGTTATTAGAGAAATCACTTCCATGTTTGTAATCCAAGCAATGCTGAGCAATCTTAAGTCATCCGTTTGCCTCTTGTCAACTCGAATCGAAGTCCATCAATACAATTCACGACTTGTGGAGTTTTCATTTCGACTGGAGCCAACGAAATCAACTTCACACAACCGGCGAAAACTTGATAAAGCTCAACTCTCCGATTGCCTTCGTCTCTATTCACACCGGCAGCGTTCTGCAGCTTGGAGCCTAAACCTGTTTTACGACCAAATAGTACAGCACAGAGCGAGCGGTTTGGGTGAAGAGAGAGAAGAATATGTGGAGCATAAATGGATCGTCGGTGAAATGGAAACGTTGCCAGATTTCGCCGCTCGTGGAATTCACGATTCACTTAATTAGTGTTGCTTCGGCTCATTCTGAATAAATCGGCAAGAAGTGAATCAAAAACCTTGGAATAATTCTTTCGTTTCTTTTCAGTGAGCTTCGCAACATTCGAAACGGTTGCATCGTGCAGCATAAAAGCTGAAAAGTGATCAACGTAACGAGGATCTTTTATTGAATTAAACGACTTCATAATGCGGCATGTGAGCTGAGACGAGCATAATTGGATTCCGTTCGGAGTCATCTTTCAATTATGAAGCTCGTGACCTCCCAGGCTTCTAATGGAAGCAACAAATTCTCTAGCAACGTCGCTCAAAAACATCTTGTCGAGGTCTTTTCCAGTGGCTTCAAGAAGCCACAGATTGAATTCAATTTATTCTTTTCGTTTTCACCTAGCGACAGTCTACGACGAAGGCTCGCCACAAACGAATTACGAAAGAAATGAAACGTCGTCCAGACACAGGTTGCATAATCGTGACAAAACGTGAAGGTGCAATTAAGTTTATGCCTCGCTTGGGGCGCGTGTGAAAGTGACGTCGATGGTTATGTCGTTGACGAGTCTACAGATAGCCTTGAACTTGACATACTTCACTCTCATCTTAAGCTCTCGACTCGAGCTTTCTCTTCAAACAAATCACCTCGTTGCATAAACTGATTGGTCGTGTTTCTTATTTCAGACATTAACGAGCTCCTTCGCGACACTCGAACTGCTTGAGCGTTGCAGAGCTCGCAGCTGTTTCGCTACCAACTCAATATTTCATGCTCAAGTTTCCGCTTTCGTTTCCATAAGCGTTAAGAACGGTCGCGAAACGTAAGATTTATAAACGGTGAGGACTCAACACGTTGGAGGATGAAGAAAGTTGGAAAACGTAGATTAAATTTCGCAGACGAACTTTTAATGAATTTGGATTGCGAGTCGCTGATTAACATTTAATGAGACAGCTATTCATCCATCTTGATTCAATTACGTCGAGCTGTTAGCTTAAAGCGGAGGGAACTGCTCGCCGCTGTGGTCATTCCATCGGTTTCATTTCGCTCGCGGCTGCCTCGTCAATAATTCTCACTCCATAAAGTTCCAACTGTAACGAGAAGCGACAATGTTGGTGACAGTGAAGCTCTTGACATCGTCGTATCAGAAGCTCGCCGGCTGTGAACCTCGTAAACAGAGCACATGGCGCGTGGGCTCAGTGAATCATGCGATGAATGTTTTCGACTTTCGGATTTGTCTGTGAGAGTTATCAGTTTTGTAAAATTATGTTGTGCGAGGCAATTTGCGTTATCAGGGAAATGGATACGCGCTGAGAGGCAAGCGGAGAGAATTCTCAAGAGTCTGAGGCCGAAAACAAACAGAAAACTTGCGCCGTCAATTTTTAATTGCGTGAGCTTTCAACGGTCGACCCAGCTAAGTCAACAGTAAACGTGTGACGATGTTCGGCTTCACACATAAGCAAGGCCGTCTCCAGACACTGAGAGATGGAGAATGTAAGCCGATAAGAATAGTTGGAAAGCAATCTCCATTAAAATAGAGCGTTGAGAACTGTCGAGCCACGCGAAGCGAATCACATCAAAATCTCATCACGGGAAAGCCGTGGATTGCACAAGAGCTTCTTCCTTTCATCCAATTTGCTAGCTCAATCTCCTCAATCTTGTTCGTTCCAATCAAACATTCCTTTGAAATCTTGCAGTTCCCGAGAATTTCCTTACTTTCATCATCGACTTTCACACAGCAAAATCAATTCAAACTTAAGCACGATTCTAATTAAACAAGCGCCTGAGAGCTTTGCTGTTGGCACAAAGTCTGTAAACAATTGGGGAGATCTATTCGGAGCCTTGAACGTTCGTCTGTATCAAATGCAAATGAAGTAACCGATCGCATCATAAACAATCACAAAAGTTTCATCGCCGCTGTTTGGATTTGAAAAACTGTTTCTTCTTCCCCGGGCGGCTTCAATGGCTTGTTTTAATTGCCTTCCGCGAATTCTGCCGAATTCTCTTCCACTCGAAGAGCGAGCGGAATTAAAACGTTACAAACAATGGCACGGCGCGTCTACTCTCCGGTGGAAGTCATAAAGAGGATGGCAAACATGTGAACAGGTGAATGATCTCGCGGCACGGAGGGCTGACTTCATCTCTCGAGCTCTAATGTCATAAGCAATCACTCGCGACTTGCGTAACTGGAATTTCTTGAAACTGAAGTCGATGCCGAATATCCACAGGCAGAGATAATTTGGTTTAGAGGTTCCACGTCGGCCCACCGCAAGCCAGAACGTTTCACGATTTGATTTCGCTTTCCACCCAGAATTTCTCTTCTCGTTTCACTGATTATTAACAATCAACGTTTAATTGCGGACTCGAGTGTGTTTGCGATGAGGAGCGAAAGGTGAAGAAGCGAGTGGAGTCGATAACGTATGCAAAGCCAACTCGATGAGGAACAAAAAATAACTCAAACTCGATTACAAAAATCTCTTTCGCAGCACTTTTGACCGAGTTTCAACAACACTCTCGCTCCGGCTTAGAAAGCTCAAGGACGATTGATTCACCTAGCGGCGTTTTTCAGTCTCAGCCGTGGCATTTTCAATGCGAAACATCAACGTGCGATGAGCGACTGACAGCGAGAATCACAAATTTGATCAAATTGATTAATTGATTGTCGCCGTGTCGCTCGTGCTCCTCGATTCGAGGAAAGGGCTTCGTCTACTCACAGTCTAAGTGCTTCTTCTTGGGTCCTATCATCTCCTCGGTGGTTGCTTTGCAGACCGACTTCGCGAGCCCTTGGCCAGCGAGGCTGTGTCGAGCAGCCAGAAGTCGATCGTTGATTGTTTGTCCTGCCATTGCCATCTTGACGCTTTTTGTTGTTTAATCCACTGACGATGATGGAAGAGTGTAGGCGGTGAAAGTTATTTACTTCGGATGATGATCGCTCTCTTAATCCCAATCGAAAATTCTTCCAATGAGAATTTTAATGAATCACTCGAACTTTTTTTCGCAACTTTTTCCTCTTAAATTTTTTAAGAAGCGAATTTCTAACAGATTTATCACATTCACTTCCTCAATTTCACTTTGCTCAGAAGACCTTCAAGGTGATTAACAGGTCCCACTTGTATTGAAGCGATTTTCTACACACAAATCGCGGGATTTATGATATTTAATCGAAGAGAATTTGTATTTTGACTCAAATCGAAAGATCCGAAAACTCAAAGCGACGCGTTGAGAAAATAAAGCGAAGCGTCACGAATTTCCAAACTTCGAATCGTCGCCGCTGAATTCTTTCTTTTCTTTCGAACTCTCAGGTGCAACACACGTTCCTCTAAAAACTCGCTTAATTAAATAGATTCCAGCTCTTAAACAAGCCTAATTAACTCACAACTTGTTCGTTACAGTGATAGATATCGAATCTAATCAAAAAACTTCAGGATGGTTGCCCAAAAGAAGCAAGTAAGTTGAATTCAAAATTCTCTACCGCTCCACGAGTTTATCTGAAATTACTAGCAATTTTCTCATGCTAATTGAGATGTTAACTACCCTGACATTCAGTTGAACTAATTACCAAGATATCCCGAAGCTTTATTTCAAATTTGCCTGTTGACAAAATCTAAATTTTTGAGGTTCTGTCAACATCCAGTTCGACTTCAATGCAACAACCTCAATCTCTTCCAACTTCTTATTTAACTAACCATCTTGCAATCTTTTCATTTTAGAAAAAGGCATTAGAATCCATCAATGCTCGCTTGGCTTTGGTGATGAAGTCGGGAAAATTCTGCCTCGGATACAAGCAGACCCTCAAGACGCTCCGCCAAGGAAAGGCTAAGCTGATCATCATCGCCAACAACACTCCACATTTGAGGTGAGGACAGGTTACTGAGAAGTAGAGTTTCCTTTTCTACTCCGACCGATGTCAAATGGAACCATATGGAGTCATTTAGGTGACTGAGAAGTATGATTCCGATGGAAACGCTATGGAGTAATCTTTAGGTGGACATCAGCTTCTCTCGCGTTGCACAAACGTCTCCTGAATGGTTCCAACATCGCTTCACTGTGAGCACAGCGATAACGCGTCTCTTGAATCCATTTAGAAAATCCGAGATCGAATACTACGCAATGTTGGCCAAGACCGGAGTTCATCACTACAACGGCAACAACATTGAGTTGGGAACAGCTTGCGGTCGCTACTTCCGCGTGTGCACCTTGTCGATCACCGATGCCGGCGACTCTGACATCATCCGCACGTTGCCAGAAGCCCAAACTGGAGGAAACTAAATGTTATCGCTCATGAACATGAAATAAATTCCATCAGATAACAAAACGAATTTGTCAAATGCTTTTTATTGGCGAAAACTAAATTCTATTACAGCTCGGTTGGAGTTAGAGTGAGAACCAGCCCGGCAAACCTCTTCGCTTATTGCTACGCTCGAGGAATTTCTTGTGAACATCCTTCGATGCGTCTAGCGCTCTCTCGTCCTCCCTTCGCTGCTTCTTCGCCTCGGCGTCGCTTGGGAAAACGTCTGGGAACTCGAACTTGACGTTCTTAGGCAGAGTAACGTACGCAATCTTCTGGTCTTCATCCTTCTTGACGAATCCCTTGTAAAGATCTCGATGTGTTTTTCCCATCGCGATTCTTGAGCGAACTTCGATGACTGGAAGTTTGTAGATCTTCGTCAGATAGTTTCTCATGTCGTGTTCAGTCTAAAAGAAGTGAACAGAGTCAGTGACTTGCTGTACTTCGCGTTGATTTGCGTAATTTACCATTTCCATCGAGACGCTAAACGTGACGACGTTTTCCGGTTGTTTGTGCTCTGGCCGCACGAGTTTCATCCAGAAGTTGGGCAGGAAGACTCGCAGCTGCGGATTGCCACGCTGATAAATCGGGTACCACCGTGTGGACATTTTAAACTAAATTTTCTTTAATTTTCCCTTTTCAGCGAGCGACTTTGAATAGTTTTTTCCCTTCGCGAGCTTCGCGTGGCTTTCAACTACAGAATTTGTTTGTTTACAGTGGAAAACTGAGTTAAAATGAGTGATCCTGTCGAAGCCAAGCAGCCTGGGCAGAAGAGACGATCGAAGAAGATCAAGAAGTCTTATAATCTCTTCGATTTTGTGGTTGTCAAGCAGAAGAACAAGCAAACGAAGCAGATAACGCGAGTGAAAGTTTCGAAGCAAATTCAGAAGCGCGGCAAAGTCCGCAAGAAGAAACTAACGACGATAAAGAAGAGAATCTTGAAAGAAAGAGCCGCGAAGAGAAGCACAAACGAAGAAACGACAGCAAGTTTAGCAGAAAAAGTTGCACAAATTCAACTGAATCAAGATGAACTAGCTGGCGACACAGAGCGATCGATTGCTGTTGAGAGCAAACCAACGATGCTAGAACGTGTTGCGTTAGTCTCAACAGATCCAGCGTCAACTACCTCAAACGATCTAGAGCTTTCATTTAGTAGTTTAGCAATCACAACCAAGCCAAACCCTTGCGGGCTCGTTCAGCATTCCAGGAATTTCAGAGAATATTGCAATCACTTCATCACGAAGGAAATGAAAACATTAACAGAACTGACACTGAAAGATCTTTTTAAGTTTCAAGAAAATAAATTCCAACAGAACCCAGGTGAGATCACAAACTCTTTCATATTTTATCTCCTGCCTGATCCTCTGATTATTTCAGTGAAAGCAAAGGCGAACAAGCGATACGTGGTCGGCTTCAAAGAAGTCAAGAAGTTCCTCGTCGTCAAACGCCTCAAACTTGTGATAATCGCCCCGGATCTTGAGAGAAATAGCGAGATAGAGAAGCTTGTGGATGAAGTCAAATCTCTGGCTGATCAACACAACACTCCTTACGTCTTCAGCATCAAGCGACGACACATCGGCTACTTGCTGCTCAAGAAAGTGCCCGTGAGTCTCGTCGGGATCTTTGACTATCAGGGAACGAACGACAACGTCTCCCAACTGCTTCGCCTTCTGCAACAGGAAAAGCTCAACTACAATAAAGCCAAGGCGACGATTGTTTCGTAAAAAAAGTTTATTTGTTCCCTTGTGGCTCCAATTTCAATTTAAATCTCCGAACACCAAAATATCTTTCATGATTTCCCCAACCAAAAGAAACTTTTCTGCTGAGTTTGTTCTTAGTGAGATCTTCCAGTCGATCCGAGGATCTTCTTGCGCTGGCCGAACATGTGCAAGTACATTTGAGGGAAGATTGGAATGTAAGACAACATGATCATCCACAAGAAGTAGAAGTACGAGAAGGTAACGTTGCCGGCGTTCGGCATTTCGATGCTCCACTGCTTCGTCTCCCTGACGTGCGACTGCGCCCAATAGAAGCACAACAGCTCGCCGGTCACACCGATTGGATACAGAGCGATGAACGTCGTGTACCTGAAAGTAAAATATTTCGTTTAACTCGAGCGATCCTCGGCTTAGTCTCAAGTTGGTTTTCTGTCAAGAATTCGATAACTCGAATCAGCCCGGATAGCTCAGTTGGTAGAGCGTGGGACTTTTAATCCTAAGGTCCAGGGTTCAAGTCCCTGTTCGGGCGAGAACTTTTTTGCTGAATTATTTTGGAACCCAGGAAAATGGAAAATCGATTCGGGAAATCTTGGGAAAATTCAAAACGAAAAATTGGAATTTTAAAAAAATGTTTTGCAAATTTTTTTAAACCAAAACCATTTTTTTAAAAATTTCCCAAACAATTTTCCTGATTTAAAAATAATTAATTTAACAAAAAATTCTCTCGCCCGAACAGGGACTTGAACCCTGGACCTTAGGATTAAAAGTCCCACGCTCTACCAACTGAGCTATCCGGGCAATAGGCGGATGGAAATGTCTTGGCAGAAAGCAAATTTCAACCGAGCGCCGAGTGGCCGTTCAAGCGAATTTCTAACTCACCGCAGGTAGACAACGAAGTGAGGAACAGCTCCGAGTAAGTTGAAGGCGTAGTAACCGTAGCGGATGATCTCTGTGACGCTCCAGGCCAACAAAGCCAGCGGAACACCCGGCGAGACCTTCGCAGTCGGCGTCGCCAAAATAACGCCGCAAACGACCATCACGCGAGAGAAAACTTGAATTGTTGTGATGATAAGATTGCTTTTGACGAATCCGAGCGCAACGTGGAAGATCTGAAAGTGTGTGAGGGGCGATTAGAAATGCAGGAGATTAAATTAACACAATTAACTGGGCTGCTTCAGACTAAAATACAAAACCACTTTGCTAGGTGTTCTGCATTGAGACAAGTTTAACTGTTTAAGGGATTCACTGACAGAAAGCCAGCAGAATTGCAGACGATCTGGCTCGCAAACAATTGAATGCTTTCACACCTTCAATGGAGCCAACTGTTCTACGAACGAGCTCACTATGTCAGGAATTCATAGGTGCAAAGTCTGATTGTTGAACTGGTTATTTGATCTCTTTGCTCACCTCCAATAACGCGGCATTCTGGAATATGATGACGGTCCAGCTGATGTACTCCCACAACGTTTGTTCAGTGCCTCGGTGGATCGTGTAGTAAGCGATCAACTGGTAGAGCATGTAAGTCCATCTGAAGAGAACGTTGACGTCATTAAAATCGAATGTTGAGCATTTACATAAACTTGAAGACGTCACAATCGCTTCGCCGTCGAGACACAGGAACTGCTTGAACTTTGAGGTCGCAGCTCTGCTTGTTCTGCAGTTCATGGCGAAGCGAATCAACGGTAAACGTACCCGATAACTTGCAGCGAGTTATACAACACCAAATAATATTTCACTAATGCCGGAGGCTCTCGCGAGCGCTGGGATTTCTGTTGTGCATCCGAACCCATCATTGGTTGATCAAAGACTAAGTGAGAACACTTGGAAAGTAGTTGAACTGAACGAAACAATTTGTGTTGAGGGAGGAGAGAATATTTCGACGTGTAATTGCTGACTTGCCAGATTGACTGCGATTTCTCTTAAAAAATATTCGAACTGATTTTCCTAGACGAGTTTTTCTCCTCCTTTATCGCGCCACTTGTACAACGAACCTTCAGCCAGAGTTTAATTCAAAATATCTCGAATATATCTGGTCGATTCTCTTGCGGCAACTCGAATCGCGTTTGACGTTCAGTCAGCAAAGTGAATCGGACTTGAAAATGGGAGCTCGGACCAAAACTTCAAAATACGCTGTTGGCTTCACCTTTGGTGCCTTCGTGCTCATTCTCATCGCCTTCTCGACGCCCTACTGGCTGCAGACCGATGGCAGCCTGGCGCATCCGAAGTTCACGAATCTTGGTGAGACGAAATTTATTTTCGGGCGGGGCGGATGAACATTTCTGTTTTGTTTTCGGTTTTAGGGCTTTGGTCGGTTTGCTTGCGGAACTTCCAGGACATCCACCGCTTCTACGACACGCGCTTCACGGGCTGCATGTGGGTGTTCGAGGAGGAATACTATATAATCCACGACTTCCTGCTGCCAGGCTTCTTCCTAACAGTGCAGTTCTTCTTCACGTTGGCCTTCACGCTGCTGCTCGTCTCGTGTCTGCTGACGCTTTTATTCCTGACCTGCTCGAAGGATCATGAGCGCTACATTCATCTGCTTATAACGAACGGCTCGTGCCTCGTTCTCGCGGGCGTCTTTGCGTTGTTTTCAGTGATTCTGTTCGGATGTTACGGAGATTCGCGTGACTGGATGCCCAACTGGGAGCACAACAACATGGGCTGGTCATTCGCGCTCGCCTGTCCCGGCTCAGTCATGCTTTTCCCCGCTGGAATCCTTTTCCTGGTCGAGGCGAGGCGCTTGAAGTACAAAAGATTGAACGAGATCGGCAACCGCGAAGCGGCTTACTCGATGGACGACCGACGGAAGTACGGCGGCCACACTGACATCTAAGAGCTCACAGAAGCTTAGAACTTTAGGAATCTCATCGTAGATCGAATCTCACAGAAGATTCTCGAGGATAAACTCATCAAGTATTTAGAAAACTTCTTCGAATCTCAAAGAAGTAACGAAAAGCCTTCACACTTAGCACATTGCCGTCCATAGTTCTTAAGGAAAATTTGTATTTTGTCAGAAAAAAAAGCTTTTTAAAAAATAAATGACAACAAATAAAGTAACAAATTTCATGTTCAGATCGTTCAGCTTTGTAACTACGAATTAAAATATAAGAAAGTTATTTGTCAATTTTCCAGGAAACTTCGCTGTGAATTTCTATGAAGAAATCATTTTGAGGATAGATTGTAAAAGCGTCGGTCCGCAGCTAATTTCGGTCCAGCCTAGGCTGGTCCAATTCAGCCGCTACGCCGACTGGGAACCCTAGAAAGCATTGTCAATGTAGTCGGGGAATTCCCATCCACAGCCCCTGCTTCGTGCTTTTCAGCACGAGCTGGGACCTTCCGGAACTAGGAATTATCAGAAATATTCGGAGTCACCGGAAGCATAAAACATAAGAGTTTTGGAAGAACTTCGATGGCCCAGTACGAGTCTAGTGAGTCACATTTGCAGAGAGCTAAGTGGAAATTCTCGCGTGCTGCTAATGAGAAACGAACGACCGTTGTCCATCCAGAGCTCACACTCTTGCCTTATGTTGTAACTCTCTTTACTTCTGCATTCTGTCTTGATGATTTATCAATGAAACAACGAATGAAGCTGCAAGCTTTAGATGAACGGAACGTCTACAGATGAAAATGTTTTTCCTGGCTCGAGAAAATCATTGAAATCTTTCGTTTTTCCGGTGGAAATCGGCGATTTTAAAACTCTCGCGTGTGACTTAGCAGGTAATTTGTTCATGCAACGTTCGCCGTCCCTTTCCGATTCTCTTTCGTTCGCCTGCTTCGCGCTCGCGAGTCTCAGTCGTATTGATTTCAGACAGCGAGCAGCACACACATAAATTTCCTCGCCCTGGCTCTTTGGATATTTTTCGCTGTGTCAAGTGATCGTAAGAAGAAAACGTCGTCATGCAACAAAACTCAGATTTGCTCTCTGGGCGCGCCAAGACTTTGTAAGAAAGCGAGTTTAGTTATCGTTTGGTGTTGACTTGAATCGGTCGGTGGTGAATTTGTACACGTCTCGAAATCATTTGATTGGATTCTCAGCTTAACTTCGACTTAATTACGATGTACGTGGATCGCCATGTTTGATTTTCGTGGATTTCTCGAGGAATTTCGTGTGGAAAATGAAAGTTTGTCGAGCGAGTTGCGAGCGATTTTCGCGGTTCACGCGAAGGTTTCGAGGGAAAATTAGGGACGCATCGAGGTTTCATTAATTTATCGATTGAAGGGAGTGACAAAGTGCGTGAAAAAAGCGCAAGAATTCTTAGAAACACGACTTGATTCAGCAGGGAAAACGCCCGAGAAGTCGACGAGAATTGTTCAACAGCGCTAGCGTCGCAGTTTCGTTGCTTGCATGTGCCACACTCGATCTCTCAAAATGTTGCTTTGGATAAATGTTGACTTGGCTTTTAGTGCGAGAGGGTTGGTATGAAATCGAAGAGCTTCCATGGTTTGGTCAGACTTTCTGTGGTCTAATCATATCTGCAGAGCTTCTGACCTTTGTCTCACATGAAACTAGCAGATTACTTTCAATCTCTTATCATTTCTAATTGCATCGGTGCAAACTCGATCCGCACTCGAACTTATTTACAAGTTCATCGATGCGTGGCGAAGCAAAAATCAATTGGCGGTTTCGTTTCGCGAACTTTGTCGCTGGCTGCCTTTGTTACCCTCGAAACTTTCCCACAATTAATATTAAACGCTCATGTTTAGAACGCTCAAGCCTGTGCCGAGCTACATGCAAGTTCAAGCGGTGCGCTTTTATCACAGCGACCGTGCGAAATGCATTTGCACGTTGCTCAACGATTGTGTTGAGTCTTTCGCAATGCTCCCGGCCGATCGTGGCAAAGTCAACCTGCGGTCTTAGGTTTCACAATGCGACGACTCATTCACAACCCTCGCTGAAGGTCGCTTGGAACTTTAAATGAGCAGTCAACAACTCAAAACTATTTTCTCGAGTATTCCCGACAAAAGTTTTTTCAATTTAATTTCCAGCGACTTGTTGCACAAGATCGCAAAAGTTGATAATCGAGTTGAAACTTTGGGAATTGCCTTCCGATTGCAATTCACCCTCGCCTGTTCAATCAACCGCGAAGTGTTTCGCAACATTGTAGGAATTCCATCGAACGTTTGCTTTGCATTGCAGGGAAGACTTGAAGCGCCGAACGTTGGCTGGAAATTGTGGGGTCGCAGTCTTCACAATCGCTTTCGTATGCATCCTCGTCGCCTTCTCAACGCCCAGCTGGCTCGTCAGCGACTACAGAATCACCGGCGCCAAGCTCGATCGGCTCGGCCTGTGGGTTCATTGCTTCAGGTCGCTACCTGACGTCAACGATGATTACCAGCGACGTTTCTTCGTCGGCTGCCGTTGGGTCTACGATCCATTCACGACAGGATATGACGAAATCCGCGGGTTTTTGATTCCACGTAAGTGCAACCAGCCAGAACGAGAATGAACTTTATGTTAATTTATTCATTTTGCAGCTTTTATGATCGTCACACAGTTCTTCATGACGCTGTCGTTCATCGGCGTCTTCGTTTCCCTGGTTCTCGTGCTGCTTTACTTCTTATGCGGTGGACCCGACCAGAAGCATTTCCTTAAGATGATACAGGTAAAACCTCGCTAGAGTTACAGCTGTTGGTATTAACTAGCTTGATTGCAGATCACAGCTTATCTCCTGCTCGCAGTTGGAGTCCTAGCGGGTCTCGGCGTCATAACGTTTGCGATCTTTGGCAATCGAGACAAATGGATGCCAGGCTACGCGAATAATTGGTTCGGCTGGTCGTTCATTCTCGGCTGCATCGGAGCCTGCGCTGCTGGCGTCTGCTCTTCGCTGTTTTTCACCGAATATCACGTGCAGGAGCGACGAATGAGACAGTTCAAAGAATCTCAGCTTAGATTTGAGCTCGAAAAAGTGTAAAGAGCTCAACGACACATGGAAATTGAATCTGTAGGAATTAGGTAGATAAGTCAGAACCGCCCAAATTGTAAGCAAGATTGACTTTTATGCTCACGCTTTGCAATTAGAATAGAAACGCAAATTTCCCTCCGATCTTGGTACTAAAAATCTTGATCGACTTTGTTCACCCTCATCAAGATCTGATTGAAAACATTCCGTCCACATATCGATGTAAATAAGATTAACGAATGACTCAAGTTGAGTTTCAGCCTTTTAGACTAAGAGACAATTGAAAGTTGTCCATTCCAGCCGGAGGTAAACTCAAAGTCCTTGAGTTCCAGCAATCAAATCGTTTGATGAAGTTTTGTATGACAAAAGTATTAATTAAAATCGAAATAAAACGAGCTTTTTCAAAAATGAACGAGATTACTTAGAACTGCAGCCAATTTACCACGAAAATCCAAACATTTTCCAGGAATCCTTAAGGTCAATGAACTTTCGTTTGATAATTTTAACGGCTTTCATAATTTTGAATTCTCATTTTACCGAATAAAATACAACGAAACAAAAATTATTTAACGAAATATTTTCGGTTTTGATAATTTTCTGAGTAAACATTAAGTTTTTTGTGCATTTAGACAAAGAATTAAGAAGTGAAACGAATTCGGCTCACTTCATTGGATGATGGATCACCATCACAACATCGAGAATGCTTCGGGGAGTGCCGAGAAAAAAGTATAAAATCGATAAATCGTCGCAGGATTTTCTGTAATTTCCCACCTGCTGTTTTTCGCTATTTATTTGTAGAAGCGGGTGACATTCTGGTCTCCTGAAGAGATGATCACACCACAAGTCATTCACCAGGAACCTGAGCAGGAACAGAGTTTGCTTGTGGAGCTTCCGGAGGTGCCAGAAAACATGAGAAACCATTATCCGTATCACCATCAGTTGCCGCCTCCAATCAAATACAAAGCAGACGAAGATTATCGACCGCCCGTACTGCAGCTTCCTAAATACAAAACAGAACAAGACTACCGACCGGCCGTTATCTCTGAAGTCAAATACAAGAACGAGCCGGACTACCAGCAACAGCAAAACGCACAACAAGATCAATCGCAAAACTCCCAGAGCCCAATGAAAAAGCCGAAGAAAGAAGTTGATAGTTCAAAGGCTTATAAATGCAGCCTGTGCGAATATAGCTTCAACAGGCGCGACCACTTAACACGCCACTCGCTAGTCCATTCGAAGCTGAAGCCCTATCACTGCACGTACTGTTCAAAAGATTTCACACGCAACGACCACCTTCGAAGGCACCAGCAACGGGTTCATGGGGAGGAAACAGCGGCAGCCGCTTCCATGATTGATATAACTCAGCGCTTCATCTGTCAGGAATGCAAAGCCATATTCACTAGTTCAGGTCATTTGAGAGTTCACATGGAGAACAAGCACCACAACGACTTCAGCGACTTCATGAACCACCAACAGGATCAGTCACCGCGCAAAGTTCAGTCCTTAGATACCTCCTTCGTGATCGTCGACGGAAAGAAGCGTCCAGTGTGCCAGCTGTGCAATAAGTCCTTCTCGAAGAAAGATCATCTCACGCGCCACATCAACAACTTGCACGCCGGAATGACGCCGGCGACCTTCGAGCACTTCTCTCCCGAGCAGAGCTTCAACTGCAACATTTGCGGGAAGCGATTCTCGCGCCCCGAATTCCTTCGACGACATCTCGACGATGCACACAATCATTCTAATCAGATGGAGATTCTCAACCAGCTGAATCCCAACAACCCGTACAGCAACGGCCAAGGGAACACTGGCATGGATCCTCTGTTCCCAGTCCCGCCACCTCACATGAGTTCAATGTTCGGACTGCCCAGTTTCGAGAACGCGCCTCCACCGCAAGCGCCAAAGCCAACCAAAGCGGCACCAGCCGCTCTCAAGACTCACAACTGCGGGATTTGCTCGAAGAACTTCACGCGTCGCTATCATTTGACGCGACATCAGAAAAGTCTTCACGGCGGTCTCTTCGAAAGTCCGCAGTAACTCACTCATTAAGCTTCTATATAATGATCTGTAACTTAATAACGTTTAACGATTAACATGCGTGCGATATAAAATAAAACAATTTCAAATTTATCTGAGTAGTTTGAGCCGCTGCAAGGCAAAATGTAAATCGTGCGTCGCCCCTGAGCTGCTTTTTGTCTCTGTAAACTTTGTCTCAGTTCATTTTAATCAAATTTATCCTATCAAAGCTCGATGAAATCATCAGCAAAGCGGTGGAAGTGGCGATTGAACATAAGTCAAATCCAATACAAGTCGAGGACGATGAAGAAGTACAAGAGAAGCCGAAATTTAAGTGGAAAACTTGTGATTCTGCTGAATAGCAAAAATAATGAAAATGCTGCGCTGCTGAAATTTGTCAATCGAAGACTTTGTGAAGTTAAAGGCGCGGTCGTCGTCGATAGAACGGTTCTAGTGCAAACCTCATCGAGGTTTATCATCAATGCACGAAGGAATAAAGGATTAATTCGAAAGCTGAAGGTTACCGGGAGTGCGAGCGACTTCGGCCGGTTCAAGAAGCAGTACGAACAACTTTTCGTTCTGAAGAAGGAAAACGAAGAGCTCGAGATGAAGAAAGCTGCTGCTGCGGCATTGAAGAAGATCACGCCAATAAAGATTATCAGCTGCCAGATCTGCAACCATAAGTTCACGACCCGGAAATACTACGACGAGCACGTTTTAACGCACAAGAACAACAGAAACTCGTCCGATTCTGAGACTGACAACCTGATCATCGATGACGATGTGGAGTTGGTTCTTGATGGTGACAGCAAACCGTCAAAGGCTGTGCTGCGACACTTGAAGAGGGAGTCGATAGAACAAGCAGCTACAGTTGACCAAAAGTGCCAGGAAGTCATTGATATTATCGACTTGAGCGATGAGGAAAACCTGCTAGAAGAGATCGAGGAAACTCACGTGTGCCAGCATAAGAACTGCAACTTGAGGTTCGATACTGTGAAGGATCTGATGGATCACGCTGCACTCAGCCACAAACCTGATGACAGACCGTTCAAGTGTAACAAATGTAAAGACTGTTTCAAAAGGGAGTCAGGATTGCTTGCGCACCAAAAGATGAAGCACACGGTTCCAATAATCGAAGCTGCGCCGATTAAAGTTGCGATGAATCGCAGGAAATCTGTTTTCATAGAAAAGCCAGCAAGTTCGAAGCCAGCGCCTTTGCGGATGAGAAGCAAATCAACTGACAAAGCCATCAGTTTTCGTAGATTCGACTCAGCAACGAAGACGAACTTCGCTTGTAGCATTTGCTCAGCTTCGTTTGATCAACGATCTTATCTCGACCGTCACGTGTCGGTTTATCACATCACAAAGCTTTATCTCTGTTACAAATGCAACACACCCTTCGATATCAACAAGTTTTATCCACATCTAAAGGAAGTTCATCAGACCGAGTCTGGGCAAACCACCGATCCTCAATTCCTTGGTACGATCAAAGACATCAATTCAGTTGCTGTCCATCGGTGTCCGTTCTGTGAATACTATTCCTTCAATCGATCAACTGTTGTGGAGCATTTAAAGATGGAGCATTACGAGAAGTACGAGAAGACCGGAAGTAACGATGAAGAAGAGGTGGCGTCATCTCCGGATTCGCTGGAAAACCTCATCCACCCAGACAACGCGCAGAAGTTTCAAGACGTTTATAAGCAGTTAGAGAAGCCGGTGAAAAAGCGCAAGCCTCATAATGATCCCTCATTCAAATATCGCTGTGGCAGATGTCTCATTCGATACTCAACGCCCCGTCTCGTCAAGAATCACGCGTGTCCAAACAAAGTAGTCAACGTAGCAACGTCAACAGTCCCTCAAGAGACACTGAGAAGCCCTAAAACGAAAGGAACAATGCGGATCACTTCAAGTACTCAACTCGTCAATGGGTTCTTTAGATGCCTTTCGTGCCCACAAGTTTTCACCGACAGGAACATGTACAATCAACACAATATCGATGAACATCAAGATCGCAGCACATCACCATTTGGTTTTTACTCTAACTTATTGTAAAAGAGGTTGAAAGTTATGTTAAGATTATCACTGAAATCAGCTCTGGTTATCATCCAGATATCCTTGTAACCGACGGTACCAGAGACTGACGATAATCAAATTCTTATTCGATTGTTTATGTGTTGTGCGTCGAGATAAAGTAACGGAAATCCCAATTTCAAATTTCGAACTCGAAGCGCTTTTCAGTCGACGCGTTTTGCAATCAATAATATTTTTACTTGCGTCGGAATTACGGTCGCAGAATTTTTGTTTTTATTCAAGATCCAGTTGAGATTCAAGAGAAATGTCGCAGCAGATTGAGAAGAATGAATATCCGAAGGCAACCAGTGAGTATAGGTTGCTGCAGAGATTTCCGATTAAAGCCGCAATCGATTAAAACATCGAAGTGTTGACTGACACACCCTATGAATCTCCCAATTTGTTGCAGCTTCGTTTGTTATCGGCTCGATGCTGTCTTACGTTGGAGGAATCTTCCTTCTGATGTCGTTCTGCTCTCCTTACTGGATCGAAAGCTACGAAGAATCCTTCAGTAGCTTCAGGAACATGGGACTGTGGGAGTATTGCTTCAAGGACTTCGCCTACCCTTACTACCAGTTCCCGAGATTATTCAACGGTTGCCACAACATATTCAGTCATGTAAGTTGACTCTTATAAGATAAAAGATTCCCATCAATCAGCAAGAAGTAGTAATCTCTCATTTCATTCTAGGAATATTACGTGATCCGCGAGTATCTTTTGCCCGGCTGGTTGATTGCAGTGCAAGGTTTTGTTACGCTCGCCTTCATCAACACATTTGGAGCTTTGTGCATCATGGCTTGCGTAGTGTGCCGTTATCCGTTGAAGTCAGTTTTGCGTTATGAGTGGCTCTTGACTTACACGTGCCTGGCTGCCGTGGCTTCGTCATCAGTCTTTCTCTTCTTCGGAGTTCTCATCTTCGGCGTCAACGCTTATCGTCGTGACTGGCTGATGTACCCGAAATTCAACGTCATCTCTTGGTCGTACTCGTTCGCTGTCATCGCAATGTTTGTCCTCGGATTAGCTAGTCTGATCTTATACAGAGAGGCTAAGCTTGCCTACGAAAGACGTCGCGAAGCGAAGAACCTCGTTCAGCAAATGCAAATGCATGAAACCGCCAGCATTCCATCCTCGCACTCACGAGGAGCCCACGGATATATCTAAGCTTAAAAAAGCAATCAGATTTTTGTCAATATTTCATTCTGTAAGTGACCTTAAGGATCTTCAAACGACTCCGTCCAATTAGACTAGGATCTTAAGATAGTGACAGAACTAACGAATCTCTCCCGAATAACTTTTTACACGTTCTACTAGCATGATAAGTTCACGACAAATCTCAGTCTTTTGTACTCCTTTTCGCTGTAGAGACTCAAAAGTGAGAGCAGAGAAAAAAGTTGAAGCTAAATAAAGGAAATGACGATGATAAATTGCGCTGTTATGAGACTGTAGATCCGTCATTAATTCTCATGAAGCGGGCCGACTAACAATTCTGAGAAGGACGGTGGGAGGGAAAGCTCAGGGCGGCAAACGAAGAAACAACGGCTAATTGGAGGATTAAGATGGACGAGGAAATCTCGAGCGAAATTATGCAAATCGAGCGTTGGGAAGATTGAATTACCGTGCAGCGTTGGCAAGCGACCCTTGCATCATTCTCTCCTATTTCATCGCCGATAACAACTTTATGAAGATGTTCAGTCCATCATTCCAGCCGGACGAATTTGTCTCCGTTCGCAAAAGCACCGTTTGATGGACCACAGAATTGGGATTTGATGCTATCATGATGCTCGGCAATTTACTCCAAGCCGGGGATTCATCATCATAAAAACGAGACGCCGAAATGCCAGCAGGCATGCATGTGTCGAACTATCAAGTCAATGGACGGCAGAATGCCATGACATGGTCACATCTCTTCGACGACCCATAATTACTCCCAAACATTCCGCACTCTAATTTACGATCCAAGTCTCCTTTGCAAGTCGTGTAAATCATTTTCCGCTCGCTATCGATTTTCCTCTCGACCCCTTACGCGTGTGACGTTGCCTTCTCTTCCCCCTTTCTCGCTGTGCCGTCTTTTGACAGCCGCTCCGCCGACATAAAATTTCTGTATTGACTCGAGATGAGCCTGAGAGAACAAACATCGACGTCAATGTTTCGAAAAGCCATAAATTCGTGGTGTTGTCGTTGGGGAAGGAGAAGAAACTTTGTGGATTTCTTTGTCGTCGAAACTTTCTGAATTGAATTTTGTTGGGGCAGGTTCTGGGATGACGGTGGGACGTAAAAGCTTACGACTTGCGAAGCCCCAGCGTTAGATAAAGTTGAAAGTTCGTTGACGTTTCCGACAAACGAAATGTCAAGTTTTAGATTTCGAGATTGGCTCGCTCCGTGATTTGCTCCAATAAACGGAAACGGAAGCCCAGTCAACCGTAAAATCCAATTAATTTCTCGTCAGTTCTTTTGTTTAAATTGCGAGCAGACTTTCGATGCATTTTCGTCGTAAATTTGCAATTTGTCTTGAGGAACACGAGCAACTGTTTTCGCCCAGCTTGCTCGCGCGACTCTTAATAAATCCTCGTAATTGAGTCAGCGGGCTGCGCTTTTAGGAGAAACTTTGGCTCAAGCGATAACAGTTTTTGAAGCAATCAACGGCGCTTAAAAGCTTTACGACATCACGCGAAGAGACTCTCGGGTTCATTCACGGCACGAAGCTCTCCGCCGTGAACAAGAAACAGCTTTGACATCATCGTCGCTCGTAATGTTTAAATAGAATTTATTTCCAAGAACTCAAACTGAATATTCAGCAAGCGAGGTCATCATTTTGCTTGAACGCTGCTGCTGCAGCCAGCGCAGTTGGCATCAGAGCAACGACTCTGTTGAGGCGAAGTGATTGATGACGTCAAGGGCTGTTCGGGTTTGAACGACATTTCTGCTGCCGGCTGCTCTGACTCAAAGACAACTGGATTTCCCATTTCGTCGACGTAGATCGGAGCATCTGTGGACAAGAACTTGGATTAGACAAGACGAGATTATTGGTGGTAAATCAACGTACCGTAGTAAGCGCCTGGCGACAGAACGTTGTCGCTGGCCTTGGGCGCATCGAAGTCAATCGTCTGATAGTTGCTCGCCTGTTCAGGTTGCATCGCTTGATATGTTGCTATGGGAATGTTCCAATTCGGAATTCTTTCGCTCGCAAGCTTTGCTTTCTGCTGCTGACGACTTTGATGCAAACTTGACTGCTCCAACAGCGATTTCATCGAGACTTCCTTCTCTGAAGGACGTCGAGAATGAGGCAAAGCATGCTGCAAAGTCATCGGGCTGGGTTGCGATGGAAACGACATTGGAATTCCTGTGCTCTTCGTTGGCCAGCTGTTGCAATTTATGGTCTTAGCATTTGCTGTCTTCGTTGGTTTGTCTTTGAGAGAAGAAGCAGAAATTGGTTGGAGAATGTCAAAGAACAAACAGTCGAAATAAATTCTCACCAGGATCGTTCAAGCCGTTCATTCGTTGGCTGTTTTGCTGGCGCTGCTTCATCAACTGACTCATGACTGACGTGAAATTTAATTTCGAAGGAAGCGAAAAGAAAGGAAGAGGATTTTGCGTCTGAACTGACTAAACGTGGGAGAAAGAATGAAAGTTTCTCGTCCTCGGAGGGCTCAAAGGTGACTCGATGCAAATCAGTTCAATTTTCCGGGTTCAAAATTATCATGCAAAGCTCTGAAGCGAATGACGCTCTCGAGATAAGAAAATCGATTGCATGAGATCTTTATTGCTCCCAACGGACGAGTTTCCCCCTCCACAACCGCACAACCCTTGAAATTTCCATTAATTTATCCCACAATAGTTGAGCTTCTGCTTCTGGGGGCGTAGGATTTATGCGCTATCGTTACTTGGCAGAGCCTTTCGATCGACTCCGCACGGAATCCGAACTGTAAGCTTTTCCAGCGAGTGGGAAATGCCTTTGTTTGCTGCAGCAGAACGATGAGAAAAATTAGTGAGCTCGTTTGTTTTACAGCGAACGCGGGCAAAGCGACGGAGGGAAAATTAATAACGGAGCGTCTGACTGAAATATTTTCCAAGGAAATCTTCCGAAATCGGAAATGACGTCACCGAACAGGCGTTCGCCCTCCCGCAACAACAAAATTTGCACTTCCATCATCATCAAACGTTTCCGCAATAAATCAACTTCTTGCTTTGAGCTTTAAAAAATAAATTGTCGTGTTTTACATTCGTGGAAATGTTTTGCAGCTACGAAGGCGCTTGAGTGAAATTAAATTTCCCAGCTGAGAGACCTGAAATGGGAGCGCAGTGATTTCGCTTCGTAATGTCACTTTCATGTCTGCAATTTAAATTGGAGTGTCGCTTATTTCAACTCGAGATGCTTTGGACGTTCCCATCGTTTATTTTGAGGGGCGCGATAATGAATCAATTAATGTTATCAGTTGCTCTCTTCGAATAGTTTGAAATCTAGAGAAAAACAACTACGTAATGTTATCGCGAACTATATCAAGGTCTCGTGGGACAATATATTATTTAACAACTGATTACTAAAGGCTAATAAGTCATTCACTCACCGAAAGCTCCATAAATTAGTCACGCCGTAAGATGGCGGGAATAGTTAGCAAGCATGTCAACCTCTTTCGACAGACTGACAGCGCTTCAAACTTTCGGGTTCCTAAAGCTTAAAGACAAGCTGCAATGACCGATTGCTTGAACAACATTTGCTGCTTTCGCATCGCGTCATTTCGCGTGTCTTTCTAATTGATAATTGCGTTCCGGAATTAAACGAAATTCCAGCGACTCACACAACAAACGAAGTACACTTTGCTATCGTTATTGTAATGCGTTATCTGGAGACTGAATAAAAGACCCGATGAATCGCGGTATTTACTCATTCTAAAGTCGTTTGCTCGTGGTTCCGGTGTCAGTGTCATTTATGGGAGGCAAGATGAGGTAATTAATCAGGAAGAGAATAGAGATTATGCAAATAATTAATCCCTGCTCATTCTAAACCCAAAGTGAATTTAACAAGCAATGTTTGGAAGCCCACAACGAGTACAGGAGCAAGCATAAAGTGGCGCCGCTAAAGCTTAGTGAAGAGCTTTGCGCCTTTGCGCAGGAATGGGCTGATGTGAGTTGAAACCGCTGGGTTAATTAGCCATCCGAGCGGAAAGTTTCGGGTTTGTTATTCTCTGTGATTCGAGAGTCTCGAAGCTTCAATAACGAAAACAGGTTGAGGAGTAAAACGATGAATGTTCAGGAATAATAACAAACTAATGCAATTTTCATAAAAACCCCCGTCGATCAAAAACTTTGTGTAAGAGTCTTCATCAATTTTTAATGCGCTTCGTTTACAGCACATCGCTGCCAAGTCAGTGATGCAGCATCGCAGCAACAGCAAGTTCGGCGAGAACATTTACTACTTCTACAGGTGCTTTTGATATTTAATTAAGTTCCACCCGCGTCCTTCTCTATCAATTATTCATTTTCAATTATACAGCTCTGATCCCAACCACAGAGTGCATGGAAAAGATGCCGTTGACGCTTGGTACGACGAGATAAAGCAGCACACGTTCGGGGTCGAGCCAAGGAGCACTGGTAGTGGACACTTCACTCAGGTCGTGTGGAAAGAGTCGAAGCAGCTTGGCGTTGGTGTCTGCAAGAATAGCAAGGGACAAGTGTTCGTCGTCTGCAACTACGATCCCGCTGGAAATTACATTGGCCAGTACGCCACGAACGTTCCCAGAGTCGGAGGCTTCTGAGCCACTCCTCAGCTCTCTATTTATAAGACATTTTATTATCCAAAGTCATAACTTTACATCATATTTATTACGGCCATAAAGCAGAAGACTGCTGATAACGCGTTTGTCTATGAAACACGCCGAATAGCAAGGAAATGTGTCATTCATTAATTTTCGCTCATTGTTCGTTATCGCAGAGGCGATAAGTCTCACATAATCGTCTCCATGTAGATATTTAGCAATAAATTTCTGGAATCAGAATAAGAAATTTGCTCTCGCGTTCATTGCCGTCGAGTAAAGTGAGAATTAATTCGGGACGTTGAATGATTGAGATCGGCACGAAGCCTTAAATTGTCATTTGTAAGACGAACAACTGGAACGAGGGTCGTTCCGCGATTGAATTTGTTGTCAATAAACTTCCTGATAAGCGCAATTGCCGAAGCTGACCTCGATGAACGTCAGAATTCTTACAGAATATATCAAAGTATTTATTGTGCGAGGAAAATGTTCCGTCCATCCATCGCTGCATTGCGTCCCTTCTCATGACTCCGACTCTCGTGTAGTCTATTGAATGAAGTGAAAGCTCCTTAGCTTAATATAAATTGTGCTCTTAAAGCCATTCACGTAAATTGAAAGCTTTCAGCTCGGCTTGCCATCCGAACGCTTCGCTTCTGACCCTTTCACGCTGTTTGATCCAATCAGAAAATCAATTCAAGTCTCGCTCGGCTTATCGAGTTTCGCCAAACACTTTTCTTTGCCTTTGAACTTGAAGAACGCCTTCGCTCGTTATCAGTCGAACATCGCGACAAACATAGCGCCCCCAAACCTGCCGAAAATAGATCGTTCGTTATTAATTAGCTTCGTTGGTGACACAGAAGACTCTTCTTGGCAAAACAAATTTGCGCTCGTTCATTTCCCGCCTTTATCTCTCGAGCGGAATTCCTGAAACTCGACCTTGAGCTGAGTTTTGTTTTCTTGCTAAGCCCAAATATTTGTCAATTGACGAAGCGAACCGAGAACTGAAGACACGGAGAGAAGGGCGGAATAGTTAATAGATTAGATATATGACTTTTGATAAACGACTATCACTGACAGCCAGAGAGTCCATTAGGTGCGATGCTCTATCATTATATGTTCTCCCTTTCATGCTTCGTTCCGGCCACCGTCGATTGAGCTTCTGCGGCATGCTTCTAATGAAAAGGAGAGACAGGAAAGTGTGTAGTAATAAAATAAATTGTTTATCGTTGGAATCAGCATCGCACTACACAAATCATCTCGTTCCACTCGCATTTCATCCTTTCTTTCTTTCACGGAACTTTCAAGGCAAATAGAAGAAAAAATCCTCATGAATTGGTTACGGAATGTCTCCGTTGAAGCTTTTCTTATTGATGTCGACTCGGTGTTACTGACGGTGAAGACTCGTTGCCACGTAATAAAGGCTTATCAATTCAAAGCAATGGAGCCTTCAGGTTAATAAATTCTATTTTCCAACTGAATCGGAGTGATGGAGTTTGTGAGCTTTTTGCTACCGTTTCAAGTCTGAGTTTGTCCCACTCCAAGCACTCGTGTTGACAAATCAAACGTTGAATTTAGCCGAAAAGATTTCTGGAAATTTAATAATGAGAAAGAGTTGACGTTCCTCAGTAAAAAATGTAGTGATTCTTGTTTTGTCCTCTGCCTCCTCCACCTCCAGATTTCAAAGAGTGAGGCCTTACTTGTTTTGCAGTGAAAGCTTCATCCAGGATTAAAAACAAAATTCATTAAATACTTTTTAAAATATTACAAAAATGCGGCGCTTACAAAGAAAACTTTCAGTGGTCGCTAAAATAATTGCTGAACATGAGTTTTATAAACCATAAGCTAAGCTTATCTCGTAACTCGTTTCAGTCGCCATTTTTCTACCTCTTTCACCGCTACTAGCCTCCCAACCTCAAATAGCTTTTGCCTTTTGAGCTCGCTCGTGTATTCAATTCGTTTATCGAATTTCCCATCGAAAGGAAATTAAAATGTTTCGTGAAGAAACCGACATTGAGAATTTACATTTTATGATGATTGATTGAGCGATAGAAGAACTTCGTCTTCGATACATTCGATTGCAACAGTTTTGAAGGCAAGGTTCGAGCGCTCTGTCGAGGGATCTCGCAACTCTGATTTATTATTCAAGTCGAGAACGATACAAATTTAATTTCCAAAGCATTGCGATCAAATAGTTTTCACGCTCAATTATTGAGCAATCTCAAAGTCAATTCGATGGAAACCCTCGCGTCGAGTCCTTTAGAAAACGAGCCAATTGACACGATTTCGCTAACTGCCAAGCAGGCAGGCTATTAATTACGATTTAGGCCATGACTCGTCCCTCACTCCTTCACTGCGGATGGCGGCGTTTATTTAATTAAATTGGAATTTTATGAGACCTCCATGGAAAAATGATTCATAAAATTCTTTTCAAAAGAGCCGTCGTAAAGTTTGACAGGAAATACTTTTTTAATCCAACGGTTTAAGTTCCGCTCTAGCTTGAGCTTGATAGCTCCTTGGAGATGCATCAACATGATGATGATGGAAAATGCTTTTAGAGTTAGGACATTACGACAAAAACAATTCCGTGTGGTCGTTAAGGTGACATCACGTCTAAGATGTTATTCGATGATGGAAATTAAAATTTCATGGCGAAACGTTGGCGAGCAAGGAAAGGAGCCTGCACTTTGCCGAATGATATGGAAAGCACAACAGCTCTCTGTCATGCAAATGAGCTTTCTGGCCTGAAACTTTGCCAATCTTCGTTCAACACGCTAAACTTCTACGATTCACATTACAGTTTCTCATTCTGGCTTCTTGCAGAGAACTGCATTGCCTTCGTTTACTTGTTTGGCCGATGAAGTTGTGCCTGAGTGTGCGAGGCACCTGAGCGGTTGTGTTGCAAAAAATTTAAATTAAAAAGTTCCGAGCCGAAAAATGCGAGCGAATTTTTTAATTTCATTCTCCGTGTAAATGTTTTTCCGGCTCTTCTGAACTTTTCCATCAGTTTGCCGTAGAAAAAACTTTTGCAAACGACGTGAGATGATGAACAGAAGGGGGATTGGAGGAAGGAAGCGTTCGTCGATGAGGTTGAATGTTTGCCGACTTAATTCAAGTTTGTTCAAGTCTCAAAGTGCAACGAAGCGCTGACGATTCGCTCTACTAAAAGAGATGAAAGGATTTGATTATTTCGCATTTCCGTCAGGCGCTCAAGGAAAATTAGGAGCTTCCAGCGATTTTACGATGGGGGCTTTGTCAGGTCTTTAAAAGAGAAACATTTTCACGTCTTTAACATAATAAAAATTGATGATGAGATGAACATGTAAGTATGTAAATTCCATTTAGCGACTCGCTCTCTCCACATCAGCTTTAATAGTCGAGCGAAAGTCGTCGAGTCGCGAGAGCAAAAAGCTCCGACGGGAAAGCCAACCGGTTCGACTTGCACTTTCCCGACCGCTTTCCAATCATTCCTTTTCCATCTCTTTGATGTCTCGTGTAGCAGCAAGCGAGCATTTTAATATCTCAAGAGGAATTTCCATCGTTTCAACCCTTTGTGAGCAAGCGACAGTTCAAGATCAAAGCAGTGAAAACCCGGAAAGCTTTCATCTGCACATGATAGTTGCTTTGAGTCCTATAAATTATTCGTGTGCAAATTAGCAGTTCGCTTGCTTATGATTTAAATATTCTGAATGTCTGAATTTCAAAGCAAAATCGCTTCAGATGTTTTAGCACTTTTCGTTTGATTCCGTACAGTGATAAACTGTCTGCAGTATTCTTCACACGCAACATGCCCACGATTGAAGTTATTTCTATTTTTGGACGACGGAGAGATAGCGCGTAGCCTTATCGATTGGGCTTATTTATAAGTGAATGTTTTAATGGGCGCAAACCTCCGAGTCGAAAGAGAGAATTCTCGCAAGGAGAATCCGTACACACGCATGGCCTTTTCATTTAACAATCCTCGTTGTTGTCAAAACAAACGATCCCATTTCTCAAGCTATCAATCAAACCCATTAAGCGCTAATCTATTTTCATAGCATCGGGTAAGGCGAAGGAGAAGAGAAGGCGAATCGCAATCATGACATTCTCAAGGACTTTTGTTAATAATATTGCTGATTGATTTATGAGCCGATAGTAAGAAGTCGGAGTGGATTCATTAATTGAATTAGCGATGACAATGTAAGGTTCTGCCTGAGCTGTGTTCATTGAGAAACAAGAATCGCAGTTTCACGCTTCGAATGAAGCTCTTGTGCAGGAAAATCGATTGCATAGACAATGCAGGATTGTCCGTGTTTGCGTTTCAACGTGATTCATGACAACAAGGCCACTTAGAGACAATCATAAAGCCACTTATCGTTTACACGAGAGTTTAAACAATGTTTGAAACGACTTTGGCAGCTTCATTAATTTATTAGTTCTCAGAAGTTAATCAACACGTTGGGGAAACCAAAATGTTTATAGGGAAAAAGTCAGATCGATGCGTAATCCTTTAATTGGATTTGAAATCAATTATTCCTTGGCTCGACTGAATGAATAAATCAGCGAGAAAGCCTCACGAGGGCTTTAAAGATTTCCATTTAATTCCCCCGAGACTTGAACAAAGCGCGAAGATTAAAACTTGCGAGTGCTTTGCCGCTTCAGCAACTGGATTCTTTCACCAACTCGTCAACATAGCCAGCTAATTGCTTCGATCTTTGGATAACTTTTCGTGGAAAGTTTCCCTTGGAACTCAGACAGGGAAACTTTTCAACTCAATTAAAGCCAACAAACTGCTCAAGTTCTCATGCGACCCTCAGTAATTATTTCTTTTGTGAGTTTGACTTCATCGAAAGGTTTTCCGACGAGTCAATTAGCTATTTATGATTGGGAAAACGTCGGAGAGCGTAGAAAAAGGAAGCTTTGTTGATTGAAGAGGGCAAAAATGTTTCATGAAAGCATTCCTCGAGAAATCAATAAGTTCCTTTCTTAAGCATGTCGCTACATCGTTATCATTCCATCGAAGAGGAAATTAAATTTTGACTGTCGAATGTCATTGCGATAAACGATTTTTACGAGACGCTTGAATGGATTCCTTTCACACACGAGAACGACAACGACGATTGGTGAAACCGTTTCTGCCATTCTCGAAAATTAAATAGATTTCATTTTCCTTAAAGCGCTTCACAGCGACTGAACCCGTCTCGATGCTCTGACATCCTCCTGCTCGTGTCATCGTCAAACATTCGATTCCGAAACTGATTCGACAAGCACAACTTTCCTCTCTGGCAAATTGAAAACTTTGCCTTTTAAGATGTCTCCTGCAACATACATTCGTCTTATTGAAATTCAATTATGTTCTCCAACAAGAATTAATTCGAGCTCGAGGTCGGCTGAGGAATGAGCTCCATTTGTCTGCTCTCTCATTTCATGGAATTCTTTACTTTCATTGCCATCATTTACAAGAAATTCTCCAGTTTCAAATTTAAAGAGACTCCGAAGCAAGAAACATGGATTCATTAACCCGCCACCCACACTCTGCTCGCTGTGTTTTCAAGATTGTGTAATTAATATAAATCCGTTTCAACTTTTTCAGCTCTCCCTGGAATGTAAGCTAGATAAAACTTCTAATTATGGCGTAACGAGCTGAGCGAGAGGGCTGCCTTTCCATACGAGCAAATGGCAAAAACATGTCATCTAATGGCGCGCTGTAATGAAAAAACCATTTTTAAGTTCAAGAGCTCTTTCGCTAGTTGAAGTGCAGCAGTTTTAAAGAGCTTATCAAGCTTAAGATATTAGCTGCTAGGTTACATTAGAGAACGAGTGTTCTGGAAGTACAGGCGATCCGGCTTAATTAAAAATTTCCTTGCTTTGTTGGAAAAATAAAAAATCTTTATTGATTACTTGACATTTGCGGTAACCTCTGCCTTCAAACTTCGGTAAACTGTGCTGGACTTGACCAGCACTTGTGATCAGACTCGAAGAATGATTTGGGAACAGCTCGCTTTGACATCAGTGCGGCGAGTGCCGCTTGAAATCCGACGGACACGCAAATCTCTTCCGGTTTCTGTTTCAATATTCCGGCAATAAATCCTGCACAAAAAGCGTCTCCAGCGCCCGAAGCGTTTACAATCTTGTCAACTGGCTTTCCGGGATAATGTCTGCAACTTTTATTTCCACTTCCTCCCACAGCATAATGCAAATTGTTGTCCAAGAAGGCTCCATCGCCTCGTCTAGCTCGTCGAACGAACACACCAAAGCGTCCCGCAGTGACAACGATGTTGTCAACATGCGCCTCCAGCTTCTCGCACAGATCAGCGATTTCGAGGAAAACTTTTCTCTCTTCGTCTGCTGTCTTGACGTTTTCCACTTTCAAATCGCACTCAATGGCAGGTGAAATTTTCAACGTTTCAGCGATTTTCCTTAACTCGTAGAGATTGGGCGAAACGAATTTTATTTGTTCGTAGCAGCTTCGCTCCAACTCGTAAGGTTTTCCCGCTTTCGACATGTCGGTAGGCTCGTAAAATACTGTTGATTAGAATCAAACGATTGCTTGGGATTAGCCTGCGGACTTAAATCGGGATTGACCTCACCTGGTTTGTTAAGCTTTTTAGCTAACAGCAAAGTAGCTTCGATGGCCTCGAGAGAAAGATTGGCGTCGATGCATATCAACGGACTTTGCTCGATCAACGACTCGTTTTGTCGAATCTAAACAGCGAGGATTGAATTTAAAACAGCTTGTCGCACGTTCTCCTAGCTCACTCACCAAGTCGGGGGTGATTTCTCCGTGGATTGTCATATCGCCAACGTTGAGCTTGCAGTCTCCATGTTTGTCCAAAATCACGGCGCAGTTGGCAGTGGGGAACGTGTTGGAAATTCTGCTGCCCCCCGTCGCTGCTTCTGGCAGCGTTCGCCTTAGAAAGTCGCCGTTCTGATCGCTTCCGAAAGCTGATATCAGGGACACCGTTCCGTTCAAGTTTAATAAACCCTCGGCGATGTTACGTCCAACTCCTCCACCCGAGAACTTCGTTTCGGATTTATACGTTGCGCCGTTTAACTGAAAGCGAGAAAGAAAACAAACAATGAAATTCCACAATGACATTTGTTCAAATTTTTCCTTTTTCATTTCACCGAAGAAGAAAAGGAATTTATTGCCCACGAGCATGTACAAAGTTTTATGAGCTGCGACAAGAACGGAGCTTATTGTTATGTTTCCATTTCTATTTCAGGGTGGTAACAACGTTGTAGTCACATAACTTAAAGTGCAATGGCCGAAAGCGAAACTATAAATTCGTGCAAAGGCAATAAGCGAAGCACGAAAACATTCTCGCAAGACACAGCAGACGAGCCATGGAATTCCATTGTGCCGTCTTCGGTGGAAATGCTTTATTTAAATTGCCTGTGAAGCGAAGGTCTGGCATGAATATTGTATTTAGGACTTGACGGAAGCTTCTCAACGTTCTTTCATTAGAAGGCCGGAAGAAGGTTCAATGTAGTTCAGGATGATAAATTTTCACATTCGCGTCACAGGAAACAAAGCGAATTTGACACGGGAAAATGCTGAGCACTGATTATCCACTTTTCACGAACGGAAAGGAAAAACCTTTTCACATTCGCTTCGAAAAGTTTTCTTTGAAAGTCATGCTGAAAGTTTTGCGTGAGATTTTCTCTCGTGATTGTTCGTTTATTCCTGAAGGGTTTGCTATCGCTTTGGGGGAAGAGAACATGTTATTTATTTATGCCGGAGATGGAAACACAAAACGATCCATCCAGGATCTCTCCAGAAAGTTCTAACCAAGCATGAACGACTTGGAAGCTTTTCACGAAGAATATTTTAAAGCAAATTTATTCAAAAATCTGCTTAAGCTTCAGTCGATGGCTTTCGGGAACAAACCAAAGCCATTCACGCAGGACTGAACTCTATTGACTTGAAAACTCCTTCGCAGTTTCCCTCATTTTCCTACTCGTTGGATTCGCCTTGCATTTTCCCGAGTGACTATGAGAGAGACCGGAGAATTCTCTCATTGGAAAAACCATATGATTTTCATCGCTCGTCGGCTCCGCGAAGCATTTTCTTCTTTATCAGTGACGTCATGAGCTTCCACGAGCTTCCATTCGGTTATTTCCCCTCCGCGTTCATTGCAATTTTACACAATTTTCACGAACGTTGATGATTTCTCGAAAGGAAGGTCTCGCCGAGTATCCACGTTCGGCCTCAGTTTTGTTCTGTCTCGCAGTCTGTGCGGTCGTGGAGTGTTCAATCTCAATTCCGGAAATAATTCAAGAGTTGTTGTAGAAAAATAAAAAGAGGAGAAGAAACTAATTACACGATAGATGAGAAAAGCAGAGTGTAGAGGAATAAATAACAGATTTGTTAGATTATAAACTAAATCTTGTTAATTGCTGAATGGAAGTAATCACTTTAGCACTTTTCATCATAAATAAATATTTACAAGAGCCGAGCCGTTGTGAGCCGCGCGAAGAGAAGCTCGTGAAATGTTGTGTGAATACATGTGAAGGAGGCGAGCGGAGTGAAGAGGAATGAGAAAGTCAGTTCAGATATTTACACGAGAGGAAGACGAGAAATAAATGAATGGAATAATGTGTTGAAAATATTTATACAACATCTATATTCGCCTCTGCTGTGAGTTAAAAGGCAGGCGAGATTTTTCCCGATGAGAAATTATTATCAATCATTCTGAATAACTGAAGTGGCCCGCGAGTGAGGAAAGAAAGGAAAAGTTTCGCTGGTAAATTTTGTTGGCTCTTTGGTGTTTCCTTTTCCATTTCAATCGTTCGCTTGCTTAACGAGACGAGCTGCTCAGCGAGATGAAGCTGCACAACGCGACGAGATTTCTTTTTGTTTTGCGAGAATTTCCATCTCCTGCGCTGCTCATTAAGTAAACTTTAATTAAAGTCAAATTGTTAATTGGAAAAGTTAGTTGGCTGCCGGAGAGTTTGATTGTGATTGGCGGAATATTTTTCAAAAGTTTATTGCTCGTTTTTCCGCGAAAGTTGTCGAGTGAGATACAAATGAAAACGTGGAGATGAACGTTGAAAGCTAAAGGGAAAACTTTTACGACAGCTCAAATTTATTTGTATGTTGAATCGCTCGTTACGTAATCCGAGGAAAGACAAGAACAAGAAGGCTGTCGTTATGTGGAGTGGAGCGAGAGAGAGGAGAGAAATGGATATGTCAGAACTTCAGCGATATTCTCCATCATGCAAAGGCTAGAATATATTTTAAAGATCAAAGCGAGTGTTCGGCTGAATGCGGGGAGCTGAGCTTTGATGTGCCACGACTCTGTCTATTCATTAATTCTCCATCGCCCCTTAATAATCGATAATCACGAACGAGCGAGCGAAACAATGGTGAATCAAGCTTCGCTGAGAACTTAATCAGATTTTCATGCATAAATGATGTCACTTGATATCAGTTGTTTACCGCTATATTCTCGGCTCAAATTGAATTTGTCCAACCCCACCCAGCCGACAGCAACCCGTTTTGACGTGCAAGACGTCGTCGGGGGAGAGAAAAATAATTTTTCCGATGTTAATAGCAAGAGGCGGAGGCAAAGAAACACACCTTAAGCAAATAAGCGTGGAAACACGGAATGGAATGAATGCCAACGCGCGAAACGTGTATCTCTCTCTATACGCTTGACGACGTATAATCTTTTTCCATTTCTAAGCCAAGAAATGTTATCCGTTTAACAATTTTTCTGTGTCAGAAAGGAGCAAAGTGCAGACAGAGCTGGAGTGAGTTGAGAATTCTTTCCATTACGCTTCATAAATTGAACTTGAAACGAAAAAGCTCACGAAAGCTTTCAAGCGTTTAACATTTCCATTCTTGCATGCGACGCGACATGCAGAAATCAGAGTTATTAGCGCGGCACTAATTTAAATGCGACGTTTGAATTCGTTCGTTCACCGCAGACGGAGACAAAGAAACCAACTGAGACGTTGGCTGTCAATTGTTCGTCGACAAATGTCAAAGGCATCAGAATGTCAGCGAGCAACTCGAAGCCCTCAAGACAATCGCACTCCCCCCGAAGCACTTATCCACATCAAGTGACGCAATTTCCGATTAATGGATCTTCGCGGAAAGAAATTCGAGAGGGAAATTCTATTTTCAATTTGTTTGCAACGGCGAAATAAGCAAACGCAGGAGTTTGTGTTCAATTGAGATATTTATTTCTCGTAAATATAGAAAAGTCGGAGAATGATTTTCACCGCGAAGTTTACGATTTGTTATTGCCAGCACTTAACGCAGAGGTTAATAATCTGAATCTAATTGTCCGTAAAATGACGGATTGGATGGATTTCAATTGGCAGATTGCGAGAGCTCCTGAGATCCCGCAATCTGATTCCATCACTTTAGAGATTGCCACATAAATTATGCAGCGTTTCTCCTCCGCTGTCGATCTAAAGTGTAAGCTACGCAATATCCTCAACAACAGGCGCATGAATGTTTAAGAAATCAGTGTAGCGACTCAGACAGAGCGAGCCGACATTAAACCTCAGCTCTGTTTAATCGCTTTTGGTTTACAAATATTTATGGAAATGTATTCGCTACGAGTGGTGCGAACGAGGATTGCGTGCGTGGATTGGAAAGCGAAAACCTTTTTTGACGAAGCATAAAGCGAAGGTTTCTTTTTATTCGCGGGGATGAGAACTCTTTACGATTAACTGCGAGTCCATAATTAAGAGCTTTCAAGAATGAAAACAGATGTTGCTCATGCAAAGCAGCGATAAATTTAAACTTTACGAGCTAATTTCTCTCATCGGGAAAGCATTTAATTATTGGCAAAATAAAGGCAAAGCTTCATAATTTGTGGTCTGCTTTGGCCGCTTCCGCTCCGCCTCCCCAATTCATTAACAAATTATGCTTCTCCTGACGGCAGTCTCGACATTCACGTTGATTAAAGCTCCCAATTACGGAACCTAAGCAGCCGAGCTGGGAAAAATTGTCCCCATTCTCGTAAAACAAACTCAACGATTACGTTCTCCGGTAAACTTTTTCGTTTCTTCTGCTTTAGATTTACTTCCAATTAAGCCGCAATGAATAACTGCACGAACTCCCATTCCTTCCTCCCTCTTGAGCCTTACAAATGGGACTTTCTGGAAGCAGCTTTTCTTCCACCGCATCGTGCTTTAATGTTTGTCATGTTGGGGAATGTTCGTCAAAACTCTTCCCTGCTCAACTTTTATGTAATCAGACATTCCGTGATATTTTCATTTTGTCGAGACAGTTTTGAGTTTGCAGAATGTCACAAGCATTTCGCTCGTAAAATTCGAGGCAGCGCAATTTCCAAAGCAACATTTCATCTTCCTGCAGTCGGTGGAAATGTTATTCTTTCATTATTAATTCATTGCGCTGCCTCTCGATGGCAGGCGATAATCTTGGCAAGAGAGCTTCCGATCCGGAGAGAGCGAGACATCCTGAAAGGTCTTGATTTATCGCTGAATCAGATTGCTTCGACTTGACATTCCATCAATCTGCTTTCCGTCTTTTACGAGCGCGCCTCGAACTGGCACAAATGGACGACCTGGTACGTGATTGAGTCGAAGTTTCACTCGCTGCTGAATAATTGCTGCTCGCTGCAGTTTCCATTGCCATCGATTTTGTGCTCTGCTCGTCCGTTTGATTGAAATTTTCATATCCGAATGCACAGAGGAATCAAAATGATCCCAGCTGTAACCGAAATATGCAAATCGATTTATGTTTCGTGGACTGTTGCAATGGAAATCAGCTCTGAGCTGATTAAGAGCTTAGCGTGTCGTCTCCAAAGAGAATTTCGAGTTCAAAAAACCTTTGCGCGTCTGCATTTCAAGCTTCAATTACAAAGCGCTCCGAGTTCAACCCTCGGCTTTAACATGATACGATGTAACAGCTGGGGAATACTGAATGCGAATCAACGGCTTTGTCTTCGACCTTTAATTAAAAGCAACGTAAGCGAATTAGCACCGCGAAATATCCAATAACAGATTTTGTTCCGTTCGCGCTAATTCATTTTGGTTCCGGCGGGGAATAACGAAGCCAAAATCATTTCCACTGTTTTTGCGAATTTGTATTTTTGCCTGTGGATCGAAACCCTCGCCACACCTAAGGCAACTGGCGAGGCCAGAGACTGGATTGACGCAACACTGACTGACGCATTCAAGTGCAGTTCATTAGATTATGATTGAACTGTAGCAAACTTCGATTAAGTGGGAAGCAAAATCGCTCTCTCGCCCATTGATTTGCTATTAATGAAGATGCAAATCGACGTCTCGCCTTGCTTGTCGCAACAATTATTCACTCGAGTGGCGCGTCAGACGGGATTAATGGACTGAACTTTACAACAATTCTTACAGAGGTTGAATGAAGAGCTTTTAATTTCCCAGGTGGATCTCGTGCGAGGCAACTCGAAAGCTCAGAATCCCTGGCTCCGTTTCGCATCGCAATTTACTTTCTTAGCTGACAAAGAAATAACAATTCTGCGAGGCAATTGACAGAAAATATTTCAATACGGAAAGATCAGCGAAAAGTTGAGCATAAGCATAATGAGCAAATGTATGCAAATGAAGGAAAATATAATCGAAATTGATAAACGGCCTCGTAGAACAACAAATTCTTGCGGCGCGCTGATGCTCGTTGCGATAACTGATGGTTGGAGGGAACGTCTAAACATAGAAGCACAAGCTTAGCGTTTGGAATCGCTGTCGTTGCTTCGGGATTAGTCGTGAATTACGATGACACGTAAATTCGATCCTTTCGCTCCTGTTATCCTCGCCGCAAAAGCCTTTCGAGACAAAGCCAACGTTCGCTCGAACCATAAAATAAACTGCTGAACTTTCGCCGCCACTCCTTCGCGAGCCCCGAGGCGTGTTTTATGGACGTTCCCTAATAAACTCTCTTTCGCTTGAAAGTATTTTTGACACAGCGATTCATGTGGAAATCGCTGGAAATAGTTTCGGACATTCTCTCTTCTTTTATTACGGGTTTCCACAGCAACTTCTACCTCCATTGCGGAATAAAGCGATACGATGAAAAGGGGCGAAAGTTGCTACGTAAATTATTCATAATTCAATTATCACAGAATTCTTCAACTTTCTGCCCGGTCGGCGTTCCTGCTCGACGCGATTCGATACGAAGCTTTCGGTGAAACAATTTCCCATTTAATTTGTGGCTTTTCACTCCACAAAAAAAATATGAAGCGAAAAGTTTAACGATTGAATAATTCGATTTTTTTACGAGACTCGAATGGATTTTTACGGCTCTGCTCGAAGTTATCGGAGAATCATTTTCCTAATTTACTGCGAGTGAAGAGTTTAAAGCAGCGTAGCGAATAAATAATTCAGATCTGCGTTCTCCTTCATCGGAATGATGAGCCTTCTCTCGACAAACGAAGCATTTTCCCACGGAACATCGCTCGCCTTGAGTTCATGAATCTCTTGCCTTTGACTGTTTATCTTGAAGCCGACAAGATAATGAATCCATTCGCTAAATGGCTCACTTTATATTCCAGGCAGCGGAGTGCAGCGTGAGTGTAAATGGAAAGTTATGTGATATGAAGTGATGATAGTAAAGATCGCTAGAAGAAAACACGTTCGTACGAAACAAATTCGTTCGTGGGAAACACGAGTCACAAACCATAAATGACGATGCATGCACGCTCGTAAAATAGAAATCGTGCTTGGTGGAGTTGCAGTGAAAAGTTGAACCATCTAGTGTCATCCATTTCTCGAGCTCGTGATAAGCACCTAGAACGAAACCAGTGCCACGAAAGGTAATTAAGGCGACACGTGGAGCTTGGCAATTTTTCACTCGCTCGCCTTGTCCTGCTCGACAATCATTGCGGCGGCAGAAACAACACTCCGAGACAAAGATTAAATTTTGTGCTTGTAAACGAGTTAGAAATCCATTAACATGAATTAAACCTTTTTTGCTTACGACACGCCAGCGCTTGCTTTACCTTTCAATCTTTACTTTCGTCTAATTGCGCACTCGAATCTCTCAATTAAAGGCTGCTCGGAGGAGCGTGATCGAAGGGACGGTAAGCGAGAAGGAAAGCGAAATTATGCCGTGATGAAAAACTGTTTGTTTAAGTAAATTTCCATTCCATTAAGTGCGAGAGTGGAAACTTCTAATGGAGAAATTCGTCGCTTGCTTTTCGTTTTCCCTCGATAAGATTCTCGACGGCGAAAATAATTTCAGTCGAGTAAATAGCTTTTTGCGTTTCTTCGAATCACTACCTCCGATAAACTCGGTGGAAGATCGTTTCAATCACGTAGCAAACGATAGAAACGAGTTGGGTATTGAGAAGAAGTTTCGTGGAAATCCTTGAACTTCACCGAACTTTGCTTTATTAATCAAATTTTCCTCTGCTCACCTTTCCGGAATTGAATTAGGAAAACTCCGCCGAAAAATTCCAATGAATTTCTGAATAATCGTGGCGGCTTAACAGCGGCATGTGGCGGTGTTCTCAATTGTTTCGTCGTTAAACTTTATTGCTACGCTTTAATTTGCCTCATGTTGTCTTAATTTTAAAGTCAAGATTAGACTCATAGAAGTTTACGAGAAGCAAAACCGTTAAATTAGCATACATTAAGTCGAACACACTTTTTAGAGAGATTTATGATTTCCATTACTCTTCTTGCCGCGGATGATTGTCAACAATTTAGCTCGCGTTTGGCAAGCACATCTGTTCGCGAGGAAGTTTCCATTGAGTTTGTGCGAGGCATAATCAAATTATATGACTCTTTTATGTCTACTCACGCTTCTTCGCTACGCCGGTGGAAGAAGAACGCGCGTTCACGCCAACGCGAATAATTATCGACTTTATTTTTAGCAACGTCTAAATTCGCATGAGATTCGACTTTTTCAGGAGCTTGAGTGAATTATAAATGCGATTGCGAAATATAAATAGAAGTTGCGCCGAAAGAGTAGCGATTTGTCTTCATTTTCCAGTCGAGCGGCGTTGGAGCTGAGTCAATTTCGATTTGAAAATTCACTCACGATGCATCAAACAAAGTGTCACGTTGCGTGATGGATCGTCGACTCGCCGACAAAGCAAGACAGCTTAAAGGATGCGTTTAAATTTAGCTTCGTTCCGCCTCAACAAGTTCGCAGAACACCAAGCGAATTTTCCTCCCACGACAGCAAGAATAACAAGACTAATTTCTCAGCTGCATTCCTCGCAAGATTCTCTTTAAAACAGATTGTAGATTATGCGGGAATCTTTTCAAGTAGAGAAAACATTTTAATGAACGACTTTGTAGATGTGAAGCCATAACGAAGGAGAAACTGTTTTCATTACGATTCGAGCTCTCGGCAATTTAACTTTTTTTCTCCTTCAGGAGGTTCGCCATGAAAACAAAAAACTTCAATTAACAGCCGGAGTCTGACTATAAAACAAAGTCCTCGAGGGAAGACGCTACATAAGAGGGTGTGATCGAAAGATTTGTTCCGTAATGAGGTTGTCACGGCCCATCTAAGAGGTTACGAGCCGAGTCGCCAACTCCTGCGAGACTCAAGTTATGAAGTCGTAAGAAAATCCGCTTTGCTCAAGAACGGCACTTTCGAACGGTCCCTAAGAAAAGAATAATGGCTCGACATGTCCTTCCAGTCATCTTACAAGATTGTGTGCTCACTTATTTATCAACGAATCCTCTCCGACTTTTATGGCGAGTTTAAATGCGAGGAAAACAATTAGAGAAGTCGAAACGAGCGAGAGTTTTAAAGTTCACTCGTTCGTAACAACGTTGGTCGTTCTAACGGCTCCTGATGGTTACAGACAGCATTTTGTTCCGAGCTTAAGCTTCCGATCGATCATTATTAGGAGTGATGGGAAACTCGTCTACGTCAGGCCGCATTGTTCTCGGCACAGAGACGAAACCGACAATAAGGAAGACGAGGAAAAAGCGCTCGCTTCGATTCCCACACTGATGATGGGTTGAGGAGAGAAATATCGATTTCCACTAGAGTAGATGAACAAACACTCGAGATTACGAAATCCGATAAAGATCCTTCTTAATTATTACGACATTTTCCATGAGTGTTTACAGAATCTCGTGAAAAATTTCTTCACCCTTCCCATATTTCATGAGCGTCGGCCGATTACGAGCTTGCCGGCAACATTATAATGTTAAATCTTTCGTGAAGCAATTTGTAAGGCTTACCAGCATGCTCGAAGGTGTTTAACGCCCGGAATAGGGAGCGAAGCCATGGAACAAAGTCGTCACATTCACCAGATTGAGTTGATGAGGATGAAAAGTTCTTCTCTGACGTTTACAGAGCATTTGAGTTGTGCAAGTTTTGCAGTTGCGGTTGGCTCGATTGAAAGCTCAAAACTTTTTGCGGCATAATTAAAGTTCATTTTCTCGTCTCTGGCGACTGTTGTGCGCACGATGGTTTTTGTTATGCAAAATAAGAGCCCGAAGCCACAATTTAATTTGAAATCAAGTCCGCAACACAAAATTGATTTCGAGAATTTGATGAAAAAGTTGCGGCTTTTATTATGTCAAAAAGCTCTCTCGGAGCAGAGATCCTCCCTGGGTGGTTGCCGATATCGATTTTCTGCCTTCGACGCTTTACATTTTTCATCGTTTCGTTGTAAATGCACAGGAACATGACGGTAAAGTAAACGAGCAGAGAATGAGAAATCTCCGGGGCATATCGAGCGCTACGCAGAGGCGAGATGAGCTCACTGAGGATTTCTCTTTCTTGCGATCTGCATTGAGCCAACAACTTTGGAAATTACGAGGAAATGAATCGACAGAAAAATAAGTTAACGCGCAGGTAAGCGCAGCAAGAGAGAGATAGCTACTGATCCTGAGTGTAACGAAGCAAGAGATTTTGTGCTGACGCTCGAGAGCTCAGCGCCTTTAATTGCTCATTATGTTCTTTTGAAGCAGAGCGCCTTTGGCAACGCTGTGGTTTTGAAATTACAAAAGAATAAATCCTCTGTGAAGCGGGCGAGCGAGCGGGAGTCTGAGCCTGCGACCCACAGTTGAGCTTTACAAGCAAGAACACAGAAAGTTTCATGAAAAATAAATAAAATTAGGAATTCAGAGGAAACTTTTTATGATTTTTTATTAAGTTTTATGGGTTCACAGAGGTTCACCTTTGAGTGAGGGATCGTAAAAGCTTTTGCTCTGTCATTTACAACAAGTTAATGTTCGGAAGGCCTAGACTCGAAAGTTTGGAGCACGAATGAAATGCCAAAACGTTATTAATTGAGTGCTCAGACGAACGACAAAAAAACTTTTAATGGACGTTGTAATTCCATGAACAGCACACCTTAAGCCTTAGGCTTGTAATTAATTACTCTATGGAAGTTTAAACTGGCTGCCTGGTGAAGTTTTCTGCTTGGAGAGGTCGAATAATGAAATCAAGTCCGTTTCATGTTCGTTGAAAGCTTTTACACTTTGCACAACTTACGAGCAGAGACGTCTGTTGTTCCATTAATTAGACGAGAGTCAACAGTTCTGTTCAAACAAAGTAATTCTCAACAAATCGCAAAGCCTTTCTCTCGCTAGCTGAATTGTGGAAAGTTTCGTCGGCCGTGAAATGGCGCTCAGCAACATTCAAGGCGAGTTACATAATGTAAATACGTGTTTGCCATTCTCCGAGCGCAAACAGATTCATTTTTCATCGTTCACGGAGTGAAAAGTTTAATGAATGTGCTCGTTCATCTGGTGGGATAAAGGCTTTGCGAGCAAGCTCTGGCATCCCGAAAGAGAAATTCTTGCCAAAAGTGACACGATAACTTTATCATCAACTCGACAATTTATGCAGATAACGTTTTGCCGCCTTTCTTGGACGAGTGACGAGTCATGTACTGGGGTGGCTTTCGGCTCCTTAATTAGTTCGGAAGCAATTCAGTCATTGACAGTAAAGGGCGCACGCAGAGTGGTTATTAATATTTACAAGAATAATAGCAGTCGAGCCAATTAAGCTGCTCGTCGCTCCCCGCAGGCGACTCGACATGAATTTTGAAGGAAATCATTTAAAAGGAAATGGCTTCGTAAAGTTGTTTATTGAAAAGTTCCTGAGCTCAACTTTCGCCCGTCTTCTCGAAAAGGTTGCTCCTTAAAAATCGATATGCGAGTGGGTGAAAGGAAGTTTTCGTTTATCTCGCCCCGCATCGCTCTCACTGAATTTCAATTTTCATTTCAAATTTATGGCTATTAATAAAACAAGTTCGGCGAATATCTCAGGAGTAGTTGCAGCGCATCCTCGCTATTGTGGAAGATTTTCGCTTTGTTATTGATAAGCTTTATGGCATTGCGAAGAAGAACGATGAAGCTACTCGCATCTAATAAAATATTCGAAGGAGCGAGGAAGGTTGGAGATGGAAATTTCTCATTCCACCTCGCAAGATGCAAGAATCTGAACAATGAAAACTTTTTTATGTTGCGAATGCTTTTTATTCTCAGCTTTTAAAGGAGCTTGAAGAGATGATAGACGGGATGGAGCGAGCGAGCACTCCAATCAATTCCCTCGTCACTGACGGAGATTGCGAAAGTATTGAAGGCTATCGAGAAATCTCAGTTCAAGGTTTCGTCTTCTAATACCTCTTAAGTTGTCAAGTCTCTGGGCAGCTTATTCGATGCCTTCCTCACAATCTCCAGTTTCATTCATCAGTCACAAAGTTCTAGGCAAAGCGTATAAACAAAGGAACGCTCGTGTTTCACGTCGTCCTTTCATTTTTTGCAAAAGAAAACGAAATAATCAACCTAAGGCAAATAGCTCAAGGAGGTCGAAGGACAAGCCTGTGAGAAAGCTTTTTGTCGTCCAGTTGTTTGATCAGCAACAAGAGCACTTGACCCTTTTTCCGTAGCTCGATCAGAGAGCTGAATTTTACGAGACGAACGAACGAGAACAAGAGTCAGTTGACAATATCGTAACAAGAAAAGTTTACTGCTTGAAAGCTTTTAATGAGCTTTCGGAAAGTTACTCAGCAGACAAATGTTCCTTTCGTCCGACAAAACTTTAAGGTTCGAGCGATCATGACAAGAAATCCCTAAAGCGACTAAACTGTCGTTCTCTCCCCTCCCTGATTATCCGAATTATGTTTTCATTGCGAGAAAAGTCATAATAGAAGCTTCAAATTTCCTAATTTCACTCTCGTTTAAGTCGGCAAACAACTGCATTAAAATTCTTCTTAACGAACGAGCGCCAATTTGCTGTAAACTTTTTATGAGCCTCATCGAAGTTGATCATTAAGAAATCAATTGGATTTTCCTCTTCTCTCATTCTAGGAGTCGCTCGAACTGACCTACATTAGAGGAAGCGAACGAGCGTTTCTTTTGTGAATGTGGTGAGTGTGGGAGTAGAAAACAGAGCTGCGTTAGCGTTTTGTTATTCGAAGATATTTTCCGTCGATATTCGAGTGTGGAAAGAGGCGCCAGTAAGTTTTATTCCGCAACAATGCGACGAGGAGGCGAAGCAAGTCGTCTTCCTACACTCTCGGCTGTTAATGAGTGCCTTGTATCCGTCGTTTATTCCACGAGCCTCATTTACTCCATCATGAATCTTTAATGCACTTACGCAATAGACGACGACGCTCTTGTGTCGCTCACTCCAAGTACTCGTGATGAAAGCATATTTCGGGGCTAATGGGAGCACGTTCGGCTCGCTCCCCAAGCCCGCCTGATTTCATTCTTAATCCGTTGCGAGGAAAAACTCTCATCTGATAACGCCCAGCATAAATATAAGTTTCTGTGCGTTTAGCTGGCGAAAGCTCCGAAGGGATTGAGTTAAAAAACAAAATTGAAATTTCCATAATAATACCTGACATTGAAACTTTTGCCGTTAGCCCTTTTTGCTGCTGGCGCTCCACTCTCTCTCTCTCGAACTCAACCCTCGCCACATGACAAATAATTGACGTGAAAGCCTCAAAAGGAATATCTTTGCATATGGAAAACTTTTGCCGTCTCAACACATCCCGACGAATTCCATGATTTGCATGAAAAGTCAATCTAAACTATGGCATCGGCCTCATGCTGTGCTCTCTTGTGACTTGGAAGCCTTTCCATGTTCACGTCGCCTGGACGATGCTGACGACGGTTTGCTGTTAATTCCTCTTGACGTTAAAAATTATGTCGAGAAGCCCGGCGAACGCTTTAGCACTCAAAACGAATACAAATTCCCATTCCTTCCCACTTGCACAAACAATTTGTTCCCGAAAGTTTCTGTCGTCTTGTATAACAAGTGAAAATACAAATAAAGAGCTTCTCTACTTGAGCGGAAAGTTCGAGTAAAATCTTTCTTTCAATCCTGGCCGTTGGACTTTGATTGTCTTTCACAATCGAGAACGCAGACTGAACCTGAAGGTAGTGAAATAGGAGAAATTTCCATTACAAGATTGAGAAGTGGACAAGACAGAGTCATTGGCTCGAATGTGAATGAGGCAGTAGAAGGGTCAGCAACGTCTCCGGCGGAGGTTCTCCGTATGTTCGATATCGGAGCGAGTCTCATTGATTTATTTATGAGTTTGATTCGGAGGAAAATCGAGGCGAGGTTGGAGAGGGCGAGAGGATTAAAAGTCGGCCCGGAGCGTTGGCAACGTTACGCAATCACTTTGTGTTGCGTTGCCCCGTCACGTTGATAAATAGGCACGAAGCGGGGATCTCGCTAGGCGTCGAGTAGCCTCGCAGAATTTCATAATTTATTTTCTCTTTCTTATTGATTGTTTTTGGCAAACTTTCAGGCGACAAATTGTTTTCCACAAATTTTTTAAAAGCTTTTATGCTGTCATTTAGCGTTGACCGATTTATGAGCGAAGAGCGTAAGAAAGAAAGGAACTTCCCTCAGCATAGCGTCTATCGATTATTCCCCTCCGCCGTCTCTTGATGCTGTTACGAAATCGCACCGGCAAAGTGGCGAGGGGAAGTCGTATTAATGATATTATACAAATATTTTCGTACACGAAAGCACAACAAGCCGCGCGCACCGAGGGAACGGAACGTCATTTTTCATATTTTATTTGTTTCTCATTCATATGACTTGCTTTCTTCAGAGCTTTGCGTGATGGGATGATGATTGAAAAATGATCTCTTTAGGTATTTTCTCTTGCTTCACTCGACAAACAACTGGTAAATGACTACATAAGGACGGGAAACCAAAAGTTAACATTCAAGGCTGAAGAGTCTATTGGAGCGAGTGGAGCCTTCAGCGAAAGCCGTTTCTTCTGCTTTGACGGAGACTTTGGCAAACATTCGATGTTTGTGATCACAGGAAATGTATCTACTCAGATAAAGACATAAAGCGAGAGGGAGGAGGCGATGGGAAGCGAAGTTGAGTGCGTTTCCATAAATTACGATCATCGCTTTCCGAATTTATCTCTCATGCGAAGTTCATTTCGGTTTCGCATAAAAATGCGGAAGACTTTAAATCATATCTGTGACCAAATAATTGGATTTTCCCCGTCGCCGTCAAGAGATCGAGAGGGATGGCAGGCACAATGTTGCGAACAAAAGTCAGAGTCTTTCTCTTATTTTCCCAGAAATGGATTGAATGAAAGTTTACTTATGGGATGTTGATGCTCCGTCTTTTCGCTCGACTTTCTTCTCCTCGCCTTTCTTTCAAAAACATAAATAAATAATTTATTCGTGCTTCAGAAGTTCTTCGTTCTCCGTGAGCAAATAGCAATTTTACATTTTTTGTGAACATCATCCGCTGTACATGTTTTATTGACATTGTATGTAAAGGATTGGATTGAGAAAATGGCAGAAATCGAAGATTGATGCTTCAATGAACCGCAAAACCCGAAGCGAAATTAGATTAGCATTCGGCGAAATGGTTCAGGAGGAAGGCGAGCAAGCGAGCAGCGAGGCAACTTCATGAATTTTCATCAGAGGAATGTTTATTCAAGCTCCGAGTTCACCTCTTCACTGCGAACTATTGAAATATTTATTTAATCTCTTTGCCCCTCCCCGCCCTTACTTTATAAATAAAGAACAAAAAATCTTTCCGTGTGTCTTCTTCGCAGCCTTTGATACCCGACGTGGCCTCGGCAAAGGATTCCTCGCTCTTGAAAAATTGAACTCCACATCGTAAGCAAATCTCTGAGATTAGAATTTTCGTGTAAACAAGCCGTGCAGCCGACACGACTGCCATTAAATATTTATGTGCTTAAGATTGTTTTGCATTCTCGCTTCTTTTTGTTTCAACCATCTCGAGCGCTGCTCGCGAGCTTCTTATCTCGACTTATCGCTAGCCAGTTTTAGGTAAATATCAATTTGATTTATTGTGTTTTTTCGAAACTTTATGAGGCGAGCAAGATTTTTCCTTTCTTCTCTCTTCAATAAATAAATCAAGCGTTTTGTTTATGTAATCTTCTCGATGTGTCGGAGTAACAAGACATAACAAGCAATCTACAAGATTGCTGAATATCGAAAAAAAAACAAACAGCGAAGAGCTGTCAAGTCAAGTAAGGATGGAACAAAGAGGTTGGCCATCAGATTTACTTAATACCTCCTTCACTGTCTGATACCTATCGAACCTCTCTATGCGGATTCGAAGAGTATCACCGTATTGCTAACCCCAATGATGGAGCGAAGAAGAAAATTCCCTCATGAATTCCCAATGATCCTGGGCGATTAATCAAAGCTGATGATGCTGCTCGCTATTTCGACGTCGGTGTGAGCTTAACGCCAAATGTTTTACCCACCGAACCTTAATCGCTTCACTCAACGCAATTGATTCATCAACAATAAATTAACGTGCTGCGTTATTAAATCATTCCGCTTACAAGCGTTCTGTCAAGAAATGTATTTTAATCTCAATTTGTCGACTGTCGGAGCTTTTTCTTTTCCCCTTTCTCCTCCCCTAATTACATCGTTTGCGTTCGTCTGAAGTTATTGCCGGTCGAGCCGGGCTTATTAGACGAAAAAAAGGAAACGTCATGAACACTTCTGCGCTTTAAATCATCGTGAGAAGTTGTAAATTTGGCTGGTTCGCGAGGAAAAGGTTCGGGCACGTTTTGCTCGCAATACAATCGCCGATAACTTCCACCCGCTCCTCAACGTAAAATTCACTAAATCATTTCGTCTTTTGATATTTATTGCCGTGTCTTCTTCTCTCTAAAGCTGCAACATGCGCCATAGTTCCTTCGTATCTCTGACAACAGCTCTCAGCTTACTTCCCTCTCATAAACTCAACTGAAGAAGCAAAACGAAAACATTTCAGTGAATATTCATAACGATCTGAAAGGAATAAGATCCGCGTGGCCCCTCCCGCCGCCATTGTTCTCAGAGTTTGCATATTAATGCTGGTATGTTTAGCGCTGAATTCAGAATTCCTACCTCACAATTATTTCAAACTTTGCTACAAAATTTCTCATACCATAAACTCCCATTCTCCCACTTAATTCACTTTAAATCTTGTTAAGCTCATTTCATTATGACTTTTGGAGAATAAAAGTTTCTCCTCCGCTCGGAATAATTTCGCTTTGTGGCACCGAAAAGTGAAACTTGACGAGCAGCTTTAAAGATTCTTCTCTCGAGTCTAACTATCGCTCGTAGAAGTTAAAACTTTTTGACAAATTCAAACAGTCAACAAGGCAGAAGAACAAATAGCCCGACGAGAGAACGAGAAAGTTTTTTTCCGCTCGAGCTCATTCGAACAATGTCGAAGCTGTAAAATCCATTGAAGTTGCTCATTGCACCACGCAGACATACGAAATTGGAATTTCAAATCGATTGCCAATCGAATTTCGCTCCAATTTCGTTTTATTTCCAAGCTCGTTGCCTTTGTGAGAGGTGTAAAAGCCGTTTGTCAGCTCGTTTGGTTTCATTCGGGTCTGTTCTTCCATCAAACAACTCTAGGATTGTGTTTTGCTGTGTTCCCCGGCCGGGCAGTAAGCAGCAGCAGCACTCCCACTTTAATCACGACTCGCATTTCGAACAATTTCTTCTTTTCTTCCCGTCGAGGGATCAAAGGCGAAACATTTTCGGGGGCCGACGCTGGCGACGAAGAAGAAATCTATGCCGAAAATACATTCGGAACTGTTGTAAGATTTATCCTCAAGGCTGATGGAATAAATTTGTCTTCTATGCGAACTTGGCGGGCGAGCGAGCGAGCGCTTTCCTTGACCTTTTATTTTCTCTGCATCAGAATTATTTACTGATAAATATTTATAAATCTACTTCATTGAATAAATATCTGCGTTCTAAAGAGAGTTCACTTGCTCAAGGATGTTGTCTCTGCCACATATACGAGTTTTAATGGTTTCCTGGAGTCGGAGTCGAGAGCTTCAACGTTCGGCATGTGTTCCCACTCCATGCTAGACGGGTTAAGAGTTTAACCGAGATTATTAAAACATTCCGGAAGTAATTTTAATTGGAATCTTGTTCGGATGAAATAGAGATTTGCTCCACGTTGAGCGCAATTAGTCGATGGCTTTACCAAAGCTCAAATGTTCTCGAAATTTACATTGCGAGCGTAAATTGATCGACAGACTGAAAACTGAATCGCACGTTAAGTTTGATATCGATGCATAAATTCCCTCAAGCACATTTTGCATTGTGAACAGTCAAGCGCAATGAGAGTAGAGCCATGTAAGCCTTTCGGAGCCTCCCATACTCAGAATGCTCGTCACATCATCGTTGCGAGTTTAAATAAAAATTTTACATAATGAAATCTCTTTTTTTCCTTAGAAATTGTCGACGACGAAGCTCTGACACGAATCAGAAATGACTTACGGATGTTTCATCACCACTTCGCTTGCTGAGCATTTCCTGCTGACTAAAAGTTCTATAAGATCTGCCATAATGAATTGAATGACGAGAGTGCTTCTACGAGCATATTTGAAGCGAGACGAAGGAGCAAGGATGACAGCCGGCAGCCATCTGAACAGTGAACGTGTCTTGCACTATGAAATAAGATGGAAAACAGTGTCAAGTTGTGAAAGTTGCAATTGAAATGCCTTGGCGTAGCTCACTTTGTGCTATACGCTTCTGAGTTCAGCTCAGCGGAGCAAGTGAATAGAATAAGTAAGAGCGAAGCAGAGTCCTACAGTGAAGTGCATTTAACGTTGGGTTGGGCACCTTTCGCTAATTAAGTTTGCGTTGGACGAACGAGCTCGCAATCTCGTCGATTCAGTGGACAGTTGAACTAATTGAAAAGTCTCAAGTGCAAAGGGTTGAGTGGACTCGTCATGAATCTCAGAGTTTTGTGAACCGAGACACTTAAAAGTTGAGTTAATCAAAGGAGACGTGAAATAAATCAAATTAATTGCCATCTTAGAGACAAAGAACTCAGAAAAAAAGAAAATTGCAAAAGGGAACAAAAGGATTTCGCTGGAAATATTATGCCAAGGCGCTGGTTCGACAAAGTGACGGGCTATGTTTGTGATGGTTATGTCAGTTCGCAGTACCCACACCGTTACCGAAACGGTATCTAAAGAGACCAACATCAACCTGAACAATATAAAGAACATCAACTGCACCAACAATCATCTCAACGTCATCAAGAACACGAACAGCAGCTGTTGTTCCGTCGACAAAACTACTATCAAACACATTCTTCCCATTACCGTTGACACTTCGACCATACTGTCGCCATCGGCTTTACCATCCGCACAATCAGCACAAAATCCCAATAAGTTTTTATTAACTGAACTGAATAATTATCGAAAGCCACCAACGATACAGGTGAGTGGGCGCTGTTTAAACAAGACTTGACGACTAAGCTCATTGACAAAATTAATGACCGTGGTCGTTTGGCTTTATTTGCTTGCTCGAAGGTACCAGTGGCAACCATACTAAACGATTTGAGTCCAGTGCCTGCTGCACCGGCGAAGGATTGTAAAAGCAAAAAGCTACGTTTCCTCATGAGTCCTATGACCCCCGTGGGCATATCAAGCAACTCGCCCGACGTGAAGGCCATGCGGTGAGTTTTCATTCTGTCAGAAGCCAGCGACGGAGATCGTAATTGTTTTATGTCCCGAGCAGGTATTACAGATTGTGGATCTATACATGCAACGCTGTGTTATTAATGGCAGTCATTATTTTTTGTGGCGTTACTGGCAAAGTCTTGTTAGCCGACTACCGACGCTTGCTCGTAAACGGATTAAATCTAACGCAGCCGAGTTTTGTCTACGCTTACTTAGCTTTGCTGGTGCAATCAGGTAAGAGTTGATCCCATTAGAACGGGTAACAACGTGGAAAAGTGAACCCGCGGTTAAATAAATTTGGCTGATTTCAAGCCGAGGGAATCAGCAAAGGAATTAAGCTGTTTTTTCGGTTTCAATAATCTTCTTTCCTTCCGCAGGTTTCTTACAATTAATAGGGTGTCTTGGTGCCTTAAGATTATCTGAGAAACTACTAAACGCTTACTGGTTACTACTACTCGTACTACTGTTAGGAGATGCAATTCTAGGAATATTTTGGATGTTTAAGTTTGAGAAAATTATGCAAGAGCTTCAACCAGTGTTGAGGTGAGTTTGAGTGACATTAAGCTCGATTCAAATCGACAGCGGGTCGAGAGATAGATTTCCGATGTCAGATAATGAAAGCTTTTCCTTTTATGGTCGAAGAAAGACAAACATAAACATTGACAGATAATGATCACGAATGGCTTTCATGTTTACGTAGCGAAGGTGTCGGGCTTAATTGAAACCTATTGAGAGTAAATTTAGCGTTAATTTTCCCCCTCGCTTTTTTCTCCGCACAGATATCGTCTGGCACACGAGTATGGCATAGCGACAGACTTCACCGAGTTATGGGATCGACTACAGCACGAGGGACGATGTTGCGGCGTTACTGGATCTCAAGTAAGACAACAATGTTCTACAAATTAAATTAGCATCGCTCTAGAGCTTGGGATCAAGTCGTAAATATCGTTAAGTGATAATTATGTGCTTTACATGAAATTTAATTAAAAGAGTTCTCCCTCGTCGCTCGCACATTAAACTTTTTTTCCGACTGACTTTTTCCACACACAATGAACGTGTTAATGAGATTGCCTCCGGGAGAATCGAGACAATGATTAAATTAAATCAATTTCTCCTCATTCGCCTCACAATCTTCCACTCCGATCTTTAACTTTAAACTCTCTCAATCCACAGGACTTTTCAGTAAATCCCAACCGAACATATCCGACATCATGCTGTGCGTCAGACATCACGGAAATCAGTATATCGACAAAGCCTCTCGCGTCACCTGTTGTCTTTCGAGAAGACGGCTTACGGGAGCATCAGCAGAACATCAGCGAGATCGCGTGGAGTCATGTGATACCGAAGGACAGTTCGAGGAGCAGTTCGGGTGCTATTTTGAATAGTGAAAGCAAAATTATTGCAACTTGTCGTGCCGTATACCCGCAGGTGAATTTATTGCCATCATCATTCAGTCTGGGTTAATGACGAAAGTGGAAAGAGGAGAGAAATGGCTAGAGAGCCATCTGCTCATTCATTCAGCCACTGAGACGGTCATGTTGTCAGAGCAGAGAAGCTTAATGAGTTCAACGTTCTCGAAGATGAAGCTTTGTGGGGTTGCTTGACTTAAAGCTGTGAACCTGATTTCATCTGTGAGATCAAGAACTTTTCAATTCCCGCCAGCGACGTTTGCTTGTTTAAAGATTCAGAAGGGTTGCAAAAGCTTCAGAGCTTCAATTAATCCCCCAAATTTATGAATCGCTTGCTATTGAGTCGTAAAAGTCTACCAGCGACTGTCTTTCATGCGAAATGGTTTTGTTTATTCCGCTCCCGCAACCCTTCTCTGCCTGACTCGAGCTGACGCTTCTAGTCTGATAAGGGAAGGCGTCTATTGATCGCAACTTGCCGCAACACCTTGCCGCTAATAAATATCGATTCGAGAAAGTTTCAGAGTCGTCGGTGCGCTGGATAAAGGGAAACTAAATTAAATGAGATAAATCTAAGCTTTACCGGCAACTAACACGATGCTTTCTCATTTATTATTCCCCCCAGGGTTGTATTGATGTATTAATAGTTTGGATAAGGCACACAGCAGATATTCTCTTCGTGTTAGGTTATTGCGTTATAGCGTTTTTGAAATTGTGCTTTCTCGGCATTCTCCGCTACGAGATTAAGGAAATGATTCAGAAAATCAAACTGCTGCAAACCGAAATGGCGCAATCGATATTGAATGCCGAGATGGGTGAGCCTCATCTACAACAGGTGAGATGAACGACAGTTCCATTTGGCATTGAATCAAATCAAAAATCGTTCGCAGATACCGATTAACGGCGGCGTTTGTAGTGGGATGGAGCCGAAGGTCGGCAACAGGGATCGAGAGATGACGCGGATAGGATCGGTGGAGAGCGAGAGGGAATCGCTGCTCCACCATAATTCAGAAGCGACTCCCCAACTCACGAAGCAGCATAAGCAGCTCTACGCTTGCATGAACGAGCATGGTCGATGCAGTGGAGCTCATCAAGGTGTCAGTGGGAATGGCTGTGACTCAGATACTAACTCAAACTGTGCATTAATCGTCGATGACATGAACACGGCAACAACATCTGCGACAACAAAGACAATAAACGGTAATGGTAACAATAATTATGAACTGAGTGAATTCGATACGAAAACATCGACGTACAGGTGAGTCCCATCAATAATTCGGCAGTCAGTTTCTCTCCGCCACCCCGCGACCGTTGATGTGTTAATGTCCGCCGTTGGTTTTAATTAAATATTATGTCACTCGGTGATTGCACTGAACGCCTGTTCAATTGGATTACGACGAATCCAATTTGCTTGCAATTACAGTCAAAGCGAAACCGTTCCAGTTCACAAAGCATTCGCTACAATTTAGTGAAAAGCTTGCAGAGTCGATTTTCCGCTTTTGCAATAACTGCACTCGCTCTCACAAATGTCTAAACCAAGCGAAGCGTCTGCGACATGACAGCACGTTCCTTGGGATTATTCCCCGATCGGACCTCACATTTGTCTCCAGAATACGAAATTCAATTTTGATCTGCCATTCCATTATCGAGTCTTTATCTTCCGCACCGAACACAAATCGCTCCGACCACGCCAACAGCAACGCTTGCCGGGCGAGAGATAAATTGATATTTCGCCTCTTCACGCTGCCACTCCACGTTCCGTTCCAAGTTCGAGGAGAGGGAAAGTGAGGGAAAGCTTTCTTTTATTTCCGCTGAACTCAATAAAAAGCTGTTTTATGCTAAAAGCAAGACTTTATTACGCTTAGGAATGCTCCACGCGAGTCTCCTTGCCGTCGTCGTAATATTTCTTGGGCAGATTTAAAAGCAATTTAACGAGGATATCGTTTGAAGTCTCTAGTGGAGACGTAAATTCCAGCGCGCACTGCGAATAAATTGACGATCGAAAGCTTTCTGCGGTTAGCAGAAACCCGCTGCCACTTCGAGGTGAAAGTTTTATGCTGATTGTACGATTCACGACGTGCGTAGAGAGTTTCTCCTGACGCCGAAGGCTCTGACAGACGTCGGGTGAATTAATGAAAATTCATTATGTCGTAAATCATAAATCATTCTTCATTGCGAATTTCTGTTTCTGATTTTATGCGATGAAATGTTTGAGTAATGATTGAGAAAAAAGGGGAGAGAATGTAAACTCATGAATACGAAAATGCGGCATACATCATCGCAAGACACACGCAGCCGCTCGAGGAGCAGACAGAGGGAAAATGGAATAATTGTAGGAAGCGATTGAATTAGATGTTCTCGGGATTGTCTTTTGCTTCGAATGAATTTCAATGTCGTCGCTATGATAGAGCTTCGAACACGAGCGCTTTTCTTGTCATTCGTTATCAGGCAGAAGCTCAAGCTACAGAGAGCGAATGGAATTCCAACAATCGGAAAGGAAAATGTTTTTAGAAATTGAGATTGTTGCAATTCCATCTCTGCTGCTCTACATTTAATTATACAATATCGTGTTCTCTGTTGATGAGAAGCAGCGTCTCGCGGTGGAGAACTGTTCATTCGCAATCTAAATTCAAATAACCTTCGAGATGTTTATCAGCATACGGTTTAAATAAAGCGACATGGAATTTTACTGTAATGAGGCTTTCAACTTTATTCTTCGTGTTATGATGCACGTGGAGGGAGCGAGCGTTGTCGTCGTCGCTTATGCGAAACACGACTGTTTCTTTATGGCAATCAATTCTCGTTCGACATGAGCGAATGTTCGCTGAGTTTTATGTGTCGAGGTGAAAGCGATTTAAGAGCACGAAATGCAGTCTTTCGTCCTATCTCTCAACATACAGTCAGCAGCACATGCAAGGCTTAATCAATTTCCCATCCGTCCTGTTTGCATGGTGGTCGACATTGTCGCATGATTCACGCGCTTTATTCATCCAAAACTTTGTCTTTCTATCCCTGCAATGTAGATTACTAAATGCACCGACAGTGACCAAAATCTGACTACGGTATTATATAGAACAATTATTTGGTGAGGCTTGGAGATCTCCCGTGAGCGCGCCCGGTAAGACGAGCCGAAGCAACAGCATTTCAACAGTCCGGAGACGCTCACGCATCACTTACGATCGTGACCCAGGACTGCGCTACTACAAAGGCAACGACCTTGGTGGACGCAACGATTGCAGTTGCGATGACATCTAAGCGAGTGAGTTCAGCTACATAATTGACTGACACATTTCGAACAACTGCAAGCATGACAACAAATTCCCTCGAAAGAACGACAGAGAAGAAACTCATAGTTATGTACATAAAAAGTTTTCCTGCATCATCAGAGAGTTTAGAGATCATCAGAGTTTAGATTACCGAACAATTCACAATTAAAGTTAGCGACAAACAAGAAAATATTTTTATAAGCTTAAGAGATTATTATTGCTGAGGTTAAAGTACGATCGGAATTCAAGGGAAGAGGCGAAGTGCAAAATTAAGGATTAACAAAATTTATTCTAAACGAAGAAACCACTTAAGAGGAACCCAATTAATTAGTTGAATGAGTAGCTCTAGCTAATTAAATGATAAGGAGATCGAAATGCATATGTAAACTTACACTCAAACCATAAACATTTGAAGGTATTAAAGCGTTAGCCACAGAAATTCCTTAATTAAATTGTAATTAAACGAATATATAAAGTAATTAGCGCCGATTAATCACAATCATCATGAATTTTACATCAAATTTTGTCCGGTTAATCGTCAAGAGTACGCGAGCAAGCAGCGGCCGTGTGTGAAATTAATAACTCGCGTTCATCGCGTCCCGTTGCTCCACCGCTGAGCCATTTAAATCATGTGCGTCCGAACGATATTTCGTCACGTAATCGCTCTCATCGAGTGCACAGGAGAGAAAGGATTATCTGTGTCGACGATATTTCGTTGTGTCATTTCGAGGTCATCAGCGTGTGTTGTTTGTGGCCTTGAGTCGGCACGAAACCACTCACGAGGGGGCGGAGGGCCAATTGAATTAAACAAAAAAGCTTCAGCTTCTTTCTTCTTTCACAATGGGAATGAAAAATGCTGAAAGTGTCAACGTAGGTCGAGGTCGGAAGATACAAGCGACGGAGTAGTGAGAAAGTCACACAATGCGTCGAGCTTACTCTGGAGAAAAAGCTGCTCCATTGTCCTCGAAGAAACAAAACGCCAAGCTCTGCGGTAATGCATTGCCGGTTTCTAGAGGTTCACAGGCTGTGAAAAGTGCTCCATTCCATCTTGATGAGCAGGGACAATCAAGGGGCAACGTGGAGCAAACATTGAGAAATGAAAAGCATAATTCTCGTTGAATTATTAAAACATCATGATCAAGCTGTCTCGCTTTTTGTTCTCCAAAAGCCACTCGGCAACAAAACATCACGATAAGTCGGTGCTATTCATTGTCTCAGTCTCTTCTCCCCCGGTGCACTCAACAACAAAGCTCGACACGAAGCAGAGCGCTGAAAACCAGAGCTCGCAACATCATAAAAGTCGCTCATAAATGAAGATTAAGCATTTTTAGTTTTGAAGCACGGATAATTTTTCATCTCACTCAACAACAAGACGTTGCCGGAGGAGTCCTACGATAATCCTCGAGATTTTCCGCTCTATTGATTTCCCACGCGGAGGGGAAACTCCTCAAGCCAAATAAATTTTGAAACGAGAAAGAGCAGCGCTAGAAAATTTCAACCTTGTCGACTGGGAGATGTTGAAGCCCAAGAGAAACTTCCTCCAGTTTAATACGGTTAAGTGCGGTTGAGAAAAAGTGAGTCGCAAGCCTTGATGTGATTATTTGATTATCCCACCACTCGCTCAGCGCCAAAAGAGCAATAAATCTCTCCACGTCTACGATGAATTATCAAGTTTTTTAATTATGTTCTGAGCTTCTTCGTCTTTCATCTTCGTTTCTGCACACTTTGTAGAAAATTTCTCCTGACAAAGTTTTTCCCTTGTCGGTCCAAAGGAACAAAGAAGAAGTTGTCAGATTAAAACTCTTCGATTCTTTCAGGAAGCGAAAGTTCATGAGTTTAGTCGCAGCTCTCGTCGAATGGAAGTTCATCATATCTCGGACTTGTCGATCGATGAAACTTTCGTCGTAGCGAAATTAATCCTCTCGGGACGTTTCCACTGATAATCGTCGAGGAAATAGTTGCCAACTTGTTTAATGTATTGACTCATAAGAAGCTCAAGCGCAATGAAGTGAAAATAGTCTGAAAGGAAAACATCCAACGAGTGCACAGACTTGTCTCACTTTCGAAAGCGGCTTAAGGAACTTTCGTATTTGCACTGGACAGATTAAGTTTCCCCCTCCCGCCCCCACGACATTTTACGATGACTCGACCATTAAAATGTATTCAGTTTCATTTCGAAGTCTATTAAGATTATATTTTTCATTAAAAATTTCCTCGTTTTCCGCTCGCTCATTATTGCCGAGATAATTTTTCCTCCCCGTCCGGGAGGGCCGCACTTGAAAAATTCATTAAGTTTACGAGTTTTCCACGAACGGCGGATAATATGAGCGTATAAAGTTTTATTTATGGCGCAACGAATATCGAGAGCGAGAGCCTCGGATAACGGACGGAGATAATTCACATTCGCTTCATTCTCATTTATGACGAATTAAGCGCCCATTAAAAGATGCTTTGCCGAGTGATTTATGAATTTGCTGATGAGTCTCTGCTCCTGCTCGAATTGCCTACAGATGAAGTTTTAATCTAGTTGCGTGAGACTGAGATTGACCGCACTTTATGAGGCATATTACGTTGTGTACGTAGCATAAAAATGGGATTTTTCGAACCCCAATTTGGCCATCAGACCTCTTGACCCTTGTGCGATTTTGAAGAGTTATTTCATCGGGCTAGCCTTTCTCTTTAAAGTAAGAACAAGACCAAGGGATTTAGTCCAAGTCTGAGGCTTCCCAGAGCTTTCCAGCATTGCCAAGCCCGTGCTTTATTTACCTGCGATGAGTAAACACGTTGGCGAACATCCCGGAAGAAAATGAAGCGTAAAGATTCGTATTTACATTACAATGCTCGGCGGCTCGGAATGCGGGGAGAAAATGAAGCCGTAGAAGAACCTCAGGAGCGCCGAGCACAATGAGTTCAGTAAATATTGACGCAACAACACATCGAGAGAAGGAAAGCGCTACTTTCACTCGTTTGTCGTTTGTGCAGCCGTGCGAGACTAAATGAAATTATTCCGACATCAAAAAGAGATCTGAAGCATCAGAGACGAGACAGAAAGTTATCAATGGCTCTCGGCAGACAAAAAGTCCAAAATAAAATGATGAAAAATGATTCGCCAGATATCTGACATTTCGCTCGATTAAAACCTTGACGTTGACTCGCATCGAGCGATGGCGTCGAGAAAATGTTTTATGCTCCAAGTTGTCACAGCTCAACCGCACGCTGGAAAAATTATCGCTTCTCGTTTGATGGAACGCAAACATGTCACCGCTGCTTTCACACACACGCTCGCTTCCCGGAATCCTCGAGTGACGAACTCATAAATATGTAATCATGTAAGACTCTTAATCATTACGAATTGAAATTGTATTTATTTGAGTGAAAATATTAGATCGCAAGGTGAATCACACGGGTGAGAGAATTTTCTTTTAATCAGAGAAAAGAAATCCAAAACGTTTTTCCATTTAACATTCTTCGATGGTTTGAACGCTCATTCATAAACACTCGAGGACGAGAGTGAAATGATTCTGTAAAAATTTGTCATTGAAACTCATCGCGATCAAAACGCTGGATATTTTACATCGCGAATTAATGCACAATTGAAAGGAGAAACCATAAATCCGCAAGGTTTATCTTAAAGCTCTTTTTATTACGATGAAAGGCCCAACAACCCACCACTCATCTCCATTAATGTCGTCCACCCTCGGATGTGAAACGTGACGATGTCGACGCGCAGCGACGACGAACTGCAGAGGGAAATCTCCCATTTCATTATTTCTTAATTAAGATTTAATTAAAATGTAAACGAAAGAAAATTAATTGGTAAATGAAAGCTTTTAAATAAAATCTAGTGAATCGAGCTAAAGGAGACGAGCACGAATGGCTTCGATGACAAGAAGCGACACGTGAGCGTGATGATTGCGCCTCGTGTCGTGTCACGAAGTGAGCTCATCTCTCCATCCGTTGATACTCGGAACCAACAGTGTGGAAAGAGAAGAAAGAAAAGTCAACAACTGTAAAGATAAACACATTGAATTAGCGTTACTGAATTAGCATTAAGAGTGTAAATACTACGACGCTTGTCATTTACTTTGAGCTTAAATTTACGGTTCTCTGCGGAGAAGCTTGTTCACCTTCTTGTTCACCCCGCGGCAATGAATTCTAGCGCACATTTATTGAGGGAGAAACTAAGTTCGCGCTCGCCTGTAGCATAGAAACAATTCACATCTCTAGATAAATTAGGAGAAATTATTTTTGCATTAGCTTGGAAGAGATATCATGATGAAGAGGAAACCTCTTTCCTCGTAGGTAGCCATAAAACAATATTCTAATTTATGAGAGTTCTTAAACGAATCTTAATAGCTTTAAACGATAAGTCATAACTCGAGCAAGAAGTGGAGGATTGAGAGATTAGAAAATCCGCAATTCAGCTAGACAGGCAATTAGAGTTGCATTTATGCAGCCAGCGGGCAATGACGAGAGTCAGACACAATAAATCTCTCGTCAAAATAGGTCGAAGCGATGATGCGAACATATGTCGACGACGATTGACTCCATTTAGCCTGCGATCGACCTACATCGTTGCAGTTTGCCTAGCAAATCGTGCTTCATTTATCAGCGTCGTCCCTGATGAGTCGGGAATGGAAAAAGAGAGAGAACATTTGAAAATTGATATTTAAATATAATTTATGTGTTAGTCAGACACTCGCTCAATTGACTAGGCCGAGGAAAACAACATTGAATGATTCAGCTAAAGCAGTTATCACAATCGAGATGAAGAAAAGCTGCTCCGCAATCCAAACAGCCGAACTATAAAAAGAAATAATAATTTATGAAGGCAGAAAAACCGCAAAAGCTCCGAAAGCAGAAATAGAGAAAAGCACATTCCAACCTCGTCGCCAGGCCACGCAGAGAAATTCCTCATAACTTGTGGGTGAGGCTGGTTTGCTAGTTGCGTAACGAGCAATGAGGGATTGGAAAAGTTTTGAAGACTTGTGGCAAGTTTGAAGCTTCGAAAGCTCCTCAGAGCTTTTGGAAAACTTCGATGTTTCAAATTGAGTACACGAGACTTCAAATGCTCCCCGACGAACCAGTCGTCTATAAATAAGAGAAATTTCTCGCTATTTGTGGCTATTTGTTACTGAGAAAGCCTCGACGAAACTTGAACGGGAGTCTCGGTAACTCAGCTTGCTTTCTTCCTTCGGTTCTCTCTCTCTTTCTATTTGATTATGACGCTTTTATCTTGCCGAGCAAGGAAGGGATCGTAGCCAGAGAAGGGGGAAAGATTTGCAATTTAGATTTTTCGGAAAAAATCTCCTCGAGCTTTTGAGGTCGGATTTTCCCGGGGAAAAAGAAACTTTTTTCCGGCAAAAAATTGTAATCCATTATGCCGCAGAATGTTTCGTTCTCCCCATAATCATAATAAACAGCATCATCAAATTAGAGCAAGAGAAACATAAACAATTTTCGACTCGTTCAAGTACCATGTTAACCGACTCCCAAATGGTTGGTTTCACTCTCGTAGCCACTCTTCGTAGCTATTCGTAGTTAATTATGGGGTTGGAGGGAACTCAATATTTGTAAAAACACCAGAGTTAGTTTTTCTTTTCTAAGTAAGCTAGAAAAACAAAGCAGTGGAAGCTTCCCCACCCAATTAGCCCATGAGACTCGCTCCAGAACCACAAGAAAGCAAACAGTGTAAGCTGTTCTAGCACAGATTTATATGAAATTGAGAAACGAGCATCACCTAATTGTAAAGTAAAAACATTTCGCGCTTTCGCTCGCAGCCAAACCACAGGGAGCGTTGTCGAGCGAAAGCGTTCCGAATGAATCCAAAGTTGTATAAAACCAGAATAATTGAAAAATATTAAACATGACAAAAAAGAAAATTAAAAATGTGTTTTTTTAATTGTGAGAAACTTTTTACAGAAGCTTGCGGCGGCAGGATGAATGCCAACTTTTATGTTTTCAGCAAGCGCGAAGCTCTGGAGGTGAACTCACCTCGAGATTGTCGTCGAGAACGCGGTAATGAACATCGAGGATTGAACCACCGATGACGACTGGTTTGCCCTTGCTCTGACCGCTGCTGACTGCGTGCTGCGTCGCTTGGCTACCGCTCCTGTTCGACTGCAAGTCTGCCAGCGCTACTGCAATCTGTGCTGCAACTTTGGCATTGTTCTTGATCAAACTAATATCTGTCAGTGGCGAGAGAGAACATTCATAAGAAGCCAATCGTGTGGAAACTGTAAATGCACGCCGAGCGACATGGAATCGAAACTTACTCGTTTGCAGGCTTTTTCCGGCCGTTATCTTTGATATTGCAGCTAGAATAAATGGAGTGACTTCCTTTCCTTTTATCCCAGCCCGTTCAGCCTCGGCCAGTGCATCGGTTATTGAATTATTGATGATCAACTCTGTGGAAGAGAATCATTAGCCGATTGTTTCCACCCGAGTGGCATCAATTACCATTCATGGCTTGCTCCTCGGGCACCGGCACGCCAATCAACATTCCAGACTTCAATCCGAGCTCAGTCAGCTTATCAATGCACTTTGCAGCTTCGGCTGCATCAGCGAAATTGTAAGGCGCTTTCACGCCACTCCGACGAGTGTAGAACGCTGGAAATTCCCTATCGGGGACTTGGAATGTCGACACGAAGACTCCTTGCGTCTCGAGAAACTCCATCGTTCTGGGAATGTCTAGGATGGATTTAATTCCACTCGACACCACAGCTACCGGATTCCTCCCCATCTCAACCAAGTCTGCCGACACGTCCATCGTCGATTCGCCATTACGGTGAACACCGCCAATGCCACCGGTCGCAAAGATTTTAATGCCGCACAGCTCAGCGCAGATAACCGTGGAAGCGACAGTCGTCCCGCCGCTCAACTTCAAGCCAAGCACGTACGGAAAATCTCTTCGAGAAGTTTTTATTGCTTTCGATTTTCCATCGGCTAACTCTGTTAGTTCAGCTCGCGACAATCCGATCTTGACTCGTCCTCGGAGGATTGCAATTGTTGCTGGTGAAGCGCCCTGTGGAGGCGGCGAATTTGCATGGAATTAGCAGCGGAAGACTCGAAGAGTGAAAGGCGATATTTTTTAATTAAGCGGAAATTATGTTACACGCCAGAGGAAGCAAGGCGAGCGAGTCTTTTTCGCATTTGGGGCTAACGAGAGAGGGCGAAAACTTTATGATTGTCGTTCTCAACTCTTTCGCTTCATTGTCTTCAATTACAAGCCAAAGTTTTGCACTGCGCGCGTAGCCATTTAAATTCATTACTCGACATGAACTCTGCTCGACAATGCTGATGGGAACGTTGCCAGCTGAAGTTTGGAGACTGTTCAAGGCTCTTGCATTGTTCCAATTTACTGTGCAACGCTGAGGACTTAATAGCTCTCATCCTGGCAACAGAAGAGAAAAATTAACGGCAATGAATTCCCATGCCAGCGAGTTCTGTTGTTCCAGCCGCCCCGAGAGTGATTGCATTTCAAGGGCTATGAAGCCATCGCGCGGCGGAGTGTGAGGCGCGCTCTCGGGCTTAATTCCATTCGATTCCGCATTCAACAGGAAAGCGAAGTGCATCGTCAGAGTTCATCATCGGAATCGACATGCAAAAAGCGAAATTCATTAAAATTCTGCAGGCAAAACAACCGACAACGCGGCATGATTTTCAGTGAGGGGGAACATTTTTAATTGACTCTAGCGCGTTTATTTGTTAACAACCTGGCAAAGAGTTTATTGAAACTCCACTTGAGCTCACTCGCCTGCGAATGTCTCGTAATTGATTTAAAATTTAAATGGAGTTTAATTGGCGTAGATATCACAACTGTTAATTTGAATAACAAGCGATTGATTGGAAGACGCTTCATTGCTCCAGCTAATTCATCATCGGAATGAGTGGGGGCGTGGGCAACTCAATTATTTACCTGCTCTCGAACGATCTGCTCCACGCCGAGTGCTGTCTCGAGGTTGTGGGGTGTGGGCATGCCGTGGGTGATGATAGTCGACTCGAGAGCAACGACAGGCTGCTTGTTCATTAAGGCATCGAATATCTCTGGGTTTATGTCGACAACGGAGCTATCGGAAAGAAGAGCGTGGGTTGGTCAATTAATTAAACTCGGTTGCAGCACATGCACGACCTCTCGACTTACCTCAACTGCTTCAAGTCCTTTAGGTATCGCCTCTGGTCAAACGATTTTGTCGATAATTTAAGCAAACGATGATACATGTTTCGGTTTCTGACTCTGCTTTAACCTCGGCCAAGGCGTAACTTTATTCTCTTTCTCTGGAAAAGTTTAGAATAGAAAGCCGAGCTTAAATTTATGGCTTCAATGAGCTAGCTGTGTGCGGGCAGGAAACATTTTAGCATGATCCGAAACCCAATTTACCGTCGTCGACGATGCACTCTGATGAAGAGAGATAAATTTAAAATTGAATGATACAGAACTTAGGCGGAGTGAAAAGTTTTGCTGGAAAACTCCTAGCGGTTCTATGCGAGTTGAACAAGTTTCACTCTTCATTAGACCCTTTGATAGTGCTGATGCTACCACTAGGAATAGTTAACAAGCTTCAATCATGTGACAGTTGATAGTTTGAACAGTCAAACTTCATGTTCGCCACCTCCCAACCTTCTAAAACCTCCCAGCTAACCACTGAGGCTCATGTTCTCAAATTCGACAACGCTCGTACGAATAACTGACCTTAAAAGCTCATGATACACTTTCCCCCTCGATCGATATTGCTCTCATCTCTCATTGCATCGCATTCTGATTTTGCAGTTGAAAGCGTTTCTAAGCGAAATCGTTGCCAGGCGACTCGCAGTAACCCGATCGACGGCAAACAATTTCGGAAAATTCATTCTGAGCTTTTGCAAATTCGATTCGGACGATTATTTTTTTGATAGGACGGTTGAGTTAGCCGAAAGGTTTTATCGTTGAGGAGCTTCATCGTTGAGGAGCTTCATCGTTGAGTGGACACTTGGAGTGAAGTGACAGGAAACAATGAATTGTCATAAGCTGCCGAGCCTGCCGGGCATGGCATTTGAAGAACGCTTGAAGCGCAATCATCACGTTCCGCAGTGTTTCTACTATCAGAACGGACAGCGACAGCATCGGAAGCCGGCAGTCGGCATCGGGAAAGAGCCGCTCGAAGAGACTTTCAAGGATTTCTGCTCCGCGGCCGAGCCAATCGAGTAAGCCAAGCGAGAATTTCGTCAACTTCAAAGCGATTTTCCTGTTATTTTCTTGTCGCCACAGCTACGACCCAGCGTTGATTTACGGAAAGACCAAGCAGCAACAAGTCGCACCATTTCGTCCGCACTTTGTAGTTTACGATAAAAAAACGCTCAAGTTCATGGCTTTCTTCCGACAACATGTTCCGGAATCGCGCGTGGAGCACTTTCGCGTCCGCTACGTCAACATCTTTTATTATTTGGAGGACGACACACTTCAGGTTATTGAGCCGCTCGTAAAGGTAAGCTTTATGTTCACGGCACGTCGAGCTGAGGCTTCTCACCTTCTCGCCCCCACAGAACTGCGGCTTGTCACAAGGAAAGCTTGTGAGACGTGGCAAGATCTCGAAAACCTGCGGCAGCTTTTATTCTTGGAAGGATTTCAACGTCGGTTGCGAAGTCGAGCTCAATGGAATTGTCTTTCATGTCGTCGACTGCGATTTGTTCACGCGCGAATATCTGACGGCGAACGGGATTGAAGTGAACGAGCGAGAATGCATGCCGAAAGATCCAGTTTCGATTGATAAGTAAATATTTAATGGGATTACTCGAGCGACAGCTCTGAATTGTCGCACGAGGAGAATTCATGTTTGTTGTCGTTCACAGAATGATTCAACAAGCGCAACAAGGACATTTCCATAAGACGCCATCGAGCGATGACAAGCTTCGGAGATTCTTGGAATACTCCGGCATGGTTCTGAGCTTTGATTGCGTTCTTGACGAGACGGACAGACCAGGCGGCGAGTTCATCACGTTCAAGCTTTACTTCTATCTCGAAGATGATACTGTCGCCATCAAGGAGTTGCCGGAGAACCAGCAAGGTCGCGACGCCTTCGCTCTTTTGTTGAAGCGGACGAAGATACCGAAGAATTGGCAGAAGCAGCCGGTGGACTTTCCGGCGATAATTCTTAACGTCTCGAAGACCGAAGTCGACGAATATTACTCGCCGAAGGACTTCACGATTGGAAGCACAATCCTCGTCTTTGGCCGAAAGTTTTTGCTTCTTGACTGCGACAGATTCACGAGAAAGTACTTCGACCAAGTCCTCCGTTGCCCTCAACCCAACCGACTCGAAGTTCAGAAACCCGCCTGCCCGGAACTGAAAATCGTAAGTTTGATTCCCAACGAGCAGAGCGACGTGATAAATTTTTAACGACTTTCAGAAACTTCCCGACTACACCGGCCTTGGCACGCCAGAAGATTCGCTCGCGTCTTGTTACAATCTGGTCCCCAAGGCCCCAAAGAAAGACACGATAACGTTTCTGGTTAATGCCAACAAGATTCTGCGTTACGGCTGTCAAATGGAAACGCCGCACCCAGAGGAGAAAGACCGCAGGTTCATTCTGAGCTTCAACCTGTCCGATGGAACGATGCAGATCATTGAGATTGCTGTGCCCAACTCGGGCATCTCCGGCGGGAAGTTCCTCTCGTCTCGCAAGCTCGTCCTGCCCGGCTCCAACCCCAACAAGCCGGACTACTACACCCCGAAAGACTTGTACATCGGAGCCGTCATCAAAGTGTTTGCGAACCGATTCGTCATCACGAGCGCTGATCTGTACGTTTATCGATACATGCAAGCTCATCCGCAGCTCTTCCCGCCTGACGTCGTCGACACCGTTCGGCTGTATCACTTGCAACAAGGAAACCTACGGGAAGACCTGCAGAAAGCGGTTCGCGAGGACCACGACAGGTACATGGCCGAGCAAGCTAAAGCGAACACAACGGCCCAGGACGAGAACTCCGACCGCCTTCCGCTTCCGTTCATCAGCGAGGACGAAGTCAAGAAAGATTATCATGAGAAGGAAGCAGCCGCGAACCTTCCGTGCAACATCAACATCCAAGAAGACGACACGATCCCAGCTGACAAAGGAGTCGTGAGGTTCCTCGAGCCCCACGAAGAGAAACGGTGAACTGATAACAGCAGCAGACGGGATGGCAACAGCGACTAATTAATTAAATTCCTCACGCAACTCACCACTTGATTTGGCACTTCGCTCTTAAACTGCACCCCACGCACTGTAGAAACACGAAATCGAATAAATCGCTTGTCAAGCAACGTAAATACAAATCAGCTGGATCGTTCGTCTCTCCTTCCAAACTCAATTTCGACTTCCCCCGCGATATTTTCTCGTGCGCCGGTTTCATTCAACCCCGAGTTTCTCTCAAGATTTTCGCGTTTCTCTTCGTTTGCTACGGCTCGCAGGCCTCAAATTAATCATAGAATCGACTGCTGTGATAGCGGAGATAACGCCAATTTGTTTCTTATCGAGTGACACAGCGAGTTGAGTTAAGAATCGAGCGGCTTGTGATGCAACTGAGTTGGGTGTGAGTGGGTGAAAGGTCAAATAAAAAGTGAGGGAAACCTGTTGCACCAAGGAATCAGCGAGGATGTATCAGCAGTTCGCGCTGAAAGAGATCGAGGGCTACGTCACGAGACCCGCCAAAGCAAAGAAGGTGAGTTGGATAACAGTCGAATGTTTATTGAGTGAGCCGAGAGCTAAAGCAAATAGTAAACAACTAAGCCGATGATGACAAGTGTTACGAACATTCCTGCGAACATCACCCATTTGTCTTCAGTCAGCCGTCGCTCAATCAGCCGCATCGTGTGGTCGGACAGTCCTAAAGTGTTGCCGATTGAGACCATCCGATGCCGAGCGCCTTTCAAGAGGTCTCGCTGGTTCTTAAGGCTCGTGAGAATGTTGCCACCGGTCGATAGCATGTCGTCGACGCCTCGATGGGCGTTATTCATTTGCGTGTGGTGCTGGAGAGTGTAGTCGAGATCGATGGCGGTTTCGCCGTTGGCTTGGAATCTCCTCGTCAGCAGCTGCTCCCTCTCAGTGTCTTCCATCTCACGACGCTGTCGCTTCTGCTGGTACACGCTCAACGCTGTCTGAAACGACACGGCTTGATGATAATCTTGTGGCTTCTCAAAGCTTGCTCAATTCTCACCTGAAGGTGACGAACGTCGTACTTTAATTGGTCTACTTTCATCTTTGCGTTCTGCCGCATCGCTGCGGGAACTTTGAAGACCAAGACATCGAGGCGATCACAGTTTCTAAAAGCAAACAACTCAATTGACAGCCGGAAATCAACTGGAACTTTCCAACTTACGCGTTCACTGTTTGTATTCTCGTCAGAATTTCGTTCTCTATCGCCAGAGCGTCAGCTCCAGGCCCGTTAAGCTGCTGAAAGCAGTGCTGGATGTCCTGAATGACTTTGTTTGTTGAATGATAAAGCGGTTCCATGTTTAATTCTTCTAGTTAAATTATATTTCTCGATCAATCTGACACGACAATGAATTTTCCCCGAGACTCAAACCTTCAAGCAAACTTTCGAAAAGTATTTTCAGTTAGATCAAGGGCAACTTTTGGCTTTTTAATTAAGCAGTTGATTGATTGTATTCTCGTAGGTCTTGGCTTTGACTTCCAGCAGCTCGACCTGGCGGGTTAGGTCCAGAATGCTGTTGATTAGCTGGAGCTTCGTCTTCCCTTCGAACTGCGGATAAACGTATTTGATGAATTTGTCTTCCTTTGATATCTCGTCGGATGATTTGGCTTGCTGGTCGTCGCGGGATTTCAGTTTTATAATCTTCTTTGGCTCTGACGTCTCGTTCTCTGTTAAGATAAAGATCTCCTCGATCTTCTCGTCCCCGTCTGTGGTCACAGCATCAGCCATAAGCTCGAACATTTGCTCATCGCCGTCATCTTCTTCGTCCTCGAATTCGTCGGTGGTCGCGGCTTCCTCTTGCTCGTACTTCACTGCTGTTCTCTTCCGTTTAGCTCGAGGTGGTTCTGCATGCGTTCCAAGTTCTTTCTCGGTTTCTATTTCCGTAGTTTTGTCTGTGATCTCGAATGAATCTTTGAGATGCTTTGTGATTGTCGACTTGTGAACTAAATTCTTTGGCGATTCATAAACGAAATCATCTTTGAAGCGTTGGATCTCTTCCTTACTTGCAGCAGTGCAATGTCCAGATCTTATGTGACTCGCTACTTTGCTTGTAGCCCAATAAACTTTCTTGTTGCCTAAAATAAATTTCATGAAATCGCAAATCATAAACAATCAACTTGAACTCACAGCGCAGACATTCTCCGAAGTTTGTTTGCTTATCTCTGTTGTGGAGACGGTCGGAGATCTTGTTAATTAGTGCGCTCTTGCGACAAATCACTGCGCTTTTGCTGCAGGCCATTGCAATTAACTAAAAACAATTCGCGCCGCCAAAAATTGATCAACAAAATCTTTCGAAAATCGAACTCAAAATATTTTCCTCCGTTAAATTTCCTAAATTTAAATTATTTTCATCCGTTAAATTTTTATTGTGTCAAATCTGAAGAGCGATCACTGTTATTGTTATGATTCACACTTAGGGAACTGTCCAAACAAATTGGCTGCGTAGATTTCAAACTTAAATTGAACATCGATAAATTTGTGGCTCGTGAGTTCGATTTATCTATTTGTTGAAGAAGAAAAACTCAATCAGATGGAAGCCAATCAGCTCCGCTCCTGAATAGTTAAAGTAAGTGATTAGTTATCCTTTATTCTCAGCGTTGCTTAGCCCTGACTCACCAGTTAAGGCACCAATGAAGAACAGGCCTATCAACGACCAGACGAGAAAGTCCATTGCGACGTTAATTACGAGAAAACTGTCTTGATCTTTATTTTGTGTTTAGGGCGAAGTCGATCAGATAAGAAATTCAACAAAACTCTGAACTTGAAACGTTCTGTGCGAGTGTACAAAATAAACTAGAGAAGATTGCGCATCGCAAGCTCGAGCTTCTTCACCTTATCTTCTAACGATTCGATTCTTTGACACTTCTCGCTGATGATCTCAGCGAGTTCAATTTTGCTTTTCGCTTTCAACTCTGGGTAGAGAATGCTGAGCATTTTGTCGTCTTTTGATTCTTGAGGTGGCGGGATTGGCTTTGGTGGTTCGATTTTCGGTTCGGGGTCAGTTTGCGATGCTACTGAGCTAAGGGAGATTTGAGGCGAAAGCTCGGTGGTCATCGTTGAAGCTTCAGATGTGCGAGGTTTGTTCAGAGCTGCCGAGGGCATCTCAGTTGTCTCTGGTTCAGGAGACAGTGAAGCGAGATCAGTTTGCTCATCCTGAGATTCGACTCCATCATCTGGCGAGTATTCAAGAATCTCAAATGTTTCTGGAGCCTCTACGGGTTCGTCAACTAAGCTAATTAAATTGATGTCTGATTCAGCGAGTTTCAGTTTCTTCGCCGGATGTTGAATCACGATTTGAATCTGCGATTGCGGTGGAAGTTTGTGGCATCGAACCGGCGCAGAAAGTTGCTTCTTGGACGATTGATTTGTAGTGGAAATCCTCTCATTGTCCGAGTTGTCGTTGAGGTTTGGCATCGACGTAGAGTTCAGACTGTTCGATATTGAGTTTCTGTAAGCGCTCGGCGAGAAATGTTTTGTGCAAACAACAAATTTCTTCTGAAGGTCGTCGATCGAGTGATGTTGTATATCTAGTGCACGCTGCCACTTCCTCGCAACGTCCGGCAGTTTGGGGAAGCGATGAGATAGCAGAGTTTGATCTGATTCTGTACATTCAGCGACTGCACATCGACGAACCATCTAAAAATTTTAAAGTTTAACAATTTATGATTCAATCTGTGCAATCCAAAGCGTAACTCACGTTATCTTGATTGTGATATTACTAGAGAGAAGAAGCCTTGCAATCTGACATTTATTTACTGCCTGCGGTCTAATTTACTTATTTTTTAAATTAATTCAAAAATGTAAACAAACAAAATTTTCGAACTTAAAAAACAAATTTCGAAAATTTGCGAGAAGTGAAATTGCCAAACTTTGTTAAAATGTCGTTTAACCGGAAGACCTGCTCGTATAAGAACTGCAAGAGAGATCCGGGAAGTACTCTGTTCAAGTTTCCAGATGACGCCGAGCGCTTTGCAGGTTTGACTGAAGTTTTATTGTTAAAAAATTGGAAATTTCATTTGTTTACTTTCGCTTTAAGTTTGGTGCGTGAACGCTGGATTAAACGTGAAAGGAGAGTTTGATATCACGGAGCCTCGCTATCTCTGCGAGAAGCACTTCAGCGGGAACTACATCTGCAATCAGTCCAGGCGCAAAATGTTGGTTTACACTGCGATACCTTCGAAGTACGACGAGAGCATCGACGAAGAGCCAAAGTTCACTGTCGTTGGTAACCCGCCGAAGCGAGGGAAGAGATTCAGGCACAGCTCGTATAGCGAGCAGAGCAACCCAGTTGAAGCAAAGACGACAATCCTCAACATAAGACGATCGACAAGACCAACAACAACTTCACGAGCGCAAGAATCTGATGTGGAAGAGCAGCCGGTCGACGAGCACTCCACAGAAACAATTAGTATTCAGTCGTTGGATATAAACGAGGCGCACAACGAAGCCAACACAACCTACGAGGAAATCGTAGTTCCCAACACGAGGAAATACAAACTTGTTGTGTTGAAGCCGAAGCGAAAAGCTGAGGTTGAACCGAGCTACGAAGAAGTTTCTCCGCAAAAGTCGTTGAAATATGAGGACGAGGAGGTTTACCCGATTGAAGATGCCGACATTTCCAGCTCCAATTTGGAACCAGTCGAAGCTAAGAGAGAAGAACGAGTGCAAGAGACGAGCGAGGCGCTTGAAAGTTACAGCGAATTCATATTCAACGGAGAAAAGTACGTCCAGATGCCTCAACGAGTGTTTGAAGCCGAGAAGGAGAAGATAAGAAAAGAAGGCGAGAAGTACAAGCTACTGCTGAGAAAGCTCAAAGCCCATTTAAGCAAGTTGGATCTCGAATAACTTGATCACATAGATTTCGTTTCGTAATAAAGTTTAACGAACATTTGAAATTCAAATTTGTTTATTTCGAAGTCGCGCGCCCTTCGCTCAAGTTCGAAAAGTTCGCAGAATAAGTTTTTGAGCAGATTTGTGTAAATCAAGAAATTTCGCCGCACTGAGGAATTTTGATTATGCATTCGTTACTCAAATAATCGCTAATACGCGTCGGCATAATAAGCGCGTCGAGATTCAGGTGAAAACTTGTGCAAAGTCACACGAAATCAGGAAAACAAAAGTTGCCAAAAGAAAATTGAATTCGTGAAAAGTCAAGGAATCGGGAAATCGTGACGTCCAGTGATTAGCGAGTGCAAACTGTGAAAGAGGCCAGTGAATGAAGCAGCGAATGAGTTTGATATTATCGAGCTGGGATTATGTGTTGCGAAATTAAAACATCAGCAGATTAATTTTGTGAGAGATTCCGCTTCTGTTGAGTTATTCAACTTGTTTCCGACCTTACCCACCCGACACTAATGACATCATCAGCTAAAGTTCAAGCTCCGCTTATTGCTAAACTCCCTCGATCGCTCGCGAATCTTCCCCACGTCATTTTGTTGTTGTCATTCAACATTCTTTGAGCGAGACTTCGAAAGACTTTCTTCGCTTACTTCATCCACTTGTCCCGCTCAACACACGAAGCTTCAATGAGTTTTGTAATCGGTCAGGCTTCAGAAAGTCAATGTCGTGAATGCACTTTCCTTTCATTGTCGCTCGCGACTGGGATTTCCTTTGTAAACATCTACAGCCGCAGCTTGAACGCGGATAAAGAACGACGAAAGCTGCGTAAAACGAAAAGTCTTTTCTTTTGTTCCTACGAATTTTGGTGGAGAGGAAACTGCCGAGTGCAGCAGATGATGCTTCCGGTTCGAGCTCACATAATCTTCCCCCCCGAATGCATGAACAGCAACTGTTGTTGAAGCATCGCTGTTACAGTTTCTTCTTATCACTGCGGGTGTTAAGCGTAAACAGATCCAATGTCGCTTATCAGTTCACTTTCTCGCATCTAATTGCTATTAAATTGTGGCCTCTTTCACAGTCGGTCGCCTCTCGCTTGCGATTGTCGTTCTGCGTTTGTGCGTAAGAAACTAAATCGTTCTCTTCCCCACGTTATAAGTAGTGATGACGAATTAAGATTAGCGTGAAGAGCATTTAAAAGACAATTCAAACTGATAACGAGGCTTTGGTGACGACAGTTTCGCATTGTGTCAAGGAGAAGCGGAAGATTTCGTCGCAAAAATGACGGTGGACTTCAACGATTATTTCTGGGTGAGTTTACTGATTGGATTGGACCTGTAGAGCAGATCAATTGTCGCTTCTTCCATCTCTGCGTGAATGTCAAAGTTTACTCGCTGTAAGATGATACGGAGGCAGCTTTACATCGTTTCTGCCCGACTTACATTCGTCCATAATTGATGACTGTCGCCGATGATGATAAAACTTGTTTGGCTCTGCTAAAAATAGCGGCGACTCGTGTTTTAGGGTTTGTTAGAGGGCTTGTGAGTCCAACTTTGCGTGATTGCTCGGAGTTTTCCTCGGCTGAGCCTTGGACGTGTTTCCAAATATGTTTTCCTTTCGAGAAGGTCATGGCAACTGATTCCCAATCCAAGTGATGGTTTCTTGCATAATTAAATTGCCGGAGAGAAAGAAGAAATTCAACTGCTTCCTCAGTTATCAGAAATTGTTGTGTAGGCGTGTCGGGGCATAAGCGCGAAGATAAACTCGCGACTCTCGTCTGGAAATTGCGACAAGGTCAATTGAGAATTTGCTCCTTCAGTAATTCATCATACGGCCGCCGACAGAACGATAATTTAATGAAAATCAAAGCTAGATTGACGAGCGAAGTCAGCCAGCACCAACGACCATCACAATGACTCGGTAACGCTTAGCGATTGTACAATGCGATGCATGAAATGCTCAATTTATATTTCTATTTTTATGAGAGCTTCATCTCGAGTTACGCCACACCACAAGCTTTCGCCTGAGTAGAAACCTGCGAGTTGGAGTTAATCGTCGTGTTTTATTCTATCTGAAATGTAAACGATGAGTGTATGAGGCCAACTGATGAAGCTACTTTGTATTCAATTGATGATCAGAGCTAGAAAATTCTTTTGTCATCGACGCGCTTAGAATGTCTATGAAGGCTGTGAATTAGTAATTAAGCCAAAGTGTGCGAGGCAATTGCCATTCTCATCATAAATCCTAATTATTATTTCGAAGTAAATATTTCAAAAAATGAATGAAAGTTTAACGGCCACGAAATGTTTGAATTGAGTTTTCGAAATTCAAATTTTAGTGTTGCCAGACGTTAGAAAAATCCGCAGCCATTTTCGAAATCCATCAAAATATTTCGCCCGAACTCGTCAGAGGATTTTTCTTCAATTAACACTGCTCGGAGTGCTTTCTATTAGTTAAATTAATCGAAATCAGAGACATTGACCAACTAGCTTCGAATTGTACTAGTTAGTGACGTGAAAACGCATCGATTTGTGTTCATTTCTACCGAATTAAGTGAACTTCGTTGAGAGGAAAGAAAAACTTTATTGGAAAACAAGTCAGAGTGGAGTTCTGAGAATTACGCGCACACGAAGCGAAAGCAGTGAATGCAAGCTCGCCCAAATCGTTAAAGACAAGCTGTCCAAAGCCCGAGTGATTTCGTTGCCCAACTAATCGCGTAACCGAAGGCAAGAAGCATTTTTTATGGAAATCATCACTCGCTGTGCGCAAGAAGGCATCCGTTTGCGTAGATTGCGATAATGTCCAGCCACAAGATTCCAGTCAAGAGAAAAGACTTAAACGGTTCATCGACGTCGTCGAACGCCTCGATCTCGGATGGTGGACCCGACCTGGCATCGCTCTTCGAATGTCCTGTATGCTTCGACTACGTTCTACCGCCAATCCTTCAATGTCAAATGGGCCACCTCGTCTGCTCCAGCTGTCGCTCAAAGTTAACTTGTTGTCCAACGTGCCGAGGCTCACTGGGCAATATTAGAAACCTAGCAATGGAAAAGGTCGCATCAAATGTTAAGTTTCCATGCAAGCACTCGAACAATGGATGCGTCGCTTCGCTCGTCTACACGGAGAAGCCCGATCACGAAGAAATCTGCGAGTTCCGGCCGTACTTGTGTCCGTGCCCCGGCGCTAGCTGTAAATGGCAAGGCTCGCTCGACTCAGTCATGCCACATCTCATTATGCATCACAAGAGCATCACGACGCTGCAAGGCGAAGACATCGTTTTCCTGGCCACCGATATTAATCTGCCCGGCGCTGTCGACTGGGTCATGATGCAATCTTGCTTCGGACACAACTTTATGCTCGTGCTCGAGAAGCAGGAGAAGTTCGACGGTCACCAGCAGTTCTTCGCCATAGTACAACTCATCGGATCCCGCAAAGAGGCCGAGAACTTTGCCTACAGACTCGAGCTGAACGGGAACCGGAGACGCTTGACGTGGGAAGCGATGCCGCGGAGCATCCACGAGGGAATCAGCAGTGCCATCATGAACAGCGACTGCTTGGTGTTCGACACATCCATAGCTCAATTGTTTGCCGATAATGGAAACCTGGGAATCAACGTGACGATATCTCAGGTGTAAAGTCATCATCGCCACCAGCAAGATTATGTAACTGCCCGCAACTGCGAAAGCAAATGTTTGACTTTGATCTTAAGACCCTCTTTCTTCGCAGAGAGCTCGTGTAACACAAAACTGACGACATTGAGACTGCTCCGCCTCCCGTTCAAAGAATTAACAAGACGACTCGGAGCTGGCCGATCATCTAGGATGACAACAATCAGTTTCACGTGCGATTAACTTTGATAACTTCTTCTCTCCTTCTCCTCTTCTTCTCTAAATCGTGTGGCGATTGATGCAAGAGAAATCTCCGCCAAGCGCTTTCAGACAATGCTGAGAACTTTTCCCCTTTTCCGTTTTCTTCGTCGGCAAAGTCTCGACTCGCGCCGCTTGTGATGAATGGAAAATGTTTCGTTTTAAAGATTTCCCGGTGTGGCTAAGCATTTCATTCACTGATCAGGCTCGCTGGGAACTTCAATGTGAGTCAGAGAGGCTCGCCAGACAGTCAATATAGGTGAAGAGAACGCGCACATTTCGTTGAGTGTTGTCGACAGTTTGTTTTATTGAATTGGAAGCGACAAAGCGTGAAAAGAAGAAAAGCATTGAACCCACAAATTGACGAAGAAGTTGTTTGAAAATATTTTTCTGTCTTGTTTTTGTGAGATAAGAGAAAACTTCACTTTGATTCGCGGCAAACGAAATCGTTGAATTTGCGATTTATATTTTTTAAGATGATAATCGCAAGCCCAGAATGATGAACTAGGTAGAAACTGTTAGCCTAACGAAATATGAAGCGTCGCAGACACCTTACTTATGAGTAAGCAAGAATCTACTGATTGATAAACATTAGAGTTAATGAAACAAATTGCGATAATAAAACAAAAATTATCTGATAATGAAGCGAATAAACTTTGATTGAACTACAAGGAATTGCGTCGTGAATCAATCGCGGCGACTGACGTCATCATTTAATGCTCATCGAAGCTTCCTCGTCGTCCTCAACTCGTGCTGAACATTGAGAGCGTCGCATGATGAACGTCGCAGTCACGTCGAGCTGTTCAATCAGAGCTCGCAATGTTTGCAAACCTTCGTGTGCGTAGAAAGTGAATTTCCTTAACGAGCTAGCGAAATAGAGTCGTCATCGGATATGGTAACGCGCGCTCGCTCTGTGTTGGAGTTCCGCCCAAGGACGCTTTTCCGTTTGCCCTCAAGGCTGCGGGAATTCGCTGCGCAAGAACTCTTGGCATTGCTCAAGGGTTTCGCGCATTCGTTTCTGCTTTTCTGCTCGCTCTAACTTGCAAAACCTGCAGCCGAGTGATGTAATTTGTTTAATTTCTACATCTGGAACCGTCGCTTGTGTTTTTCAGTTGTTTTTGTGAATGAATGAATGTTAAACAGTTCTGGGAAGCCTCAAGCCTGGCGCTCTAATCCAGCTGTTTAAAGATTCATAACTTCGTACGTTCGTCAATCGATTTTACTCGAACCAACCAGCACCGCAATCATGAGTTGAAATTGCTTTTTGATTGATCGACTACATGTGCGAGTGATGTGATTGACTGTGACACATTTGACTTTATCTCCTCGCACCTCTCGAAGCCACCCACGAGTTGATTGAACCAAGCGATAGTCCCATTCATCGAAAGCAGTGAAGCAACCGTAGTAGTTCCACAGGCTTAGGCAAAATCGTTTCCCACAAAAAACTGGAAACCTGCTTCGCTTTTCTTTCGCTCGTTTCCATTCAGACTTCTCGATGGAGTTGTAAAACCATCCACGAACAAAGCAGCGCCGATTTGCCACACAATGGCTTGCGGTTGTTGTTTCGCTGCTTCTTGGTGATTGCAAGTCCGCCCTCGGCTGCACCTCCCGCGAAACTTTGGAAAGAAGAAAGAGAATCGAAACGGAAAGCAATTTCGTTGATGCTCCGGCGGCTTTGGTTTTGCGCCATATGAAAAATGGAGCGATTGAGAAATCTCGCCATAAACAGTCGTTTATTATGGCCAAAGATGATCGCTACAGTGAAGAGTCGCGCCTCGAGTCGCTCTCGAACGAGATCCAAGCTGTTCCGTCCAGCGAAGTTCGACAGTCACGCTCGGCTGATCCACTCAACGTTGTTTCGCTATTCTCTTTCTCTCCATTTGTTGGCAAAGCTTGGAGTTTGTTGTGTCTGCTGCTTATTAGAATGGCTTTCTCGTAGGTGTAACCTGATGTAATGGCCCGAGATAATCATTTTTCACCGCTGCTCTTGGGACTTTTCAAAGTAATTTTACGCTCGTTTCGGTGGAGAACTCGAACGAAAACGATTGCGTAATGGGTCGACAGAGGAATTAGAATGGGCGCCGGGTGGAACCGAAACATTAAACGACGCTCCGCGTGCCTTTCCAGCCCGCATCGCTTTACGATGAGCTCCGATTCATCGTGGAATTTGTTTCCGAGAGCGACGACAACGTTAATCAAATTAACTTGAAGCTGACACCGAGCGGATGGCGTCGAATTCTATGCTAATTGCCTTCTGGCTGTATCGGACGACACGAAGACGAATCCAATTCGAGCGGAGAATGATCGAGCATTGTTTACGAAGAGAAAACTGACAACGATTGAGACACAAATCAATTTCCATCACAAGCGACTTGACAACTCTCCACGGCTTCACGGGCTTTCCTTTCCTTTGTGTCAACAAGACTTCTTCTTCGCAGTGTTTACTTCTACATTCTTCTCTATTTTTAAATCAACCGAGTAAACAACTCTGAACTTTCACAGGTCCTAATAATGTTTGAAAGTCATTGAGTGGATTTACAGCTCGGCTGGAATCTCTCAAACCGATTTGAGGTGAGATTTTGGGTTCCTGCGGCTCCACTCAAAGCCACGCTCGTCAGTTCCGTCATCCGCCAGCTAACCATCGTCATCAGCCAACCGCCAACAAGCCACAAAGCGTGATACTAACTCAGATCTACGCGCTCGAGACTTCCTGGCGTTGTTTAATTGCTGACGAAGTCACTCTTCATCTGTTTGCCTTTGAAATTTATTCTTAGCTAAAATTGAATCTGTTTCAATCATTTCACTGTCGTCATCGATTTGAAAATAATCCTCGACTGTCTAGGCCGGCTTAGCGTGAGATAAAATCATTGCTAACAGAAAAACAAACAATTTCTTCGTCTTGCACAACTCTGCCGTCTTCACTTTTTCTCGGAAATGGAACTGGAAATCTTTCAATGAATTTTCGTCAGCGATTTCAATCATTCGATTGTAGAACAAGCTAAACAAATCAACGAATTGTTTTACGGGTTCATAATCTTGACGTGAGTTCCCACGCCGCCCTTGACCTGAGCTGCAAACATTGCGTAACACAAACTCTCATGCCTCGGCATCCCGAAACCTGCGACGCAGATCTAGATTAACTTCTTATCAAAGGTCGAATGTTGACATCAATTTCGCTGGAACAAGCTAAATGTATTAAGAATTTGACTGAATCGTTCGGTGGTTTCGGTCCACAGCCAACCAAGAAACTTTATTGTTACTTTTCGATCAAGCTCTCCTTATCATCAGCGACCTTTGCCTCCTTTTCTACGCCAATAATTGCAATGATTGCAACGACTTTGTCGTCATCGTCGTTGCCCTCTCTGAACCCGCTCAGACACTTGGGAACCTTTCCGCAGCAGAGGCACGCTGAGAGCGAAGCTGCCAAACCCCCGAGAATGTAGTAAACTTCTACCGAAAGCGAGGTGGCTCCGAACAGATTCGCTCCTTCACCGTTTTCTCTGTCCGATATGGTGAACTCGAATGAATCGAATTCTGTGAGCTTTGGCATTTCGATGTCCGACAGCTTGATCGTCTCTGGCATCTCAAAATCTGAGATCTTGGGCATCTCTGGCACTTCTGCAATCTCGAAATCCGACAGCTTGGGCATCTCGAAGTCTGAGAACTTCGTGCTAAAATCTGCCGGCTTATAATTCATCAAACTTTCAAGCTCAGAGTTTGAGAATTTAGGTTGATCGTCACCGGATATTTTCTTCTGAAACTTTCGCATCAATCCCTCGTCTTCCTCCTGATTCATTGACTGTTTGATACTAGAGAAAGTGTCGGCCGGGCTGAAGGGAATCTTTATATTTGGATCTGCTAGATTTGTCGAGTCCCAGATCTTGGATGCCAAATGCTTCAGTCGATAGTCAGAGCTATCTTGAGCTGGAACCAGAGGACTGATCGACGCGGTCTCTACATCAAGTTGTAAAGCTTCGTCGCTGGTAGTCGTCGGCCTAGCGGAGGCCGCAATCACTGCCAGCAGTAGCACAAATATTTTTTTCATCCTTCTTCTCAAACCTTTTAAACGAGACTAAAGCAATTCAAAGTTGCTGATCAGAAGAAATTTCCTATCAAAATCTTATCAGCGAAGTTTGCTGTCAACACACATGAAACCAGTTTGCTCCTGATAATTTAAATGGCTCTCTCGCCTCACACTCAGATTTCCGTTCATTTCGCCGGCAAATCAATTAACTAATGGACTCCACCACTCTCTATTCAATCCTCAGGGCGATAAGAACAATGGCTACGAGGTGCTTTACCACAACATGAAGCATGGCGTGACGGCTAGCAAGGAGCTGATGGAATATTTTAAGGAGCGCTCGACTCTGGACGAACACAACTCGAAGGTGCTTCTGAAGCTCGCTCACAAAGTCGGGTCGAGCGGAGCATCGGGAACGTTCTCGCCTCTTCTAGTTATCCTCAAAACCTCGGCCGAAAGGTTGTCAGAGTTGCACACGCAGATGGTGCAGAAGACGACGGAGCTGGTCAAGAACATTTTGAAATATGCTGATGAGCTCCACAAGAAACACAAGACGGTGAAAGAGGAAGAGTCGAGCACACAAGATGCAGTTCAGCAGATGAAGGAGTCGACGCTCGCCGTTCAGAAAGCTAAAGATCTTTACCAGGCGCGCCAGCTCGAGGTCGAGAAGCTTCGAAAGGACAACGCGTCGGCGAAAGACATCGAAAAGGCGGAGACGAAGCTGAAGAAGCTCCAGGACGACTACAAGAATCTCGCAGAGAAACACAATCCCATCAAGCAGGAATTCGAGCGTCGCATGACTGTAACTTGCAAGGTAAGCGAGGTTGACTGACCGAGGAACTGGACTTGACTTCTTTCTCTCCTACTCAGCGCTTTCAAGACGTCGAAGAAACGCATCTGAAGCAGATGAAGGAGTTCATCATGTTGTATATTGATATCGTGCAGAACAATCACGATTTGGTTGGGCAGGTGAGTGACTTGCGACCTCTTGACACTCCCACGCGTCAAGCTTTCACTCCAACAGGTTCACACGGACTTCAAGCGTCAATTCCTTGACTTAACTGTCGATAAGCTGTTGGAACAATTCGTACTCAACAAGTACACGGGCCTCGAGAAGCCAGGTGAGTCGACCGAGCTCGCTTCCCTTGTCTCGTGAATGCTCCTTTTAATGTCGATTGGATGTTTGACTGGAATAATTTGAAGTTTCTGATTGGAAATTTTTGTGTTGCTGCCAATTCAATTTGTCGCCGACTGAAAACATTTTTACTTTTCAATTAACCGAAGCATGAATTTTTCTTTTTTTATTTTCATGAATTTTCCTTTTGCTTTCAAACCGAAACAAAATCATCTTTTTTCTGTTCTGACTCACGCAAACAATAAACAAAATCATTCTGACTTCGACAAACGACAACGACACTTGTTGTTCGTTCGACGAACAGAAAGCGTTAGCTTAGATTTGGGTGGAAATATCGCGAGCTCGCAAAACTTGCTCTACGATGCGTCAACATCAGCGGCGGCAAAAGATCTGCAAGAGATCGCGTCATCGTTCGGAGTCAATAACACAACCGGTTCGTCGTATGAGTCACCGTCGATCGTGTCATCGACGTCGACAGGTGCTGCGAAGAAGGAATCGAATCTATTCGGATGGTTCGCGTCGTCAACTTCCACTTCAGCTTCTTCCGCCGCCGCCAACAATCTGTCCGTTACGTCGAACTCGTCGAGTGCCAGCCCGCCGACCGTCGCCAACCGCTCGAATCTAAGCGAGGCTCCGTCGTCGAACGGCCAGGACGGTGCCGCATCGCCAAGTACGAAAATAAGTAGTAAATTAAGTTATGGGGAAATGTTTAAGTTTAACAAAAACGGTAACAAGGCAACAGCGCTGGAGCAGCAGGCGGCGGACCCTCCGAAAGACCAGCAACAAAAATCTTCCCGTCGCACTACTTCCCTCTTAAATCTCTTCATGTCCAATTCCCAGGGTAAAATCAAATCCATTTACATACAAAATCAGACCAAAAGTTTTGCAGCCGAACAAACCAAATTTTGCATAGTTTCGTTGTAAAACTTCATTGTCATTTTTGTCTGTTTTTAATTCGTCTCGCTCAATCACGTGTCCATCACTTCATGCCTCGATCTAACGTAGTCACAGCTCATTCATAAATCGACCTTTAGCCAATCCATTGCATTCGGCCTCATCTGCCAACTCATCCGTTTCCAATTTCCGTTCGGACTTGTTACGCGATCCACTCGAAATTCTGTTTGACTCGCCAGCTTCGTTTGGTCATTTTATATTTTGACGCGATTCAAATTTTTTGCTCCGACGAAAGCTGCGAATAAATTTCCGACTGAAACTCAATTGAAAGCACGACAAAAAAGCAAGCAAATGCGACCATCGCGACCTTTAACATTGAACTGAAATCGAACACAAATGAAATTGCAGGAAGTCGTGCGACGAGCAATGTCCACATAGACGCGTTATCAGCACCGACCAGTCCCGGCGACGAGGCGCAAACGGCTCTCAATATCGGCCGCAATCCATTGCGAGGATCGAAATGTAAAACTTTTTAATTTTCAACTTCCTTTTCCTTCTTTTCATTCGCTTCTTATTTTCTGCATGCAGATTTAATTTGAATTTATCTCCTCCCACTATTTCTCTTTGAGTTTGATCTGTTGCAATTCAGTGGAATTGTTTTCGCACTCACAAAGCTTCCACAAGAATTTCAGTTCGATGCGAACTCCGACGATGAAATGATTTCAAAGTTTACCGCAAACTGAGCCGGGATCAATCACCAGTTACGACGCCAGTCGAAGCCTCCAACTGACTTCGTTCATGCGGCTTGTTCCTTCACATTAATCCTGCACGTTCCTCCTTATTTTTCCTCTACGAAATCATTGGATAAATTGCGGAGAATTCACGCTAAACCGCTTCACTTACTCATTGCTAATTCCGCTCATGTTTTCCATTTCAATTTTCATTTATTTCCCTGCTGACCCCTTTCCACAAGACAAACTATTCCCCAGTTTCTGCTTCGTGTTTGTAGTGGGCGGGAAGCGTTTTTGTGTTGTAGCAAACCAGAGCCCTGTATAGCTAACTAACGGCTTTTGTTTGTAGCTTGTTATGGTTGTTTCCTTTGATCGTACATTTTAATTTCGCCTCACATGCTGCCGACGAGCACAAGCGATTTTTCATCTTCTGCTCTCCCGCCAGCAAAAACTTTTCACTCATTTAACATGCGAGCAAACTTCGCTTGCTTTTGTTTGCGGCAGAGATGAAAATTGATTGCATAACCGAAGCTTTCGCCATGACACTGACCCACATTCGATAAGCTTTTGTTTCCCCCTTTTGTTCCACCCACATCTTTCTCGCTCTCTTGCTCTGGTGCTGGGAAAATTACGCCACGCTCACTGTACAAGATTCGTTGTGCAAGCACTTTGATGTCGGCATGTGTAGAGATTTTGGTTTTATGATCTTAAAGTTTTCTTTTCTAGGTTGAAGCGCCTATTTAGTTTAGTATAGTTAGCAAACATTTGCGCGTTTCTCGCATTTGCTGCATTAATTAATTTCACTTTCCTTTCTCCGTTGACGCTCAACAAATAGTTTCGGGTTTCCTACGGAGTCGTCGCGAAAAGGCCAAGTCGAAGAAGACGAGCAAAAAGAAGAAAGACGGCGAGAGCAACAGCACGAAAGAGGAGACGAAGTCCGATGCGTAAGTGAATTGCGTGACAACTTTAATTACACACTCAACACGACAAATTGCTTTTTGCAGAGAGGAGAAAGACGATACGCTGTCTGCTATATCGGGTGGATCATTGAAACCGGAAGTCGTCTCGGGACAAGCCGCATCAGCGTTCGGCGGGGCAACACCGACGATAACCGCAACGTCAATTACCGGCGTCACTGTGCCAACGGCGACACCTGAAGTCGACGAAGACGAGTATTCGATTAAACCACCGACTGATTCATGGGACAAGAATGGATCGCCACAAAAAAGTGAGCGAACATAAGCTCGAGGTTTTGAATCCGACAGCTCATTGTTCTCGTTTCCATTGCAGGCAATTTCTATTCGAGCTCCGACAGCGAAAGCGAGGAAGAAATGGAGAGGAAGATTCGTGTCGAGATCAAGCCACTCAATAACGGAACAGCGCCGATCTCCGCGTCTGTTGATGAGCTCCGCGCCACCGTCGAGAATCTCTCGCTGTCTCCCATCGGAGCTTTGTCGGTAAATGTCGCAAGCAAATTTCTGTCACGCTGAAGCTTTTTTCTGCTTTGAGTTCTCATGAAAAATGTTTCATTCCGGACGGAGAAGCATTGCCGTTCCTCCCCCGAGGAGCTTCAACCCTTCTCACACTCATGCTGACGTTTGATTTCTAATCTATTGCATTTCCATGTCATGTTTTCTTTTTCATGTGTTTCTTCATCTTTTGGCCTCAACTCAAATTACCGCAAAATTGTTTTTGTTCGTGACTAACTTTGCCTTTGCCGTGCGTGCGTGCGTGTTTTTGAATACACGAAAAGAATTTGACTTCGTTCAAGGAGCGGCGAAGTTCCCAGAACGAAAACGAGCACATGAAACGATCTCAGTCAATGTCGCAACAAATGGCCGACAAGGCCGGCGGTGACATAATGGGTCTCAATCATGTTTTTCAGCAACACCAGCAGAGCCCGATTCCTTCGAACGCGAGCACACCGACGACGGCTCATCCGTACGCTCCCCTGCAAAGTCCAACGCTGTCGTTGACCAACAACTCGAAGTGAGTTGGGAAAACTAAATTCTTTTTCAAGTCGTAACGAGTTTCGTTTCAGTTCCAATCGCTATGCTGACCTTGGAGATATTTTCTCGGAAGTCGGCGACATCTCCTCGACTCCTGCCTCGGCGGCCAGTCTCAGCAAGATCCAGCGACAGATTCCCACGCCAAACAGTTCTTCGATTGCCATTCCACGTCCTCCGTCGAGGAGATCCGAACAAATTCGCGCCGGCCGAGTGTCGCCAGCTACGATGGCGCGAGCTGACAGCGTTGGAAGCCTCGAGTTCAGGACGGCGGGCGTCGGGCTTGGATCTCGTGGGCCATCTCCGCTGACCATCGGCATGAGCGACACGATTCCACTTGCCATTGCCTTCCATGAAATTATTCACGCCTTCTTCAAGTGAGTTCAAGATGAAACCAACCCGAGCTCGATTACAATTTTGGTTTTCAGAGGAAGCGACGAATCTCGTTGTCAGGTGAAGATGTCTGGCGATATGATGCTTTCATTCCCTGCTGGCATCGTCAACGTCTTGGCCAACAATCCAAATCCAGCAAAACTTTGCTTCCGCATCAAAAACGTTCAGAATCTCGAAAATATTCTGCCGAACAAGCAGCTGATCAATGTGTAAGCAGAGCAAAGCGACGAGTGGCGATTGCAATCTTTTAATTTGCTTCTCCCTCTCCTTAGTGAAAAGCTCCAGTCGACAAACATGGGCGCCACGCTGGAGTTCAACATGCCCGCTCTCACGCTTCTCCTTCGTCGTCAATCAGAGCAGAATCCAACTGCTTCGTACTTCAATGTCGATATCCTAAAGTATACAGTGAAGAGCAAACCCGGCGCTCAGTCGTGTCCATTCCAGCTTGTTTCCTATTGGAAGTGTGAGCCCTCGCACACGGACATCAAGATCGATTACAAGTACAATAGTCACTCGATGGCTTCGCCGTCACCGTTGCTAAACGTTTCAATCTCCGTTCCTGTCGATGGAGGCGTGAAAAACGTTCAATCTAAGCCGCATTCAGCATGGTAAGTTAATAAGATTTTTGCAAACGTTACGGTTGCTAAACTTTGATTCATTTAAGGCTGGGCGAGTCGAACAAACTTATATGGAACTTCACGGATATCTCGCAGCACTCAGACAACGGCGGCATCGACACGCTACGAGCTCGGCTTGAGGTCGGCACCGGGCCATCAACGCCGTCAATTCTCACCACTCAATTCAACTGCGAAGGCACGACTCTGTCTGGTATTGACTTTGAGCTCTCGGGAAGCGGCTACAGAATATCTTTGGTCAAGCGGAGATTCGTTGCTGGTATGAACTAATCGAAGGAAGCCAAAGCTCCTAAGCTAATTAATATTCCATCTTAGGTAAATACATTTGCGAGGGCGACGGAATCACTCGCAGCTTCAAAACGCCAACCCCGCCTGCGGCTTCTCCAAGCCCTTACAGCCGTCCCGGATAGCAAAAGCTCACCGTCAACCCACACGTTTTTCTCTTCTAAATGGAACCGGTCGATTATGTTTCTTTTCTACGTAACATTTTACACAATTACGCTTCATTAATTATATTGTAACTACCGATTGGTCGATTAAGACTTCAGGCTATCGAAGAAGAAGCAAACAAAGTATCGAGCAATTTAGTAGATTAATTAAGAATGTTGAACTATGTTGAAAGACAAAGACAAAGTGGCGCTTTAAGGCGACGACGAATCGCTTGGAAATCTCGAAGAAAAATCACAATTAGAGCTTTAATGGCAAAGAGCATCGACGCGACTTCCATCGACGTTTTCATGGCTTCAGCCATGGCAGGAGCGCCGCATCAAATGCAATTAAGTAGACAAACTTTTTCAAAAAGTGAATCCTCTTCGTTAGTTTAGAAACATTCAGAAATGTTAATCGCAGATATGTTAAACGAGAAATGGAAAATGTTTATTATTTTTATGCGCCGCCCTCAGTTTATTCACATTTGGCACTAAATAAAAATGACGGAAATCTAACGCTAAAGTTTCACTCGATTGTACTCAGTTTCAGTTTGACCCTCAACGATTTGTTGTAAGCAATTTGACGCGGCTTACGCTTGGCTTATCGCAAGTCTTTATCTTATCTTTCAATTTCCTTAATTTCTATTGTGGGCAACGAGGCTACAAACTTCGCAGAACAATCAGTTATCGATGTCAATAAGCTTCCGTACACTTAATGCCGAGCACGACAAGCTCTGATAAAGCTCTCGTATTAACTCGATAAGAAAAAGCGATGTTTGCAAACAATTGAACAAGCCTTCAGCCCATGGCGAACAAAGATTTCTTGTTAGTCTCAAAGTAGAAATACCCTTCGAGGCCGTAGATCGCAGGCTCCGACGACATGATGTACGTCTCGTTAGGCGATTGATCTGTGCAACGATTCTTGTCGATTTCCTCTGCAGATTTACATCGCATCGCAACGAATCCGTCGCTGTTTATGGCCTCCGCAAACAGCTCAGGTGCTCTCGTATGCGAGCATGATCCGGTTATTTCTATTCCACATCCATTCTGCCATCGGCCGAAGTTCGGATAGAAATCCGCTTGTCCCAAGGGCCCGCCAAATCCCAGCGTATACCCGTTGGTGTGCATAACTTCAACGTAAGTCCTGAAACAATCCGAGCGAGCCAATGGATAAATTGTAATCGACCAACCAATTCTCATCAATTACGCATCAGTCGCTGCTATCCTTCTCTCCGGCTCGTCGTCGTAAAACAGCGGTCCGGCAGGGTCAAGCCCATAAATCGCACCAACCTTCCTCCCGATCCTTGCGGTCACGAACTTCCCCGTCATTCCTGCTGCGTGCGCCCTGAGAGAGCCAGATTAAAAAACAATCAGCCATTAAGATAAATCACGTCCAACAAACCCAAGCGAATGTCCAACGATGTGCAGACTTTCCAGTCTCACAAATCCTTTGCGATAAAGGAAATCGATTAAATCCGCTGTGAGTTTTGCCGTATCGTCGATGCGATATCGAGCTGCGATGTAGTCGAGAGTTCCTGTGGAACGAATTCGATTGATTCAACAGTCAGTTGACCCAGCATGATTTGGTGTCTCACCTGCGCCGCGGGACCAGTCGACCATGATGCAATTAAAGTCTCCTTTCCTTAAATATTCGTCAATCACCCGTTCGTTGACCCCCGAGGTTTCGTCGCCGTTCCAGCCGTGAATCGTTATACGAGTCGGGTGGCTTCCGTTAAAGCTCGACTCTTCAATCGACTCCACGTTAGTCGTAATCACTTCGCCTCTCCTGATTCTTGTCGACAGTACAAACTTTATGTCCTTGTCGGCATTAAACTTCGGTCTCGGAGGAGCTTTGTAATCTTTTAAGTCGACTAAATACATTCGACCCTCGGAGTCGGGAACCATCACCCAGCGGCGCTTAAGAGCTTCATCCCTCTCCGCTCGGTCGATTGCTATCTCGTTTAACGAGTCTGATTGTATATTCGAGCGGTTGAACGACGGTAAAGCGAATAAAGCTGTCGGATGTTCGTGAACATCGTAAATTAATTAAAGAGTTGCACTGCCGATATCGGACGAATCACTCACCGTCGACCGACAGCAGAAGCAGAAATAAACTTTTCATTTCCAAACGACCACTGGGGAATTTTTCGTGATTACCCGCAGTATTTATACGCTGAGGAATTCCTTGTTATCAACGCTGATTGATAGAACCGTTCATTGTTCCGGAAAATTATCTAATCAAATGGAACGCGTCTAGTTGTAACGTTTGTCGAGAGTTTGAAGAACTAGGCTAGCGAGCACTGCAGTCGAAAGCTCGGCGAGATGGCGACACGATGAGGAAAATTGATCGAACATTTCGCTACTTTGCTCCTGGAAAATGAGAGTGACGTTTAATTTTGTCATGCTTTAATTGCTTTGAGCAATTTGAAAGCGTTTTGTCATGCAAATGAGTGCACGCGACCGATTGCACGCGACCGATAATTTACCTAACAAAACGTTTTGTTTAACTAAGCGTGTTGCTTTATCATAAACTGCAGTAAAACTTGCTTTTGAAAATGACAAAGTTTAATTTTTTCAGTAAAGTTTGAAGCCAAAAACTTTTGCGGAAAAATATTGCTCGACATTCAAGTGAAGAATGAGAAGCTTTTTGCTCACAAATCGACTCTCTTGAAAGCTTTTGAGCTTTTCAGGTTTGATTGATTGCATCATGTAGCAATATGAATGTTACAAGTGTGGCGTTTACTCACTTACATGAGCGAATGGTTGGCTCAATCATGAGACATTTGATTCGTCATTGGAGCAAGGTAACAATCCAAGTGGCTCATCAATTTGCTGAACAATTAAATTTTTTATTCCCCAAGTCAGAAATGGAAATTGAACAAAACAGCGAACGGCATTAAATCGTCTTGTGAACGATGTGTTAGCCTTTTGCGTAAGGCGGCTTGTCGTTCGTCTCAAAATAGAAATAACCTTCGAGCTTGTAATTCGCGGGCTCTGATGTCATGACAGTCGTGAATGCTGGCCAATGAGCCGTGCAGATTTGCTTCCCAATGTCCTTAATTGAATTGCAACGCGTTGCCCCAAAATCATTGCTGTTGATTGACTCTGCAAACAACTCCATAGCTCTCATATGAGAACATCTAAGGTCTTTTTCACATCCTGGCTGCTCTCGACCGAAGTTCGGATAGTAATCCACGTGACCTAGCGGCCCTCCGTATGCCAACTCCCAAGCGGTTGTGTGCAGAATTTCTACGTAAGTTCTGAAGAAAGAATTTGGTAATCTCAAAAGCTTGGACTTTCGCTTTACAATTACGCGTCAGTAGCCGCGATTCTGTCTTCGGGTTCATCGCAGAAAAACAATGATGCCGCTGGGTCGAGTCCGTAGATCGCTCTCACGGTTCCCTCTTTGATATACTTCCCTGTCAGTCCCGCTATTTGTGCGCTGTTCGAGTCAGAGCGAAGTGTTGATTAAAGCTTGTAACAAGTAATCACAGCCTACAAACCCAAGAGAATGTCCGACAATGTGCAGATCGTCTAATTTCAGCAGCTTCTCTTCAGACAGGAAATCAACTAGATCAGCAACGTGCAACGCAGTGTCTTCAACACGATAGCGAGCCTTGATGTAATCTAAGGTCCCTGATGATAAGAAAAATAAATTTTCATGCTTCTTTTCGCGGTTCCGGTTGTCGTTACCAGCTCCAACAGACCAATCAACTACGATGCAGTTGTAATCTCCTTTCTTCAAATACGCATCGACGATTTCGGAAGTTGAGCTCGCATTGCCAAGCCAACCGTGAATTGTTATGCGAGTGGGATTTTCTTTATTGAAGCTTGACGCCTCAATCGACTCTAAGCGCCTCTCAATCTCTTCTTCTCTTTTGTTTCTGGTTGACAGGAAGAACTTCACATCTAACTGGGCCTCAAACGAAGGACCTGGAGTGGGTTTGTAAACGTTGTAGTCGACCATTTGCATTTTCAAGTCAGGATCCGGAACAAGCAGCCAACGTCGCTTGGAAGCTTCCGACTGTTTCTCTTCGTTTTCTTCTTCATCTTGAGCGGTTGAGGAAACTACTCGTCGTAGAATAAGCATGATTAAAACATTGATCAGTGGAAAGATCAGTCAGATCACTCACCAATAACCGACAACAAAAGCATGGAACATTTGATTATGTTCACTCGAGGATTCTTCATCATCAGCCACATAACAGAAAGTTTTAATAAGTTTGATGTGTTATCTTGCTCCAAGTTAAGCAACAATCAATCAACAAGTGAGAAGTGGAAGCTATCGAGAGCAATTTATACTCCATCCAACACGCGTCAACTTCGTTCTCAGCAGCAAACTGACACAGTTTGTTGTTGAGATAAGGCGCCAGCGACTGAGCAAATATTTTGAAGCTTCGATCTCTAGCGGAACAATTCGACCGACTTGAAAACATCTTCCTGGATTTAGAATAACAATTTCGATCACACTTATTTGTCTAAAACTCTGAACCGAATCTAAAGCTTTTGAAAAGCTTCCGTTTCATTTGTGTAACTTCAAGATGTCGAGCTTTTGAAATTATTCAAACTTCATCGTTCAAAACAAAATACGTTCAACATTGAAACAAAGGCTCAAAGAGATTTCAAGCATTTTAGAATTGAATTTTTATTTGTTTTGTATTTTTCAGGCTTCTTGTGATTTTGATGTGTCCGATATTCACGAATAAATAAGCTAGCGATTCCAATTTTTCAGCAGGTTTAAAAGTTCAACCGATTTCGATGATGATCCTGATCAGGTCACTCACAAAATTTATTCATTTATTTATTACAAGCTTAGTTCCGAAAGTATGAAATTATCCCTTCGCGTACGGTGGTGAAGAGTTTGTCTCGAAATAGAAATAACCTTCAAGATTGTAGTTCGCGGGTTCCGATGTCATGATGCTCTTTTGGCATGGCCAATAAGCAGTGCAGGTATTGTTTCCAATTTCTCTTGCGGATTTGCAACGAGTCGCCACGAAATTCCGGCTGCTAATTGACTCAGCAAACAGCGAAAATGCTCTAAGATGTGAGCACAAAACGTTATCACCGCATCCAGGTTGCTTACGGCCAAAGTTCGCATAATAATCAACGTTGCCGAGAGGTCCACCGAATCCTAAGCCGTATCCGTTGGTGTGCAAAACTTCAACGTAGGTTCTGAGAAATTGATATTGAAAATAAATAAAGTTTCCTATACATTTCATAATCTTACGCATCAGTCGATGAAAGTCTGTCCTCGGGTTCTTCATAGAAGAACAGTGGACCCGCTGGGTCGAGTCCATAAATCGCGCCAACGTCGCCCTGGGTCACAAACTTTCCTGTCATTCCTGCTACATGTGCGCTATTTGAGTGAAAGCAAAAAGTTAATTAAAGGTTGAACAAGAAATCAAAGCTTACAAACCCAAGAGAATGTCCGAGAATATGCAGATCGTCTAATTTCAAGAATTTCTCTTCAGCCAGGAAATCAATCATATCGGCTATGTGGATCGCTGTGTCGTCAATGCGATTACGAACCACAACATAATCAGTCGAATCTGTCATAATTGATTTGAGCTTTTAATTCTTCTCAATCATTTTTCCTTACTTGCTCCAATTGACCAGTCAACAGCGATGCAGTTAAAATCTCCTTTCTCCAGATATCCGTTGATCAAAATGTTTGTAATGTTTGCATTGGCGTTCCATCCGTGAATTGTTATGCGAGTCGGATTGTTCTTGTCGAAGCTTGATGCTTTAATCGACTTCTTGCTCATCCCAATCTCTTCATATTTACTGTTTCTCGTTGTCAGGAAAAACTTCACGTCTAGCTGAGCTTCGAACGATGGACCAGGAGTAGGCTGGTAGACGTTGAAGTCGACCATATGCATTTGTCCTTCACAATCAGGAACGATCTCATATCGTCGCTTAGCTGCTCCATTGTTCCCTGAAGGTTCAGGCTTCTCTGGCTTTGAATCACCAGTAACTTCAGTAGTACAGAGTAGCAAAGCTGTTGAAGAAACTCCGTTAGTAATTGTAGTTTTGATGCTCGAGGATGTGACTGACCGCAAGCCGCCACCAAAAGCAATCGAAAAACTATGGCAACCATCTTCATTTTGCCTGGATGAATATTCGTTCTTAACTCTCTTCGTTCACTTTGTAACTTCTACTGATCATAATCGTCGATCATGCCTCAAGATGATTAAATAAGTTTCAGGCTCGAAGTGCATTGTCTCGAGAAAAACGTTCGGGCTTCAAGTAACAGTTTGTCATCTTGCCATATGTCTGCCTATTTTGCAACGGTGCACTACATTGCAGGTTTTGTTTGCCTTAAGCGCAGACTTTTTATCGGGAACAGAAGAGTTCAATTATCTTGGGAAATTACATGAGCAGAAGCGAATTACTCATCGTCGACCGAAAGCAGAAGCAAAAATATATTTTTCGTTGTCAAACGACCAATGATTACCCTCAGAATACGCTGAAAAAATCCTTGTTATCAACGTAAAGATTAAGCGCAGCGATTGAACAGATATTTTGAAACATCTTCCTGGATTCAAAATAACAATCTCGATCACATGTATTCGCCGTAAACAATAATCGAAGATGTTTCGATTCGGCATTTTAAGAAAAAAAGTTTGTGAACGAGGTGATGAGCTTTCAAAAAGCTTTTGTTCCGTTTTCTTGACTTGAGCTTTTGAGTTTCAATTATGATTTAACTAATCTTTTGCTCGAATCAAGTCGATCTGTTTGCTTCATAAGGATAATCACAGCTTATTGAATAAATGAGGACCAGTTGATTGGAGTCTAGATTAAAGTTTAGATGCTCAAGAGGCGCAGCACTACGCTGATGTCTTGATCAGTTTATCACAAGTGTGAAGTACATGAGAGTGTTCTAAGTTGTTTCTTCTAGACTTCATGTTATGAAAAGATCATTTTCAGTTAAAGTTTGCCATGTAGTTTTATTAGGGTTTAATTCAGAAATCATGTAATTATGTCTTCGCGTACGGTGGTAGCCAGTTTGTCTCGAAATAGAAATAACCTTCAAGATTGTAGTTTGCGGGTTCCGATGTCATGATGCTCTGTTGGCCAGGCCAATAAGCAGTACAGGAATCTTTTCCAATCTCTCTTGCGGAGTTGCAACGAGTCGCAATGAAATTTCGGCTGCTAATTGACTCAGCAAACAGCGAAAGTGCTCTAAGATGTGAGCACAAAACAACATCACCGCATCCAGGTTGCTTACGGCCAAAGTTGGCGTAATAATCAACGTTTCCGAGAGGTCCACCATATCCCAAACCGTATCCGTTGGTGTGCAAAACTTCAACGTAAGTTCTGAGCAATCGAAAACGTAATCAAACCGAATTGGTTACCGCATTTCAACATCTTACGCATCAGTGGATGAAAGTCTGTCCTCGGGTTCTTCACAGAAAAACAGTGGACCCGCTGGATCGAGTCCATAAATCGCGCCAACGTCGCCCTGGGTCACAAACTTCCCTGTCATTCCTGCCACATGTGCGCTAAGCCATAGAGACCAAAGTGAAAACTGTCGTTTATGTTGGAAACTCAAAGCATACAAACCCAAGAGAATGTCCGACAATATGCAGATCGTCTAATTTCAGGAATTTCTCTTCAGCGAGGAAGTCAATCAAATCGGCTACGTGCATCGCTGTGTCGTCAATGCGGTTTCGGGAAACTACATAGTCTTTTGCACCTGGTAAAATTACCTTAGAGCTTTTAATTCCTCTCAATTATTTTTCCTTACTTGCTCCACGGGACCAATCTACAGCGATGCAGTTAAAATCTCCCTTTTCCAGGTATGCGTTGATCAACACATCTGTATCGTTAGCATTGGCGTTCCATCCGTGGATGGTTATGCGAGTCGGGAGAGTTTTATCGAAGCTTGACCCCGAAATCGACTCTAGGCTCCTTTCAATTTCTTCCTTTTTACTTTTCCTCGTTGACAGGAAAAATTTCACGTCTAGCTGAGCTTCGAACGATGGACCAGGAGTAGGCTGGTAGACGTTGAAATCGACCATGTACATTTGTCCTTCAGAATCAGGAACCATCTCATATCGTCGATTGAACCCTTCATGTTTTTTTGCGTACTGATCATTCGTAGATGTTGCGTCCTCTGTAGTTTCATCAGTAACTTCGGCAACACAGACGATGAGAGCTGCCGAAAAAAATCTTTTAATAATCGCAACTTCGATACTTTTGGATGAGACTTACAACAGGCCGTCAGCAAAAGAAATTGAAAAACAACGGCGGCTGACTCCATCTTCTTCAACTTTCTTCCTTTAGTTTCTTCCTAAATTTCTTTTTTTAACTTTGTAACTCAGACTTCTCCTTTTGAACGCTGCTCTTGAAATGAGGCAGATTGTTTATGAAAAAATTTTTGTTGATAACCATCGATTGTCATCAACGACTGATCAAATATTTTTCTGGCTAGAAAAAACATTGGTTCAAAACAATTCGATCGACTTGAAAACATCTTTCTGGAATTAAAATAACAATTTTGATCACACTTATTTGTCTAAAACTCTGAACCGAATCTAAAGCTTTTGAAAAGCTTCCGTTTCATTTGTGTAACTTCAAGATGTCGAGCTTTTGAAATTATTAAAAACTTCATCGTTCAAAACGAAATACGTTCAACATTGAAACAAAGGTTCAAAAAGCTTTCAAGCTATTTAGGTTTGAGCTTTTATTTGTTTTGTATTTTTCAGGCTTCTTGTGATTTTGATGTGTCCGATATTCACGAATAAATAAGCTAGCGATTCCAATTTTTCAGCAAGTTTAAAAGTTCAACCGATTTCGATGATGATCCTGATCAGGTCACTCACAAAATTTATTCATTTATTTATTACAAGCTTAGTTCCGAAAGTATTTAATTATCCCTTCGCGTACGGTGGTGAAGAGTTTGTCTCGAAATAGAAATAACCTTCAAGATTGTAGTTCGCGGGTTCCGATGTCATGATGCTCTTTTGGCATGGCCAATAAGCAGTGCAGGTATTGTTTCCAATTTCTCTTGCGGATTTGCAACGACTCGCCACGAAATTCCGGCTGCTAATTGACTCAGCAAACAGCGAAAATGCTCTAAGATGTGAGCACAAAACGTTATCACCGCATCCAGGTTGCTTACGGCCAAAGTTGGCGTAATAATCAACGTTGCCGAGAGGTCCACCGAATCCTAAGCCGTATCCGTTGGTATGCAAAACTTCAACGTAGGTTCTGCGAAATTGATATTGAAAATAAATAAAGTTTCCTATACATTTCATAATCTTACGCATCAGTCGATGAAAGTCTGTCCTCGGGTTCTTCATAAAAGAACAGTGGACCCGCTGGGTCGAGTCCATAAATCGCGCCAACGTCGCCCTGGGTCACAAACTTTCCTGTCATTCCTGCTACATGTGCGCTATTTGAGTGAAAGCAAAAAGTTAATTAAAGGTTGAACAAGAAATCAAAGCTTACAAACCCAAGAGAATGTCCGAGAATATGCAAATCGTCTAATTTAAGGAATTTCTCTTCAGCCAGGAAATCAATCATATCGGCTATGTGAATCGCTGTGTCGTCAATGCGATTACGAACCACAACATAATCAGTCGAATCTGTCGAAATTGATTTGAGCTTTTAATTCTTCTCAATCATTTTTCCTTACTTGCTCCAATTGACCAATCTACAGCGATGCAGTTAAAATCTCCTTTCTCCAGATATCCGTTGATCAAAATGTTTGTAATGTTTGCATTGGCGTTCCATCCGTGAATTGTTATGCGAGTCGGATTGTTCTTGTCGAAGCTTGATGCTTTAATCGACTTCTTGCTCATTCCAATCTCTTCATATTTACTGTTTCTTGTTGACAGGAAAAATTTCACGTCTAGTTGAGCTTCGAACGATGGACCAGGAGTAGGCTGGTAGACGTTGAAGTCGACCATATGCATTTGTTCATCAGAGTCTGGAACCATCACATATCGTCGCTTAGCTGCACCATTGTACTCTGAATGTTTAACTTTCCGTGACTTTGAATTACCAGCAACTTTAGCTGTACAGAGTAGGAAAGCTGTTGAAGAAATTCCGTTAGTAATTGCAGCTTTGATGTTAGTCGATGTGACTGACCGCAAGCCGCCAGCAAAAGCAATCGGAAAACTCTGAAAATCATCTTCGTTTTGTCCTTAACTTTTTGCCTGGATGAATATTCGTTCCCAACTCTCCTCGTTCACTTTGTAACTTCTACTGATCATAATCGTCGATCATGCCTCAAGATGATTAAATAAGTTTCAGACTTGAAGTGCATTGACTCGAGAAAAAACTTCTGGCTTAAAATAACAATTTGCCACCTTGTCAAAAATGTGTTTCTTTTGGCCTGATAGCAGTCTCTGTTTGCTTTGACAACAAGAACGGAAAAATCCATTTAACTGGGGAATTAACTAAGCAGAGTTTATGTTCAAGTCGTTGGCAAATGCTGCAACAGACTTCGACCTCTGGCCAATTAACAGCAACCAATGCTAAATCTAAGATCCCTAAAATGAGGTCTCAGTTGTTTAAGTTTCGTTCAAATTTGACCAGAGCCACCAATAAATAAACTGAAAACTCCTACGGCAGAACGTTCACATTTTGAAAGTTCAATCGCAAATACGAAATCACCCGAAATGATTTCTCATTTTCCACTCGATTGGTCGACGTTTGTATCTTTCCTTCGCATGCTGCCTCGTCTTGCTTACCAAGTCAAGCTCTAAAGTCCACCACCCTTTGGACTTTAATGAAAACTCAAGGAAACAGAGCGCCGAGAAGATACGAAAAGTTTTGAATCTTTTCCCAATCTGTTATCTCTCATGCTTCACGTCTCCGGCCTCAGTTCCAGACCATTTGTTTCTTCCTCTCTAAGCTCTTTCAAGAGAATTCTTCGGAATTCATAAATTCCATCTGCTCTGCGAATCTCCCGTCAAGCGAAAGACAAAGAAGCTTCCTCAAGATAACTTCAACTTAAAGGATTCGAGGGAAATTAGAATTGACAGATCGCAAACATTGAGAGAAACATTTTTAAGCAAGTTTTAATAGAAATGTTTTCCTCCCACGAGGGCAAAAGTTTCCCTCTCGTTACGTTTCGTTTGCTATCTGCCCCGCCACAAACGATAATCGAATCGAACCATTTTCAATCTTATCTCTGCTCTACTTTTCAATCACCGTCACGGGGCTCACTGCAGCTGCGAGATCTTCGCTTTGAGCTGTGAGAGTGTCAGGCACGAAGGGATAATTTGAAAAGTTTTCCGCAGTCCGCATCCCGTTCCAATCCATTTCAATTTGTGACTTTGCGAGGCAGGCTCGTGATAACTTATTTGCTTAGCCGTCGAGATTGACAGGCGATGGTTCAAGCGAACGTCGCTTCAAAGGAAATTGAAGGGCTCGAATCCAATCAGGTTGATGATTGTGATGAGCTTTCGTCTTCACGCTTCAACGTCTTTTCAATAATTAGAGATCACGAAGTGCATTCGAACGGAAGCGATAGGATTCCGCTTCTTTCTTCCTTCGTTATAACCGAGCGAGCTGAAACTTTTCCGCTTAATTTTGATTGATTAGACATCGTCGTTGTCTGCGGAATAATTTTCCATTTCTGAAAAACATAAATCGCGATAAAAAACGTTAAAAGAAAATGAAATTTCCTTCCGATTGAATTAATATTTTGTCATCAAGATTTCGATCGCACTTCCGATTTTCGGTGAAGGAAGAAGCTTTTATGACCCGACAGCCTGTCCATCGGTCTCGTCACTTCTCCGACTTGCTTACAACACATTCCACTCGATTGAGCAGCCTCGTCACTTCCGCACGCTCTAAGGACGAAGACGACGATTGTCACATTTTTATATTAAGCGTGAAAAGCTTTTTTTGATGGCGTCGATAGAAGTGTGTGGAGCTGAGAAGGAAGCGAGATAAAGGAAAAGGGAAAACTTCATTTTCTCGCTCAACTATAAAAATGCTCGTAAAAAAAGTTCGCAGTAAACTTTGCGAGATTTCTCGCAACGACATTCGCAGTTCGCAGATTCAATTCGAGAGTAGACAGAAAAATCTTAAAGCCGCTTTAAAAACCATGGAAGTCCAAAACGCAGCACCGGAAGTCGCTCAAGAGCTACAGGAAGTCGTGGAGAAGCTCGAGAACGTTAAGTTGAGCGCTGAAGAGGAACCGACCGGTTCGCAGACGACCGAAGACAAGTCTAAGCGTGGATCATTGTCTAAGTTCTTCCGCATGAAAGCCACGAAGAGCTCGAGCGCCGAGGACGTCACTGCAGCCTCAGTTCCGAAGTCGAACACGTTGACTCGTTTATTTGCTAAGAAAGACAAGCCGAAGAACGGAGTCGCAGTTAACATTGAAGCTGTCAGCAGCAAGCCGAACTTGACCAGCCCGAGCGTCACTGATCTCAGCGCCGGCTCTGGTTCGAAGACAAATAAGTTGATGCGAATTTTTGCTAAGAAAGAGAAGCCATTAGGCGGAGAGATCGAAATCGGATACGCTCGCCGCTCTTTTGTCAGAGGCCTCGTCAACTGTCAAGTCGTTCCATGGATTAGTCGCCAGCCGTCTCGAGCCAACATTCATCATTCAGTTGATCTCGTTTCGACTGACAAGGATGACGAGGACGACGAGACTCCACAGGAAACCGTGAAGCACCGAGAAATTTTCTAAGCTCCGACGCACTCCAGCAGGCCGTTTCGTGTTTCCACATCAAAATCTCTAAATGAAAATGAAATTACATTTCTTTCCTGCTGCTCACCATGATGTTCATCGAATTTCCAATAAATAAATTGCCAAATGAGTTCAAACATCCGCAGCAGTGCGCTGTGCTTTCACCATTTATTGAGTCATCCCGAGGGTCGATTGCTTTCAGCTACGGCTCCCCCAGTAACGACGTCGAGCCATAAAAGTTGCCGAATCATGCACTCGAGCTTCAATTTCTTTCTGCTCGCGCTGTAAGCGACACACTTCGAGTGATTCGCCCGCTCTCTCCTCTGAGATATAAAAAATATTTTATTTCCACTTCGTGATTTAATTAAAACGCCAACAGCGAACAAATAAAATCATACTTTTTTACAGCGAGCAGCATTTTGCTCGAGCTTAAAAGCAAATATCGCTTCGAACTTCTCCAACAGTTTCGCCCGAAGTCGAAAGGCGAGAACAAAAACCGAAACCCGTAAAAAGCTTCTGCGGTTCAAGCGCCTCCCGAAAAAAGGATGAAAACTTCTCTGACACTCTCGACGCTAATTTTGAGCTTTGTCATTCACGCGGCGATCACAGGGCGACTTCACTCTGCCTCGAAAATGATTCTTGCCGAGTGCTACGTCGATGAGAAACCGGTGAACTGCAAACTTGACGAGTACACGATGGTGAACACGAGCGAGTAAGTTAATCTTTTTGCTGTGGCTTTCGCCCGGCCACTCTGCGTGAAAACTCTGACCGCTCTCTCTGCTTGTTTTAAATTAGCGACAACAAGTGGTGCTGCCTCAAGTTTGTCTACGAGAACGATACGAAAGCAGCGGGATCGAGCAGTCATGGGGATTCTGAGAGTTCCAAAAGAAATTCGTCAACAATTAGCGGTGACAAGGCTTCGGAGTTTCAAATGTTTTCCACGCAAAACGAGCAAATAAGCAAAGGTTCAACTTCAGGAGCTTCGTCAGAAAGTTACGTGATGAATTCGTTCTCAGCCAAAATTAAAAGGAGAAAAGTTTTGAAGGAAATTCCAATCGTCAGCGAGTCTTCGACTGATGCTCGTGAAGTTCTATCTTCATCAGAAACATCAGTGATTCCAATTCCGAGCGCTGCATCGGAAAGTTTGTCGTTCAACTTGGAAAACTTTCATAACGATGTTGACGCGAACACAGAAAGTCAAGAAAGTTCAAGAATTTTAAGCGTTTTACATTCTTCGAGCTCCGTGCCACTTACTTCAGCATCAGGCGACATAATTAACTTGACAACGCTTGCAGCACTTACTGAGACTCGTGAAACGGCGACCGTTGAAGAATCGAGTGCGACGTCAACAATGACAAATGAGATTGCGGCAGAACCTTCGAGCAGTTCACTTTCTTCTTCGACTAGACGAAAGCTGCCTGCAAGAAAGCAGTCGAGACGAGCACGAATCAATAAAACACCTTCAGTTGTTGTCAGTGAGAGCTCTTCCAGGTCATCGAGCCCCGTCGACTCTGCGACACCGAATGAGATAAATTTGCATCGAAGCTCGAACACATTGCCAGCACACGAAAAGTCATCAAACATTCTGGGAATTGAAAATCAAACTGGCAGCGGAGCGGATGCAAAAGAAAATCACATTTCGTCTGGTTCTGTTGAAGGAGCGGAGTTTGCGAACGATTCATCAGAGACTTTAATTGAAGCTGAAAGCCCTCACATCTCCATTGGAAATTCGAATAATCAGGTGGATGATGAGACTGAGAAAATCTCTTCAAAGGTTTCCGAAAAATTTCATTTAATGAGCAATTCGGATGAAAGCTCATTGAAAGTCGTTGACGAAACAGTTGAGAGCTCTTCAGCAGACATTCAAACTTCTCAGAAAGTCTCTGCTTCACAGGATGCAGCGCGAGGCGGCTCGTATGATGTGACTGTAATTACATCACAAGACGATGCTTTAAGAAGCTCAACGAAGCTTGAAACCATGGAAACATCTTTAAAGCGTTTGCGAGAAATTGCGCCAAGGAGCGATGTGCTGGGAGCTTCAGAGTCAAGTGAACTCCAAACTGCAGCAGAAGAACTCATCGCAAGGACTCCTTCACCTCCGGGAAAGTTGCCAGAAACTGCTGAACCGTCAAGTGAAGATGAAAAATTGTCTTCCGCTGCAGAAACTGTCGAGCCATCAATTCAGACATTTCGGACAGGACGATCCTTTCCAACTTCGGGTCAAGATTCTTCTGGCGCTTTAAGAGAAACGTCTAAAGGTTCCGAAGCAATTTTGAAAGAGATTCCAGAGGATGATGACGAAGCAGGTGGAGACGATGATAAAGCGCTTGACGACAACGCAGTGGCGCATTTTCTACTGAAACCCAAGCTCCGCCACCGAACGGTCTCAAAAGCTTTTAACATAAACGAATTCCCCGCATTGAACTCTGATATGGATCCGTTTCAACCGAATAAAGAAAAGGCTCCTTTTCCTGAGTCACAGTTTGAGGCTTAGAGCTTAAGCCTATGTGAATGAAAATAATAAAATTCGCTGAAGGTTCCGCTTGGCTATTCGCTGCCTTTGAACTTGTTTACGCTCACAATCGCCAAAGGCACCTGACTAAACACAATCGGAGACTAACCAGAGCGACGTCTTTTCGTCGTGTTTAGCTTTTTATCAGATTTGCCGCTCGCAAAAAATTGAATTTCCCGGAAAGGAACGAAGGGAGAAACAGCAACATGAGCGATTTTAATGAGAAAAAATGTGTAAAAACATTTGTTCATGGAGATTGCGATGCTCCGCTCGCGTTCCTCGGAAAATTCCTCGCTGAACATTAACTTTTCTCGGGAGTCTTAAAGTGCCAGAAGTCGACTCGCAAATTGGCTTTCCCTCTCTCGGCTTCAAACTTCCGCTGTTGGACTGAGAGGCGGGATGGGGTATTGTCAGTCGAGAGGCAAAAAGGTCGCTAATAAGCGAGGGAAATTTAATATGAATAAGAGCTTTCTCTGCTATCTGCTCAACGGGCTGGGGGGCGAGAAGCGCCCAGCGTGTAATGTCGGGGTGAAATTAGAACAGAGTAAGAATGAATCTTTATGCATAGAGCGGCCAGAGGCAACCGAGCGAGTGTAAGCGAATTTTTCTGTTTGTCATTTTATCTTAATTTATCTTGTAGAAGTTAATTTATTTTTATGTAGCCATTCCTCCCTCATCTGGCTTCTCATTCCACTTGTATCCCGACGAAAACATTTTCTCCATCGCTCTTGAGTCTTGCTGTCCGTTCACTTCTAACGACGCTTGGCATTTCCATGGAATTAGACATTAAACAATAATAAAAATGCTCTAAAGAAGTTGAAATTTATTGCTGATAAAATCATAGATGGAGAGCGGCGGCTTTGCGCGAGCGATGATGAACAACGAGCGAAGCTTCTAACAGAATATCTTTCGGGACTGTAATCAGCTTTTGGCTTCTCGTGTTTTAATGTTTCCGCTTGGCGTGGCTTTGAGGCTTTGGGGAGTTTCTCTTCATCCAAAAGGCTCTGCAATTATCAATAATTAAACGGCTGAACGTAACGAGATGATGGCGAAGAATAATTTATCGATTGTTTAGCGAGAGTAAATCGGCTAATGAGTTTGTTATCCCTCGGGCTCGTCAGCAGTTTGACGAACTTTTGAGGTGAAAAATTAGTTCAATTCGGGGATGCTTACAAAACAGTTTTGAGAAACTTTCCATGCGAGAACTGATTGAGATCGATCGTAAGCTGTCAAGATTTAACCTCGTACTGCTCATTTGTGTATCCGAGAGAAACAAAATGTTTCGTTTTACGAGAACTATCGAGGGACAACTCTGAAACATTTTGCAACCTTGAACGATAAACTCGGTTGACTAGCAGCATTCACGTGTCTGAGACTTGTCCTTTCAATTTGTGAATCAGCCACAGAATAAAATTCAAGACTTTTGCAGCTCAATTTATGTGAAATAGACGAAGAAACATCGCAGTCATAATTCACAGCTTTGACAACTGATGATAACTTGATGTAAAAGCTCCCACATCGTGACATCGATAGCAGCATTTTATTCATTCAAATCGACAGTCTAGCTCGTGCACTCAGACATTGCGAAGGCGAGAACTGTCTGACATTGAATTAGCTCGTAATCTTGTTGGATGCGACGAACCTTGAACTTCAATTTATAAACAATCAATTTGGCAACAGAAAATTCGCACTGAGTAAACCGTGAACTGACCCACTGCTAAACGTTGATGAATTTTTATTGAAACGAAACCAAATCATTTTGCGTGAAGCTTAAATTGCTTAGATTCATTCGATGAACGTGAAGGTCACGAGCGTTATTTCGTGATAAAAAGTTTTTGAAAACAACCAGAACCCCAAATTAAATCTATTCCGTTAGGGAAAACTCTTCAGGATATCGATCATTGGATAATACAGAATTTCATCTGCGTCTTTCCCCCAGACAAAGTCGAGGTGATTGAACTTTCCGAAATTAACTTCGCGTACGATTGCTGCCGGTAAATCAGCAGCCAGCTCGAGAACGTCTTCTTCTGACACCACCCAGTCGTTGGGGCCGTAGTACAAGGTGATGGGACATGTGACTTTGCTCAAATCAAAGTCAGGCGGTGAGAAACTTCCATATGCAAAATAGTTCCCAGAATAAAAATCGAACTCCTCGAAGCGACCACTCCTGACTTGCTGGAGGAAATGAATGAGCTGATTCTCCGCAGCACCTACGAACTGAAAGTGTTAACATCTGGAAATGTAATGACGTTGCTTCACCTGCGGGATAAGTGTCAAGTGCTTTCAAGAAAACGTGGTTTTCAAGCTGCTCAAAGTCGAACCCATAAATTAAGAACATAGGAATCTTGCAAAGTTCTATTGAAAGCGGACTGGCTTGGCACACTTTTTTCAGAGAATTCATGACAACGTCTCTGTCCGAGTTGAACTCGTGTCTGCCGAGTGCGTCGAGGATGACGTCGAGCTCTCGAGAGAAAAACGCGATCAGCTGTACGAGTGGCGAAAACATGTTGTCCAGGTAGACCAAGGGAGCTGCGAAACGTTGTCCACTAAATTCTTATCGCATGCTTGATGAAATTTTTACCTAGAGCATCCATTGATGCAATCTTATCGTTGTACGATGGGAGCATCGATGCCATCACGAAGAACACTGTATTTCCTTGTCCGTGTCCAATGTAATGCAGTCTCGTCTGACCAGTTTTACTTAGCGCGAGATCGATCATTGCGGGCAAGTCGAAAATTCCTTTTGAAGAAGAAATAAGAGTTGGTAACTTGCTCAGGCTGCTTGATGGTTAACGATCAAGCAAAATTTACCGATTTCTGTCCAACTAAACTGCCAAAATTCAGCATCTTCTGGCGAATAATCTACGTGTGCTCTTGAGTATGTGTTGCCTCTTGCATTGCCAAGCCAAACATCAAAGCCTGGAGCACGACTAGGTGAAATTTCGTTCGATAGTTAGTAAAATGAGTAGTTACATTCATCCGCTAGAAGATACGCGAAAGCTCTGTCTCTGCCAAGCACGAGCCAATCACTTGCCGAAAAGAGAAACTCGTGCATTAGAAAAACGACTTTCTTCCCTGGTGCTGCGGAGCAATTCGGGCTCCCTGTGATCCTGAATACTTTGAGAATGTAACCGTCGTCGGTTGTTACGAAATGCTGTTCGTGAGTGTAACCTGAATCCAAGACGAGATCTGTCTGTTTTGGAAAACAAATAGTTTTAAGGCGGCTTAAGGTGTAAGGGAATTTTAAACTTACTGTGACGCCTTGAGCCTCACATTGCGTAATAATGAATTGCACAATCAAGAAAAGAAAAATGAAGAAACTCATCTTCAACATTTTGTCGTTTTGCTTTGAAGTTAAACTCAAAACTGAAAACGAGGATCTCGCAGGCTCTTTAGCCAGACTTTGTTATTCGAAAATTGTGGAGTTTGCACATCTGCAAAACGGTCGACATCAACTGCATTACACTTGATTAAAAACTTCAGAACGGAATGCAGATGAGCGGTGACGTAGCTGATCTGTTCACTCACACGGTGAACAAACATTGCGCTTAATTAAGGTCGAACGATCCAAGCGAGTTTGTGAACTTCAATTTTCGGAAATGAAGCGAGCGATGTCAACTGATAAGTCAGTCTAATTTGTGATTTTGGGCCAGGCAGAACACGAAGACGCGCGAGCGATGAAGATTTTCATTTTTCTTATCGCAATTGGCGTCGTGATAAAAGTCAATTATGGAGCCAACATTCTTATGCTGAGTGGAATTCCAAGGTTAAATGTTTTACATATTTTGAGAATCATCATCGCGACATTTTCATTTGCAGTCCAAGCCACTACATCTTTAACAGAGCTTTGGTGGAGGTTCTGGCTACTCGAGGCCACAATCTGACGTTCGTTTCTCCTGACGTCGCCAAGAAGAATCTGCCGAACGTCCACTACATTCACTTGGAGCAAGTTTACGCTCATTATTACAAGTGAGTGCCACGGTTTTAAGAAAGATTGAAGTTCATAAGTGAAAGCTTTCAGTGGATCGGATCACATTGATTTGCTAGAGATGAGCCGGGAGCCATTGCTGCAGTCCGTCATCTCGTTCTATAAATTTGGATCGTACATGTGCGAGGGGATTGCGAAAAGCAAAGGCATCGACGCGATAAAAAGCTACCCGAGCGACTTCAAATTCGATTTGGTGCTGCACGATTTCACATGTGGCCCTTGTCTATTGGGACTGTTGCCAATATTCAAATATCCGCCAGTCATTGGAATGTCTGCATTCAATAATCCTTCGTACACAGCCGACATCGTCGGGGGCGATAAACTGGGATTAACAGCGAAGCCTTTCTATAGCTTGAATTACAACAGCAACATGAACATCGTTGAGAGACTTCACAATGGAGTCGTCCACTTCATAGACAGTTTGTGAGCTTTTCTGTTGACTTAGTGATTGAGCTTCTTGAACGTTTGTTTTAGCTATCGAAAATACTTTGCCATCCCAGCTGTCGACAAGCAGATGAGATTAATTTTCGGACCAGACATTCCATACGCCGGAGACCTTGAGAAGATGACCGAATTGATGCTCGTAAACTCGAACCCCGCTGTTGATTATGCAGACTCTGTTCCGCCAAACGTAATTCAAGTCGGCGGAATGCAGATCAAAGAGCCCAAGCCGCTTCCAAAGGACATTGAAGAATTTTTATTGAAGGGAAAGAAAGGCGCAGTGCTGATGGCTTTAGGAACAAATGTTCGCTCCGATGAGATTGGAGAAGACAATATCAAGATGGTCATTGAAGCTTTTAGAAAAACTCCTGATTACAACTTCATCTGGAAGTTTGAGACATCAGAGATTCTGAATAATCTTCCTCCGAACGTGAAAATCCTCGACTGGCTTCCGCAGAACGACATTCTCGCCCATGAGAAAGTGAAACTGTTCATCACTCACGGTGGCTTGCTCTCGAGTCACGAGGCGCTTTGGTGGGGCGTTCCAATGGTGGGAATTCCTTTCTATGCTGATCAGATCAGAAATGTGCACAAATCTGTCATGAGTGGCGTTGCTGTTAAAGTTGATTTCCAGACATTTTCGACTCAGAAGTTTAAAACCGCCATCGACGAAGTTCTGAACAATCCAAAGTATAGAAAGACCATCGGTTTGAAGTCGAAGACCTTCCGAGATCAACCAGAAAAGCCGCTCGATCGTGCAGTTTGGTGGACGGAATTTGTGTTGCGTCACCCGAGGCCAATTCATCTGAAACCAGCTGAGTTCAACTTTGGCCTGCTTGGCTCGCATTTCTGGGACATTCAACTCTTGTTCCTAATCCTTGTTTTGCTGCTCGTTTTTCTCGTCAGGCGAAGTGTAAAGAAACTTTTTAATTCCGAGTCAAAGGTCAACATCAACCGCAAGAAGAAAGAAAATTAGAGTCGAGAAAAGTTTTACCGCTAAAGTGTGAAAGAAACTGAACAGCAAATTTACCAACAAAATTTACGTGTAATCTGAATGAGTTTTTATAAAGTTGGAAACTTTTTCTTCGTCAATCGTGCGAGAGAATAAATAAAACTGGTTTGAAAATTGTTTCACTTAACGATTAAAGGATAAACTTACATTACCGCAGGTGGTCTAAGGACACAGAGCAATGTAAAACTGACCACGCTGACAGTTTCTTACGGAATCCTTTCCGTTATTCTAGTCATCATCTTCTCGTTAGTTTTGCGGTTTCAAAGTAAAATCGTCAGTTCCATTAAGTGTCAGTCAGATATTCTTGGAGATTCTTATATCGCGAACACAAGAACTCGTTGAACATGTGAGAAGACGAAGCGAACATAAGGCGATTAAAAACTAATCTTGTGCTTAGCATGAACACACCCCGAACAGATTCCAGCCTATGAAGTATTAAACAACAGAGCGAGACTTTATGCGACATAAATCCGTGGAGAAATGACGAAGACTGTCGTATAATGCCTAATTAAAGATCCAGCAGCAAAAAAGTATTCGAAAGGGAGCAGCGAAGGCGTGAAGGAAGCTTAAAGACTTTACGAAGAAATTAATGCTTTCATTATTAGAACATATTTCCAGTTGCTGGGAGTTTGAGGAAAGCCTAAGAGGGATATAACGCTGTGATGATGTTTTGATACTAAAAACCAATGGCAAGAAGAACTTTTATATGAACAAGTTCTGGGAGAAAGTCGTGAACGCCCATTGCGAGTTTCGACGGCAACAGCGAGCGGTTACAAGATTTATGAGTCTGCGAAAATCTCTCGAGCGCACCGCCAACGCGATGAGCTTAGCAGTTAAGTCCTACGCTTGTCCCTCTTTAATTATTGACAAATTGTTTGTCATTTGTTCAATTAAAAACTTTTCCATCCGCTTCTCGTCCTTTTCATTGCGAGAATGTTGCTGTGTGGAGAAGGAAATGCTTGCGACAGATACCCATAACTTTTAATTCAGCTGGTTTGACGACAAGTCGAAGTGTAATTATGAAGAGCTTTCCCCGAAGCTTTTCTCTTCGGTGAAGCTTTTGATCATGAGCTTCCACTTAAACGATTTCTCTTGCTAACGTTCCCGCCATTAATTAGCACTACGTCGCCTCAAGTCCCGTGGCTTCATAAAACTGACACGGTGAACTTTCCCGCTCGCTCCTCGACGAAACTTTGCCAACGAAGCTTTCGCCCGGAGTGGCAGCTCCACATACTAACTGGCAATAATGAAAAAGTTATTTCTTTTCGCTCTCCCGCTTTTCTTCTTTTATTGTAGCTACTAATTCCGCCTCTAGTAGCTAGCCATAACTAATGATAGCATAGAAAATTACTCGTACTCGGAATGAATTTTAAATGACTTTACTTTCATGCGCCCAAACGACTGAAAGCACTAGCGAGAGTCGAGGCGAGATGAAGGCGAACGATGATAATAATTGTGTGTCATATCATGGCGGAGCAACTAAAACATGGTCCATTAAGCTCCTTTTCGCTCTTGCACACAGCACACCATGAATGTGATTTTTACGATGCGGTAACGTTTTAGCGTTCTCGACGCTGTTTTGTTCATTTGCTGAAATTGACTGCTTCTTTGCTTTCCACCTCTTTTTTCGGTCGAAATGATCAGCCTCTGCCTTGCATTGCGAACGGATGACCATAATTTATGATTAACTATCATCAACTCTATCGCTCTCCACGGCCACCGCTATCATTCAACCGAGCCGCCGCTTCGCATTCTGTGCGCTAGGGAAGAGGAAATTGTGGTAACATAGGAAATTGTATTGTGATGCCAACGAGCCTAGAGGATTTCATTTCAATTCGAAAGTCGTTTACAAAATGGCTCGTTGTCGTCGCAGTTATTTGGGCTTTAAAATCGCTCGCTCGTTCGTCTGCCGAGACTCGGTAGTTCGTGCAGCTTAACAGCTTCACGGCTTAAAGCGTGACGCATTTTATCCGCTTTCGCTCCCGGATGTCATTTTTATTTCACTCTATTGTACTCTCGACACAAAAGATTGCTTCACGGCGACAAATCCGACTTGACACGCCAATGAAAACGATGCCACCGATTTTTTTTTTCGTCTGTAGCTTTGAACTCCGACGCTATCGCTTCCCTCGCGAGACGGAAGAGTGGAAAATGACAAAGTGCTTTATGAAAAACTACGATTTCATTTTTAAGGGCTTTTTCCTTCGCAAGCGTTTAAACCGTTTTGTAGCTAAGGTTTTGGTGACGAAGAAACAACCAAGTCTTGCGCTTAAGAGAAGCAAAAGCTTTGCCTATAATTCACAAGCATTTACATTGAGCAATTTAATTGGAAACACCTCACGGCGTTCTTGAAACTGAGGTAATGAAACCCTTACCTAAACACAGGTCTTGCCATAAAATGCTGTTCGTGATTTTTCGTCTGATGCTTTGAGCTTTGACGTTGTCGCTTTCCTCTTGAGAATGAAAAATGACAAAGTGTTTTATGAAAAACTACAATTTCATCCTCCTGCACTTTCCTCGAAACGCTTTTTCATCCCTTCAACAATTGAATTTCCCTCGTGTCTCGTTCGCAGCTTATCACAACGTTCTGATTGAAATTTGACGTATTGCGGCTTTTTTGTGGTTTTCGCATTTAGGGATTCGTAATTGCCCGACGCCGAGGAAATTGTGGTTAGTTGGCTTCATGAACGGACGGTCGAAGTTTTATTTCCATGTTCGCCTAGGCTGTGGAGTCCTTCTGACTCAGAAGCTCTGTGTTCATCACCAATGATAGATGAGTAACTTTCACTGTAGTCACGAGCCCGATTCCCAATGGTCCCGGGTTCAAAATCCTTTCCCTTCTGTCTCGCTGCTTGAGACGCAAAAATGCAGAAAATCAGAAACTTTTAAAGTCCTCGAGAATTAATTAAATTTTTGTTTGCCGCTCCGGGGCTTTGGAATGAGGGTGCGTTGGTATCGCAGCGACATGGACGACGATGGAATGTTTTCCAACAATCTTCATTGCGTTTCATTATTAAAGTGATCCTTTTCTTGCTCCCAGCCTGTTGTCGTTCGACGAGAATCTGAAAGAACCTCAGCAAAAATTCCTTGAATTCTTCATGAGACGGAAGACTTTTTCCTTTCGTTGTGATCATGCTCCGGCAGCTAACAACGACATGAATCAATATTTGATCAAACCATTCAGAATAACTCGCTGCCTGAGACTGCGAGTCGTATGAAATTTTCATTATTCTTATGTTGCTTTAAATCCTGTTTGTGCACACAGCTTTTCGGCGGAGAAGGAAGCGGATGAGAGCTCGTTTATGTGTCCATCGTGAAGAAAATGTGCTCGAGCCGCTCTGGGGAATCTGCAGTAAAGTTCATATTCCGCCATCAATTTTTTATGGACCGACCGCTCCGCTTTGGACGATGCTCTCGCCCTCGCTTCCGCCAACGTTGCAACGAGGAAGTCAAATCCATTGGCCTCTCCTCAAAGTTCCTTAACTCGCACTCAATGTGCTTTAATTCCGTCATCAACGTCGCTCTCTCCTACTTTCATCGAGGAAAACAATCTTCAGCATAAAGGAGGCCCGAGATGAAGACGCTGAGACCGGAAGGATGGAAAGCAATTTGCTTGGAGTGGTCAATTTTGTAATTTGTTTCAATGTCGCAAAATCTGAACGGCGCTATAAATTCCTGGCCTCTCTCGTCGTCCCAGATTTCCTTCTTCAAGGCGTACACAATCCAATTCTATTGAAATGAGATCGTTAATGGCGGAGACGTAGGACTCAAGCCGAGCACACCCTTGGAGAAGAAAGAAGCTATCGGAAGAGATTGCAATGAACTGATTAGGAAAGGTCGAGGAGAGAAGCTTCGCTCGCTTATATTTTGTTGACTCGATATCGAATCCGTTGGATTCACAGATACGTTTGATGTCTTTTGTTGATGCGATGTCACAGACACCGCCCAAGCCAGCAAAGAAACTCCGTCTACGCTCTTCGTCTTTGACAAACGAAGAATGAAGTGAAAGCTATGGCGAGCCCCATAATTGAATAATGGATCGTCGAGTGAAAGGGACGATATTTGAATTAATTATCCTTGAGGTTGGCTACATTTATCTCCATCTAGCCTTCTTCTCTTCTTCAAATCCGCAAGGCTGTTAAAAGGCCCTTCTCGAGTTTCTTCCGTTCGAAGGGCGGCCGAGACGATTTCAAAGCTTTGACTGTGACTAAAGACTTGAACAAACCCTTGCGGATAAAATCAAAAAACAATTTTTCAATTACGTTTCGTCCATAAATGAAAATTAAATTTGTATTTAGCTTCCGGGTTTGTTGGTTTAACATTTTCGCTATGTTTTTACAGAGCTCGCTCCCTCCCCAGCTCAGTTCCATGAGGTTCAACTGGTTAAACAATCTGGCAATAATTTGTATTGAGTGGGAGAAGGAGACCGCATGTGTGTAAGTGAAATCCCTCGTTCTCCATTTGATGAGAACTCGGCAAAGAGTTTATTTGCGTATGTTGTGTGGGCGAAAATAATTCAATTTAGGTCTCGGCTGGCTGCTAAGTGTTTATTGAATCAATTTTCATCCTTCCGCCTCCTAGCTTCTCATTAAGTTTGCATTGTTCGGTGTGCTTGTGGAAGTAGTGCAAATAAAAGTTTTAATTAAACCCTTCAATCATTTGCTTGCTGTGCGGCTATGGTTAATTCCGAATTTGGAGCAACTTCGCCTCAGGTAAATAAGTGCTGAGTGAACAAACATTCCGACTTTGCAATCGAGCTTTTAATTAAGCTTAGAGGTATCTGGAACTGGGTACTCGCATTACCAAACAAGCTGGCAGAAAAATAATGCAAATGAGAGACTCTCGAATTCACTCACTCGTTGTCGTTCTGTTTGTTAAGAGGAAACATCTGCTGTGACTTAGGGCTGCACAACTCATAAGGAAACATTCTCTCGAGGCAAACAAAAATACTTGCCGACAAAAATTGAATTTCAATTCATAAAAAGCGTTTGAAACAAACTAGCGATTTCAGTCCGGGGATTACAGTTTGGCTAAAGAACCAAGCTTTTCTCGGCTCCTTAGTTCTCGGCTCCAAGTTTCTTCAACTCGGTTCCCCGAGATGGAAACCCTCCATCAAACGCATGCTGAATTGTTTTATTTGTTGAATGGTTAATTCCGTAGCGAGGAAAAGCGAGGCGAGGAAAATATGCCTTGGAGCGTTGAGCCACGTCCCGACCGAAATAAGAAGGAGCGAACGCACATTTGCCAAATGATACATTGCGATGTGAGTCGCTGCCTGGAATACGTAAGACGGAAACAAAAAGAGTTCTCAATAAAGAAAACATCCGCGTGTCCCGAGGAGAAGTTAGACAGAAAGCGGTTGAGCAGGAGCAGCAGCGAAGATACATCGTGAATTATTACTGGAAGAAATCGTCTATTGTGATGTAGATGCGCTTCGCTTTTTCATCTCCCCCGGTCGCTCTATACTCGCAAGGCCATAAAAAGCGAGTAACGAGAACAAATCACCAGAAACATAACTTGCATACATCGTAGCGCGCTCTCCCTTCTGAGCGCAAAGCGCCGAGCGAATCGGAAGATTCCAGCAGCCGCTCCTTGCTGTTGATCATCACGGATGAATAGGAAATATGATGAGACGAACAAATTTCGAGCACGAAGCACACACAAGATGAAATTGAAATGGGAAGTCGAATAGTTTTTTATTATTCAGAAAAAGTTCGTCGTCGTGTGTGTCGAGCTTTGGAAATTGTCGTTGGGAATCTCGGAGCAGATTTCATAACGATTTCGTCCCAACTTTTTTCTCCATCGCAAGAAGCGGAAAAATCTCCGCTCGGGGAGGCGACGAAGATATATTTGGGCCGACGGTTCGGTTATAAAGTTATATATTTCTTCTCGGACGCCATCAATGCCAAGACTGGAGGCGAAAAAATCGATGACAAGATTCATTGTTGTCATCAAACTTTTTCCCTCTCCATCGTCAGAAATATTTGTACTCGATACGATATCGAGGGCGATAATGATTGTCGATTTGATGTAAGTTTTTGCCTTCATCTTCTGTCGAACTTTTATTATCGATGCGTCGATGTCCCGTCCTTGGCACCAGCGAGACACTCATCATCATCTCGCCTATGTATGTTGCTGCCTCAGAGAACCGACACAGAATTACAAGTTCCAATTATTTCCGATCGATCGTAAACTGAATCGAGGTCTGCTGTTGTTGTCCCCCGATCCAATGGAGCTTTCGTGTTCATAGCTTGACTTTTACGACTGTCCAGAGCGTCGGTGATGTTCGATGAAGATAGAAATTACATTCAATTTCTCTTCTGTTAGCTATCGATGAGGCGTCGCAACATTCCGATTCTGCATAAACGAGAACCAGAACCAAATAATAAAACCATTCTCGTTATGAATTCCTATTACGACCCCTTTGGCCCCCGCTGCGAGCTCGCTCGCATGCATGACATCGGGTCCATTATGAAGATTGGAATAAATTGCCTTGCATCAGATGGCATTCAGTGCCTTCTCATTTGGAAGTCATAGCAGAGCAAGCTTGGAGAGAGATAAAAACGCTTTTTGCAACAAATTTAGCTTTGCTTTTACTTCGAGATAAATTTAAATTAGGAGAAGAAATTCTGACGTTGGCTTTTCTTTTCGCTCTGCATTCGATGTGACAGTGCATTTAATGTGGAGGGATAAGCGCACTGGAATGGAAAGCGTCTCTGCTAACGTCTGGATGGGAAAGTTTTTCGGTGCAACAGCCGTGAGAAATTCTACGGCGAGCTGTTATCTCGTTAAATGCTTGGGAGTGGAACGCAGCAGACATCTCGAGGGATCTAAATGATTTTGTTCGTCTGGAAAATTCTGCTGTCGCGCGCAAAGTTGCAACAAAGCTTCTCTTGTCGCTCTTAATCCCCGACTCGTTGGAACGAAATGATTCCTCAAACTATTTTCTCGTAATTGAAGCTTGAAAAAATACAATTTTCCATTTTTTCCGCAGCTTCGGATGAGGAGCAAGTCGGTGGAAAAAGATGGAAAGACTGCAGGATAGCGAAATTTATTCAGGCAAACATTATCATAATATTCATTACCGTTCCAGGTAATTTAATTGCGAGCAAAAACCTTTTGAATAAATCCAGAGAACTTGCAGATAAACCACCGAGCAGACTCTCAAAACCGCAAGCACATGAAATGAATCATTAGCATTCATATAAATAAAATCGCCTCGAAACCTCCTGAAGCGGATCCACTGGAGCTGGACAACATTTTTCAATTTAAACGTTTTAATAAGCTTCCAATAAAAAATCAATTGTTATTGCAGTTGTCAGGATTTTTTGCTGCTCTGTTGGATGAAAACGCCGCAGCCATTAATATGAAAACCGACAGTGACACAAAAAGTGCAGGTCGAAGCTGGTGTCGTTCGCTTCAGGACGTTTCGATCGGCACCGAGCTGAAGTGTTTAAACTGGATGTTGAAGTGTTGGATGATTGAACAATCCTGATTGAAGTGAGTTAAAGGTTTTGAGGTCTAGAAGTGCTCAATGCTTTCCCCTGCATGCTCCTGATTCACTGACTTTTTCAATTACGATGCAATTTCCGCAACTCATAATTTTCTGCTAAACGACTTCGACAAATTTACGAATTAATTGGACCAACGAACGAAGCTGCAAAGATGAGTGTGGAGCTCTCACGCGGAACACAAGCCAAACTGCTGCATGAATATAAATTGATAATTAATGAGCTTCGAATAATTGACCGCCACGGTTGCTTTAAACTCTCCGCAAAAAGCGAAAATGTTTGCTGCGAGTCGCGTTGCTGTTCAACGGATGCACGAGCCGCCAGCTTCGATAAATTATGGCAATCATTTCGGAAAACTTCCGTCATAGCAACGTGTGCTTGATCGATGGCAGTTTTTTTCAGTCGACGCTCATTCATCGCGGAAGTCTGCAGTAGTTTGGACCGAGAACATGGAGAATGCGCCCGTTGTGAAGGCTAATGAAGCCAATCTCGAAGAGTTGAACAAGAACATAGTCGATATCAAAAGGAAAATTGTCCTGAAAGGTGAGCCATTAATTATTTTCACGTCCGTTCGTTATCTAAACGCGCCGAAGAAGACTTACAAAGTTCGGAATTTAATGACTCGTTTAAGCTGCTCTCTTGTCCTTTTATCTATTCTTAAACTGTCGTGTCTTCTCGTTCTCTTGTAGAGGGTCAGAAGAAGGCTAATATCGAGGAGTGGGTGAGTAAACTTTACGCTTTCGAGACTTCTTCATAATTTTGTGTTCCCAGGACGCGGAGAAAAAGCAATTCACGGAAAAAATTAATGACTTGAAAAAGGAAATCAAAACTTTGACGGGAAAGCTGAAATTCCTTCACAATCCGACGAAGAAGAATCAGAAGCAGGTGCAACAAGACTCGGCGCTTCAGCAGCAGAAGAAAATCCCCTTGCCCAAAGGCGCCAAGAGTGCAGAGGAAGGCGTCCACCTTCTCGACCTCCAGATCATCGACCTGAAGAAGCAGAGTGATTTATACCACGCGAAAATTGTTAAAAAGCAACAGCAGTTTGACAAATTGACCGAGGAATATCAGCGGCTGGTGGGATACAAGAATGAAAAAGCGGTGCCCGCAGTGGTGGAGCGACCGCCGGAGACCATGGAAGAAGACCAGAACAGAAAGGTACGTTTGTCATAGTTGCCTTGGCTCCTAAAATTTATGCCGAACAGCGCGCTCTGGCATTCGATGTTTTATTTTCCACAATTTCTCATCGCGCTCCGCCGTTCGAAGCGAGGGTTGAACGAGTTTCTGCGCCACCCGCCGCCGTATCTATTTATTTAAAGCCCAAACAAATTGATGCGTCAATCAAGCATCGTTTCAATTTCAGTTAATAACTCGGCTGGAAAATGAAATTCACAAAACGGAAGTTCAGTGGAATGAGGCCGAGCACATCCGCAAGAAATATCGAGCTATTAAGAATACGTTGATGATGGATTCTGAGAAGTTCGAGAGCACTTTACTGAAAATGGAGTCGGCGATCCGAGACCAACAGCAGGAAATCAATAAACTGCAAGCCGTGTATCAGGAAGCGTTGGAGATGAGGGACTCGACGAAGTCAGTGCTGACGAAACAAGAGCAAACAACGATTTCGTCCAACAAGCAGCGTGAGCGACAAGCCGCTGAGTTCCGTCGACAGGTTGAAGACCGGAAGTCTGAACTTGAGCGATTAGAGAGGAAAATTTTCGCAACTGGCACGAAAATCATCCATCAGGAAAGTGGCGCAAGCAGCGGCAAGATTGACGACGAGGACGCGCTAATTCGCGACAACAAAGCGACGATGGAAGCGAACTTTAAGAAACTGATGGCAGCCACTGGCGTTACCGTTTCGCACGAACTCGTGGACAGATTCCTGGCGCAGCGAGAGGCGAGTGCGAGACTCACATATTTAAGAAACGTCACGGAGCACGAGAAGAAACGACTGGAGACCCAGCGTGAACAAATGACTCAACAACTAGACGTGTTTAAATTCAGCGATAATCGAGAGAGTGAAGTGTAAGCTTTTATGGCACTCGACGAGAATATTTTTTATTAACTTTCTTTCTGCGTTCACTCAGGAATCAAGAAGAACTCGAGAGGGTGAAGAAAGACATTGAAGAGCAGAAGAAGCGAAAGAAGGATTTGGAGACGGAAGCTCAACGAACGAACATCGTGCTGCAATCGATAAAGGACGCTCTTGTCGAAATGTTGCTGAAGCTTCAAGAGGTTGACGAGGTGACAGCTGAAATACAAGCGAAACGGAAGGCTGCTAAGCCCCTCAGCGTTCCCCTGCCCGACCTCGTGTCTGGCAACATATCGACTGAACAGATCGTTAAGATGTTGGAGGAGAAGGTGAAGGTTGGGATGATTGCCTCAGGACATCTCGGCGATGTCGACAGCGGATTATCGGAAGAGGAAGATGAGATGGAAGCTAAGCCACCCGCTGAGCCGTCAAAAGCGGAGGAAGCCGCTGAAACGACCGAGCTAGCGGAACGAGTCAAATCTCCCTCCATACAAAGCTTCGCGATTGACGAGAAGCCAACGGCGTACCCGCAAGTGTATTCGAGTCTCATCACCGGACGAAGCACCGGGCTAGTCTCAGCTTCGCCGGGAGCTGGAGGAGGTAAACTTGTCTCTCATTTAAAAACCAATTTGCAAGTCTTTCAATCTTGTTGTCGTGTGTAGGCGCTGGCTCTGAAGAGGAAGCTGATGTCCCGAGCAGATCTTTTCTAAAGCGACAGGCGAACCTCATCTTGGATGCCAAATCTCGTCGAAAGTTTAGACAAGCAGCTCAGACGAGACGGAAATAAGAATCGGGAACGAAGACTTCAAGCGGATAAACGAGTTTGAGTTTGAAAGTTGTTCCATGTCAGGAACATTTCGTCAGTCGCTTGGTCGCAAACTTGTCCATAACGGAGCAAACTTTGTGGAAAACACATTTCGATTATAATTGAATTAGAATTTCTAAGCTAGTTGGCCAGATAAACTCGATGCTGAATCGCTTTTCCACAACATAAACCCAACACATCCAAGTGCAAACTTTTTCTTCTCTACATTTTATTTGCTAAATTGAAACCTCGCTGCTAACTCGAGAGTAAATTTGCGCTTGCAATTTAAATGCTGAAATTGATTCAAATTTTGTTTGCTTTGTGTGTGAGTCAACGTTTTCGACTCATTCCAACCACCGAAATGAGGAAATCTGAAAACTTTTTAATTTCATTTTGTAAACTTTTTCATCTCGAAATAAAAACGTGAAATTCGCAGAGTTTGAGAGACCTTGGGAGGTTTGTGAGGAGCGAAACAAAGTCGAAAATGATAATTTAGTCATCGGAAAATTAACTGTCAGGCGAAATGAAGCGAGGAAATTTAAATTTATTTGGAAAGGAAATTTCTGAAAGTCATTTCTGCTCGGGCAGATAAAAACTCGGCGAAAAGTTTTCGTTTAGCTCCAGGAATTTCTTCTTCTCGTAAAGTTTTCAACTTTGGAAGGAAAAATTCCTCGAGAAGAAAGGAAAATTCACTAAGGGAATTCTTAAAAACCTTTGTTCGATGTTATCTGAAGTTGATCTTGTTATTTTCTTGTGCAGATTCCATCGACTCCTCATGAGATTTTGCAGTAGAAACTTCGTCAAAGCAAATTTCACAGCACAACTAGAATTTTTACAGCAATTTCGATTTAAAATTTTCAGGATGATGTTCAACATCTGCTGCCGACAATCTCGAGTAGCTGCACAACTTGTCTGAAAGGTAAACTCGGACTCGATGCAACCTGAAACGAAAACAGCATGATTTTAAATTCTCATCACTCTCTCAACAAACGACAGCAATTGTATCTCCGTAATTGGATTAAATCACGGCGAGATTTTTCGCTCGTGGACTCAGTGATAAGGTCAGAGGACAATGAAAGCAGATACTTACAAGTTGGCGAGTAAACAAAGTAAATATGATCATTTATGCGGTGGAGAACATTTGCTGTTCTGTCACGTAGAAAAGCCATTAGAAAAGTTGGAAGAGTTTCCTTTCGCAAGCGGAACTTCCCATGCAAAGTAAGAGGACATCGATAAGGCAGCGGTTTTTTATTTCTGTTTGTTCTCTCAGCGTCAGCGTGGAAATTGTTTTCAATTCAACCCGATTTCCTGAGCTTTCTCACTCTCGCAAGCTCGCTGTTAGCTCGAACGACATTTTTTATGTGTATCAACATGTGCGAGTTGAAGGGAAAAAATTGTTTGCCGCTGCTCGTCATATATCATTTCGCTCGGTCATTATTCACGGTTTTATAGCGGATCGAGGACGTTGAAATGCAATAAAATGATTCCTTTCGACTCCGCAATTTCCCTCAACATAAATATTATCATTCCCGTATCTGTGATGAAACATGTTGCGAATCAAAGTAAAATACTAAAATAATTTATCGTCAGTTGGAATGAGCGCCAATAAAAAGCATCCAATATAAATTTATAGCCTCAGCTTCCCTTTTCCTCTAAGCTCCCGAATGAGAGCATCGGATGAATATTGAAATTGTGCGGTCGAGACGTTGTAAATTCGTTTCGTTCATTTAATTATCAAATTGAGTGAATGAGCGGAATATGGTGTCGGGGATTTGTGGGCTAAGCTCAAGCAATCGACGAAGCGAATCCTCGAGCAATAAAAGCGACGTTCGGAATGTTTCGAGGAAGCTTTTGAGCGTGAAAAAGCTTCCCCATAAAAGGCGAGAGATCACGAGAGCCATAATTTATACATGGAAGTTCTCAGACCATAAAATGTAAATCCGAAGCCCCGAAAAAAAGAAGAGCAGCGAAAGGATTTCAGCATCCTTGCGGAGGAATAAAATATTGCTATTTGAATATATTGCCTTGAGATCTCCTCTCAATATACGAGAGGCGAGGCAGGGCGAGCTAGCGAGCGAGAGAAAGTCTTGCATCAGCATCATCCGCCCGGGGATAATTTATTGTTTTATGTTGTTAGGAAATTTTAAAACCGAAACATAAAATGAAATTTCATAAAAATATGTGAGCTCATAATTCATTTCTCTCCTCGCTCGTCGTCATCCCAAGCAACGCTTGGCGCAATTCCGTTGAGAAATTAACGCAAATTAAATGGATGAGGCGTCCTTGTGGACGCGATCTTTCCCCTCGGTTCTCCGCTTGTCATGTCGCCGGTTAAGTCCGTGATGGTCTGTAATCCTCCACCATTGAAGATGACTCCATTCCAGAAATAGAAGCGATTAAGCCTAGATGAAGCATTAAAATGTCATCTTCAGTCTTGGTGTTTGCCGCATCACAAAATCACAAAGTTGTCGAGATAATCCTTAATTGGTCTTCATCACCTATTGTGCAGTCTCTGCTCGCAGCAACGACGGGGGTTTTATGTCGTTGAAAATGATTCATAGACACCGCTGAGTTAGGTGAGAGCTTTCTTTCCCCTCGAAATGCGGCATCGTGTGCTTAATTCATTTCAATGATGACCCATTAAGTTGATGAAAGGAAGAAAGGTCGTGAACTCGTCGGCGTTGTTTATTATTCCTGTTGGCTGGATGGAGAGTCGAGGTCGCCTCGATTACAAAATCATTTTATTCATGCCAACAGCAGCCATCGCAAAGTTGAGTGAAGAGGAAGCGAGAGGAGAGAGAAAGCGAAGCTTTGGAAAATTTGTAAAGCTCATCCTCATAAACGTTTGATGGCACGACGTATGTGCCTAACAATTTTTCAATTCTTTTTATGTTTGCCGACATTCCATCACTTCCGAGTGGCATGTGCACATCATCTTCATATCGCTGAAAAACGAGCATCGCGCGATTTTTTCTCGGCTTACCGGGGGCGCGAGGAAGGCGGCGGGCTTGAGTGCTACTTAGAATTTTGATATTTTAACGCGGCTTGTTCGGAGTACAAAGACGGAATATGGAAGAGCGCCGCTCATGTATGAAAACATTGTGACGAGCGCGGGAAGTGCGCTGCGGCGGAAACATCGCGACGGCAACATTCCTTCCGCTGATATAATGAAGGCAGAAATGTATCGTGCCAACATTTTATTATTTCACATCATGAAAAAATGTGTCGGGATGATTTTCACAACAGGAACAATCATTTATGTCAGAAGGTAAAGCTCGAGAGCGCTAACAGCGATGAGGGAAAGCTCGGATGATTTATGGGAGAATATCGCAAAGCGGTGAAGGCATGTGCGAATTAACTCGGAAACGTTTGCGACTGACGAGGCTGAAGAAACCGCGATCTTACTTTGTTTGATCTATGGAGAGAAAAAAGTTTTCGCTCGAGCAAAAAGTTTGCTCGTCAGCTTAGAAACAACGTCTTATGTGCAACCAATTTATTTGTCTTACCTCGAACATGAGCGGGCTAAAACTCCGCGGAAAGCAAGGCGGAGAGGCAGGAAGAAAGCAAAACACGAGGTTGTTAAATATTTTAAAGCTTTCACGATGATTAATGGGCTCGTAATTGTAATTTCTTCTGATTTATTGCTAGAATTTATGAATTCTTGATATGACTTCGCTCGCGGATAAATCTTTCTGCAATCTTTCCGCTCGCAGTCGCAAGCAACACGGGAAAATTAACATAAAACGTTATTGATGTCTGCCCTGCACACCTGAAATTAAGCAGCGAAAGTTTCACCAACCCGCTTAATTGCAACCATGTTAATCGCTTATGCAAGATAACGTCGACGTGGAGCAAAAACTTTCGAGATTCTTCGAGAAATATTTATTCACTCGTAGCCCGATTTACATAGAAGCTTCGCTATCTGTAGAAGTTGGCAGAAACCCAACGAGAAAGAAGCAGAAATGTTTGCTCAGCTTGCTCCAGCACGAGAAAAATTCGCTCGATGGAAACTAAATTCAAAAGTTTGTCTCTCCCAAAGGTGCCATCAAACAACTTCTCTCTCCTTTGAAATACTTTGAATTTTCCACACAATAGCTTTCTGATATCGCAACGAGAAGTTCTGCTACAGACGGAGCGCGCTCGATCGATCATCGTATTAAATTAGTTTTCTTCCGACACGAGAAAGTTGCTGGAGACGTCTGATCTGGAATTTGTATGAGTGGCGTGTTTCTTTATTAAGCATCGCAACAAGATGATTGATGAATACTGCTGAGAATTAATAGCTGCGCTCGTTGTCGTATGGATTATAGTTCCGTCATTCTAATCTGCCATCAAAGCTTTGAAGCTTTACGACGAAAATCCCCATTGAAGCACGATCATGAAACATCGATAAATGGAAACTTCAATTATGTCCACAACATAAACGAACGAGGGGAAGTTGAAATTAAATTAAAAGCCTCTTCAAAGGCACAACGGATTGAATGGAGCTTCACCCCTTTTGCGGATGAAAATAAGACGATGGAAGAGCCTCGACTCAGAGAATCGTTATGGCAATGCATCGACGAGCTCCGAGAGCTTCAATGTTTCGGATTAAGATTTTTGGAGATTTTAATTGAATGCTGAGACTCTCGAGACTCGAGAAGCTCTCAAGCGGAATTTGCAATAAAGTTTGGAGCAGAACACTTGAACGTTTTAAGAGCGTCTTAAGCAGACGATTAATGGAGACGAGAGAGATTTTACGCCAAGCTCTTCAAGTTATTTTTACTTTCACTGATGCGAGTTCAATGAGGTTTAGCTTTGGCTCAAGGTTCACTTCGACTTATGGAGCTTACAGAGTTCGATGAATGATAAAATTAACTTTTAAAAGAGTTCGTTACAAATCTTTGACGACGCATGGCCTCATTGTTTCATTGGATAAAATTCCGTCCAAGGTTTCGGAGAGCTTCTGCCGTCATCCGATATCTCCGCTCGACCCCTTACTCCCTGGCACGAAGCTCTCGGGCTTCCTTATCACAACATCCGATTTTTGCTTACGCAAGCTTCTCACGATTGCCAAAACACAATAAACTTCCGATATAACATCACTGCCGGCTTCACCCAATTACGGCCTCGATTGCTTTTTAAGCTCGCAGTATTATTTTCAATATTGCATTAAATCGATAGAAAAAAATTTGTTTTGTATTTTGACCGAACATCGCTCGTGAAGAGGCAGCAAAAGTTCTTCGAACAGAAAAGAAACTCTCAGGCTTAATGGATTTCCAGAAATTTCATTAAACTTTTTTGCGTCGTCTTCTTGTTGTCTCGAATCTTGTTGTGGATGCTCGTGGAGAGATGAAAGAAGCCTTCGAGGCACGACAGGGACTTTAACATCATTACCGAAATTGAGATTATGGAGCATAGATGCTAACTAATTAATGTCATAGAAATAACAGCGGCACATCTCATCATTATAATCTCTTTATGCTCGATGAATTTACTTCATCTTAAGGAGCAAAAAAATCCCAACTCGAAGGTTGAATGAAATCCAGCGTGAACAGCGTCGCATCTCTCCTATCATGACAAGCACATAAAATGTATTAGCGAGCAGCAGCGACATTAATAATAGGCGATGAGATAATGTCATACGAGAATTTCCTGGCTCACATTTTCCGATTAAGTGAAGAAGCTTCGTTGTTGCGTGAAGGGCGTCTTCATGTGTAAACAAGGCACTGCCGGTGATGAAAATTCATTTTCTCGGGGATAAAATACCTGCAAAATGACAGCGAGGAATTTGCTCTGATAATTTATCGTCGATTGTGTGTAAGGCAGGCGAAGGAAAAAGATTTCTCTGCGATGACATTCAGCTTTATTTTCGGGCTCATCATGAGGAAATATGCGAACGAATAATTCAGTTTGAAGCTTCGGCTTTGAAGTCGGAGATTCCTTAGCGATAGGACAGATTTTTCTTTCTCAGAAGGGTTGGAGGTATTTGATATTGATTAGGGAAAAGCTTCCTTTTCGTTAGCTTCTTCGCGAGACTTCGACAATGCTGCAAATTAACGCATAATCGTGGATAAGAAGCCAGAACTGTAGACGCTGTTCCTGCCAGCTGGCTTCTAAAAACTCGACAACGCCCAACTCAACTCCTAACGACCCTTAAGCTGTAAGCTTTCCTTATTTACTGTCACGTTGTTGTCTCTTGTCACGTACTCGGAGTCTTCCTTATTGTGTTCATCGATTTCCGTAAATTTGCATCCAACTCGAAAGTTAATTGACGTCGGCATCATTTGAAACCAAGGCACGAAATATTAAACCTTCAACCCTCCAATAAATTGTGAATTTTCTCGCGCATTCCTGGCCCTTCCTTTCTCATTCTTACGGCTGATAAAAAGGTCTTTGCTATAACAATAAGGAGTGAAACAATGGCAACCACTTAGAGATAATGAGCTAACAAAAGATGATGCCGAAAATTGGTCGAGGGAAGCGTTTTCCTTCACCATTGCGAGCGACTTTCCGAAAGAAAGAAAATGAAATTAAATTGTCAAGTTCGGTTGTTAAAGCAAACAAACGAACCAGGTACGAAGACCAACTCAACAGGTTAATGAAATTTAAAATCAATTTCGAGGTGATTTCCAAACAAAAGAACCAACTGAAAGTTTTACATTGAAGCTTTTCCCTCCCGCGACATTGTTGACTCAAGTTTTAATGGAAAAATTGCTCGAAGTTTGGAAAAGTTTGTGTCGACGTTTTGAATAATGAAAGCGGAGCTTTGTTTGTGAATGCACATTAATAGAAACCGTAGCAGGATAAGCCCGGTAGTTGAAACAACAAACGATACGTGGTGCTGACAATCGACACGTCCTAACAATAGCTCGAGGATGGCAATAGTTCAGTCTTTGTTTGGCTCGAGGCTTGCTATTGTTCGGCAAACGAGCGAACCCTTTTCCCTGACGACTTCCGTAGACCGAAGTGATTGACTTCCTAGAAGGCCGTGCGAGGCTTTCTAATAAACACTTCGCTACGCTCCAAGAGACCTCGATGGGTTTAAAATCTGGCAACGTGTCGCACACTGAATTACGAGATTTCCCAGATTTACTTTTGGAAAGTTTCCAATTTTCCACTCGAAGCTTCCAGGCAAACTCACACCAACACGAAGGTTAAACGGATGCTGTGGAGCTTGAATGTTACCTTGCTTCTAATAACTATCCATTGCGGTGCATTAGGAGTTAATTGACTTATCTCATTTGAGCCTGAAATGGGTCGACTCGGTCCGCAGAGAGGATGATGGCGAAGCTACTGCAGAGCGCTCATGCATTGCTGCAGGTCAAGATATTCTCACGTTCGCGATACTTCCGAGTGCTCAGCTGATAAAATTTTCAGGGGAGAAACTCTCAGTCATCCGTCTCGAGTTTTTAAATTCAACTCTTTCGCATTCTGACTGGATGGCATGCTCGTATCAATTTTTATCTCGCTGCTTATTATGAGGACGTGATGGGAAAGCCAACGAGATCCTCTGACACATTTACCAGCATTTAACCTTGAAGCAACTGGAGATGACGTCATGGCAACGAATCTTCCTCCCGCTTGCGAGATTTATGAGAAGTTCGAAGGCTTTCGTGCATAAAATCAATACGCTGTGATTATGTCTTACCTTGAAGATGTGTCTCCTTTAAAAAGGGATTCAACGTCGCCGACAAAAGGAAGGAAGAGATTTCTTTTCTTTTCATGTCAAGCGAGCGTACGAGCTCACGAGGAGAAAAGATTTTTTGTGCGGGCGTTGAACAAGAAGCAGCCCTCGAGATCCTTTTTAATAAAGTTTGCCTCGGCTTAAATCAGAGTTAAGAGCCTTCGTCTCCTTGCCAGTAATACTAATTTCAGTCATTATGTGATAAATGAAAGCAAACACACGCCATGATGATAAAGTTTAACGATGGAGCGCCTAACAACCTCATAGATTTCTCATTTAATTATACATCAATTAGTGTCATTCGGCAAACTAGAGCATGAAATCCTGAAATTTATTGCACGAGCATTAGTTGTAGGCCTCGACGAGTTCGCCTTCATTTTCGTTCTCCCGCTCGTTTTGCTCGACTCAATTGATGTGTAGCTGTGGTTGAAACGAGTAGTTGAGCTTTGCGATTTATGCGAAGCTCCTAGAGTGAGATCTCCATCAACCCTTGTCATTCCTTTTCTGCATTCCTTGCTCAAATTTCTCTCCTGCTCATTCGCTAGCTCAATTAATATTCATGAAACTTATTACAACAGTAAACACAGAAAATATGCAGCGCCAACTAAACGAGAATAATTCCGTAACAGCTTCATTATTATGTTGTTTCCACTTCTGCTTACCATCTCTTTACAATGTGCTTGCCGTTGCTGTAAAACGTTTTACACGACACAAAAATGTGTGGTCGGATGTAATCCGCAGTTCATAATTCTCGGAGCTTTAAGCAACTATCTCTTGTGTGCTGTGCGATCTGCAGCTAAGCCTTGCTGTCAATAGGAACATGAGCTGTAAATATCTCAATACATTCCACTCCATCACATTGTGTGCCTTCCTCCTCCTCCCTCTCGGTCGTCCTTAATGTCATTCACAATCAGTCAGAGATATTCAACGGAAAAAGGTTCTCGGCGAAGCTTTTTTGTGCTCGCAGAGGAAGAAGTTTCTCTTCTCGAGGGCGCAGAACACTTCAGCCGCACGAAATTGGGATGTTTAAGTAGTTTTCGGGGACGACATCGATTTTGTGTTCTAGTGAAAGGAAAAAGGCGCTTGGGGCTAAATTGACTGAATAATAATTAACGGTTCGTGGGAGGTTCGTGGGATTGTCAGCTCTTGCTAGTTTGTGGCACAATAGATTTGGAATCGCCTCAATAAGAGTTCAGCCCAGCTGAACACTTTAATGTAACTTAGCAAGAGCGACAGTTCAATTAATCTTCTGAGGTTCTGAGCTAGTAAAGTTCAAGCCTCCAGAATCGTGTGAGGTGAATCAACCTCGAGTTTCTCGCTGCAATCTTTTCCTGATTTGTTACTTAGTCACAAAGAGCTGATCATGACGAATTTCAAATATTTACAAGAGTCTGCGACCTCAGACTTAGCAGCAGCGTATTTAATGACGCGGGCGCAATAAATTAAGCGACGATAAATCAAAGGAGTATTTGGGTACGTCGCTCGTTATCGCAAACGGAGATAACTTTTCGCTCGATCCGAGATTTTCCGCAATCTCTGTTTCAGTTAATTCTTTTATCGCGATGGAAGCGCTTGGCAATGAATCTGCAGCTGATGGAGGCTCGCCTGATCTCAAGTTCTCCGCTATCAATTATTCCGTTTTCGGTTCGATGCTCCTCCTGTCTGCCATGATTGGCATTTACTTCGGCTTTTTCGCGAAAAAGAAGCAGGACAACACTGTCGAGTATCTTCTCGGAGGGAAGAAAATGAACTTCTTCCCCATCGCTGCGAGTCTGATCGCGAGTCACATATCTGGAGCCACCTTTCTCGCGGTGCCAGCCGAAGTCTACGCCTTTGGATCGGAGTACGCACTCAGCGTTATTTGTGCCAGCTTGGTGAGAAAGCTCGAGTAAAAAATAAAACGATTGTTGAACCCAATTCCTTCCAGCTTGGCCTCTCGTTAATCTACATTTACCTGCCTGTGTTCTATGATCTGCAATTGACATCGTCGTTTCAGTATCTTGAAATGAGATTCAGCCGGAAAATTCGCTTGTTCGCTAGCTTCATTTACATTCTGTCGGGAATTCTCTTTGTTCCCATCGTCATGTAAGCTTTGACTGATATAAGCAAACTGTGATGTTTAATTAAGCAAATGTTTCTGACAGTTACGTGCCTGCTCTCGCCCTATCGCAAGTTTCAGGAGTCAACCTACACGTTATCACTTGCGCCACGAGTGTCATCTGTATTTTCTACACGACGGTTGGCGGACTCAAGGCCGTCGTTTGGACCGATACGCTTCAGTTCCTGATGATGATTGGCGGGGTCCTCGCAGTCACGGTCCTTGGCTTGATGGCAACAGGAGGATTCTTGAACGTGTGGGAAACAGCAGACGATGGCGGACGTTTAATATTCTTTAAGTGAGCTTCCGTTTTCAACTGTGAATATTTTAATTCATGTCGTCTGATTCCAGCATGAACCCATCGCCTTTCGTGCGCATTTCATTCTGGACGTACACGATCGGTATGACCACGACTTGGATCTCAAAAAATGGAATCAGCCAGTGTTGCATCCAACGATTTTTGGCGGTGCCTGACATCAAGTTTGCAAGACGAGCTGTGCTGATCTTCGTAATCGGATTGAGTTCTATCAAACTCGTTTCGTGTTTCGGCGGTTTGATTATTTATACGAGATATCAAGCCTGCGATCCTGTGGCCGCGGGGAAGATTGAAAAGATCGACCAGATTCTTCCTTACTTCATAATGGACGTCGCAGGGAAAGTTCCTGGTTTGCCAGGACTGTTCATCGCCGGAATCTTCTCAGCTGCTCTATCGTCAATGTCGTCAAGCTTAAACACAATCGCTGGGACAATATTCGAAGATTTTGTGCGTAGTCATTACCCAAATGTAACTGAAAAGCGCGCGAGCGACACGATGAAGTTGTTTGTCGTGATTCTCGGAGCTCTGATGTTGTCGCTGGTGTTTGTCGTTGAGAAAATGGGACAAGTCTTCAGATTGAACTTTGTCATCGCGGGATTGTTCGCTGGTACACAGCTCGGCATTTTCTCAATCGGAATGATGTCTAGAAAGGCGAACACAAAAGGGGTAATTTGTGGTGCAGTAACTTCGTTGCTTGTCGTTGGTACGATTATAGTCGGGGCTCAATCACTTCCGAAGCAACCGCCACTGCCTGTTCGAGTTGATGGCTGCGTGCCAGCTTTGAACGTCTCATCAACGATAGATTCGTTTTATCAAACTGATCTCAACGAGGTTCCACTCATCTTTCAATTGTCTTTTATGTTTTATACAATCCTTGGCGTGATTGTGCTCTTCGTCGTGGCTCTGCCAGTTAGCTGGGCGACTGGCGGTTGTCAACCGTTCGACGAGAGATTGCTGACTCCGTTCATGCGAAGTCAGAGCTGGAAAGACAAAACTCAATTCATGACAGAAATCGCGCTTCGGACTCAAAACGAAGAGAAACCATTCATCAAACGATAAACATTTGACGTGAGACTGAGGATCCTACATGAACTTGTACGCACCAGATTCATTACTTTAACTCATGTATCTGCTACTTAAGATTCTCCATCTGTCTCAGCAATACGTCGGTCTGCTTAAAACCAATAAAAGAAATCCAATAAACTTTGTCGCCCCGATCGATAAACCGTAAATCAATCGAATAACAACAACTTCACCCCAGTCGCAATCGTCTCGTTCTCCTTCCCTCTCGTGCAATCTATTAAGATGTAAGCGATGTCATCGAAGTGCATAATGCGATAATAATTTCGTGTCGCAATCCAAGTGAAACATGAGACCAGTCGTACGAAGATTGTAATCGGACGAGCAAGGAAAAGTGCAAGTAATGCTGTTCGATTCGACTGGTCTCGGTTAATAAACAATCACGTTCTCTTCCACATCCGTTCGTCCTTCGTCGTGATAGCAAGCAAACCTGATGCTGATGAATTATGACTCGGGAGCATAACGAGGCGAGAATTATGTTCGTCAGCACAATCCACACTATGAAAGGAGGGACGAGTTAGGTTGATAAGTAAATGTTGAATGTGTTTATTGCTAAACAGATGTATGAAGGGGGCAGGTCGGACGCTTTTCTCGTCACGCCAGACCTTTATTGCTTTATTTATTTTCCCATTTTTTCTGCGTGGCGTTTAACAGCAAAGCAAATATGCTCGTATCAAAAAATCAGTTTTGGTTTTATTACAAACGCTGGTGGAGGGTGCGAGGGCAAATCAACGACGACTGTGGATCCTTGTAATTGCAAACAATATTTGCGCTACTGCTGCTGTCGACGCAAATCGTTATGTCGTTCGTTTCGCAACATAAAATTTAATTATTTTTAATGATACGTCTCCACCCATCATAAAGCGCGACGACGCGTTCTCCCTTCACAAAGAGCAAATTTACTATTGTTTTCCAGCGATTAAGTTGTTACGATGCTCCGCCATATGAAGCAGTTGAATTAATTCCACATCGCAGTTATATATGATGCTTAAACATCTAGAGATCCGCTCTCTCCTCCTTCGCTATCTCCCCGCGAGTGAACATATAATGTTTACAAAATCACTTTACTCGAATCTAATTTAATTCGCAAGGATCTCGACTGGGGAGGCAAAGTCTTGTCAGTGGCGGGAGGAAGAAGGGAGAAGAGATCTTCGGATTGTATTTTGCTTTTCTTATTTAGAAGGGAGAAAATCTCGTGTGTTGTAAAGTTTGCTGCAAAGGAAAGTAAAGCAGCATGAAAGAATTTGGCAGTAAAAGTAAAGATGAGGAAATTTATCGTCGAGTCGTTGAGCACTTATGAATGGCACTTAAACACAAGTGGAAGTTCATTGACGCAATTTTACTGCAGTTGCAGACACTTCCAACATTCCTATGAATTTATGAAAAGAATTTTCTCTCGAGGGAATCTTTAGCTTAAAGTTCAACGAACGAATTCCCTTAAAGAAACAGCTTGGTTGCAGCCACTTTCGTCTCACTCGAGTCTACAATATGTGTCAAGCCTTGGGCTGATTTTACCACACAAGGCTCAAGCGGAGCAAGCTTGTAATGTGCATAACATCCAAGTCAAGCATCTGTTTCGTTAAAGTATTTAAATGAAGTTTGAGCTCACAATGTCGCAAACTTTAAAGCTTTGTTTGCTAGTGAAATCCTTCAACGTTTCTCTGTGTCTTATTTTAATTTTCCTTATGTTCAATTTGTTCCAAAACATGTCACAAATTTTAAGAACTTCCAAGCTTTCGTCTTAGACAAATTGCGATCGGAAACTTCCGACGACGACACAGAAATTTTAAATACATTTTTATTTATGTTTTGATTTCCCTTTTCTTCTCGCTCTTGATTTATGAAAGAATTATTTTCCTTTCACTCCCGAGACCAGAAGTTGTTTCTGTGTTTGTCAAGAGGGAAGATGAGGGAGAGAGTCGAATAGATGGTAAACTTTTCCCTTCCAGATATTTCACTCATTTCTTTCACTCAGTTAAATAAAATTGTTATCCTCAAATTGAAAAATTGTGGCTGGAATAATAAATTAAATCTGTCTCGTTTTCATGCTCTTTCTTTAAGCAGTCAGCAGCGGAATAAATCCGTTGGGGGGAAACTCTTCGCCGACGATTTGCACGAGGAGTGAGAAGAACTTTTGATCATAATTTGCATAAAATATCGCGTCATATAGCGAGAGTTTCAAGGACTTTCTCCCTCGGCTGTCTCTTAAGGAGCCATTAAGAAAGAAATATGCTGTCGACTGCGAGAAAAATGTGTTTACATTGAGTTATGGAGGTTTCACAGCTTCTTAGCTAGCAAATCGGAATAAATTGATATCTCTCGACCTGTACGATAAAACACAAAGGGAGAGAAGCCTCAAGGAGTCTGCCATAAATCCACTCCGTCTTCCCGCTTTCCAGGACTTTAAAATCAAGATTCACCGCTGTGTCCGAGAGGAAAGTTTTGTCTTCATTTGAATGAGATGAACACGAGTTATTATAATGTCGTTTGGCAACGTTATCCCGGCCATTCGTCTTCGGACGGAGCTTCCTCGACTTGTTTTTCGCCCAAACTGTTAGTGAGCACAGCTCGAAATAAATCAGAAGCGTTAGGGAGCTCGGAAGGGTGTTGGCCTCTCGAATTAGCTTCGTCTGAAGCTATTTTGAGCTAGGAGAATGGAGGAAAGCGACGTTAAGAGCGTCTGGAGTGTGATTAAGACAGTTCTATTGTCGAAACGCTCAGTTAGTTGAGATTGGACGCTCGTTCTAGATTAGCGTTATCACTGGTAGATCACGCTTCAAGGACTTTAGCTCCAATTTTATGCTCAAAACCTTGCCGAAAGGTAAATCTCCGTGCTTCTTTACGAGCTCGTTGTTTGAACAGGCTCGGAATTCATGAGCGCTTTCTTATTCTTGCTCGCAACTACAAGAGGAAAACAGGAAAATGTTTTCTTTTCCTGGCACGATATTTATTGTTTGCTCATGAACCCGGAAAATTCGAAATTTGTTTTTCTGCTTCTGCTGGATTCAGTTCAGGCTGCGCTGCCTCTGTGCTGTTTTAACTTCACGACGACAGCAGGAATCTTAACAGCGAAGAGTCGTTTGTCTGTAAAATGCCTTCTGACTGAGAACGCGATGTGGCGGTAACAAGTTTTGTTGAGAAGTTTGTTTGTAATCAGCTTGAACGATTAATATGATAACTCTTACCTTTTGTTTTGGCGTTTTCAGACAACTCAGCTAAGCAGACTATCAATTTGTTTTTCGATCTGCTAAGCCGGTTGAGTGTGGAATGGAATCCAGATCTTGTTGATCCACACAATTTGTCGTGCGAAAACAGCTTCGTTCCAGATGCCACGTCTCACATAAATTCATTCTCCAATTTCCCAGTTTCTGAACCGTCGAAACTTCGATGAGATTTCGACGTATTAATTGATTTTTTGATCTGGCGCATCGACACAATTTCGAGGATTCAATAATATTTAAAACTCAATTTGTTTACCCACTTTAGTTGGATTCAGTTCAAGCTGTGCTGTCCTCGATCCTTTGCACAACGACGGCAATAAAAATCTTCGAAGCCCGAAATCGCGACGCGGCGAAAATAAATTTCTGTCGTCCGCCGCTTTTCCTTTTTCCTCTCGTCAGCGTTGGCATGTAAAGCCAGGTAATCAATCAAGTTTTATGAGTTTGGATTTTTTTCACGAGTTTCGTCAAATTGAAGTTTTTTAATTAAATTTTCTTCTTCGTCTCGTTGAAGAAATTTTTATTCGGGCGGAATTCTGAAAGTTTTAATTTCTGTTTTCGGTTGACATTGAAGGCTTCTCGTCACCGAGGAGGTTTTAATTCCTCGCCGGATAAGTCGCTGACCCACTTTCGGTCTTCAATTGGGAAAGGTTCGATTATGTCCGAGTGAATCAATTGGAGAGCTTCGTGCCGATATTAATTAAGCTCATTCAATTATGCAATTAAAGTTTCCACTTTGGCTCGAGGCTCGCTAATTTATCGCCGCTCGTTGTTCAATCGTTTACTTTTCAATCGCGCTCAGATTTCTGCTTATCACAATCAATAATTAATTTTGCATCCATCTCGATTTACGAGAGCAATCGGCGAGGCATCGAATTTCGCTGATTAACGTTTTAAAAGCAACGAATCATCGATTTGTTTCAAAGTCTTTGCAGCATAAGCGCGAGAGGGGAAGTGAAGCTCTAGTACGATCCATGCTTTCTCTTCCCAAGGCACATGGTCGCAGCATAAATCGAGAGGTTTCTCTCGTCGCTCTCTCTCGAGATATCTGCGAGATATCCACGAAGATCATCGCATGATGCGAGAAGAAATCCGTGCGAATTGTTTTGTCTATTTCGCTGACTCGATCGCTGACGTCGCGCGCGTTTATTTTGATTCATAGTTTCTTCTCTTGAACAACAACGCGCCTTTGCTCTTCACACGATGGGCTTGTGCTCAAGTGTTGTTTTGAAAGTGACGCGGATCGCAGTTGTCGCTGAATAAATATTTTCTTTCGAGAACGATAATATTGCGAAGGTCGCAATATGTACCGACGTCACTGACACACAGCGCTGAGTATCGTACGATAATTTTTGTAGCGTCGTCTCTTTCCTACGTGAAGCTTTAAAGAGAGTCTCAATCGGCGAGGTGCTCACCTTTCGGTATTACGAAATAGCGACCGCGCTCGACTTGTCAGTGAAGTTTGATGATTAAGAAACAGAATCGGAATGGATGTGATTGTCGTGGTGGATTGATTTGTCGCGAAATATTATGCTGTTGATGGACAACCTGAGTCAATAAGCGATCGAACGATGAGCAGGGAAATGTGAGAGAGCGAAAGCCCACTGCGATATATCGAACGCGCCGACTCGAGCGAGACCGTGTGTGTGTGTTTGGTACATTTCTCGGGCGAGCAGCAGCATCTGAGTGTTGGAAGGCAGAAAAGTATTTTTCTCGCCAATGTTTATCACAGAATCGAGGAGTGTGGAAGTGTTTTCGATGCAAGTGTTCCTGCTTCAAGTGCTCTGAGGGAAAACTTCTCCGAAAAAGCTCAAGTCCGCGCCTCGAAAACGTGCGCTTAGACAGACAACATTTGCAATTACGTAAAACGTGTCGCAATCATTAAACTCGCGAAGAAAGGTGCGCGACGACTAGAAAAAATTATCTCAAGGCTCAATACCGAAAAAACATTTTTTTCGCACATACGGAAAATTTTCTCGAGAGTGTTTTTGGAAAATACAAATTGATAATGCGAGTGACGAGAGAGTGAGCGGGCCAAGTTCCAACTTTGATGTGTGCGACAAGCGGAGAGAATTCGACTGAGCGAATTAATTAGCAAAGTTTTAAATTAAACGGATAATTGAGATCTTTGTTAATTCGTCTTCCGCCCTCGCCGGCATCTTATCTATCGCTCCGACAATCGCGCTCTAGCCAAAGCGCCGATAAGAAGAGAATTCGATTGAAAGCCGGAACAGTGTGAATCACATTCGCTTCGCATTTGACCATCGGAGGCCAACGTGGAGACAGAAACCGGAGGAGGAAGAAACCAGTGTTTGATGGTTCGTTTTACAACATCGCCGTGTGTTAGTGTAACAATTAATCGTAGTTTTGTGCAGAGTAATGTATAATAAGAAGTCGAATCTTACGATCGTGGAGAAACCGTTTGTTCGGAGTGAATAAAAAAAGATTTCAAAGAGTTGAGCCAACAACAGAAGAGAAGAAACCAAAAAGATTATTTGCGTGTATCATGTTGATCAGTTCGCGGTGTCAGGGCGGGCTTTTTTGTTTGTTATCGTTTTTGTTAATCGCCGTTTGCACGGTCGATGGTCAGTTGGATGATGCAGACCAGCAGAATAGCAGAATTAATTCAATTAAAGCGAATAGAATTGTGCCAAGTGATAGCATCGAGCAGCCCGCCGATACCGATAGAGTAGAATTAAGGAAATATTCCAGCGTGAATAGCAAATATGTGACGCAGTCGACGATAACGTCGGACCAGAACGTTGGATTATACCAGGGATCGAAGAAAAGTGAGTAGACAAAGCAGACACAACGCATTGAATTGCCTCCAATTAACTCCAATTGTTCTAAATCTTAACAAAACAACTCTCGTTGACGTGCTCGCAACAATTGACGCGGCCGCACGACATGCAGTCGTTCGTTCGGAGGCAAAAACAATCAGAGACGACTCTCGACCCCTTCAGCGAAAGGGCTCGCCTCCGTTGAAAGTGAAAATATGGCGCAATTTTATCGTTTATTAATCAGCGCACGCAACACGAGACATTGACATTGAGAGTGACTCATTAGTTTCGAGCTATGAATCGTATAAAAGTTTCCGATGTTGATTGGAAAATTTAGAATCGCGTGATCAACACTAGCCGCGCTTCTCTATAACCTTCCCCAACACTTTCCTGATTACCCGCCGCTTGTCTAATTAGCATTTTTCTCGTTTATGGTGTCGGCAATTATTTTGCATTCACTTAAATGCAGCGGATTGCGTCAAAGCTGTCACAATAACTGAAGAGTTGCGGACTCAGCAAAGGTCGTTGACATGATTCAATTGACATAATTGCAATAATTTCAACCAAATGGACGGGTAATTAGTGGCAGACGACCAGGCGACCGAGCAGGCCCTCGCCCACTCGAATTCCGAAAATTTCCGCATCGCCGAACGCAAAGCGATTTTCACGTCAATTTAATTATGCTGAAGCAGTCGAAATGCATTAAAGCTTGAACTGAACATGCTGACGAGTGACGGCAAATTTAAATTAATTTACAGCGAGCACAGAAAACGGAGAAGCTTTGGAGCTTCGGCTATCATGAACCTTCGTCTCTCCCCGGACGAAATCACGTCCCAATGTGACCACGTGTCAGATAAATTAACTTTCGTTCCACAAATTCTTCGCTCCTTTCTCCCTTCGCAGCTGCATTCATTAATCCCCGAGTCCGAAGTGTTTCGCCACCCTTTGTCGTGGCAGAGAGTGTCGAGGCTAAGAGTTGGCGTAAACAATTTTTGATAAGCAACCCTTTCCAAGTTTGTGCCATCAAAACACCAACAAAAACAAATTTCAGTTAATTTAATAACGAAACAAACAAAAGCCACTGCGGCTCGAGAAATTTCTGGCCTCCTCCCGAGCGTGAAGTGGAAAGTTAACTGAGCTGCTGAGCGGAGTGAGAACGAAAATCTCAGGGTAATTAGGGCGAAGGAGTAATTAGTCAAATAATTGACTATTCCGACACAATCAAATTACGAGGAGGCGTTGGTGAGACGAGGCGACTCCTAATCACAGCGTAATTGCATTAGGAACTCGCTCAAATTAAATCTGTTTGAATTAATTTTGTAACTCGATGAAATTGATATTCGACTGTGGCGATCCAAGTAAATTTCTCGGAACCAGAATCGGTATTTTCTGGAGGGTTTTGTCATTTCAGTTACAAGCTCATTAAGCTTTTATATTATAGAGCAAGCCTTCAACCTTTTCTGACCAAAATGTTCGTACGTTTTCAGGTGAATTTTAAATTCACAGAGATGTGGCCAATTAAATTTTTAATTGAGATCCCTCGATGGATTTTTAGGGCTTTTTGATTTTTGAAAATTGCACATCACAGTTTGGCGCACTTTACCGTGAGTTAGCTAGAACTCTCTCGGTTCAACTTTGCTGATTAATTTGCCCCGCTCTATCCAATTGATTCATGTCGGAACTTACAAACGAACCCCTTCAAACAAACGTGAACATCGTAATCTGCTGCATGTTGCGAGCGATTTAAACGAATTACGTTGAATAAATTTCAATTCACTTTTTGCAACATAAACTCGCTCTTGACGCAATTTATTTTTCCCTCAAAAGCGAGCAAAAGCCCGGGGAAATGAAAAATGATGGCCTCATCTTTTGCTCGGCTTCCACCGACTTAATTCCAAATAAAGCGCTTCGACCGATGGTAGAGTTTGATATCGGCAACAATTTAATTCAAATCGAAGCATGGACAAGAGCGATGGACTTTGAAAAGGGCATTTATAACATAATCGAAATGCGAGTTCGGGCAACTGAAAGGGAATAAATTAATCCGAGAAGACAAACTGCTGTAACGAGCGATGGGAAGAACATTCCGGACTGACAGTTTCATTAAACATTTTAGTTTGATTAAAAGCGTGGACGTTTCAAAGATAAAACTTTATCTTGTTAATTTTATTGTGCGTCGAGTTGTTGTCATCATAGATTGGTCTATTGTCTCTCTTTCTCTCGTCTCATCCTTTAATTTACGGCCTTCGTGTGCATCTGGACATGGGTTTGTTGTCTGTGACTCTTGAACAAATACTCAAACTCAAATCGGGCAGCCGAAATGTCCCAACCAAAGCGATAACAAATTGTTTGACACTCGTAAAACGTACCTGAGACTTTTTCTGTCCCCTCTCGGTTACGAACATAGATTGATTGATAATTGAACGACTGGAATGTTCACGGGTCGGCAGGCAATTTGGCGTCGATTATCGACCCGTCTAGATCACACTCGACTCTCTATGCTGCAAACACGCATCGCTGCATCTGCTTTGTGGCTTCGATGAAATATTTTCGTGCCTAAATTAACCTCCCGAGTCGCTTCTCACAAAAAAAGGAATTTCGTTCTCTCTCGAGCTCGTTCGTTCCGCTTTTTCGCCAGAATGCGCCGTGCTGAGATTACGGTACGATGAACCTTCTTAATGTCTGTGCCGAGAATTAACAAAAACTCCTCTCGAGCATGCAATTTTGCATGCAACGATGTCAATTCAAGCTGAGGCTTGTGCAGTCAAAACGTCGCACCTGACTCAAGTTGGCATCAACGAGATGTTCTCCACTTCACACGCAAAACCTTTCGTCAATTAAAAGTGACTAGTTTTCATATTCGGTGCTCAACTCGATGCAGGAACTCGTCGGAGGATGTTAATGGGATTTTCATGGTTGAACATTATGAATGAATAATGCAAATGTCAGGTCGAGGAGCTCGAGACGTGTTTAAAAGCAATGCAAGCTCATTGAGCTCGTTGCAAGTGAACTCTCATGAGTTTGTTAGATTTTCTCCTTGCTTTTTGGTCCAGATAGATTCTCGAGATAACTTTGCACTCCTAGTTCTGCCTTATCTATGGCATTTGCATCGTTTTGTGTTTGCCGAAAATGTGTTCATTCGATGCATTCTATCGTTAGTTCAATTCCACATTTTACGGATTCATGAGCATAAATATTCGTTGTGCGGTTCATTATCCATTCACAGAATCATCAGCATGCGAGAACCCACAGAAGTAAATTTAGATAACTTCATCTAGATACAATAAAGGATGCTCCTGTTTGTTTTCGTTGTTGACGTCTTGAAGCTTATGCTCATAGCGTCAGCGGCAGATGGTATCGCGTTATGAATTTCATCGGTTGATCGAGCGAGCGAGAAGTCGTGTTTCCGCCAACCCGACAACGCTCGTGAATGTAGCAGCTCTTAAATTCCGTCTGGTGAATTCTTCGGTGATGTGTGTTTATTTTTAAATTAAATTCCTTTCTTGTTATTCTTTCCGCTTGTTCTCATATCTCTCTCGCCTTTCCTTCAGCATAATCTCGGCTTGTGAGTCGAGCAAGAAGCAGGAAACTTTTATAATTTGTGAACATAGTTATCGAATAAATCTTTCAAGAAGTAAAGGTTGTGGGAGGGGCGAGCTTTAAAGTAACACAGCCAAGATAAACACTGAGCTTCTTCTTCAGCACGGAACTTCTCGCTGGTAAAGTTCGAACAGCGTGAAACCTTCTCGCTCGGGAAATGCTAACGAAAGCAGAAAAAAGTTCTCTCGAAATCTCGTTTGGAACGGAAGGGTTGACTAGCGAGGAAGATATGTGACTTTCCGAAGGGAAATTTATCTCAACGACGAAGAAAGTTTTGCTGATTTCGATCGATTCACGTCGAACTATGAAGCTGACACTCATCAAACGTCTTAACAGCCAGACGCCGTCGACGACTTCCTCGATGCGAGAAAAGCTTCGCACTCGATTTTTCCTCGCTTCTCGTTCTTGCAATTCATTGAAGGCAATAAGTGAAGCTCGCTCGCTCTATGGAAAAGCATTTAACTCAGCTCATTGAGCAGAAAAATTTTCTTCCCTTTCAAGAATCATTTCTCGCAACTGTTCATCAATTGCAGACATTGAACGTTGATAAATCGACGGTAATTAGCGACGCGATTATTGAAGAACTCAACTGCAACTGTTCGTCGTCGTTGTCAAGCGCGTTCATGCTAAAAAGAAGCTTTAGCAAGCAAGCTGCTGGTAGAGAAACTTTCGCAAACCCGTTATTGAATAAGGCGATTAATTTGAAACGTGCTGATCATTTGTATTACGTCTCCCTAGTGCGCCATCCCCGCCGAACGTCTCATCCGAGGCTGCTTCATCCTAATCCTGCTGGTTTAGCAGAAAGGAAAGGGAAGGCATTAAGACAACGAAGCAACCCATCGCACCCTCGGGCGAGGAATGAAAGACATCTGCGGTCAATGTTGTGAAATCTAATTCCACTAATTTGCTTACAAGCGTCCCCGCTGCTCTGCGTCATTGTGTAAAAATTTGACTTTAATTGATATGTTTTCTGTCGTCGGGTTTCAAGCGGCAATCGCTTGCATCTGCCGATGGTTGGTTGATGGATCGACGAGACATTGTAGCGACCCTAACTTCTCCTCCCACCGACGACTGATTTATTTTATCCACTCACAATCTAGCAATTATTTTCAATCGAGTTCGTAAAATCGCTTAATAATAAATAAACCACATTAAAGGAACCCCTCGATCTGATTCTGTTACTCCCAACGCTGCATTTTATTTTCCTTCACTTGCCGACAACAATGGCATTAACAGCTTCAGAAACATTCACACTTGAATTGCTATCGGAATTTAATTCATTCCCCTCTTTGAGTCGGCAGCATTTTTCACTGAAATTGAACACTAATAGCAACTCTTCGGGCTGAATCCATCGATTAAACTCTCTCTGTCGATTCCACCCACTCGTGTATTGATAGCATTTGCTTTAACGGAACGTCTGCAGTGCAAACTCGTTTCCTTCACGAGAAGAGCCAAGCACGTTATTGGCTTAATGTCGAAACATTTTCCTCTGTGACACGCCGGTGCGCTAGCTCCGATTTGGTGCTGCAAATAATTGGCTGTAGCTTTCATTTTTATGCTGACACCGCGCTCTGACTTTGACGATTGAAAACTGTTTATTGGAGCTAAAGTTCTACTTCTAGCCGATCGATTAAAGCGACGCTCGCTAGTGATCGAACGAAGCCAATTAAGATAACGGAGCGAACGCTTTATCCTTTTCACTGCCGTCATCTCCGTTTGATGTATTAAACGAGGAATTTGCGATAGCAGCATTAATCGATCAAATGGAAAGTACTTTACATCTCAATCACGAGCGCCACGTGCCTCACATTGATTTTAACAATTTCTCTCTCTCGTCCTTCTCGTCCCTTTTTTGCCTCGGTCGCATCAAAAAACATCCTGACGCTGTTACAGTCATTCGAGCTGAAGGTTCTCGTCTCGCGCACAAAACTCAATTTCGTCGGGAGATGAGAATTGCAGAAAAATCGCACAACCAATCGAACTTGCACAGCGAAGTTCATGAAATCGATGCCAATAAAGTTTAATTGATTTTTGCTGTGTTTGTGCTTGCGCCAGCGAATAACTTTTGCGAACTTTCATGATTAAAGCCACTGAAATCTAATTGAGCTGTTCACGTTAACGTGATGGCATTCGATCGGCTTTCTCCCCATCGTTTACAGAAATAACCGTGTCGCCGTGGCTCTTGACAGTCGTCTTGTGAATGAGACGAGAGCACTTTCATGAGACTTGGAGGAATTCTTATTGTTCGTGCGAATAAAAGGATTTCTCTTCAAGCCGCTGAAGTCCCATATGTCTTATCTACCTGTTCAACTCAAGAGCCTGCCAGGCCTGCCTGAGGTTTACGTTCGTCTCTCTTCCTTCTTATTGAAACGAACAGAGGAAATATTTTTCCTCCGTTTATTTCCGTTGAGAATTTTGTTTCCTTCTCTTGTTGTTCACTTCTAGTGGAAGCTAACTCAGGCCCGAAGCTTGAAAGAAATTACTGAGGGCAAGAGATGATGAACATTTCCAATAAATATATCTACGAGAAACAAAGAAGCCCACGGTTCATTTGGTTTCGGGAAGGGAAAAAGCTTCCTCTTCCACTCGAGGGCCGCGTATGCTTTGGCTTTGTCTAATAAAGTTTACCTTTTTGATGAATTTATGTCCTCGGAGATGAGAGGAAATCCCTTAATTGGAAGGAATAATATCGAAGACTTTGCTTTTTCCCTGAGAAGCAGAAGACGGATGAATATTAAATTAGCTGGGAAGCTTCCGGATGAACATATAAAGATGAAAGTCGTAAGTGGATTTGATGGATCAAGCGCGATGTAAAGCAAGAAAGAAATCTCGTCGCTCGACACTCAACCGTGCAACCTTTTACGTCTTCATAAACTGTGAATATTTCATCAACATATGTCAATCTGTTACAAGCCTCCCATTGCCGTTGTTGCCGCTGGCTTGGCAGCTACCTTAGCGCAGGGAATGCGAAAAGGTGAAACGGAAATTTGCATGCGAGGCAAAGGAAAACAAAATTGAATTGGAGAGAGAAGAATTTTCATAAATATATGCAATCAATAATACAACTTTGACTTGACTCGGGAGACTTTCTTCCCTCTTGGGGATGCTACGCAGATTACGCCATTGTTCGGAGATGAATTGGCTTTGATTGTTTGCTGAGTTCGAGATCGATTGTTTTGCAACGTTCGGAACAAGTTCTCAAGTTTCGTGAACAAAGCATTCGATATGCGATAACTTAGGCTAGTTCAATAAGCAAGTGACGGAAGCTTTGGACGATCGCCAACTTTAATTTTCTAGTTGAAGAAAGTCGAATTAGTTTTCCAAAAGTTTGAACTTGTAAAACTAGAACAAAATCGTTTTCTATTTCCACTTGAGTCACGGAGCTATCGTACAAACCCCAACTGTCGATTTTCCTCAGAAATGTAATTCTGATACAAATCACTTTCCAGCTTTTCGTTTCATCTGCGAATGCCGAAGCTTACGAATAAACTTTTCTCTCGTATCGGTTTCTTCCTCGAAGAAATTTGCACCAGAAACGAGGAAACTCGTGGAGAACTCGAGGCAACAGCGGAGAGAAATGTATCAATTTTGACGATAAATAAAATATTTTCCCTCGAAAGTTTCGGGGCGAATTTGATTTCATTGTAATTTGATACCGTTTTCTTTGCCTCTCGCCCCGATTCTCCCTTTTTTCCTTTTTTGTTTTTCCATCAACAAAGCCATTTCCATTATGATTCATATCGAACTTGCTCCCTTCCATCTCGAATGAAATCTACCTCATTGGCTTCGCATTTCATTCTCATCCGCTTTGCCGTTCGATGAAAAGCTTCGCAAGAAATATTATTGCGTTAAAAGCTCTTCCTGCGATCGGAAGAGGAATTTCTCTTCTTTTTACGACGCAACTCACGAGCATAAATTTTCAAATGAGATTAAAGATAAGGAGAAATACGGTTCACGATTGGAAAAGTTTTCATTTCTACTTCTGGTTGCTATTTATTGTGAGCTCACGCATCCGGAACTCCGGAGTAATAAAATTTTCTTCTACATTACTCTTTCGAAATCAATTGATTGTGAGAGGAACGAAGCGTAAGCCGGATATGTGCGAACGTTCAAGAGGAAGAGGAACTTTACCGCTTGGTGAAGCGTCCTTGCCAGTCTTCCTTTCGAAGAGTTGTAGCATTTCGATGCAGTGAGCCGAGATGGGAATCATGTTGCCTACACTCAATTCTCGATCACAAACTTCCTCTTATCAGGTTTCGTTCACATATTGATTTCACTAGACTCCTCCGCCCACGTCTCTTATTTATGCACTCGAACATCGTTTGGCAAAGCAAAACAATTCAATCCCTCGACGTTACACTTAGAGAAGGTGCTGAAAAGGTGAAAGGCGGACTTGCTTTTGTTCTGCTGGCCGAAATTACAATGGACAACAATAGCATTAGGTTCATCAAATTTACTTTCAATGAAGCACAAGGAAAGGATTTTTTTTGCTCAAAAGTTCCGAACAATAACTCTATCGAAAGAAAAATCCGACGGAGTTTCAAACTTCGGACGATGAAGATTAATGCTTGGTCACTTCTCCCTCCTTCGCCTTCTCTCGATGAGTTTGAGCGATTGTTCGCCAAGTATCATGCGATGGCCGAAGCAAGAAATAATTGACTACAAACTTCTTCTTTACGTTCATCCCACGAAAAGTCGGATAAATTAATGATCCTTGACTCTCAAGCAACAGTCAAAAGGAACAATGGACGAAATTTGAGTGTCCACTTGAAAGTTTTTCTTATCGTCCCAGGTCGCTTAGCAGCTCAAACTCTCATCTGCAACTCATTGACGAAGAGTTTAACAACACTTGATTGACCTAATTGATTGCCCGTCTGACGATTTGTTGACTCTGAAAGTTCGAGAGCGCGAGAATCAATACGTGTGTTTTATAAAAAGTGTCGTCGTCGCGTTCAATTGAGTTATTTATCGAACGGCTCAATTAGAAACAGTTGGGCGTACAAACCTTTCGTCTGTCGATGCTTGCAGTCTCACGTACTCGAGTCGAATTAATCTTCTTTATCTTGGCAACCTTTTCGTCACTCGATGACTTCTTGTTACATCTCTCACTGTCAACGCGCTGAGATAATTGAAATCGCAATCGAATTTCTAGCACGCTCGTCTTCATCACATGAATCCGTTAAGATTTATGTTGAAGCTAATTAACCTTGGAGCGAGCATGATGGGAAGTTTTCACCTTTGTTGACTTCGAAATCGAGATTTAATTTATTCGCTAACACGATCGACGTCACGAGCAATTTATCTTTCTTTGCCGATTTCGTAATCGACGGGGAAAAGTTTTTCCCTTTTCATCGCAATCGTTCTCGATGTTTTATGTCTTTCCGTGTTACGACAATTTATATGTGGAAGCTCGAAAGGATCCCGAATTGGAAAGCAATTAAGGAATCTTTGAGCGGCAAAGGAAATCCTCGTGAGCAGCATTCGAAGACGCGCTCAAAATCACAGATAAAGCCAAATGTTCCCAAGAGCAATTAACTGATAAGAAGTCACTCCGGCGAAAGGAGGCGAAATCCAATTTATGTGATTTGTGTGACGGGAAAGCGGATAGGAAAATTATTGAACAATTGAAAGCGCCGAGATAAGAAACTTGAAGCTCAAGGCTCGGCATTGAAAAACGATAAAGAATGAAACATTTCTTTCGTCTGATAAAAGCAAAGCGTTTAAAGTCAATGTTAATTAATTTTAAATCTTTATCTGGCGCGCAATGGCGTGAAGATTTCATTGAGTAATTTGGCTAGTGAAGAACCAACGAATGACGTGTGCGAAGGCAATTGAAGGTCGAGGATCGTTGTCTCAGATTTCGACGACGTGGCCTGAGGAAACGAACGAAATTTTGTTTACAATTTCATTCATAACTCACCGTCGTTATCTTATCTTCGAGTACTACACTCGGATTCCGTTACTCTGATTCATGAGAATCGACTGACGGCATTGAAACCTTTAAACTGGCGACGCTGACATCCCTCAAGTTCACTCTTCAACGGCTTGTGATCGAGAAACGAGAGACGAAAATTATAATTTGATTAAACTATCGAGCAGGGCGACGTTTATGGCGAAAACTGATTATTTCATTACGCAAAGTTTGGTCGTCGCTTGTAGGAAAATCGCACGCGGTTTTGACATCAATAAACCCTAATTGAACTTCATCATGAGAACGGAGTTGATTGAATTATGATGATTGTTCGAAAATTGATTCTCGAGATGCCGAGACGACGGCTTGATGTTTCTCCGCTCGAGTGTTTGACAAGCTCAAACACGAAAACTTCAATGGGTCGACTCGAAAGTTTCTCAAGAATGCAACAAAAGACGGAACGAAACCTCCAAATCATTCTTAGAAGAACAACATTTGATTAGTACACTCAAGACCCATCGCCCATTAATTTGTTTGTTTTTCTTTCTCTCAATTCTGCGTCTCAAGTTGACAGACGTCAGCGTTCTACAACGTCGCATGTTTGTCTTAAAAACGTCACAACCTCTTAGATAAAAAGAACGAAAAGATTCCACTCGTAAGCTCGTCTGGTTTGTCCAGGGATTAAGAAATAATTAATGGGATTTATGAATGGGAAAGCAAACAAACAAAGCATTAGAGGTTCAGTAGTAGGCGTACTTGTCTTCCTAATTAATTTGATTTCGCGTCTCTATAGCAATTCTAATAATAGACAAACTTACACAGCTCGTCATTGGATTGCTTTAGAATTGTTTGAGGCTTCCTTCCAATTAAAAGTTTCAATTCAAAATCTGTTATTCGTAATACAATCTTGTTCAGCTTCGCTACATGAAAGCTGAATTTCAAGATGCGAATCGTATCCATAGTGTTGAACTTGACACGACAACTGATGTTTCTGATTGACCGCTTTCAATAATGAAGAGAGCTACACATCAACGAGCCCTCAAAACTATAAGTCACTCCCATTTAAACTGCTTGACTAATGTCGCATTTCATTCTTGTTTCAGTGCGTCAACACCAATGCTCTCAACGTCAATTCCAATGCCGATCAGGCGAATGCATCCACATCAGCTACACGTGCGACGGAGAGTTCGACTGTCCCGATAAGAGTGACGAGGATCCGAAGGAATGCTTCAACAAAGGTAAGCTCGTCAGTCCGTCTCATAAAAGTTTGATGTGCCAATGACAGACTCGCAGAGCGAGAGCAACGGAAATGAAGTCGAGCGAATTCTGTCGATTACCTTGCCGAATTATAAATAAACTTTGACATTTTTATTGTTTCCCTTCCGTCATTGCGCAGAAAAGCGATTGTTTTCTGAAGTAGAAAAAATATTCAATGAAAATTGCGAATAATTAAAAAACAATAAACTGTCGAAAGCGCTGAAAAATGCACGCGAGAGAGCGAAAATATTTTTTGTATCACTGAAGCTTTCGATTCGTCGAAGTTGTTATGAATGAAAAAATGTTTCCGTCATAAGCGTCGACGTTCTCCTTTGGGTTGCGCAACCTGCGAGCTCGCTGGCTTTAAACGTGAGCTTCAACTGCTTCGAATAAGTTCACAGTGAGCTTAAGGGTTTGCGGAGTTTCGTTTTAATTGCAGGCTGAAATTTGCAGCGCAAGTCTTGACAAAATAGTAAACAAAATCTCTGGAAACTTTCATAACTTTCTGACATGATTTGTTTACATTTGAAAAGCGAATCTACGATTTAATCTCGATGATAAGGACGCGCCGCTTGCTGTTGCGACGAGCTTGCTTTGTTGCCTTGCGATAACGAGTTTAATGAAGACGGGAATATATTCATGATCGAGCTCCTGTCACCTCCCACACAAATTATTGCATGACATACTTTCAGCGCCTCGACATTGATAACCTCGCACTCCGCGCTAATATTTTACGAACAAATTTCCGTCACTCACCGTTTAATTATCAATCTGACCCACATTAAAATAACCCAAAACGGTTTGCGCTCAAGCAATTTGTGCGAATCAATTCCCGATTCGCTTCAGTTGTCAATGTTACTGTGACTCTTTCCCTAATCCATTAATGATTGAGATTCTGACCTGTAGAAGCGAAAAGGATTAAATCCTAGAGCTGAGGCTGTTGCCATCGTCAACGGTTACTCGCGTATCATCGTTCGCATCAAAATAGAACTCGGTGCATTTGCGAAGAATGTAGCAGCATAATTTTAAGCTTCGAGCTGTGTACCTCGTTTGCGGAACAACAAGACTCAAATTAATTTAATGCATTCGTCCTGGAAACACAACAAGCAGCTTAATGCTTCCGCCCCGCGTTTGTTCATTCCAGAATAATCAAAATTGCATTAAAAGCTACAAGCAGCTGGCGGAGAGTGCGACGGCGTGTAACGAGACAAGATGTGATTATAATTCCCCTCGTCCTGTTGCTCTGAACTTGTATCAATGATTTCCATTAGTCTTTGTTGTGCTCGAGCATCCTCGAAACCTTTTAGATTGATCAAACCGCTGGAGGGCTTCGAGTCAAAGCGACGGGCTATGCAGATTCCCTTTGATGATTTCCGCTCGGTTCACGCGGTTGAAAGTTTAATGAGCAACTAAACATCGCTGACGCAATATTTGATCTTCTTACAGCTCATTGAGTTTGCGACCTTTACCTACATCAACATAACCGCCGCCGTCTTCGGCGCGACAGAAAATTACCGTTGTAACGCTTTCGTGAAACGATTAAATGTCCCAAGCACTCGAAAAGCGAAAGCCTTAGCGGCAGTGCAACATGTCTCGACGATTGAATCAGCAACAGAGTATCAAATTAGCTGCAATTTACGCGACCGGTTTCGTCGTGTCTCGTGCATAAATTGAAAACTCTTTGCAATCCGACGGAATCATTGCATGCGCGCTCTCGTTCGATTGATTTAAAGTTTTTCATGAATAATTCATCGGGAAAAGTCGATTGGAAAACTGTTTGAGTTTCCATCATCGAAAGCTTTCTCCTCCCACGCGTCCGTCAGCCCACAGACAGCGCCCACTAAACTAGATTTACGGCCTCGAGGCGAGCGAGAGGAGACGTTTGCCCTAATGGCTCATTTAATTCGCATTCCCATTATCATCAGAACTTTTTCAATATGTGAATCGTACTCCGTCAGAGGGAAAGCAAAGTCGAAGTAGAGAGTCTTGCGCAATTTCATCGACGATAACCTAATAACTAGATGAAAAAAGAGGCTGACATTCAGAACACTTCCGAGTGATAAGCGACGTCAAAGCTTCGCCTTATCTCGCCTAGTTTTGCGTTTCTAAAAATGCACGCAGTGATTTCTCCTTCACGTCGACCGATGCCAATGACGAACGACAGAGCCTTACTCTGTCGCATGTTGTGACAATTAATCAATCTTCGAAGCGATTCGGCGGAAAGTTCATTCCCTGCGCGGGAAGAATGATTGCCGACCGCGACATTGTACCGAAAGTTTCTCGTTCACCGAGTTTCATTTGTGTCTCATGAACGTCGCTCGCGTCTCGCAAATGCGTCTTCGGGCTTAATGCGTTCTAATGAAATTGTTCCAGTCGCAAACTCATGAATGGAGTGGGAGTGTGAGGCGCCTGGATCGAAGAGACATTGATTGTAAATAAATAACGTGCTCGCTTGGAATTATTTATCAGCGATAACCCTCGGGGTTCTCGTGTGGTGTCGGTGGAGTTTAATTAAATCCCTGCAATTTATGTCAGAGTTCCAAAAGCGAAAACCATTTCTCTCCATTCGCTTGACAGCTATTGAAATGCTGGATGAACTTTATCAGGCGCCAGTAAAGATTCTTGAAGGGAGCGTGAAATGTTTAGACTGTTCAATCGATTGCTTCGAATTGAACCGAATCGTCTTTATCGTCTCGTAATGTTCAATCGATCAAAGACTGAGTTGGCAACGTCGCATCCCTCAAATCCTCTGAATCCTTCGGCGTGTTCGCTTCCACTGGAGCGTAACAGTTTCCAACAGCACCGACACAACCTCGCCCACTGGATGCTGCGAGACTTCCATTGCTTCGTCACTCACACAGCTGCGCGAGAGTTTCCCCGCAAAAGCTTCTGAAAAACTTATCTCGTCGTCATCTGTGGGAACGAAAGCAGAAATACATTTCAGTCTATTCCAGATCATTGCTCTGTTCGGATGCTGAAACGGACGCTTTACTCGCGACTCGCGCGGATATTTTTCAGTCAAACTTAAACTCAACATAATAGTGAGAGACGAATCAAAGGCGCAAAAGGAAACAGCGAATAATAAAACGTTCCTGATAAGGTTGTTGTGGATACGCAAACTTGGCAATTCCTGCAGTGAAAGTTGTCGCTCGGAATTAATCAAAAGCGGAGTGAAACGAAAACGAAAGAAGAAGTCTTCAAATAAATAAAATCAGAATGTCAATTGCGCTCTCAATTTGAGAGAAAGAAATCAAAAGAAGTTGCAAAAAGAATTAGATTAGATTAAGTGGACGACGATTCTGCTTCTGTGCAATTTTAGTGCTGCATGCGAGCAGACTCCACGATGAACAAAAGTGTTTTGTGTTGGTTGGGCGTCGTTGTTGTGGCGCTGACTGTGGTCGATGCGGCGATTCCGTTGCAGAACTTGGAGCGGAAGAACAATAAAGGTACGAGAGAGAAAATTTATTGTGGAAAGTGTTTCCGCTTAGAGCGACTGCCAAGAAAGGCGATTGCCAGCAAAAGTTTCCCCTCGATCATCGAGACATGTTTGCGCTCGCTGCTGCTCACTCGGCCCCCAAATCAAACTTCACATTCGATCCGACCGCAATAAATCAATACGAGCTTGGCTTGTAATTTTTCATTCGGAAAGTCAGATAGGCGCAAAATAGTTTTTTGCGACTGAATTTATATTCCGAGTTTGAAGTAAACACGAAAGTTTTCCTTTGTGCGCTTCTCGTGAGGAAACATCAACCTTTTAAGAAGCTTTTCTCCGTGCAAACCCTCGTCTCGAGTCATCAAAACGTCTTTCTTTCCTCCTCTCGACGTGTGGCGCTTGAAAAATTAATGAAATTTTTTCCACTCCGAGCATGAGAAAAGGATTCGAGAGTCGCAGGCAGATCAAAGCTTATTGAGGGAAACATGTGCAGAGAGCGATGCTAATGTCATTGACTTCCAAAGTGGCTTATCTCGACTCGATTCCTGTTTCTCGTCGAAATATTAATCTGCGGTTGACGTCGTTGCGTCCCAAAAGGGATTTCGGTAACTTTGCGCCTCTCGAGATGCTTCGACTACAGAAGTTTAGCAACAAAGCCGCTCTAAGCTCGAGCTGATTATCTCGTCGCCTAATGATACGTTTTCATAAAATTTTCAAGTTTTAATGAAGGAGAAAGACCTCGTCGCCATAAATTCCTGCGATGAAAACACGGATGAAACAATAAAACACGAGCAGCGAGTGAAAAACTACATTAAGTATTCAGTTATCTCGTCGTCTTCTGTGATATTCATCTAAAAACTTGAAAACTTCTCTTGCTTCTTCTGCCATCGCCGGCAGAGAACGCTCCCACGTCTCGTGGAAAATCCGAGGAGAAGGGAAACTTTCCGTTTCGAAAGAAAGGAGAGAAAACTTTCGCCAAGGATTTTCGGTAAACTTTTCTTTCTTTTTTCTGTGCTCATCTCATCCACAACTTTTAATATTAATAGTTTTCCTCGGCGTCTTTCTCGCCTTCGCCTTCGCCCCCCAACACAAAGAGGATCTCTATGTGATACCCTGAATATCATTCGCCTTCTTAATGTGGGCTCGAAAGCAAGAGAAAGATAACGAAAATTGAATGCGGTTCATGTCGACGATTCAAGAAGGAGAAACTTTTTGTTCTCCGGAAGTGATTTGCGTTTTGCATTGATAATTAATCTCGCTTCAGTGAGATTGGCAAAAGTTGTTTGTCTTCTTCCTTTGTATCAGAATGACACGCTTATCTTTGGATTTATTACCCAAAGAAGAAGCCATCGGAGATCTCGAGGCAGACTCTCATGTCGGATTGACGTCGTTAGGCCACTTGAGGCGAAGAAATTTATTTAAGGAGTCCTTGGCTAAACTGTTAGCTATCAAGTACACTTGCCAGCAGACGTCTGATTGACGTGAGACTCTTTTGAATTTCCTTGATGAGTTCAATTTCCAGCTAGGAAATCCTTCAAACACATTTTATTTCGGAGCATCAGTCAAGGTTTGCTTAATGTTATCAGGCGCTTGAAACTCGTCAATGCTATTTGTCTAATACCCTGAGCTACGAGTCGAAAACTAATTCACGAAATCGCTGCGATTTATCATTGCGGGTTCATCTCATGAGCCATGTGTGTCTCTGTTTTCTGGAAACGTGATGGCCATTAAAGGAGGGAAGATTGAACGGCTCCACGAGGACTCGATGCGAGCATGAAAAAATGTTATTGCGACGTTTGCTGTCGTTCCACCAGACGAGTACGACGAAATGTGGAAGTTTTTATCATTTTTTAATTAGGAAAATTTTGCTCATAAAGCAAGAGCGAGAAATAATTATTGCAGTTGTTAGTTTTGTTAATTAAATAAAAGGGAGAGGAGCCATAAGTCTTGTAAGATGGAGAAATGTTCTTTGGCTTGTGTAAAGTTTGCTAAATTACTGAACATGGCCGACCAGAACGAAAAGAAAACCAATTTAAAAAGAATTTCGTGTTCGGTGTTTATCCTCGGGAGACGCCCCCGCACCATCCAAATGACGATAAAAGCGATTTATGGTTGCGCGTCTCTTGTTTTAATTGCTGCTTTCAAACAAGTGAGAAGCCTCGGAGCTGCCTGGAGTACTCAAAAAGCTACAAACTTGTCAAATTTCTCCATTTAATTCAATCACGTCTCACAGAGTTTACAAAATGCATAAATGTTTTATGCATACGATAACAAGCGCATGAAAATTTCATGATCGATTCAATTACATGCATGAAATTTCAGACATGCAAATTAGCTTAGACCGAGTCGTTGCTGAGTTTCATTATCATATTTTGGCTTAATGTTGCTTCAAGAGCGTGACCTAACGATAAAAGGACTGTGACCTCAAATCTGCGACAGTTTGAAGGTCAATTAGGTCCTTAACCTCTACAGTAGCTCTTCGACTTCTGTCATAAATCGAGTCTTTTCCCATCGAACCAGGTCAGTGATGACAACTTAACATACCGAATGGCATTGAAATAATTCAACAGCTTAAAGACAGCGCTTTCAAACTCTCGGGGGAGAAACGAAGTTAAAGTTGATGAAGAAATATGGAGAATCGATGTTATCGTCGTTCGGCAGCCTGTAACGGAACGCAAGTCGCAAGTCGAGTCTTGGCAGAAGAGAGCGAACACATAATGGATCAATTATTTGCAACAGCTTATAGACATGTCGTTTATGTAATTCTGAAGAGCATTCGAGAACTGGTTTCTGATTGATATGGCTCTTGCCTTGTAAAGCGATACATAATGAATTGCAGTGTACGAAGAAGCCAAAGACTTTTGTCTTTCACCCGTTGGTAGCAAGTGGCGACATGCGAGATAATGTATCGCTTTGTCCCGCTCACCTTTCTACTTCGCCCGTTGGGCTGCTGCGATTACCAAACGTGTCATTGCTAGAGCTACTTACGAGGTCAAGCGCCGGGCATAATAAATTACATTGCACATCTCGAACCTTTGAATTTCGTTGCAATTATCAATTAGTAAACAAAGCTGATAAAGAAATGTTCAATTAAGGTTGACACATCAGGAATTATTGAGCTGTCGCGCGATAAATCATCTATCAACAACACCTCATTATTATTCATTGAACTCGCTGCTAATCAATTTCTCTACTCTTCTCTTCATAGAAAATTCATGTGATCAAGATCAGTTCCGATGCAACAACGGACGCTGCATACCGAAACGGTGGCAGTGCGACCAGGAAAAGGACTGCAGCGACGGATCCGACGAGGATGAAAAGCATTGCCGTGAGTCAACAATCTGGAAAACTTTAGTAGTTTGTTTGTTTGTGAATGAGCTTTTGAATTTGAGCTTTTGTGTTTGAGCTTTTTGCATTTTATAAAACTTTCTTCTATCCTTTCTAAAGTTAAAAAGGCTTTCTGTCCCAACAATGAGTTCCTATGCCACAGCGGTGAGCAATGCATCCCGAACGGATGGGTTTGCGATCGAGCCAAGGACTGCTCCGATGGCTCTGACGAAGTGGCGTGCGGTGGTAAGAGCTGCGAACTCTCGTCAGTCGATTGCACAGTCAAAAAGTTTCTTTCAATTGGAATGTTCCCCTCGACCTCGCTATTAATTCCGAATCTCGTCCGTGTTAAAGAACGCTTTTAATTAAATTCCAACGATCAGCAGACGGAATTGCTCGCTTCTTCAATTATTCATTGAGGCTGGCACAAAACAAAGACGAAAACTCAACAAGTATTTAATCAATTTCTCCTCCTTTGCATACTTTTCCTCGTCGAAAGGCTCGCTGGCCTTGACGCTGGGAGAGAGGCGCAATTACAGCCTGAGCTCCCATTACAGCAGGACGAGGAATAAAGGCTCTTTGTTGTCATTATCACTCTTTTCCGCAACAGCCATAAATTATTCATGATGACTACGAAAAAGGGAAAAATTTGTTTACTTTCGCTCTCGCACTTGTCGATGAGAGGCCTCCAAAGGGTTGAGCAGTGCTTTTCCATCATGGCTCGTTTTCAAATTTCGATTCTCGTCAAGTGTTTGACGTTTTAAATTTTCATTAATCCAGATGGAAGCTTGTTACAGCTTTTCTACGCTGTAATCGCTTCAGTGCGGTCTTGACACGAATTCATTCTTGCGTCCGTGAACGTCGCGTCAAATCATTCGAATTATCGCTCATGCATGCAGCGGCAATTCCAATTTATATGATAATTAACTGCCGAGCAGCGCACATTCGCTACATGATGATAATGAACTGCAATTAAAAATTATGCAATTCAAGTTTCTGTTCCCGTTTTCCCTCGCTGCCACTTTGAAATTAAATTCGCGGGGAAATTTTCCCGTTTTATCTGCATACGTAGATTGAAAATCGAGCCTGGAGCCGAAGCCTTGTTGACACGCTGGAAGATCTTCTTGAACAAATCCTGAGCTAATTCCAGAGCAACCAAAACCGCTGCCGTCACAGTTTTGCGATGTGAATTATTGCATGCATGATGAAATATGTTTGAATATAAATTTCCGTGTGCAAATGTGAGTAACACATTTTAAATCCTAGCGAGTTGGCTTGACGCTTATTTATGCTATGCATTTTTTGGCATGACAACAAACAACGGTCGATGCATGTTCAGCTCGTTCGGCTGGCGCTTTTTTTCGGGTAGAATGTTTTAACGATTTAAATTATTAATCCTGCTTTGTCGGATTTCATACATTTTCATTCCTCGCTGTTTGCTCGCTCATTCAAAATACTTTTTCCTGTTCGAATGAATGCTGGCGCTTGCCGGAAAGAATTGCTCGAAACGAAACTCATAAATCGCCACTAACACTGTTTTTAAACCTTCATGAACATTTTCAGAGGCAAAAGTCTGCGGATCCGAGGATTTCACTTGCAGGAGCAACAACGGTGAATGCATTCCACTCGCTTGGATGTGCGATGGTAACAAAGATTGTACCGATGGATCTGATGAGGCGTCGTGCAGTGAGTATTGAAGCTTTTGAAGGGCTTGGTTGACAAATGGGAACGGAATGAAGTCGACAAACGAGGGAAATTGCATGCGATGTACAGACGGAATCTCAAATTTTCACATTTGCGACAAAGGGAAATCGTAATCTAATAATCTACGGAAGAGAAGAGTCAATCCGGATCACGACCTTTGCAATGGAGTCAAAGTGAAACTCTCGGCGTTAATCTGCAAAGGAGAAAACCAAATGTTTGGTCAGCAAAAGAGCTGACATTACCATAAAACAATCGAAACGTAAGAGGAGAGAAACTGCTCCGTCCCATCCATTAAGTTTTAATTAAATCCATCCGAACTTCTAATGGATGGAAACTTGTTTGAGGAAAGTTTCTCTTGCATATTTTTTGTGTTTTGATGTTGGCATCAAACAATATTTGCTGTAGGATTTATCTCCGCTCTCTGTTCCACTTCGTAGAACTTCTCTCGAAGCTCACAAACTGGCGCAAATAAAAGCTCGGCTCCCGCTTTGAGTAAACTTTTACTCGACTGGAAAGCTCTTTATTTATGTAGAAAGGAGAATGTTTTATATGTCCTTAGGGAGCGTTCGTCAATTAAGGCTCTGGACTGCCCTCTGTGTCTTGGCGGCAAGTGCTGTCGTCAATCCTCAAATCTCAGAGGCGACGTAATCGTTGAACCTGCTCCGTTCTTTTATTTCTTTTCCTCTCCCCGCAAAGCTGTAAATTCAAACTCGAATTTTTCCGAGACTTCCACGTTCGCCCCTTTTTTGCAACTGTGCCATTTTCCCCTCGCCTTGTTTGCCTTAAAGCTTTCAGCAAACAAATTTAAATGGAGCAGCGCTGAAGAAAAACAAAACGTCTTCTTCTTTCATTCAATTTACAGAGCGTCGTTGAAGGCAGGCAGGGCAGAGAGTGGCAGTTCTGCCATCTGATCATTAATCTCCATAAAATGCTAAATTTGATGACAATTTCCCCCCGAAAAAAAGCTTTGACGTCTCGTGTTCGAGAGGAACTTTGTCGCATGTGCTCGTCGGAGCGAAAAATTTCCATCCGATGATCCCAAACGATTTTTCACTTTTCCATTTTCATTACTTCTAATATCACATAACAAATTATTAGCTCATTTGTAATGGAAGGCGGAATAAACAACCAGAAAGGGGAGACGTTTGCTTCGGCCGAAGCTCATAAGCGACTTAATCGAGCATCGTGCTGGTCATAAATCGCATGGCGAAAGCTCGCAGCAGCCAGCGGAAGCCCGTAGGCGAAGGAAATTTAATTAATTCTCCCTCCAACTGACTTCGTCGTCGTGTATGTTTGATGTAAATTTTAATGAAGCATCGGATTCCCCTTCGTAATCCCCGTAAATATTTTTTGCTTCTCTCCATCATCATCAACTTCGCCGCTCTATCGTCGGAGTGAAGGACGCAGAAGCTTTTTCACATCATAAGACGTCTAATTGTAATGAAACTTCATAGAAACAGAAAAGTGCTTGTGTGGAGATGAAATTTAAAGCGGAGCGCGGTGAAAATGAACACCGGAGCGTCACGTTTCAAGTTTGTTATTAATTCCTCGGGGGCAGAAACTTTCGTTCTTCGCTTCTGCTGCTGCTCACAGTCGCAGCTTTGAGACGTTTCAGAGAACGAAGTGACGAAGTTTGTTTGGTCGTCAGTTACAGAATGAGCGATTTGTGACGAGGCAACGAGTCTCGTTCGTTCACGCTTACATCGTAATATCCTGTGCATTGTGGTAGTGTCACAGCAATTCCTCGCTCCTCTCGTATCCGTCGCTTTGTGCTGCATTCTACATCATGTACAGCAATAAAGACTTTCATCCCAGGGAACGAGGAAGGAAATTTCCGATGGCAAAATCTTATTGAGGAGATGGAAAGACGTTCAGCGATTGAATCAATTTAACATTAAGATGGCTAAGATGAACTGAAATTTCGCCCTAAACGAGAAAGCTTCACATTCTTGCAAGGAGCTTCTCTAAATATAAATTCTCTATTGTAACTGCATGCTCCGTAATCTTATTGAACTTTCTGCTCTGTCGAAAACGCTTACGAGAGGAAAAGCTTGCAAGACTCTTCTCGTTTGCTATTCGCTTGAATATTTTAAAAGGCTTGCGGAGGAGCGAACAAAGGAGAAGTTGTGAGGGTTCTTAAACAAATCCGTTTAACGACGACGATCGTCCTGAAGCTTTATCTATGCTCCCTCAACATCGAAACATATTCTCTTTATCTGAATCGTCTCAGCTGCGGGAATGAAGTTTCTTGTTAGCGCGGATTGCTTCGTATCAATTCACCTTGCCAAGTTCTGCATTTAAAGAGCGGACGTTGAATGCTCGAATTTTGAATATTTGTCGCCTACGAGCTCCTCGAATTAAAGCTGAACGTGGCTTGAATAAAGCCCACGAATTATTAATCAAAGCGTCTTTTGATGGCAGATGAAAATTATCTAGCGCCGCAAATGAATGTTTTCCCATGCGGAGAAAATTGTATTGATTAGAGATGAAGCCGAAGCCTCGCAGCGTCAATAACGATGTAAATTTATTCGCAAAATTATGCAAATCATTATGGAAAGCTTTGCCATTTTCGTTCCACCGCGACGGCAGCAGTTAAGCTCGAAAAGAGCTCTTAGCATAATTTCACGTCTCAGCGAAACGATATCGTAAAACAAAGAACATTTCCAATTGAAATTGTTCGAGTGTCGACTCCCAAATGCAATCGACTGAGAGCGGTACAAGCATGTAACGATATTAACTCGCATCTGTGCATTCCAGACGACACTTGCCGGTCGGACGAGTTCACCTGCAACAACGGACGATGCATTCAAAGTCGATGGGTCTGCGACCGTGATGATGACTGCGGCGATGGCTCTGACGAGGCTAAATGCTCGCCGACAAAGTGTGATCCAATTAAACAGTTCCAGTGTTCGGAGAAGTATTGCGTGACAGCGAAATGGCGATGCGATGGAGAACTCGACTGTCCGGACGGGTCCGATGAGAGAGTAAGTTGATTTTCAGTAAGCGGAAGCTTCCAAATGTTTACCTTATCATTCCGAGTTGGTTTCGCAAATAATCCCTGAGGCTTGTCTGTATCCGTTTCGGAGAGCTGTCCAAGCTATCTTGGCAACATAAATCAAAGCCCTTTTGTTCTCTCTCCTCGTTATCACAACTCATAAGTTCCATTCACAAACAAAAGATTGGGAAAATGTGTTTCTCTTTTATCCTGGAGGAGATTAGAGCAATGTGATAAGCGGAACGAAGTTCAGCTTCCCGTTCCACGGTTGTTATTTCAGCAAGATATCTATCTCGTCGTCGAATGTGTTTCCGAGCAGCTCGATTTTTCAATTATGAACGAGAAGAAAGTTTTGGCTGCTCCGAAGCACCCGAAATTCAATTATCATTTACATCCGGAGGCTGACTGCTTCCTTAAATATTAACAAATGAGTCTCAGGTGTATGTTGCTGGTTGCTGCCAGCGGAACAACAAAGATGATGTTTGCTTGTCGTCCCTTTTCTCGTTTTCCCCGAAAAAAATCCTCAACGTCTTGAATATTTCAGAATTGCACGACCATCGACAACAGTCACCGGAAGACGCCGATGTCTTGTGTCCAGGCCGAGTACCTTTGCAAGGACGGCATCACCTGTATTCACCGGAGTTGGATTTGCGATGGAGAGCAAGATTGTCCCAGCGGAGACGACGAAACGATGCCAAACTGTCAGAACATTACGTGTCGAGCCGACCAATTCCAGTGCGCTGATAAGTCATGCATTGCCGGTCACTTCGTCTGCTCAGGAAAAGCTGAGTGTAGAGATGGAAGCGACGAGTTGAACTGCCGTAAGCATCGAGAAAACCATTTCACACTCCGTTCGAACATCTCACCAAATCTAATTTTATATTTCACCTCTTTCCAGCCGCACCAAAACGAACTTGCGACCGTAAAACAGAGTTTGACTGTGGCGGCGGAATGTGCATTCCACTCTCGAAGGTCTGCGACAAGGCTCAGGACTGTCCCGACTCTGAAGACGAACCAGTTGACAAGTGCGGACGTGATGAGTGTAAGCTGAACAACGGCGGATGCTCACACTTGTGTGTCGACACACAGGCTGGATTTTACTGTGACTGCCGGCCAGGCTTCCAACTCGTCGATAACAGAACATGCGAGGATATAAACGAATGCGAAATTCCCGGGTCGTGCTCTCAACTCTGCACAAACGAGCGCGGGTCGTTCAAGGTAAAAAATACTCGAAACTCGTTCTGACAAGTTCAATCTCACTCGTTTCTCTTCCGGTTTAGTGTGAATGCATGAGTGGCTATCTGAGAGATCCACGAGACCACACAAAGTGTAAAGCCACTGAGGGCCATGCATCGTTACTCTTTGCCCGTCGCCACGACATCAGGAAAATCTCACTCGACCACAGGGAAATGACGTCGATCGTGAACGACACGAAGTCGGCGACGGCACTCGACTACGTTTTCCGGACGGGAATGATTTTCTGGAGCGATGTCACCGAGCAGAGAATTTATAAGTACGTCGACATGTCCACTCAATGGAAATTCAATTCCATGACCTCACATTTTCAATTATCTTGTCTCCTTCTACCTCTCCAACTTTAGAGCGCCAATTGACGAGGGAACCGAGCAGATTGTGGTGCTGCAGGATAAAACAGTCACTTCCGATGGCCTCGCCGTCGACTGGATCTATAATCACATTTACTTCACCGACACGAGACGCTACACCATCGAGATCATGAATTTTGATGGCAACATGGGGAAAGTGCTCATCAAGGACGACCTGGAAATTCCTCGGGCGATTGCATTGGATCCGCTTGACGGCTGGATGTACTGGAGCGACTGGGGGTCGAATCCGAGAATTGAGAGGGCAGGCATGGACGGAACACATCGGGAGACGATTGTCAGCTTCGACGTCAAGTGGCCCAACGGTCTCACACTCGACCTCGTTCGTAAACGTGTCTACTGGGTAAGGAATAATTGACTGAGGTCTCGTGCTTCGACTCAATGCTTTTCTGACTCTCAGGTCGATGCCAAATTAAATGTGATTTCCTCGTGCAATTACGACGGCTCGGGACGCAGTGTCGTTCTTCATTCCACTGACACCCTCCGGCATCCGTTCTCCATAACAACATTTGAGGATTGGGTCTACTGGACGGACTGGGACAAGGAAGCGGTCTTCCGAGCGAACAAGTTCAATGGAAAGGACGTCGAGTCGGTCACCGCCATCCACATGGTACGAAAGCAAAATCACTCACCGATGAAATTGAATTGAAATTAATTGATTTCCTTCCCTCAAACCATGCGGAGTAGCTCCAACATCCGATGACGATTCACGTCTACCACCCATACCGGCAACCCGACGGCGAGAATTTCTGCCAGGCGGTGAACGGACACTGCTCTCATCTGTGTCTGCCAGCGCCAAAGATTACCGACAGAAGCCCGCGAATATCGTGCGCTTGTCCGACGGGCCTGAAGCTCATGGAGGATGGGCTGATGTGTGTGGAAGATGGTGAGTCAATCAAACTCGACTACGGTTCAATGGACAATGGTGGCCTGGAGTTTTCCCATCATCGTTCATTGATTCGCATTCATCAGATTCCCTCGACCAGATTCTCTGTTTTTTCATCGAAACACACAAGAGAGAAAAACTTTTCCAATTAAATTTTTGTGTTTGAAGCAATTTTTCATTTTTTATTTTAACCTTTTTTCTAATGAATTTTCTTTTCAACTTAATTTATTTTCCGACACATCCGCCAACTCCACCGTCAATTATGATTTGCGTTTTATGTTGTCGCGCTGAGCAGCGACTGCGGCGGTTCCGTCGACGATGAGACCGAAGACAAAGTCGAGCAGTACGACGCCAAGTATGAAATCAATCACTCACCGCTCGTCTAACATTTATGATAGTGAGAAAGATATAGTTAGATTGCCCCGTGAGTAAACGCTTTAAGTCAGCGCGAGTTTTCTCGCTCATGAGGAGAACTGAAAACTGAGGCAACAAAGCCACAACAAACGCTTTTTGTGTTTTGCTTGATTCCTTGCGTTTTCATTCTTCTTGAGTTTTTCGCTTTCATGATTTTCGCATTTCATAACAAACTAAAAGCTTTTTGCATGAGAAGCTTCTTCATACTCGAGAGCTTTTAACAAAAGCTTTTCACTCACACTGCACATAGTCATTTGCTTAATTTGTTGCACTGTCGCCTCTTTGATCTCGGTGATGGCAACGACAGATAAAACGAATGCGCGAAGAAGTGTTGAAGGATTCACGAGTGCTTTGTTGTGAAGTTCGAGGATGTCGACGAAGTCAAAAGTGAATGAGGAAAGCGAGAAATTAATCCATCAAGCACCCGTGGCGCCATCGCACCCAACGAATCAATTTTCCAAATGACTTTTCCTCCTTCGACTCCCTCTCGATAAGCGACGGAGCTAAAGCTCAAAGCTTTTCCATGTCGCAACATGAAAATCATCACCTTTTCCACGCTAATGGATGACTCCGATGGCAACGAGCGAGTAGCTACGAGACGTTAATTTAATTATAAAAATTGCCTCTCGTTGGCTTCCATGTGTCACCGCTCGGATCTTTTATCTCGCTTCGTTATTTATCGCGGCCATAAATATTCGACAAAACGAAGCAAACGCAGACGAATCTAATTTGCTTTGATTGATCTCGAACCGAACTCGTGTATACATCATGTTTCCATCTCATCAAACAGAAGCCAGAAAAGTCTTCGAATATTGGGATAAGCGCGTTAACATCGAACACTTGAAGCGACAAAAGATTTGTGAAAACCTAATGAAGGAAGCGGAGAAGCTGACGCAGCCCGCGAGTCCGACGAATGCTCCTTCATCGTCGTATTGGGAACTGGCTAAAGGCAGGTTGGAGCTGGCCATGGAACACATCATCGGCATTGGACCAACTCGCGTTCAGTCGATGAAACTTCAGAGTGAAAACAAAACGTTTGTCTCAAACAAGAAAAATATTATTGCCATATGCAAGCAAGGTAAAACTGTGGCTTAACGACGTTGGTCTCCAGTAGATTGTCGGTATCGTTTTCTGTGGGAGTTTTGAGGAAGCCCGAGCCCTGGAGAGTGAATCATTCAAGGGCGCTCAATGTTGTTTCTGTCTTTGAACGATGTAGACTAATTGGGACTTTTGATGACGACAATCTTCTTCTTCGAACTGCAAAGAAAATGGAAGCTGAACATCACTCACATTGTTTAGTGGACCAAACTAATTAATGATTGCTCTATATCTATGCACAGAAGCTGTAGAATGCACAATCGAATTTTCCACTTTACCTGTTGCCTGCAGCGAATGGTTGATGGATGAGTGCCTGCGTGTTGCGATGGTTACAAGTCAACGTTGCTATTTTTAAAAGCTGCGAATCGTGCTGTTGCTCATTCAGGGCAAAATCAACAGAGGACGAAAATACGGAGCGGAGCGCCCACGTTTGCCTGGAAATTCTTCTAATTGAGTTCTCGAGTTCATTTCTGGCAGAAGCGAATTTCAATCTTGCCGTCGAGGCCCGAAGAAATCTATGGGCAAAGTGAATGCAAATTTATGGAAATCGATAAACACAATATCAAAGCTCTTTAAGCTTTCGCAGCTTTTGGCTCTCCAGCTCGGCTTGACTCCATCGTCAGAAGGAACGTGACGACCATTGAGCCATAATTGATTCCGATAAATTCAAATGCAAAGGTTGCGGAGAATTTCGTTCGGAATTAGAGAAAACTTTCCGATTCACCGTGGCGAATCTGATAAATTAGATCTCGGAATCACCTGCTCTTGAAATTACGTTGCGCAACGTCTTCTTCCTCCTTCGTCTCCTCTTTATTTCACGTTCAATTTAACCAGCGAAAAAGTAATTCAAACCTAACGACGGCGGCATTACCAGCCTCGTCCTGTCTCGAAGCTACGCATCGAGTGGGAGATTCTTGCCGAGGAGAAAGCAAAATAAGGAAAACGTTTCGATGCCGAAATTAACAGCGAAACATCTCTTCGAATCATGAAAATGGAAACGCAAATTGGTGGAGAGTTTTCACTAGAATTTTCCACTCGAAAAAGTATTTTCGAGGCAAGAACTTCCGGCAAAAAATAATTTACTTCCAATTAATAATCCGCGTTGTCATCTCAAGATGTTGGCAATTAATTACTCCAAATTGTTACAAAAATTAATGAGCTCTGATCGCCCGATTGTTTGCTCGTTGTTCTTTGATTGATTACGAACCCGAAATGCTTTCGTCTGCCGATGAAAGCTTTTTTATGCAGTGAGTTTCCGCCGATGAAAGCCATTCGGTCTCAATCCTTTTTACTTCGATTTCCATTTTCGCTTATGATTTCGACACAAATCCGGATTTGCTGAAAAGCAATAATTGAGGTTCCTAAGAAACCAAATCGACAACAGAACCAAGACGAAACGACGGGGGGAGTGGGAGAGACGTCGCTTCAACGCTTAAGCCACAAATGAAAAAGCATTCGCTCTCGAATCAACATCGCTGTTCATGTGACATCCCGAAGGAAAATGGCAGAACAAACATTAATTTCAATTTCGCATAAGCTTCTCCCGCCCTTTTGTTAATGTTTTATTCATCAGTGTGATTAATTCGTTTGGATTTTCAGGGAATATCAGTTCGGCGACCGAGAAACGGTGGCGGTTTGAACTAACAATTTAATAATTTCCCAAAACCAACTTCACCGCAGCATTAACGAGATTAAAAGCTGTGTTTTGTGTGCTCACATATTTTTTGATGGGACTCGGGAACGTTGATCGGTTTCGTCATTAAAATCAATCAGGTTTTAAATTGAGTTCTCCTGAGCTTTCAAAGCTTCGGTGAGCTTTCGTGAAAGCTTTAACACTTTCGCTTAAAATTTGTTACGAAACCGATGAACGCTTCCCAATCCTTTAACAGTTATTGTTAACATGAGTGTGATATTGACGTAGTTATTCAACACCATAACATATCGCAGCCCCGCAGCCATTAAATCCATAAAAATCATTAACCTCAACTGTCTGGTCACAAACATTATCGCACATGCGAGTTTTTGTAAATTAATTTTTATCTTCTCTGATGTCCACAGCTAAACTTTACCCTGGCCAGGAAGCAAATGACGTCGCGAGGCATCCGGAGCAGCCTGACTCGGGCTACATCGCCATTGTTACGATCGTCGTCGCCACATTGCTGGTGCTCGTTCTCACAGTCGTAAGTCATTCCTGTCTGGAAAGTTTTAATTCTGTTTTATTGGCACGCCCGGGACTCAACAGTCTTGTTTAAACGGGATTTAAGCTTCTGGCGATTTTCGTCTGAGAAGAAGAAGCGACGAGAAGTCGTGGCTAAGCGTGCAATGGAAACAGTTCTAACACTTTATTCGTTTATTCGCCTCGTAATTTTCGTTCTTCTCGCCTTTCTCTTCCCACAGTTGGCTGTCTTCGTTTACAGACACTACGTCCACAAAAACCTAACGTCCATAAACTTCGATAATCCCGTGTATCGTAAAACGACCGAGGATCAAGTCCGTTTAAAGAAGACGCTGTCGCCTATAATTTATCCAAGCACCGTAGGTGAAGAGTTGCGAGCACTAGCGCACGATTGTCCTATTTAAATTAAGTGATTAGCGAAAGACAGAAACGGAATCTTAGAGATAAACGAGAAATGACAGCATCGCCAAGCAAACACACGTCGTCATCCTTCACCATTTCAACTTTATCTTTTCATTTAGTCTTATTGAAAGGAAGCAGAATCAGCTCGTAGTCGATCAGGATAATATTTTTTCCTAGGTGATAAGAATTTTAAAGTTTCAAAAGAAAAATGTCCGCGTCCATCGAGCGGATCCAAATGTAAAATATTGGCGAGAAGTCGGCGAAACTGGAAGCAATCGAGTTGCTGTAAGTTCATCAACGTTGACAAGCTTTCAAATCGTTATAATAATTATCCTCATTTTTTCCTCCTAACTCAACCAGGCCGATGAACAGCAACGAAATTTTCATCCTAAGAGAAATAAGAAATTTTTTGATATAGAAAAAGAAAATATTGTAAATATTTTATTGAGCACCCCTCGTTCTCTCAACCTTCCTCGAACCTATCGTCCCCGCAACTCGCGAAGTCGTTCTGTAAATTTAAAGCCAGAAACGAAGCTTCAGTGAAAAGGCGTCCGGGGTTGCTGTCGCCAAACGGCCAAGCTAAGCTTATCTGATCGTATACGACCAATGATTGTCAAGCAGCATGACGAGGGACAGCAACGCAGCGTGAAAGTTAAATTGATTTAAATTAATTTCTATAATGTACATATTGAAAGACTGAATCATTAATTTTCAAAAATAATAATAAAGTAACGTTATATTTGTTTAACTTAGCGAATGTGTATTGATCTTTCGTCGACTGTTTTCAGCTGTTTGCCAACACAGAATTCGTGGCTGGATCCAATCAAGTCATGAGCTTGAACAAAGGTTTTTATGGAGCTTTCCTATTGTAGACTCATCAACCATTATTTCTACTAATGGTTCATCACTACAAGTAGAGCAACCACAACACATAGTTCAGTTGAAAGCTGACAGCATCTGCCAATTTAAAAGCTCCAAAAGCTTACAAAAGTTCATAAAGTACGTCAGCGCTTTCAAACTTTCGTTGAAGGTTTTAGGGAAATTCCTTCAGCAAAAGTTTTCGCAATATTTTCGCGAAGAAGCTTTCGCACATAAATTAATTAAAAATTAATTCTCTTCCGACATAATTTACGGACGAGCCTAATTTGTTCCTTCAACGCTTTCGTTTCCAGGGATGAAATTACGTGAAAGTGGTTTTTCTACTTTCTTCTTTTAATGAATGCTGAACATCCCCATTAATTATTATCTTTAATGGCGCGTGAAACATCCTCCGCTTCCTATGTCTGATTTCCTAATTAACTTATTAAATGAATTATTCATTTTTCCTTTCTCAATCACTTCACTAACCAATGCACGGTTGTTTTTCTACGCTGGCAAACATCGATATCGTTTCAATGGACTTCATTAATTGTTTATATTTCAGCGCGTTTAGCAGCGGGGAAAATAAATTTGTTTTTCTCATCTAAGGCCTCCTGAGCCTTGAGCGTTTGCTGATTCCATGGCATTTCAGCCCGCGCAATTTGATCAGCTTTGTTGGGTTGATGAGGAGTTGTTTTGACTACGGAAGAAAAGTTTGTACGATTTCCCGTAGGCTTTCACAAGTATTGATGACTCGATGATTAAATCAAGTTTAATTTTAACCTTTTTCGAATGGTAACGAGGGCCGGTGGGAGTGGAGGCTCCAACTTTTCAACACACTCGACGATGAGAAATGCTTTCAACAGCAAAGAATCAGCTTACAAGTGTCAAAATATCAACGCGTATTTTGATGATTCAATGACTTTTCGAGAAAAAGGTAAGAGAAATCTTCGACACGTGTTGTGAGTTTGCCTCCAAGTTACCATACAATGTAAGACTCTTACAATGAGAGCTTCATGCTTTCATCAAGCGTAATTAAAACGAAAGCTAAGACGAAGGAAGCGTTTTAAATTGAAACTCTTAATCACACATTTTTGGTGCTCAATCTTTTGACAAACTCACAAAGATTTCTAAAGCTTTGAAGTGATCTAAAGAGCAAGTGAAATATATCAACTACAAAGAAGAAATGCAATGAGTTACACTTCGCTTGGAAGAGTCTGAAAAGCTTTGTGATAATGTACGAGCTTCGCAGATATATTAAAAGCTTTGGCTTCACCGCACGTGTTTGAATTTACTCTGAAACGTGTCATAATTAAAATAAACATTTCTGGGGGAGCGGTAGAGTTCCTAATTCAAACAGAGAAACTTTTACATCATGAATTATTGCTTTGTGTGCGGATGCGTATGTCTACCGCCTTCTTCCCGCGCTTAAAGACAACAGCTTCCCTTCCGCGCTCCACCTTTGTTTCATTAACATTAATTCACTCGGCTTGAATGCCACAATTATAATTCGTTCGCCACTTTTATTTCTTTTCTCGGCGTGTTCATCATCAGCGGGAGCTTGTAAAGAACTTTATCATTGAGGTCGAGATGGGAGGCGTGAGCAGGCGGAAGGTCTTGGAGGCTGCAAATATTTAAAGCACGTACTTGTCGCTTTGTGAAACGAATATACTTCGCGTCGAAGGTTCACGAGAAATTACGCTCGGAAGTTAAATTGAGGAAATGAAATATTGCGTAGCACGTCTTGTTTCTTGGAAGAGAATGGCGGAACTGTTAAAGCCTCCGTTGTTTTCCCCGGAGACACAAATTCGTCATGAAAACGAGAGCAGTTGGACTTTTAAGACGATGACAGCGATTCGAAAGCGCTAGAGATTTGAACTTTAAAACAAACTGCAGCTGAGCCTAACCTTACACTTAATGGAATTATATAGTTAAACTTAAACTAAAACTCAAACAGAGTTGAGCTCTCATGCGACGTTGAATGAATAAAAAGGTTTAAATATTCAACTCGCTGTCAGCAGATTAAGTTTCTGCCGCATAAGGAAACCTCCCCAGTCACCGGAACGTGAACGAGCGAAAGTTCTATCTAATGATCGGCAATATTAGCTAATTAAATTAAGACGCTTGTTCAACATGTGCTGCGAAACTTTTCACTGTTACCCTTCAACGCCAGCAATCGCAAAACGATGTAATCCGGTGGAGAGAAAGTTTGTCCTGGAAAGTTAGTTTCAACATCAGCTAACGTTGTCTTCGAGCAATTTCGTTTCAATGTCAACTGTTTTCGTATCGCGAGCTTTCCGCTTGTTTAAAGAGTTCGTGACGCTGCGAAATGTCGCAGGTGCAGATAAGAAAAGCTTTAATTATGGGTTGAGTTTGTCACGGGACTAAACTTATCGCAAAAGCCTCATCTGCTCGAGAGAGCAGCGAAACACTCCTCAGCAATGATTCCGAGGATTAAGGTTTAAACTCGGTGCGCTGTGCTTCTCTTGCTAATTTATGGAGCAGCACTTCCCTTTGTTTGCTTTAAGATAATTATTGACGGTTGGATGAAACAGCGAGGAGCAGCAAAGGTTTGAGATTGTCGGGAAAAGGTTTGAAAAGTTCACTACGTACGTGGAGAGGTAATCCTCGTTGAAGCGTTAGAGATTATAGAGCTTTAAGCTCGAATGAATGTATTCAGAGCTAAGCTCATTTAACTCGACCGATTTTCAGTATTTCTTGTGTTCCCTTGCAGTTAATGAGCAACTCTGAACTTTTCCATAAAATGCTTTGCTCTTGATAAACGTCAGCAGCAAAGGCGAAGTCTTTTTCTGAAACCACTCGACCTATAAACTTGCAATTAGTTGATCGAGCTAGAAGCTTCGTTGATGTTTCCCGGCGCAATCAAATTTCTGCAGTTCGCCAAGTCGTTAATATTTCGTCAAGCGAGCTAATTTAATTATGCGAGAGCTGGCGCTTGCCGATAATCTGCAGCCAAATGCAATTAAATATGCAAGAAGCTCAGCTGCAAGTGCAGTCGCGCCCTGTCTAGCGGTTCATTATTAAATTATTTCTCCCGAGCATGTCATTCGATACGGCAAATTGAATTCAATTTTTCGACGTTTTAATAAAAGCCAGAGAGCTGAATAATTAGATTTAAAGCGGGCTGCGGAATATTTTTTCCAATCAATTTATCATATTTTTTCTCTCGTCGGAAACGTGGAATGCTTAATAATGTTTATGAGAAATGTTCTGCTCGTGTCGTGACATCAGAAATGTTTCCTGTGAAGCGAGCGATTTCATCAGAACTTTGCGTCTCGCAATCGATGTTTACAAGACGACATTGAAGATATTTTAAATAGAAATTCCACTCGTGACAGTTTCAATCGATGTCGTCAAAGAAAACTTATTGAAAATGTTTCAATTGAATGCGACGTAAGCGTACGAGTGACATAGCAAGAGGAAAATCCTGTTCATGAATCGACGATCGAAGGATGCGCCGGGAATCGTTGGGGCGTTTAGGGATTCTGGAGTATTCGTATCAAGTGGCAAGCTGAATATCGACACAATTTGTTAGCTTGTAACATTAGCCATAAGTCAAAAGGTGTTAAGCTAACTGAGCTACTGCGACGTTTAGATTACAATCAATGACACTCAAAGCGAATGATCTACAATTTCGCTACGTGAGCTGAGCAACGTTCACAGTAGACGACGTCAGAGAACGTTTTAATTAGCAGTAAAACATTTCTTGTTAAATCGCGAAACCAGATTTTACGAAGATTCCATGCAAAGCAAAACGCGGAACTTCCCAACACAACAAAATTGACTCAACTCTCAGAGTCGCGATCGAGCAAAAGATTTCAGTTTCATTTCGTCTGTTCATCCGACAAGAAGCCAATTTTATCAAAATGAAAGTCACGATGGTGATCGTCGTTTTATGTTTGTTCGTTACAACAGAGTTTGCCTGTGAGTTCTAACTTTAAAATTGAATTCTCTGTTTGATCGACCGTCTTTGAAGGGGCTTCACCCGTGCCAATTGACCAGACTCTGTTAGTCGGTCTTGGAGGAGTTGAAAGAGAAGGCAGCTTGAAGAAAAGTGAAGAAGATACGACTTCCAAGCAAGCAGTTGTTGAATTACCTTCCGTGGAAGTAACTTCAGATGATTCATCAACCACAAAAAAGCATGTTGAACCTTCACCGTCAACTGAAACGTCAACGATAGCTGCTAAAGCTGAAGCTTCAACTTCAACTCGCTCGAGCACTGCGAAGACTTCAGAGGACACACCGACAACAGAAAAATCTCCAGTGACGGTCCCGCCGGTTTGTATCAAACTCAAGATTGAACGATTCAGCTTGTAACTTGAACCATTTCAGTATCTCTATCCCGAAGAAGACGAGGACGATGGTAAGTGAACTTTAAGTTCTTCATCTTGAGAGCTAAAAACATTTCGCTTATCAACAGGAATAAACCCAGCGCTCTGTGCATCACTTTGTGGCCCTGGAAAGTGAAATTTATTTGCGATCTTGTTGCAACTTCACGAACCGTTGGAGAAGTTGACAGTCAACAATATTTAAATAAAACCTCAAGAGAAACGACTACGACTTCGTATTGCTTTTTTGACCTTCATAATGACGTTGCAAATGGTTTTGTTGGCACTCTCTGAATGAGATTAGGAATAAACTAAGATGAACCGTTATCGTTGGAATTTTATTTTAACATTCAGAGATTGTTTGCATATAAACTGCCAGTGCTTTGACCTGGCACGCGACCACTCGATTGCATAGAACATCAGCGAACCTTATCGACTTAACGAGATATTTTTAGCAACTCGTAAAAAACCAATCTGGTTTCCTCAAGTCGCAAATGTGTGCGACTCAAAGAAGGTTCAAACGTCTTCTCATGAAGTCTTCTATCACTTTCCTCGAGCCACGAACACTTCAAATTTATGCACGAAAGAAAGCAAATTGAAAGTTCCGCCTTAATTTCATTAGTCGAGAAAGAAACGACGTAAAGTTTCTTGGCTCAACTGTTATTGATGCTGAATATGCAAATGAGACTTTAAAGCAATTTGAAATTATTATTAGATTTTCTTCGAAATTATTTCCGAGCTCCGTGAAAGTCCTGTCGTCTGCAAAGATGTTGTGCGGTCGTCAGGAATCTCCGAGCCGAGAAATTGCATCGACATGCAAGTGAGCGCAGAAAGATATTCATTTCATAATTAAATTTCCTCTCTTTGGATCCCCAAATGAGATTATTTAAAGTTTTATGAGCAAAGTTCCTTTGCTGGAGCGACGACTCGAAGGCAGCGAGAAGAATTAAACTCGAAAGCTTCCTGTAAAGTGTGCAATTTCATTTCGCTTTATCGTCGGTGAAAATTGTCTTGAAGCATCTCGACGAAGTTCAAGTGGCTCGGAGATGTTTAAGGTAAACTGCTTTTTATTGCAAACGATGTATTTTCATGCAAATTGAGTGGGACTGTTGTCGCTCTGTCTGTTGATACAACTTTTCCTTCCTCGCATCGCTGAATGGGAAGGAAGATGGAAAGTCAGATTAACGCTTTAATGTCTCCAAAGCCTGAAATAATAGGGCGCTGGAGAGATAACATGCCAAAGCACAGAATTTATTCCGCTCTTTGTCTGCGCAACAAAACACAAGTCAAGCTGAGCATGGGCGAGTTACACAATAAAACTTTTACTTCCTACAAGTCTCACTTTGAGTAATAAAGTTTGTTCTCATCGCTTTGTGCTGCTCTCGCTTTGAAGAATTAGAGTCAACAGAAATAGAAGTTCGTAGGATTGAGATGAAAGCTCTTTCATCCCATTGAGGAATTCTATTGATTGCCGATTCCGTCAGCCCATTGATTTTCTTTCAACGGCTTTCATTAACATTTTCGTTACCATCAAGTTTCATGATTCGAAGAGATGTTTTGATGTCAATTTCAGCATCGAAATGTTTTTCTTATTTTGCTTTCTCCTCGGCAAGAATCTCCCACTCGATGCGTAGCTTCGAGACAGGACGAGGCTGGTAATGCCGCCGTCGTTAGGTTTGAATTACTTTTTCGCTGGTTAAATTGAACGTGAAATAAAGAGGAGACGAAGGAGGAAGAAGACGTTGCGCAACGTAATTTCAAGAGCAGGTGATTCCGAGATCTAATTTATCAGATTCGCCACGGTGAATCGGAAAGTTTTCTCTAATTCCGAACGAAATTCTCCGCAGCCTTTGCATTTGAATTTATCGGAATCAATTATGGCTCAATGGTCGTCACGTTCCTCCTGACGATGGAGTCAAGCCGAGCTGGAGAGCCGAAAGCTGCGAAAGCTTAAAGAGCTTTGATATTGTGTTTATCGATTTCCATAAATTTGCATTCACTTTGCCCATAGATTTCTTCGGGCCTCGACGGCAAGATTGAAATTCGCTTCTGCCAGAAATGAACTCGAGAACTCAATTAGAAGAATTTCCAGGCAAACGTGGGCGCTCCGCTCCGTATTTTCGTCCTCTGTTGATTTTGCCCTGAATGAGCAACAGCACGATTCGCAGCTTTTAAAAATAGCAACGTTGACTTGTAACCATCGCAACACGCAGGCACTCATCCATCAACCATTCGCTGCAGGCAACAGGTAAAGTGGAAAACTCGATTGTGCATTCTACAGCTTCTGTGCATAGATATAGAGCAATCATTAGTTATTTTGGTCCACTAAACAATGAACTTTTGTTCCATGAAAACTCCGTGGAATAAATTACCCCATTAATTTGCAATCGGATATTCAATGAAAGTTTTTTTCTATGTCAATTAAGCTTTTCATTTTCCGAAGACTTTTCTGGCTTCTGTTTGATGAGATGGAAACATGATGTATACACGAGTTCGGTTCGAGATCAATCAAAACAAATTAGATTCGTCTGCGTTTGCTTCGTTTTGTCGAATATTTATGGCCGCGATAAATAACGAAGCGAGATAAAAGATCCGAGCGGTGACACATGGAAGCCAACGAGAGGCAATTTTTATAATTAAATTAACGTCTCGTAGCTACTCGCTCGTTGCCATCGGAGTCATCCATTAGCGTGGAAAAGGTGATGATTTTCATGTTGCGACATGGAAAAGCTTTGAGCTTTAGCTCCGTCGCTTATCGAGAGGGAGTCGAAGGAGGAAAAGTCATTTGGAAAATTGATTCGTTGGGTGCGATGGCGCCACGGGTGCTTGATGGATTAATTTCTCGCTTTCCTCATTCACTTTTGACTTCGTCCTCCTCGAACTTCACAACAAAGTACTCGTTGATCCCTCAACACTTCTTCGCGCATTCGTTTTATCTGTCGTTGCCATCACCAAGATAAAAGTCAAAACATCGAAATAAAAAATGTATTTCCTAAAAATTGCGAAAGCTCACTTTTGTTAAAAGCTCTGTGGTTTTTCTGCTTAGTTTTTGCTGCGAAGAATAAAGTTAAATTGAATTTCAATATCTAAAATTAGAATGTTTCAGGTCGAAGCTCATTCACTTTCCAAGAAATGCGTCTCACGTTTTTCCTGATTTGAATTTCCTTCAGTATCGAATGATTTTATTAACAGGAAATTCTAAGAAACGTTTCTGGTTCCGATGGAAGCTAAAGAGCCTCGAGGGAATTGAAATAAACAATTCAGCAGCTCAGCGCTTGATTCTTGACATTCCGACGCTCTCTCGAGTATAATTTTGAAGTGTCAGGTTAAATTTCATGTCTGTCAGAAAGATCTCTGACTTAGATATCTTTTTAAGGTCAAGCGAGTTTTCTCGTGTTCTCAAGTTAAATAAGAAGACGAAGAACTTCTGAATATTTATTCTCGAGTTGTGCTTTTGCTCTTGAAGTGAGGAAGATCAAATTCACAACTTAATCATATAAAGCTAAGGATCAACTACTCGATAGAGTTTGTATCTTCTACCATGAATGCTTTCGAGACCTCAAATCTTTTGCAAACATTTGAATGCAAACAAATTTGAAGTGATTCAAAAGTGATTCAAAGAAATCTTATTCAAATTGAAGACAAAGTAAACTTCTTAGTGACGTTAGTTTGTGATATTATAGAGTACGAAACACAAAATTAGTGCTTGAATCTGAACTGAAGCTTTGATATTTATTGGAGCGGCAGAGCCAACCTGGCGATTACATACGAAATTTGTACATAAATGTGCGTGGTTACTGCTGCTCGGAGGCATCGGTAAACACTCCAGCACTTGGCCATCGTTCTATTGATGAAATTGCTGTGCTGATCCTTCGGCGAACTGAGAAGCTTTCATGCTTTCGCATGTTTGCTTGCATGCAATAACTCTCCGTTGATATTGAATTTGCCACACGCTCGAGTTCGCTTTGATAAGCAAAATTCAGATGGCTGAATATTGACTGCGCCTGGAGCCTTTGAAAAGGAGAATCAGAGGCAGAGCGATTCAAAATCAAACGAAGCCAAGCATAAAGAAAATGAACTTTGGCATTTTTCTATCCTTGATTTATCGCATCGCTTTCGGGCGAGTCGAGATCGAAATTCAAACTTCTCGCTCATCTGAATAATTAAAATTTGATAGAAAATACATAAATTATGAAATCTTTTTCCGAATGGCAGAGAAAGCGAGACATTAAAACTTAATTTGAGTTCTGACAAAACGTTGACAGTTTCATTAAAATTTCCTCTTCACGATGGCGAACAAAGCGAAGAGAAGAAGAACTTGGAAGAATTTCGTAAGCTTCAAAGTTTACTTGTTACTACTGGATTGACTTGTTTGCTTGTTCTGAACATCTTGAACTCCTTTCCTCAATCCCATGAAGGAAATTTATAATTTCAATGAGAAAACTTCGAGGGGAAACTCAAAAAGTTTTATCGAGTTTCTCTTGGAATTTCGTGGAAAATGTTGAGAAGCTGTAGAAAGCTTTTGTTTCAAATTATAGATATCAAGTTGATTGCGCCCATTGAAAGCTTTGTGACTCGAGCTTAGAAGCTTTTACGGGACGATAAATTCAAAATATAATGATGGTGGCCTACGGATTTCTTCAGCATAGTCACAACGCTCTAATAAATCTGAATGCAAGTTTAAAATTCTCAAGCTTCATCGTGATGAACAAAGCTTCTCTGAACGCGAAGCTCCAACCTCCCTTCGATCATTCCTGACTTTTACTATGCTTTGATTGCTTTGCGCCATTCGCACGTGTGGAAATCTAATAAATATCGTTCGGCGCTGCTTTTATTGCCAAAGGTAAATCAATCGCAGCAATGCATTTGAGTCGAACAGCTTGAAGGTGTGACATAAAAGGTGTAAGTGCTGAGTAGCTTCCGGGAGTGTGCAATTTGATTTGACAAGAACCTCGCCGACTGATTCAACTTTATCTTCACAAATGGAACAAATTTCAACTTGTTCTGCCTTTGTTCGAGACGCTCCGAGACATTCCGTTTTATGTTCTATGCTTCCATCTTTTTTCGGTAAATGCACATTATTTTTTATTGCAGGGACATTATTCAATTTTTATTGCGTCAAAGCGTGCCCACAGAAAAGCGGGAGTCGTCGCCTCCCCAGCTGCCTACCAGCGACAATAATATTCGAATAATAAAACTTCTCGTTCAGCAATCGTTAACGCAAACACGAGTGAAGTTCAACTTGGCGGAAATTTAAAAGACGCAAGAAAAAATGGTTTAATGAGTTCAATGAAATTTATCGTTGCGTCTCTGCCATCATCAACGAAAGATACGGTTATCTACACAACCCGCGTTTAATTGAAGGGATTTTTTTGGGCTCTCGCTAGGGTTTCTGTACACTTTGATGTCTCTATGTTTGCGTCTCATTCGACTCTACTCGTTCAACTTGAGCGACACACATGAACAAAATTTTCGCTAATAGAAAAAGCCCTCAAAGGCGCGAATGGAATCCAAATTTAAAAGCAATTATTTCAAGCAGGCTCACAAACGAAGAAAGTTTTCTGCTCGAAAACAAAACTCTCAAGTGATAAACCGACAAAAGGGAAGGAGAGAGCACGCCAACTTTACCGATAATTCATTTTATTCCAGCGGACATAATGAGCTCAGAGCTCCGTTAGACTGCTGTCGCTTCAATAGGCAGAGTTTTGTCTTAATGCGGCATTTAGTTTTGGTGCGCTGCACGATGGAGAACAAGCTGCCCGAGATCTCAGGGTGCAAAACAAATAAAAATTGCGCCAACACTTCAAAGGAAACTTTCATTCGTTTCTGTCTCTCAAAGCCTTTTTCAACTCATCTGAAAATATTTTCCTTTCTCGCTTGTTATCATAAAAATGTTTGCATAAATTCTTCATGCATATTTCTCTCGCTCTCATATTTGCTTTCAACTAACGCTTCACGCCTTCATCTTAAATAAATACATAAAACTAGCAGTTAGTTGTGAAGGGGAAACTTCGTCTGAGTTATAGTTGCACGGGGATGATCGTGATGAACGTCACAGCGTTGCGGTTGAGAAGCTTAAGAAAGCTTCAAAGCGTGGCGAAGCTGTGCTGCATCTACATCAGATCTGACAGATTTGGAATTCTTCGAGCGGAAGTTTGCGCATCCAAATAGTTCCGCAACTTTTCTAAAGCTCCTCTGAGCTTTCTCGCACTGCAATAAAAACTCTCGTTTGTTTCAATTCTTCTGGCAACGAATTACGCTCGGATAAACATTTCCGAGCATTTCCATTGAAAACTGTTTACATTAAAAATAAATTTCCCGTAAAAAACACATTAACAACACTGCGAGAACAGGGAAATAGTTTTTCATTTTCAGTGAAGGGGAAATGGAAAAGCACTCGAGAAGCAACTGAAGCTCAAAAGAATGTTTCGAGAAAGTTTTGTACGCCATCATCATCGCACTATGACATAACTGCGAACCATAAATCTTTAAGCTGAATTTGCTCGGCGATATTTCTACTTAAACTTTCATAAATTCTGCTGTTCGCACTTCACGATCGTAAAGTTTCCTACTTTTATGTAATTTTCAATTCGTTCTTCTTTTATTAGAGAAGCATAAATAAGAAATTTTCCTGCTGTAACCAGTAAGGAAGTGCACATGAATAAAATAAAATATACAGCAGAAGGAATTTTTATTGAGATCATAACTCATCGAAAGGGGAAACAACGTGAAATAAATTTCTCGACAAACGCAAACAGATCGGGGACCGTCCAACGAGCTTGTCGCAGATAAGTTTTATCTGATAAATATTTGAAACCACATCGATGTTGGAGTATTCGTCGATCGTAGTTAATCGAATTGGATGGTGGAAAAGTTTTATTGGAATTTTAGCTCAAAGCTTGTGCGATGCTTTAGCTTGTTGCTAGTTTTGTTGTAGCATGTTCAACCCTGAAATGCAATCACAAACATGCGAGCACCTTCAACGATTTGTTGGATTGGACGACGGCCATGACGCCGCAACTTCACAACTTGAACTGTTAGCTGACCTCCCAACAATTCAGCAGAGCTCACTCCAAGATTGTCGGCATTATTTCGGTGCCAGATCAACTACGAAATTCGCTTCCAACTCTCGTTCAGTCCCAGTCATACGAAGTTCTCAAAACTTTGCTTTTGAATTTTCTCAGACATTTTTCCTCGATTTTTTCCCTAAAAGTTTGTTTTCTTCCACAAGCACGAGATTCAAACTTTTAGCGGAACAAATAAAAATGCTTTTAACTCTTCTCCTCCGTTGATGTTTGCACTTCCAATCAAAAATGCACAAACTCCTCCATCGATTTCGGAAACTTTGAGTCAATAACTTTTGTGAAATGTGTTCAAGTTAGTTTGCGAGAGCTTAAAGGATTTTTTGAATCCCACAAAGCAAACAAACGAAATTTTCCCGATCGTGAATGAAAATTCGGCAATAAATAATCAACGGCCGAAATAAATTGTGTAAATACTCTTGACTTTCATTGTTATCTGTGCCGAGTTTGAACATTAATTCGCGTTCTCACTCGTCGGCCGATAAATTTCCCGCTCGTCGGGGCTGCCAAGCAAATCAGATTAACGGATGATTTCGTGTTCCGAAAGCGAGCGCCGGATAATTTATTATTGAAACTTTTTCCGCTCGGCTCGCGCTGCTCTAAAGCGAAATTGAATCTTTCAATGCGTTAATATCGAAACATTGTTTATTTGAAATTCATTTGACCGTGCACACAAATAGATTACCGATCAAACGAGCCCGTTCATTTATTTAGCTGTTTGTTATCTATTTGCAAATGCATCCGGATGTCAAATGAATAATGCAAAGCAAGCGGAGATATTTAATTAAAACATTCATAATTCAATGCAAGAGCTTTAGCTTGTGGCTTTCGAATACACTCACTTAAGCTGCGGCCTGCCGAAGTTTCTGCTACGTTCGACACAAAAGCTCCAGAGCTTAATTTGAAGCATACGTTTACTTGTGGCTAGAGCTTGAAATTAACGCCATGTGCGTGGGGCTTCCTCCCACATCCATTCGGCTACGAAAATTGAAATATCGACAGCTCGGGAAACTCTCGCACAGCTTTTACCATGCAATGAACGTCACATATGTTTCCAGCTCGTTGAGCACAACTGCAGAAGCACTTGCGAACAAACAACCTCGATAAAACCGAAATGAATGTTAATTAAAGTGCGACGAGAACGTGAAAACGACAGACTGTTCAACTGCGAACTAATTGATTTTTCTCTTAAGGGCGCGCTGAATTAAAAAGTAATGAAAAGTGAGAGGAACATAAAAGTTATGTTGCGAAAGCGATGCTTAAACGAGGAGGAATCGCTCAGCTGTGGTTCGGAATTAGGGCCAAGTGTGGAAGGGAAGCTGACAACGTCACTCTCGTTGTGAAAGGCGCGAGAATCCTGTAAGCTAGATTAGAGCAACAAATCATTCTTGCGCGCTACTTCACTCAAGGATGTCGCCATCCAAACTCTCCTGCCGCCATTAAATAAATTAAACTCAGCCGTAGCTGGCAAATGACTTAATGTGAATGTGTGTGGGTGGAAATGTAAATCGAAATCCGCTTCAATAAAAAGCGTTACTTGGAATTTACAATCGCATATTTTATGAGGATCATTAAAGTTGGGGGAGAGAAAAACGCCAAGCGATTCATTTCACGGTTCAATGCAACAAATGGCTACATAAAAGCGAAGCGCCGACTGTTAAAATTAATACCTAGGAATCTTTTTTGCGCTACTCAGATGAGAAGCCCATAAAGCCCTGCGAAAATAAATTAAAAGCGAAAGCCTGAAAACTCCAAACCGTATGGCGAGAAAGAAATTCTCTTAAAAAACCGTCAGAGAGAAGTCTGAAAATAATTTATGATTTTCGAAACGATTCGGTCCATTCGCTGATGAGGTGGAATGGGAGACGAGCGAATCGATTCCGTCCCTGCGAATGATGATGCTATGAACATTGTTGCATGTTATTGCGAGAATTTTAAATTAAAAAACATAATGCCTTCCTTGAGAGCGATTAAAAACATTCATGTGAATGGTTCGAGAGCGAAGCATAGAAGAATTTCTCGAGTAAAAATGCCGAAAGCTGAGTCGGTTTTATTGAAATTTTTATGTTGCCGGAGGATCGACTGTAGTCTCTCGAATGCTTTCAGAATAATCGGGAACATTTCAAAGACTTGTAAGGTGATATGGTTGAAACTCCATGAGTACTGGACAGTCACAGGAATCGAGATAAGCTTTGCTAAGCTTTATAAAACTTGTAAAAGCTTCGATGAACTTTTAAAAGCTTTGAAGCCTCTCGGTGGACGACAGTATCCGCAAGCCAGCAATAATGAAAACGACTTCTAGTTCCGCTGTATCATCGCTCTCCATCGCCAATCTCCCTCGCATGCGAGCAATCAAAGCTCTTTAGATTTAAAATTGCGATACAAGAGCGCAGTTAGTTCGAGGGGTAAAAAATAAAATCTAACGATGTAGCAATGTTGTGTTATTTTCGGCAATCCTGAATAAATTGAGCATTAGGAAAGACTGTGAAGTATCAGCGGAAACGGAACATTATCAAGACGCTGAGAGGGAGGAAAGACAAAAGCACCGTTGAGAATTGATATGAGAACAACGATCGGAATAAAATCTCAATTGCGACTCGACCTGTGCGTGCTTTAAAGCGTAGTTTAAAGAGACGCACCTTCAAAAGGCGACGTTCCATTTGATGACGCGCCATCAGAAAGAGACAATTTGATAACAAGGAAAAGTTAATGATGATGAGCCGCATTTACGTGTTTCTATAAATTCGGTGGAAGATGAAAGAAGATTGAGGGCGGAAAAAGTTCGTTCCTCCTTTGCATAAAATAAAGAAACATAAAACGAGCCATAGTGGAAAGAGCAAATTTATGCAAATTGAAGACTTTTCGTCTGCTTCGAACGAGCCGAAAAGATTCGAACAAAATGTTTGAATTAAATTGGTATTAAATAAATGTGATTCGTCAAGTTGCGCTTCGAATGAAGCCATCACGACCAATGACTTCCCATTAAATCATTCAGGCCCTCTCTGAGCAATCGACGACAGATGAGATGCGGAAATGTTTGAAATAGCGAAAGCAATATCAACGACAAACTATCAGTGTCAACAGCTGAAAAATTTCATGTCCCAGCAAACATTTTTGTCGAAGCTCTCGCTTTTAAAAATTGAAACCAAATTTCTGTCTCGATTTAGATTCCTCGAAGCTTTTAAAATATTCCATCGGCAAGTTTTCATGCCTTCCGAGATCTCAGCGCTTCAACAAACTTTTGTGCTTCTCGGAAAAGTGTTTTTCGCTGCCTCTTATTTCTTCGTTTTCATTGAAGAATTCAAGTTTTCACTTCTTTTAAAAGATTTCATTAACTTGATCAAAGCTTTGCAGGCTCTAATGGTCATTAAATCGAGAACAGTTTGAGTATGGCTTGGCTTTGCTAGCAAGGTAATCTGTTACATTCACACATAATCTTTCACCATTCAATACAGAGCTGCAATGTAAGTAAATCGAACCAGTGCATCAATAAATCCGGCAAATGTATTTCTTAATTAAGCCGTTGCTGTCTCCGGGAAATTCAAATTATTCGGAGAAAATTCCGTATTCATTTGAATCGGAATTGATCAAATCGACAGAGTGAAACGAATCGAATATTTCGTAGTCAGAACGTGCACAATGCGAGTAGCAATCAAGTTTTATCCCTCCACATCCATGAAATGGAAAATGTGAGCTTTGAACTAGCGAGTCAAATTTCATTTGGACGCGAGCAATCCGAGAGCAGACTGGAAACAGAACGGAGCTTGCAACAATTTTGAATCGTCCATCATCCCGATAAAGTTCAGCGTTTCACTACGAAAATTCTGAAGCCAATCGAATCGACATCGAATCCATTCAGATGAACCGAAAGCAATTTTTATTCCGCCAGTAATTTTTATTCATGTCGACCAATTCTTGTACAAATTGAGTTTTTCCAACTGAACTTCCTTCCCTTTGTTCGCCGCGGCCATTGTCAATGCTGTAGGAATTAAAAGCTTTCGAGAGTCGTTTAAGCGACTCAATGATTTATTGTTTATTTGCTTTTGATTTTTCGATCGATTTGTTTTGTTGCTGGAGCCATTAGAAGCTAATTGAGGGGACTTCAGGCACTTCGCTGGGCAATAAAGTGCAATTTCGACGAAGCCATGAAATCGTTTATGTCCTCGGTCGGTGATTAAAGCTCAGAAAATTATTTAATGGTGAGCCATGGCGAGTTGATGCGATGGTTCTGATGTTTACTTCCCTCGAGAGTTTTCTCATAAAATTTTAATTTATGCACCGCGATAGCTCGCAGAATGGAACAAATATTAAATTCCTCAAATCAAACTTTGACTGAGGCAGAAGCAACTCAGGAGTGAAATTATTTTCTCGACGAGAGTGATACTGAAATACCTGGAGGAGCTCGAATAAATCTACTCGGCTAATAAATAAGCGAGTGTATTCAAAAATATGCAAATCTAATGTAGTCAGCATGAGACAGCAGATTACTTACGAAAAGCGGAGGCGAGACTCTCGTCTCTCTACGCTGTGCAGGATCCTGACATCTCGTGTGGCTCGAACGAATAAGTTTCCACTGATTTTCATCTAAACCAATTAAACAAAATGAAGGCTGAATCCTCGCCTAACTTTGCCAGAGCTCCGATGATTCGAAACAATTAAAGAAGCAGAGCTTTGAGGTTTCGTTTGGAGCATTAAAGATAATTGGGAAAAAATAAAATTGGAGGAAATGATGAAAGGATTAAACTGAATGAACTCTAACGAGCAAGCTTGAGCAGAAAGCTGCTGGAAGCTCCGCTCGGCGTTGAAAAGGCGAATGTCTTGAATAATTTCTTCATCATAGTCTTAGAAATTTCAATGCGAAATGGCAAACACCTGAGGTAAATGAAAAAGAAAAGGAATTCAAATTTATGCAAATCGAAATGAAAGCACGAAAAATCTTTTCTGTGAATGCTCGAGCACGACTTGAGAGCATTTTCAGTCTGAAAACTTCTTGAAGCACTCACGATGCGATGAAGGGAGGAAATGCATTCTGTTGCACTGCGGAAATGTGATGAAACATTTATCTGATTGAGTGAAGAGCTTCGAGTGCAGCTACTTCAGCCGATGCTCAATCAAATGCGAATCAGAACCAATAAGTGAAGGGAGAGGAGAAAGATTTGCAATTCTAATGAGAAATTTATTCTTCCTGGGCTAGAGGGAAAATTCATATTCAAACGAATGAAAAATGAATAAACTCCTACGCAGATAACGGAAGAGGATTGAAGACTGCGCGGCTTTAAAGCGACTTCCAGGGTTCCGCAACACGTTTGTGTTGAACCAATTCAAATCCCTCAAGATGTGGCAGCAATCATTCATGAACACTATCGACTCGAATTGTCTGTCAACGTCCTTTGAGTCCAAACACTCGTCACAATGAATTTATGACTTTGCTTAAACTCGAAAGCCTTCCAAGCTCAAATCATTCTAGTTTGCCAACCTGACGAGACAAGCGATAAAATCCCTACAACTCAACAACACAGTGCATTGTCTTCCCCAATGAAATGAACCTCCATCAACCTTCCCTGACAATATAAATCAGACAGAAAGAGCTGAGCAAAAGTTGAAGTGTGAAAGCATTCCGAGTGAAGTGTTGGGACCTGAACAACAAATGAGAGCGGGTCGAGTGTCGACGAATGATGGAAATCACAGATTGGATAACATGAAAGTCGAATTTACATCACGTGGAGATTGCGGCGACGGTGCGGTGGATGCAGAGGAAAAGTTCATTTGAAATTTCTCGGTTCATCAGCTTCGAGAGCGAGAGGGGAGCAAGATGAAAGGAATCTCATGAATTTTATTGAACTAATTTCGAGCATGATTTGTTTGGCTTTTATCGGAACGAAAGAAATCTTTTATGCGCGCTGTAAACCAAACCGAAGCTTTCCTTCAGTGAAGCTCGTCGAAGAATCTTTTCATTGCGAAAAGGATACATGAGATGAGATGAATTTGAAAAGACGCCCACAGTAAACAGCTCTCATCAATGAAGTTCACTTTTTATCAGTCTGCGGAGGATCTCTTTCAGTCAAAGGCAAGACGATGAATCACAGAGGCTTTCATCCCTAATTTACTTTTTTATTTCTCCGTAAACAGATCAACAATAGGGAAGGAGCTAAACCCTTTAGGGGGTGGGCGGAAGATGCCAACCTATCGAACCCTGAAGGATTACTCACAATGGAAAGTCATTAAACACGAGTGCGGCTGCGAGATGAGGATGTGGGTTAATTTAGGAAATCATTAGTTTATCACTCAAAGTTGAATGGAGCGCTTCACAAACAACTTCACTTGAAGTTTATTGCCCTACGAACAGAAGCCCTGCGCCAGCGTTTTCTATCAAGCGTAAACTGTTTTCGTCCATGCGACGTATCGAATTGGCTGGCATTTCAACAGCAATTAAGTTGTGTTCGATTCTATTACGAGTTTGATTAGCATTGAATGGACAGTGATAATTGTCATGATTTGAAGTCTTGAACTGATTAAAATATTAAGGCTTACAGTCAATAGAAGTAATGCTATGTGATGTTAAATCCTGCGAGAACCAAACCACAGTGTTTGACGAAGGCAAAAAGGAGTTAGAAGTTTTCAAAAGCAATTTCTTTGGCGCCATCTCTGCATCACTAGGCGAGAGCTTTCCTTCCTCCTCGTTCAGCAAACCAAGAAAGTTCTGTTTACATTAGCGACGATATTAAGGCTTTTTCCTTTAGCCCATTGGCACTGTCTCGAAGCTCACAACGTGCTACTCAATGATCAAGCTCAACAAATATTTTCCATTCAAATAATCAAACTTTCCTGAAACTTCAAAACACGTAGAATCTATTTGTGCAATTGAGGCAAAATCGCCGTCTGGTTAAAACAATTTACACCCACGCGAAATAATCATAAATACTCTATAACAAAGACTTCTACAGCGTGAAAATCTTTTCACGAAGAGGAAAACATCGAGAGCGAGGCTGAGAGATTTTTTCCAGCTCGTCGGAAAGATGAGAAGAGCAGCGACCTTGCGTCTGACTGACGTCGACGGAATCCCCAAGCTCCAGCAACCTCTTCAGCTCATTCCTTGTTAACTCGACCATCACGAAGTTCTACAAGACGTGGTGATTCACTAGTTGTTAGTCATGAGTCAAGTAGCACAAAGCAAACCTTGTTGGCGAATTTGCAAAGTCTCTCATTCTGGGAATCCCGCAAAAAACCTTGATCAAACGCAATGACGCAGCCACCAGATTTATGTGATCACGGAGCTCTTCACATTCTCTCTCAAGACATTTTCGCTCATTCGCGCGATCAAACCTGTTTGGATCTTTTCCGCGAGACGGCTTCGCATAAACACAAACTCGAATTCAAGTCAGTAAGCGCCCAAGAGTCGATGAGTTAGCCTCGAAATGGTTTTAAAAAGCGAGAAGTTCGGGGTGAGATTCGCAGGAATTTCGCTTTGAAGTTTAAATTTCTAGTTAGATTTTATTGCAGCAAATTCTTGTCGATTCCATCGAGCTGAAAAATGAACATCAGTTCCGCCACATCCTTGATGATCTGAAGGTTAACACGAGCGAGCCACAAAAAGCTCTCGGTGGGCTAACGATTTTTGAGAAAGTGTTGGAGACGCCGAACACGCGGACGTTTATCGAGCTTTGCCTTAAGAATGGATCTGAGTTCTATGCGGTGAGAATCACAGCTTGTGCCAACTAAACAAATAGTTTAACGTTTCGTTACTTATGCGCTTGACAGAAAAACAGCGAAGGTATTTATCCGCTTCGTTACGCAATCAACTCTTTGAGCGCCAGCAATCTCACAACAATTTTGCTATCGTCATCAAACTGCGAAGACGAAGACAACGAAATTCAACACTCGATGATTGTCAATCAAAAACTTGCGCACGACAAAAACTATTTGCATTTTCTGATCGAGAGATTGACTGAAGAAAACTATGACGAAGTGTCAGAGATGATCAAAATCTTGATCAAATACAACTGCAGTCCAAACTCACCGAATGATCAACTCGAGACTCCGTTCTGCGCACTGCTGATCAAGTTACGAACTTTCAGCATCGACAGCGATCTCGTAGAATTCTTTATCAAGAACGCACACATCGATTTTCACTCATTCAAGAGCGATGAGATCATCGCGTTGATGAAAGAGTTCGGTCTGGAAAGTGAAATTCTAAATCAAGAACTGAACAAAGACGTGAACTTCATGCTTCGACTGCTCGAACAGTGGAACGAGCGAAAGTTCGTGGATGAGTTCGCGAGTTTTAAGTCTCGTTATCAGTCTGCGAGTGACCTCAAAAATGACTTCGCGACTCTCCTGGAGACTGCGGTTGTGAGAAATATGCAAAAGGCTGTGACGCTTCTCTTAACCAATGGAGCAAACGTGAGCGGAATCCCAACAAACAGTAAATGTAAAATCCCTGCCGCATTCATCGCTTGCCGCTTCGGACATCACGAAGTTCTCAGCGTGTTGTTGTGTGATGCATCGCTGAAATTTGAATGGATTCATTCGAACTTATTGCACCAAGTCTGTTATTCAAGTAAGGTTGACGCGAGCGATCGTCAAAAATGCTTCGATATGTTAATCGCTGATCGCCGCTGCTCTCCACAAATCATCAACGGACTCGACTACCAGAAACATGTGCCTTTGTTTTACGCTTGCCAAAACGGATTCGATGAGGTCGCGACGGAGCTTCTGAGGCGAGGCGCTTCGATCGATCACGAAGCAGTGATCGATAATATCAGCAGAGAAGTTCTCAGCGAATTTCTCGACGAGTGCATCAAAAGCTCGAAAGACGTGCGTGATAAAAATTGCGAGATTCACATCGACTTCCGTTGTCTCGTCCCGATGGACGCCAACGATAAAATGCATTCCGAGGTCTCGTCGGTTCGAGCGATCGCCGAAAGTCCTCTACTGAACGAGCTAGTCTTGCATCCCGTGATTTCGTCATTTCTCCATCTCAAATGGAGGAAAATCAAATGGCCGGTTTACTTCAACCTTCTCGTTTACTTTTGCTTCATGATGTTCTTGGGATACTTTATTATAAACTACTTCCACGATCCTGTCTACAACAACTACAAGCATCGCGGACACAAGTTTCATCGGGTCAACATAACTTCACCACGACGAGGTGGAGGCATCAATAGCAATGACATCGACATGAGAAACGATCTCGGTGACGAGACTACGGTGACTCCGGATTTTGACTACGATACAACGATTGCTGAAGATCAACCCGTGCGCTCAACTACTCCGAAAACCAGACCATCTTCCACACAGCACGAAGCTAACGATTATATTCCTAATGACGACGTTCCGCCTCCACCTGCTGGCAATGCTGGAGGTTTTGCTCCGCCTGCTGGCAATGCTGGAGGTTTTGCTCCGCCTGCTGGAGCATTTGGCCCGGTGTTCCATTCTGATGTGAAGCCAACATATCGTCCAAATAGTACGCCATTCACCACCTCAACATCTACTGAAGGTTCGGCCATAGGGCAAAGAATAGACGACAGCGTCTCCGATACTGCTGAACGACAACCTTCACCGCCTATGCCATCAACCCCGTTAGTGCCTTCAGTTGTCAGACAAAAACAAGACGGCGCGATCGGTGTCAATCCTGATCGCTTTTCACCTCCAATCGACCCATCAACCACGGAAGCTTCTAAAAATAATGAGAAGAAACCAATGGGAGCCAGGGGGAAAGGTCAATCTCATCGTATTCCGTCAACTCCTGCAACTACAACCACAACTGAAGAGCCAGAGATCTACGATGATCCTCCGCCGATTTGGGGTCGTTTATGGTCATTCGGAGGAAAGAAGAGAAACAAACGATCGACTACAAAGTCTTGGAAGCAAGAGTTTGAGAATCACATGGATGAGAATGTGATTTCCTACAGGATTTGTGTCGTCGGAGTTTTGTTAATGACACTTTACGAAGTAGTTCAGTGCGTTGCATCTTACAAGAAATATTTCTTCAAACTCAGCAATTGGTTGGACATAATTATGATTTGCTTGGCGTACAAAGTCTTGCTCGACAGCTTCGACATTGAGCCGAAAGACTTCAAAAGGATTCGGGCTGTAACGATTCTCGTGATGGCAGCGCAAAGCATTCAACTGATCGCTAAGATTTCGATTCTGTCGATGTCTTTGCACATGGCGATCTTCAAGCGAGTTTGCGCTACCTTCTTGAAAACGATTGCTTTGTACTTGATCCTCATTCTCGCCTTCGCCATGAGCTTCTACACGATGGATGACAGCGACGAGAAGAAATCAAAAGACGATCTTAAGTATCTCGGGAGCCGCGATCACAAGAAAAGCGACGACGACGATGAAAATTTGAGCTTCTCCAATCCTTTCATCTCTGTGATCACAACGGTGCGAATGATGTTGTCAGACTTTGACACCTTCAAGCTGGACGAAAACGATCAGTTCCAGGGATTTATTTTTCTTCTTTTCGTTATTCTCATCACTGTCGTCTTGTTCAATCTTCTCAACGCCCTCGCGATCAGCGATACCAACAACATTTTGAAGGATGCCGAACTTGTCGACACGAAAAAGCGAATTTCAATCTTGGTCACTTATGAAAAGATTTACCAATTCTTGTCGCTGACATACGCAAACATTTTCCCAGAAGTTTCAGCGATCACAATCGCTCCAAATAAAAGCAACAACATCAAGATCAACAACGGTTCATCCGATATCAGCGAGGTGAAAATCTTGATGCACAAAACTGGGAATGTTCAGAAGCTCGTGGATCAGTGTACGTCGAAAATTATGTTCTGGAAACAAGACAATCGAGCCATGAAAATGGGAAGCAAAATGATGAGGAAAATTGTCGAGTTCGTGAAGCTACAGAGGCAGAAGTGAAGCCTCGAGTGGTGATAAATCTAAACGGGTGATCCATTTACGTTTAATTGATTCATATCAAACATCGTTTATGTTCGAAAGTAAAGTGATCGATTTAAAAAATGTAACTCTATTTTAAATAAATGAAAATATTATAGAACTTTCATCAAGTTTTGTTAAAACTTTTAGACAGAATTTCTCGAATTCTGCTGTCGGATGGAAATGAATAACAAAACGCAAATGAGATGTTAAAACCAGAGTGTCTAACTAAAGTATATTAAACGTAACACATATTTAATTAGCGAGTTAACTTGCCATTTTAAAATAAAGTGGTCGACGAGATTACAAAACCACGAAAACTTATTCGATGCTTCATGTTAATTTAGCGACTTTATAGCTTAGCACATCTGTGGTGCAACGAGTTGTGCACTCTAAATGCAAATAGTTAATTCATCTAAGATCATTCAATGAAGTTTATTCACTTCAACCAAATTCAGCAGCAAAATTACTTTTGATCATCCAAATTGAATACAAAACATGTGTTCCGGAAGGTCCCAGCTCGTGCTGAAAAGCACGAAGCAGGGGCTGTGGATGGGAATTCCCCGACTGCATTGACAATGCTTTCTAGGGTTCCCAGTCGGCGTAGCGGCTGAATTGGACCAGCTTAGGCTGGACCGAAACTAGCTGCGGACCGACGCTTTTACAATCTATCTATACAAAACATGTATAGTTTCAAACTTGTTAGATAAATGTTTGCAAAACCGGTGAAACGTCTGCGCTCGAAAGTCGGGATCGACGATTTAATGATCATGCCAAATCAAGTTGTTTTTTGCAAAATCAGCGGCGAACTAGCAAAGATTTTATACGAAATTCTAAAGTTTGTGGTCCCTGATATAAATAAAAGTTTCATCTCTTTAAATAAAACGAGTTTCGCATCATCCGTGACCTTCTGCCAAATCGAATCCAGACAAAATCAAATTTCAACTTAGTTGACTTTTAAGCTTCGTGAGAGTTAGTCGGAAAAATGATTTCAACAAATGAAATTCTTGAGGTGACTGCAAACCGATTTCATTTATAATTTCTCTTTACCTAATGTCTCTTCATAATCTATCTCTGTCTTTCAAACATCAGCAAATCCTCGTGGACTCGATTGAGCTTAAGAACGAGCATCAATTCCGATACATTATTGGAAACTTGAACATCAACCCGGACGAGCCACAGGAATCTCTCAATGGTTTATCGATCTTTGAGAAAGTGTTGGAGACGCCAAACACTCGAAGATTTATCGAGCTTTGCCTTCAAAACGGATCTGAGTTCTACGCGGTAAGCAACAAAAGCTGTACTCTTATTTCTACTAAGCTATTAATTCGACAGAGCAATAAAGATGGTGTGCATCCATTCCACTACGCAATCAATTCACTCAGCACCGAGAACCTTCACTCAATTCTGCAGGCTTCAACATGCGACGACAACATTAGCAAGAATAACTTTTCAATGATTGTTAATCGCAAGCTGGATGATGGAGGGAACTATTTGCATTTTCTGATCGAGAGATTGACTGAAGAAAACTACGACGAAGTGTCAGAGATGATCAAGGTTTTGTTGAAGAACAACTGCAGTCCAAACTCACCGAATGATCAACTCGAGACTCCGTTCTGTGCTCTGCTAATCAAATTGCGAGCTTTAAGCATCGACAGCGATCTCGTAGAATTCTTCATCAAGTACGAATACATTGATGTTCAGTCGTTCCGAAGAGATGAGGTCCTTAAGCTTATGGCAGAACTCGGACTAAGCAGTGGTCTTCTTTATCAAGAGCCGATCAAAGACGTTAACTTCATGCTTCGACTGCTTGAACAGTGGAACGAGCGAAAGTTCGTTGACGAGTTTGAAGAATTCAACGCTAACCAGTCGAAGAGTTCACTGCAATACAATTATGGCATTCTGCTGGAGACTGCGACTTCGAGAAACATGCAGAAGGCTGCAACGCTTCTCCTAAACAATGGAGCAGATGTCAATGAAATTTCCAGGGAAACCAAGTTCTTGCTTCCGCCGCCATTCATCGCTTGCTGCTTCGGACATCACGAAGTTCTTAGTGTCTTTCTTCGCGATTCGACGCTGAAGTTTGAGTGCTACCAATCGAACTTGCTCCATCAAGTCTGCTACTCGAGTAAGGTCCACGCAGGCGATCGTCAGAAATGCTTCGATATGCTGACCGCTGATCGTCGCTGTTCCCAAAAAATAGTCAACGGGCTTGACGACGCAAAGTTTGTGCCTTTGTATTACGCTTGCCAGAACGGGTTTAACGAGATCGCGATCGACCTTCTCAGACGAGGCGCATTTATCGGTCACGAATCAGTGGTTGACAATCTGAGCAAAGATGTTTTGAGCAAGTTTCTCGACGAATGCATCAAAAGCTCGAAGGATATTCTCGATAAGAACTGCGAGATTCACATCGACTTCCGTTGTCTTGTGCCGACGAACACCTGCGATCAGTCAGAAATCCCCTCGGTGAGTGCAATCGCGCAGCATCCTAAACTGACAGAGCTCGTCTTGCATCCCGTCATCACATCGTTTCTCCATCTCAAGTGGAAGAAGGTCGAGTGGCCGGTGTACTTCAACCTTCTTGCCTACTTCTCTTTCTTGATGTTCTTGGGATTCTTCTTGACTGAGCATTTCAAAAATTCACCGCATGAAAACTTCGAGGAACACAGAATTGTGGTTGTGACCGATGAACACATCGCGGTGAACAATTACGATCACAATTTTCAATCGGAGTACGACGATGACGACTATGAAGACTACGACCATCCAACCAAGTTTAAAATAACGAAACCCAGTGGAATATTAGGTCGAATTTACACAAGTGTGCCTCAAACGAAAGTTGCCGACAAGCCCGAAATCGTCAAGTTGCTGCTTTGGGGAGAACCCGACCTGGACCACGAGTGGAGCAGAAAGTTCGCGGAATATTTCGATAAGCACAGCATATCATATAGAATTTGCGTTCTCGGAGTTTTGCTGATGGCGATCTACGAATTAATTGAGTGCGTGACATCCTTCAGAAAATATCTGTTCAAACTTAGCAACTGGTTGGACGTCGGCTTGATATGCTTAGCTTACGTCTCTTTGTTCCATAGCTTCGACATTGATGCAAAAGAGTTCAAGAAGATTCGAGCGTTGACGATTCTCGTGATGGCAGCGCAGAGCATCCAGGTCATTGCGAAGCTCCCGATCTTGTCGCTGCACATGGCGATCTTCAAACGAGTTTGTGTGACTTTCCTGAAGACGATTTCTCTGTACATGGTTCTCATTCTCGCTTTCGCCATGAGCTTTTACACGATGGATGAAAGCGACGAGCAAAAGTTGAACGATGCGAAGAAAGACGGGAAATTGACGTACTCAGATCCCTTCGCCTCGTTGATCTTGACCATGCGAATGATGCTGACCGAGTTCGAGAGTTTCAAATTCACGAAAGACGAGCCATTCAAAGGAGCGCTCTTTCTCATCTTCGTAGTTCTCATAACTATCGTTCTTTTCAATTTATTAAACGCCCTCGCGATCAGCGATACCCACAACATTTTGAAGGTCGCTGAACTGGTCGACACCAAGAAGCGAATTTCTATTTTGATGTCGTACGAAAAAGTTTTCCTTAATTTGTCGTTGACGTTCCCTAAAATTTTCCCAGAAGTCTCCGCGATCACAGTGACACCGAACAAGAGCAACGTCATCAAGATTAGAGACGTCTGCTCGGGTTACAGAGAGTCAACCCCCCCGAAAGTCAAAGGCCTCCAGAAGTTTCTCAACACTTTACATGCAAAGCTGATCTTCTGGAAACGAGGAAAACCAACTTTGACGTTGGGAGAAAATCCGATCGAAAAAATCGTGAAATTTGTGGAAGCTCAGCAGCAAAATATTTTGTAAAACTATGAAGTCGATAGAAAATAAAACAATCTCGCTTCTAATTTAAGTTCTTATGGTTCATTTTATCTATATGTCTCGTTGGATGCCTTAACTTTACTCTGTGGATGGCCCGGGAGTTGGAGTCGTCTCAGCGCTTTCCTTCTCTTCTTCCCGTTGTCCCTGACCGGGCAAATTGAACTTCGAAGCGAGTGAGATGGTGAGATAAGCAGCTCGGAATCTCGCCGTTGCTTTGATTTTCGCCAACTTCTTCTTCCACTGAAAATCATCGGGAAATCGAATTAAGCTCAGACAACTTACAAACAACAAACTCACATTGATATCTCGCGATGGCAATTGCTTAAGGAGCTCTTGAAGCTCCGGTTTCTCAGGATCGGCGATACAAAACACTGACAAACATCCGTCGATCGTTCCCAGCACCAAACTTTGTCCATCTTTCGTGCTTCTGATCGCTGTCAACTCAGCTTGCATTTTGTAGTTCGCGATCATATGTGAATCGCTGGTCCGGAAGATGCGCAGCGTTTTCTTGCCGCTGTGATAGTACAAAACGTACTCGTCCGTGTCGGTGAACATGCAAATGACAGTGAACACGCCTTCAGCGACTTTCGGGATGAATGTTTTAACCGTCGTTCCTTTCTTTAGTTCCATGAGGTCGAGGCCACCTCTGAAAAGTTAAATTGCCATTAAGCTTCCAGTTCTTTGCTCGTCTACTCACCTTGCTGGTGCGTAAAGCCCAAACTTTCCGTCTTTTGTGCAACTTCCGTCCCACTTGGGGACGGAGCGAATGTGCTTCTTCGATTTCACATCGATGATGCTGCCTTTCTCGCTAGTGACGACCGCGACTTGACTTGCTTTATGAGGAAGTGAGATAACGGTCGTGACGTTCTCTTTCACGCCGCAGCCTCGCAGTGACGTCTTGTGCATGTGAGTGCCGTTCTCGGCGTTGTAGACTGACAAAGCGTCTTTGTTGTTCTTGTCGAGAGTCGTGACGATGATGTTCGCTCCATCGGCTGAGACGACAGCAGCTCGGAAAGGAATTCCGGGAATCGATTTGATGGGAAATTCGAATTTGTAGAGAACTTCGCCGTGTGGAATGTTTCGTACAATCGCCTTCGCTGTCAGCTTCTGCTCGTCGTTGCCCAGCTGGTTCGCTGAGTTGAATTGCGGACACGAAACCGACAAAACCTTCTCGCCGTCTTCAAGCAAAGTTATCTGCTGAATGCCCGGCTGGTCGTCTTTGTACAGAACTTGCTCGGTGACTCGATTCCAAATGATTAGTTTGCCAGTTTCAGATGAAACGATGAACTTTCCGTTTGGAGTCAACTCCGCGTGAGTTACGATGGCGCCCAATGGACTGTCCGCTAATCGAGCCAGGAGTCTACCGGTCTTCAACTCCCAGACACCCACGCAAGAGCGAGTGACTGTCACTGCAATCTCACCATCGTCCGACAAGCTAATGCTGTCGATTTGAAGTTCGAGACGATCAATGACGTGAACCTGCTCGAAAATATTGTTGATGTTCCAAACTTTAACGGATCGGTCGATTGAAGACGTCACGCAACAGTTCCAGTTGCCGACAGTCAAACTCTCCAGCTGCATTATGCGACCGAAGTGCGCATCCAACACTTTCATCAACTGCTTTGTCTCCAAGCTCCAGACATACAAATTCTTCCTAACGCCAGCAATCGCGTAATCCATCTTCGAGCTAATCATGATCGAGTTGGACTGCATCATCTTCGTTGAAATGTTACGAACTCCATGCGGCAGCGGCAAGTAAATCGCCTCACCAGGCTTGATCGGGTTCTCCTTGTCAAAATCCCATAGCACGAAACCGTTGCCTGTCGTTCCTATCAAAAATCTATCAACCTGATCGAGCTTCAATTGCAAAAGTGTTTCCTTTTCGTCGTTCTCGTATCGTGGAAGCTCCTCCGTCACTTGCCACTCTGCTTCACCAGCTTCTTCATTGACTACGAACGTCAACTGAAAGACTTGGAAGTTCTCTTCGGTTTTGCAGCAATACATGACATTTCTATTCTTGTTCATGATGTAAGCGGAATGGAAGAGAACTGGATCGGTGTTGATATTCTCCTTAACCGTATGCATTCGCAACCGCATTTCGCTGATCGATCCTGACCAGAAGACCGCAAAAAACTCTTTGAAGTTCAAGAATTCCATGTAGAGAAGTTCCCACTCAGCGCCGTTCACGTCAGAGAACTCGTGACTCTCCAGGAATTGACCTCGCATGTCGTACTGCGCCCATTTGAGTTTCGAGTAGACGAAGAACGCTTGGTTCAACAGAAAAACTCCACTGACATTGTCACTCTCGTCAAATGGATTGTTGATGATCCAGAACTCACTCGAAAGCATGTTGAGTAACACGCACTGGTTGTTGTTTGTGTAAGCGCCAGCCCACTTGTTGTCTCCACTCAAAACGATCTGCTGCATTATTCCCTCGATGCCTGGGTTGACGTCGCGTGTCAAATCAGAGGTTCCCAAGTCCCACGTGATGAAGCGAGTTGAGATGGAGATCATGTAACGTAGGTCGCTTGTAAGACAGAAACCAAAGACGGCAAACTGATGACCTTCGAGGGAATATTTCAAAGGTCCGCCTGGCGTGTGAAGACAATGATTCATTGGGATCAACGCAGAGTGCTTTGGACCGGAAACGTCGCAGGCAGCGAGCAGCATTTTGATGTTAGGATTGCCACCGATCTCGGGAAGCAATCGTCCAATCAACTGCGATGCTAACATGTCCGGATATTGTTGTAGAATCGCTCCGCCAAGTCTCAGAGCATCAGCGACTAAGTTGAGCTCGCGCTTCGCTTCCATCTCTTCAACGTTCATCGAGGCATCCTCGAAATCGGCTAAAACAGCCTGCAAAGGACAACTCGACAGCTTCGCGTGTAGCCAATCGTAGTTGAACAAAACGTATTTGTATAGATCGCTGAAGCGACTCGATCGAACGAGATGGAAAGGCAACTCGCCAAACTTTCGTAGATTGAAGCGACAGACTTTGCCTTCCTTGTTGTAGAACACCAGCGGCTGATCGGGGACCTTTCGATCTGCAATGCCTTCCTTGTCCGTCAAGTTGAAGCGATGCCTTTGGATCTCGGTGTACTTGAAAGGCTTCGCGATTCCGCCGCCCCAGATGCCGAGGTAGTAATCGGCAATCATCGAGTGGAAGTAGATCGCCATGTTCTTGTTCTTGAAGTATCTTTCCTTCGCTGTGTCTCGGAACTGCCTGTGGTACCAATTCATGACGTTGACTCCGTCAGCTTCTCGCTCGCTCAAGTAATTCGGCAAATCGTTTCTTATTCTCGTCCACAGCAGTGGAGGGATTCGACGAACCGGTGGCAAGTGATATTGGTAGACATCGTCGAGCACTTTGTCGTCAAGTGAAATCAAGTCCTCCAGCTCACTTTCTGACAACCCCGACTTGGACGCTGTGATGTAGGCAAGCGCGTGGAAGACTAACAGCCGACCGTGCTGGATCTCAACCCTCTCGAACAAGTTCATGATACTGTCCATGACGTTCGACGCCAGATGAGTATCCTGAGGCTTCGTGAAGCTTCTCCATCTGCAGATTTCGGCGAAAACGAGTTTCACGAAAATCGGCAACGAGCATTTGGCGATCGCATTTGACACCAATCGCCATTGGAAGTTCGCTAAAACGGAAAACTTGAGATTTGCATATAAACAACTTGGAATGGAACTTACACAAATCACGACAAGCTGTTTCCATCCACATCTTGATGACGTTCATCGCCAAATCTTCGCCGAGCGCTGTTATTTCGATGAAGTTCTCGGGCGAGTCGATCATTCTCTTCAGCAGATGATACTCTTGAGACACCTCAGGGTTGGCTTCCTCGTTCGCGCATGAAACGATGATCTTGCAATAGGGCGGCAATCGAGTAGGAAGCCACGAGATCTTGCTTGAATCTTGAGTGCCCGTCAATTGATCAACCGAATCCAGGAAGAGACAAAGTGGTTGGTTCTTGCTCGCGTAGGTCAGAAGCTGTTTAAAATGTGCTGTAAGTGGAACTAAGTCATCGGGAATCGTGTCGAAGGGAATCATAAAGTTGTAGGAGATTTGCTGACACATGCTGACGAGCGTAGGCGTGAGAGCGGAGGAGTCTGGCGTCGTACCGAGGAAGCGAATGATGCTGATCGGCTTGGCGCCTTTGAACCAAACGTCGAACGTCAAAGCTGCAGCCTTCGATAGCATTGAAGTCTTCCCACAACCTCCCTCGCCGAACAAGACCAGCGGCTTCTCTGATGGCCCCAGCATGTAATTCTCGATCAGTTCTAACGTATCTTGGCGTCCATAGAAGATTCTCACAGAGTTGTTGCACGCGTGGAGATGCTGAAGGATTTCCGTGACGATCACGCCTTGCGGCGATGAGTCTTCTTTACGCATCGCGCGATCCACGAGCTTGATGATGTTCTTGTAAAAGTGTCCGATGAAGTGATTCAAGTATTCCTCGTGCGTTTCCGTGTCGAGGCCCTCGCGGCCGATCCACTCAATCGTGTACTTCTGGAAGTTCGACTCTTCAATCTTGTTCGGCACGCGAACGTCTCGCAGATCCGACATGAGCTTCGCTGCTTCCGTGTCTAAACTTCGGTTGAGGATATCGACGAAGTTGGAAGCTTTCTTCAAGTTTTGCAAATTGATGTTGTTGATGTAGCGAACGTAAGCGAGCGTGTGGTTCTTCGTGTTCTTAACGTCTAGCAGTCCGTTGATGACTTCTCGCTCCGTCACAGACATGAAATAGTTGTGAGCTTCTTCCTTGTTGATCTTGCCTTGTGCGTAAAGCGAAGCCGCCCCTTTCCTCAGAAGCTTTTGCATTTTGTTTAACGTGTCCCACCAAATCGCTTGATCTTCAGCTTGAAGTTTCGGAACGCGTTTATTGATAAAGTTGACGAGAATGGATGAAATCGGCTGGAGAATCGACACGGGTGGCACCGCGTTCGAGTCTTTCTTGTACCACATGTCGAGCAGCGTGACATCGACACCATTCGAGTCGAGATCGTCACGAATCAGTTGCAGCTCAGACGACAGAATGTAAGTCGGAATGGGTCGATAGCCGTACTTCTGCCCTAGGAAGCTAATGAAGTTCGGGCCCATGCTCAAGCGCTGGCAATTCACCTGCGAAACGAATCTTTAGTCCTAGAACTTCATAACTGAATTTCATATTACAATTTCTCTCATGCAAAGCTCAGTCGTCATGTGATCGTCCGTCGCTTCGTCTCTCACGCCCCATCTCATGTCGACGACCTGCGAGGGTGAAAGTTTCAAAGTTTAAATGACAAAAGTGGAAAAGTTTGAAGCAATTTTGCTCTTTTGTCAGCCTAATTGCCGAGGTTTATGTTTCGTTAACAGAACAAGCCATAAACAACTCAAGAAGCGGTTTTATGCTCTGCACTATTAACGTGTCAAACTTCCCCAGCGAAATTTATGGCGCAGCACAGAAATTTGATTTGTTGACTCGCGACGGCTTCGATTTATTCAATTAAACCGGAACAAACTCGATCGGTTGTGTAATAAATTTCCCGGCTCGTTGCCAAGCTGCGCGCCTCCAAACACCCCGCAAGCATCGACAAACTGGCAATTGACAGCTGTAAAACGTTTCGACTGCCGTCGGCGATGGCGACGAGCGAAAATAGAATAACATCAACACCTGGTAACATTCCGCAGACATGAAGCCTCGACGGTTCAAGCACCCCCGACCATCGTCTTGGTGATGCAACTCGCAATTATGTAAAAATATTTTCTATTAATAACTTTTTTTAATTTGCCATTTTGTCGATAATCGGAAGAGATTTCACGATTTCGATGCGGCGTAATTGTTCGGCGCAATTTTAGCTTGTAAATTCAGAGTTCTCGTGACAGGCGGTGGAAGGAACGGAGCGTTGTTTAGTGTGAACGTTATCTGTTTAACCTTCTAGGTGATTCGAGTGAAGCGAATTGAAAGATTTTAAAGGAGAATCGAGTCGCGATTCAAAGATTTCGTGACTAAGAAGTGGAGGAAAGTTTTTGGAGAAAAGTGGGCGAAGTTCAAGGACGCGTTTGAGTGATCGATAAGCGAAACGCTCACCTGAAACTCCAGGCCGTGCTTCTCGCGACAGTAATCCTTGATCCTCGGGTAGCACTTCGCCATCAGATTGTTCCTCTCCATCAACGTATCTGAGGAGGTTGAAGGGTGTCAATGAGCTTTTCGCATCGAGAACTTATCAGAAGTTTACCTGTGAAGGTCGAGCTGGTGAAAATGCGAACGATTTTCGAGGCAACTGGCGGCAAGTTCTCCAAGCTGCCTTGGAAAATCGTGTCAACTGTGCGATCATCCATCGCGAATCGATAAACTGTCAATCACCAATAAAGTTTTTCTTATTGAGTCAACACTTGAGCTTTTAGTTTTTCCTTCTGGTTGGGTCGAGAGCTGAAAGAAAACTGAATTTTCCGACTGAGTTTTCTGACGGTTTTCTTGGAAAAAGTTTCCAAAATTTCCCATCAGGGCTTTTCATCTCGAGACTTCAGACTGATGTGGCTTCCTTTTCGACGTAAACTTTTTCTGTCGAACGCCTGACGAATTTCCCAAGTTTAATCGATGAGATTATCACGGCAACAGATCGCGCGTTTGTTATTTCCAGTCGCGTTTGTTGATGAAACTGTTGAATGCGAAGACCACGTTGCACTTCCAAACGCCGTTTCCATGGAATGCTTGCGAACTTTACGACGTGTCACTGTTTATAGGTCGATCGTGTTTGCTTTCCAAAACCGATTTTCCTATTGAGACATAAATCATCGGATCAATTTATGGTCGGAAAATGCTTGGTGGTGTTTCGGGAAATAAATCACTGTCGGTGGATGGAATTTATAGTTCTATAGCGAATATAAAGAAATGAAAATTTACGGGAGAATGTGGGATGGAAAATTCGTATCGGAAACGGAAATTCAGAAGGAAAATTTGGCTTTGAAATCCGATTGTACAAATTTCCTCACGCGCTTTTCATTCAATTTTTAACGGAAATTTAATTTTAAGGTTTCGAATTCGAATTCGCCGTTATTTTTGTTTAGGAAATAACTTTCATCGCGAATTTCAGTCGACCGTCTGAGCTTGAAGTGACAAGTTGCAAGATAAAACTTTGCCAATCAGTCTTTGTCAGTTTACCAAGTTTATCAACCACAACAATTTGAAGCACACGGAGACTCAAGTTAATCCTCAAACAATTGAATAATCTCATCAAAATGGAGAACGTCAAGAACTTCAACAATTTGAAGCATTTGGGGCCTCAGAATCATTGTAAGAAAATCCGTCACACTAAGTCTTGAAGCAGTCGAGTCATCCCTATCGATTTCCAGGCAAAGCTCTGTTCCAGAACTCAGCAGAAACTGGAGGCTTCGCCGTTAACAGCAACGCACCCAAGCAAGATCCAGTTACAAGCAGCGAAATATTCTCGCGCAAGGTTTTCGTCGGCGGCTTACCGCCAGACATCGACGCAGGCAAGTCATGAGATATGTATTTATGGAGCTCAAAGATCCAGCAAAAGCTAACTAGATTTAAGATGATCAACAAAATTCTAATTGCACTCTCGTTCACAGGAAGCATCGCGATGTCATTCAGCCATTTCGGCCCGCTGTCCGTTGACTGGCCGCACAAGTCTCAGTCGCATTCGCCATTTCCACCGAAAGGTTACGCTTTCCTAATCTTCGAAGTGAGTCGCGGCCTTGAAAGTTCAATGACCTTTCAGCTGAGAGTTCATTGACCTCACCACCACAGTTGACTGAAAATGACCAATGAAATTCTCTTCAATCTTTGCAGAACGGAATTTCTGTCAATAATCTGCTGATGAATTGCTTCCTCGACGATGGAAAATATTACATTCCGATAACTTCGCCGTCCATCGTTAACAAACTCGTTCAAATTCGCCCGTGGTGCTTGAAGGATGCAGATTACGTCTTGGATCCGTCGATCGTGATTGACCCGCGCCTGACAGTCTTCGTTGGAGGGGTTCCTCGTCCGTTGAGAGCTGGTAAGCTGAAGCTTACGCTGTTGTTTCTAGTCGTAATCATCTGTTACCTCAGTCGAGTTGGCAGAAGTCATGCAGGAAAAGTATCAAGGCGTTTGCTATTCTGGAATCGACACAGATCAAGAACTGAAATATCCAAAGGTAAAACTGATCGAGCTGTATGCGCCAGATTCCCTAAACAAAGATTCATCTTCCAGGGCGCTGGTCGCGTGACTTTCTCGGATCGCCAGAGCTATATAGCCGCGATCTCAAATCGCTTCATCCAGCTGCAGCTCGAAGACATTGACAAGCGCATCGAGATCAAGCCGTTCGTTATGTGCGGTCAGATTTGCGACGAGTGCTGCGGGACACGCTCGAATGGTCAGCTAGCCTCGTATTTCTGTGCACACTTTGATTGCCTTCGAGTGAGTAACTGACAGTTCTTCATATGAACCATTTCTGTGATTGCTTATTCCAATCAGTACTTCTGCAACGTCTGCTGGCCCGCTGTTCATTCTCAACCGGGCTACTGCTTCCACAAGCCACTGGTTAAAGAAGGAAACCTTCGTCCGCGCACCGTTCCATTCAGAAGCCGCTAATCTTCCAACGCACATCAGAGACAAGCAGTCTCGTTCATCGTCAAAAGCCATCGAGAAATATTTCCAATCTCAATAATTTATTTATTTTCAAAGAAGTCATTTTTATTTGCGCGATAGGGCGCTGCATGAAATTTACATTAAACTGTTATTGTCTTGAATTTTTGTAATAAAAATTGTTGAAGGAAAATCAAATTTTGCTTTGTTGAATTTTCTTGTTTAAAAATTTAACGGTCGCAAGAAATTCAAACTTGAATTCGTTCCGTAAAATTTTGTTGACAAAAAGTTGGAATAAGAAATTGAAGAAAACTAAGTTTAAGCAACAAACAAACAGCGGAAATCAGCACAAACTTAGCCAGCGTTTTTCCTAACAATCTCGAGGTGACCGTGAAAGAAAGCGCTTGAAGTGAATTCCTGTCAAAGTCTAAACTTTGTCCATTGAAATTTCAGCCATGGCAAATATTTTGATTCAGGAGATTGAAGCTGTTGAGGAGAACTACCAAAGCACGTTCAGATCGATCCTGCAGAACGATGCAAAGTTGGAGGATGTCTGCGATCAGCACGCTGCAGTCTTGGAGAAAAGAATTGTTCATCACGATCGAGAGATTGAAAGAATCTGCCGCGACTATCAAGGCTTCATCGACAGCATCCGAGAGCTCCTACAAGTGCGCACTCAGACTAAGAACCTGAACGACGAAGTTATCAGCTTGAATGGAGCATTGAACGAGGCCAACCAAGGGCTGATCAAGAAAGGCTTCGATTTGCTGGAAGCTCGAAAAGTCGAGTCGAACATCGCTTGCACAATCGAAACACTTTCAGTGTGCATGCCGGTCTTAGACTGCTACTCGAAGCTACTGAAGCAGGTCAGCGAGAAGCGTTACTATCCAGCTTTAAAGACATTAGAAGTTCTCGAAAGCGAACATCTGCCGAAAGTTTCGAGCTATCGATTCGCCACGACGATGAAAGAAAACATTCCAAAACTGAAAAAGGAAATCAAATCGCTTGAGGACTTTTGTGAATTCCTCCAGAAGGTACGAGACTACTCGCCGCACATTGGAGAGCGAGCCTTGAGACACACGAAGGAGACCCAGAAGCGAAGCCTCGCGACAGTTATCGAAGAGCATAGCGCAAAGATCTGTGAAGAATATTCAATCGACGATGACGATTTATGCGCTCAAGACATGATTGATTTCTCCCCGATCTACCGTTGCCTTCATATCTACACCGTGCTCGATGACAAAGAATATTTCGCAAAGTATTATCAGCAGCAACGTCGAGATCAGTCGAAGCTCGTCCTACAAGCGCCGCAAGCGATGCACGACAACTTGGAAGCTTACAAAAAGTACATTTACTCAATCGTCGGCTTCTTTGTGGTCGAAGATCATGTGATGAACACGACGGGAGGCGAGATCGTCACACGGAATTACTTGGAAGATTTATGGACTTCGTCGCTGGCGAAAGCCATCAACGTTCTTAGCATGAGTTCGTCGTCATGCACCGACCCGAATATTCTCTTGCGCATCAAAAATTTGATCATGTTGAGCATTACAACGCTCAAGTATCATGGCTACACAGTCACCCAGCTTTTCGACTTCCTTCTTGAGCTGAGAGATCACTACAACGAAGTTCTTTTGCAACGTTGGGTCATCGAGTTCCGCGACATCCTCGACAACTGCGACTTTCTGCCTTTGGAGACCAACACGGCTGAGGAATATGAAAGCGTTCTCGAGCGTTTTCCCTTTCATTCGGAGCAACTGGAGCAGCAACCATTCCCGAAGCTTTTCCCTTTCTCTAAAATGGTTCCAGAAGTTTACCAGCAAGCGATGGAGTTCATGTATGCCTGTATGAAGTTCAGTGAAGAGCTCACGCTGTCGCCAAACGAAGTTGCGACAATGGTGAGAAAAGCTGCGAACCTTCTGCTCACCAGAAGCTTCAGTGGCTGCTTGTCGCTCGTGTTCAAGTCGCCTGGATCGAGTCTTGCACTTCAACAAGTCATTCAAATCATCATCGACACGCAATATCTGGAGAAAGCCGGCCCGTTCCTCGAGGAGTTCGTGTGCAAGATGACGAGCACTCAAAGTCAACAGCAAGCGCCAAGCATGGCAATGTTCCAAGTGGCGAGAGCGGAGGCCGAAGATCAAGTATCGGTGAAGCTTTGCGCCAAGCTTGACGAGTTTTTCGAAGAACTTGAAAGCTACGATTGGCTGCTAGCTGAACCGATTGGACATGCGTCGCCGTTCATCACCGATTTAATCTCGTTCCTTCAAAGTACTTTCCAGAGCTTCTCATCGATGTTGCCGAACGTTGCGCAAGCTGCTTGCAAGAAAGCTTGCGAGCACATTGCGAACTCGATTCACAAACTTTTACTCAGTGACGACGTCAAGCAGATCACAGTCGGTGCAATCCAACAGATTAGTTTGGACCTGATGCAGTGTGAACTGTTCGCGGCTTCAGATCCAGTGCCCGGACTGAAGGAGGGAGAGCTCTCGAAATATTTCTCCGAGATTCGTCAACTTCTCGACCTTCTGATCCTAGAGGAATGGTCGACGTACCTGCACGACTACGGCAAGAATGAAAATCGGTACTCCCTGGTCGCGCCCTCGACGATCATCATCATTCTGGAGAAGATTCGAGAAGCTGAGAAGAAAAACATGTTCACAGTGCTGAAGAAGTCCGAGCGTGACAAGAAGAAGCTTCTCGAGACAGTTCTGAAGCAGCTGAAGCAGTTGGCCGAGCGATAGATTGCAATTCAGTTTCATCTGTTTTAACAAAAATGCAAACTGAAGCTCAGAATCAAAATACAAATGGAAATATATTCGATCAATAAAGAAGTAAACAGCTTTAATAAGCCAACCAACGATAAAGTCGTACTAGGGAAAGGCATCGACAAACTCGTCCTTGCACTTTCCAATCGTGATCGTTTCAAACTTTATGCACACAGGCTTTATTTTTTATCAGCAGCAAGAGCTACAAATTTTAAAATTTTGGCGAACATTGAAGCTGCAATCTGAAGAGTTGAGTTTTAAATTACTTAAACCTGAACTTTCTTTATAAAATAAAATTCTGAACGCGAAGAACTTCCAGCCGATCGATCCGATTTACATATTACAGATTTTTTTTTTGATTAAAACCATCGACGGTTGCTTCATGATTGCAGAGTTGGCTGAGGAAGTTAAGTTAACTTAGTTAACTGCAGTTCGCCTGCAATCGATGGAGGGACAGAAAGTGCAATGGCATTGTGAGTTGGCAACCAGTTGCTATCGTCGTGACGGAGATTTGCACTTTAATCAAAGCTAATCATCGAGAGAGACAAATTGCCGAGGAAAGTTTCGAATGGAGAAAAGTTATCGGCGTTGGCGAGTTATGCAAGTCGCGCCTTTGCTTCATCGCAAGCAAGCGAGATCGGAGCTTAGAACTCGAACGTTGCGCAAAGCGATTTCGGGACTTGAGAATCGATGGAATTACGCAGCGCGTGTCGCAATTGTGATTCTCGTTTTTGGGTCACTCGAGCTCACAGTTCGCTCGCGATTGTTTTCGAGAAGTTTTAATTGCGGGAAACGTTTGATGGCTTTTCAGCTTCTCTCCCATAAACTGACCCATTTCCCCCCAAGCTGCATGGACATCAAAGTCTCTGAGCTCAAGTAAGTTTTCGCTCATATTTTACGACGTTCGATGCACCAACTGGCGACTCGAGGTTCCCGAACAAAGAAGCTCAAAGTTGCGCAAGATTCGGTTTGACCTGAATTCGATTAATCGATTTTGAAGTTGCTGCGATGACGACGCTGCGTCCGAATTCGCTGGTCAGTAATCGCGTCCAACGATGATGATAAATTTCAATCAAGTCAATCGAAACGTTCTAAGCAAATTCATTTGTCATTCTTTGTTTTAAAAAAGTTTAAAGTGTCGTTGATGCAAAAAGAAGTAGACAGTCCATGCATGATACGAGATTGTTCATCAGGAGTCGAACCTTTTCACAATTCTTCTTATCATTCACATCAAAGCTTTTCCAAGCTCAAGACTTTCTGTTTTCCAGTGAGCTCACAAAACTCCAATCAAAGTGAATCATCGCGCATGGAAATGTCTAGACTCGAATTCCACTCGACTCAACTTTGGAAATGAAAATCTTGCACCGAAAATAGAAATGAAAACTCAACGAGATTTCCACAACAGCTGACTCGAAGTGCCGCGAGAATCTTCGCTTCAAGTTCCATCGGCGAAATGAATCTCAGTCAATTTAGCCGTTCGATTGACACTCAAGCTCAGGCAGCAAACATTAAACAAACAGCGCAAGTCAGTCGGCGGCCAATTATGGAACGCGCCCGCCGAAGTCTTCGCAGATCGCGCGGCTGATTATGCAAAGCAGCTCGTTCGAGTGACAACGAAATCGTTTGCAACTCGCGATGCAATTGACTGCAGCTCAATTAAGACGCGGAAGGAAGAAACCGCTCGCCGCATGGTCTCTTGTCGCGTCCACGTGCGATGCCAGAAAATCTGACTCGATCGCTTTCGTTCTCGGATTTCTCAAAGCGTTTCTTTGAGTCGTAAATCAATCAACTGAAATGCTGAACGAGAAAATCTCGGCGAGTCTCGCAGTGATAACAACAACCTCGTCTTGAGCTGCTTATGTAACGGCGAGCCATGCAAACGAGGCTTGTGAAAGTCTTCGGCTGCAGAGGCCACTCGAGACGCCCAGAGGTGTTGCCGCTAATTGCCCACAGTCAGCTCGAGACTCTTCAATTAACTTAATTAACTCAAATCCCTGCGTGACTCAACGCACTTCGTCAATTGAGAATTCTCTCTCTCCCTTTGGTTTACAGAATTGGCGACGAATTTTCATTTCCGGCTCACCACTTGAACGTCCAACGAGTTCGCGCACTTTTCTTCGAAACACAAAATGTTTTGCAACTTATTCTGATTCATGAGGTGATTGCACACTCAAGAAAGTGCGCAAGCTTCTGTCAGCAAAACGTGAACGATGATAAAATTGCTGACAATAATAAGAGCTAGCAAGGATGAGTAATTCGTAATGAATTTTCTGTGCGATCGTTGAGTTATTCGTGGAACTATGAACTATTTTCTTTACGAAATTTGTGTTTTGCTTTGTAGCTAGGAAAACCAATAAGGACCAAACAAATTACTACCTGAGGTCTCCAGCTTTTGATCATCCAAAGATTTTCCTCACAAGTTTCACGAGCAATAATCGACAGCGACAAGCCGGCGTAACATTATGTGGTGGTTGGATCAACTGATGAATAAATTTCGGCGACGAGAATGAAGCTGTCGGAATATAAGAGAGAACAAGAAATAGGAACACTTTATCTGCTCATCATAGAATACAATTCGTAGTCTCAGATGCCTGCAGAACAAAGTGTCATTGAAAAACAAAAACATGCTGCCAACACGTGCGGCTCGTTGATCAATCTTAAAAAAATAAATCCTGATATTAAGGAACCCGCCAAAGACCTCAGCCTTGCCAGCTAGATAAACAGACTTTCGGTGCTTTCAGTTCGCAACTTAGTTAAATTACAAATAGTGAAAGTGTGATAAACATCAACGTGCGTAAGTTGAGAACAGTATAAATAAGGTTACGAAAATGCGCAGAACTCAGTTCTCTCTAATCATTAGTCGAGATGAATAAACTTCAATTAGTTATTTTCACCTGCTGTGTTGTCTTGGCAGCAGCGATTGTGAGCTCATCAACAGCTTTCAGACTTTGGATCTGAATATATTTTTTCTTCAGGATCGCAAGGTGCTTCCAACTTGTTTTCCACTCGATGAGTACGACGTGGTAACACCAGAAGGTTATCAACTGTCAATCTTTCGACTGAACAATTATGGAGCAAGTCTTCTAATGAAAAACGAATCAGTTGCGTTAGCTCACGGAATTATGGGAAACTCAAACGGCTTTATTTATCTGCAAAACGATAGCATCGCTTGTATATTGGCATATGAAGGTAAGAGAGACATTGGCAGATATCAAACGAAACTCTGACTAAACTACATCAGGCTATGACGTGTGGCTGCTGAACTTCCGAGGCAACGACTTCGGAGATACAAATATCAATCCCGCGATTTCTTCGAACCCGCAAAAGCTTTGGGACTTTGAGTTTCAAAATATTGGTAAGATAAACCAGCTGAAAAGGATCAAAAGGCTTTCAATTAGTTATGCTGTGAATGAATCTTTGAATCTCCATTTCCCAAACAGGAGCGATTGATATGCCTGCACTAGTTGACTTTATTCTGGTCCAAGCTTTACGTGATCAACTGCATTTTGTATGTCATTCTGCGGGTTGCACTATTGGAATAGTCATGCTGACTGAAAATCCCGCGTACAATTTGAAAGTTAAATCATTCAACGCCATGGGTAAGTTAGCTCTTAAATTTCAGAAACTTAACATGAGTCTTATCCTGACTTGCTAGCACCGGCCGTTTTCCTGGGACAATCTGAGAATAAACAAGCGCAAGCAAGTGCAATCTGGGTGAATCAATTGTATGCTAGCGACTATTTCAATTGGGCAGGCATCTACAAGATCGAAAGCGATGATGACCTTATGGACCTTCTGGGATTAAAAAGCTTTCGAGAAGAATGTCTGGCCAAAACAAACTGCAGCAAGATCTGTAGTGTGGCCTTCTTCCTTATCCACGGCTTAAACCTCACGGAAACCGATTGCACAATTAGTGAAAGCGATCTTGACTACATTGATTCAAGTGAGTAGAACAAGTCATTTGAAAGGCATAGAATTTATTTCCTAATTTCTAGCTGCGTCACTGAAAATGTTCATTCATTTTGCTCAATTATACGCTCAACTATTGACAAACGACTTCCGAAAATTTGATTATGGTTGGTGGGAGAATCTGTTCAAATACGGATCGCTTATACCTTCGAAGTATAATTTGAGTCTCGTGCGAGTTTTCGTTCACGTGTTCCACGCAGCAAACGACCAACTGATAACCGAGAAAAATATTGACAAACTTGTTCTTGCCCTTCCCAGTGCTGACAAGACGGTTGTGGCAAATTTGACGCACACGGACTTTGCTGTTTCGCCGGCGGCAAGGGATACATATTTGCAAATTTTGGCGAACATTGCAAACAGCTAAACCAATTTCCTCGCAAACTGTTGGATGCAATCAATGAATTTCCTCAATAATAAAACGTCTGGCTCCATTTCTTTCATATTTTGTTGTGGACTTTTTGTTCAATTGTACGTTGAACTTTCGGAGTTTAGTTAGGATATATTGACATTGCTTCCAAGGGTTCCTAGCTGTTGTTATCCTGAGCTATGAAATCCTTTAATCTAAATCTTATTAGTCAATCTAGATGAACTTCCCAAACCTCTCGACAGCTTCAAACATTCCTGGTCGCTTTAAAATCAATAAGTTCAACGTAGCCAAAATCTTTTTTCCTCAACGTGCATTCAATTTCAGAGATCAACGACGACTTTGATGAATCGCATTCAAAGATTTCGTAACAAGATCGAGCGATACTTTCACTTAATCGTCGATCTAACGAAATGCAGAGCAAAGCGACAAAGCTCGGGCGTAATTAGTGGATTGCGCAGCTCTGACACAATTCCATTGTTTGTTCTCTGAAATTTACAGCAGAAAGTTCCCTAAGCTCACAGACGATTCGTCGCCAATCTAGGCTGAGCTTTGTGCAGTTGCCGTCGCCGAAAAGCGTCCGCGATTCCGTTTGCGTAATTTCCATTCCTCGTTCGCGTACACGCAACGATTCATTAATCATGCGAGTTGATCTTATCGGCTGTTGAGGGCTTGTCGCTCCCTCTGAGCTCCAAACATGCGATCCGATAACGATCGACTTGATTTGTTTTCGATTTAAGCTGCGGATTTATCATGAAAGGGAAACAACGATTGCGCAATTTCACAGCGCAGAATCAGAAGAGATCGCCGCACGCCAACGCTCAAACTTTCCCCAGAAGCTTTGCCGAAGCTTACAGCAGTTGGGTTTAACGATGATTGAGCTCAGCGTAATCGGATTTTGCATGTTATGTCGTCTTTGTGGTCGCCCATCGACAGCAATCCATTAGCCGATCGCAGCCTCGCGTAACTTCCTCTTCGCATTGTCGATTTCGATTCATTGGTCGACGCTCGCTTTGTTGCACAAGACAATCCGCGCAAAAGCTCTTCATCATCGAAACTAATTCGCCCGTCATGTTTCACGTCGTTCAGAACGAGCCAATTTCACTTTTGCTTCGTGTTGCGGGCAGAAGAACCGCGGAATTGAATTACGCCGATGTTCGGCATTTCCATTGTTCCCCGATCGGAATTCTCGCCAATGATTTTCTCCATTGTGTGTCCGAGTTTCGTGGGTCAGCCACAGAGCCGCTCATGGACTCAAACTTTCGCTTTTCTCGATGTCGAAGGTTTCAGCGGACAATTAACAATAACAGATTAATTTCTCCATCTCATTCGTGTCGGTCTTGTCTTGTATGACTTGAAACAATTATTTAATGATCTGGTGAATTGCAATCGTCACGAGAGGAAATGCTTTGGATCGCTGGCAAGAAAGTTCTTCGATTGGGGGAGAGTTGAAATGTCTAGCAGATTGCCAAAACTTTCCTCAGCCTTGGCTATGGCTGGCGAGCATGGAAGATTGCGGATTCGACGACTCAATTCGTTCTGCGGAACTGAATATTGTCTGCCATTCCTCACGCCATCGTCAGTCAGAGTTCTGAACGTGCGCAAACGGACGTACGCTTGAATCAGAATCTGGGTTAGCAGCTTGGGAGACTTTCAGTTTTGCCGAGGCATCAAAAGTCATGAAGCGATGATTGCGATCCAGAAAGTAAAACTGCATGAAACGTGAGTTTTATCGTTTCGCTGTGACCCAATTCCATCATCTCTCGAGCTGCACTTGCGGAGATTTCTTTCCTGGACGGAATCGACACGCAGTCGCTGGCGTTGCATCATAAATTTGAACATCTTTCGATCGCAATCATCGTTTGTTCGACGAGGCGACAGTCTGGTTTCGCTGCTAATTCAGATGTCGAAGCGCAGAGACAACAGAAATGAGTGAAATTGGTTTCAATCATCAACGGCATGAGTGAACAAGCGGCAAAGCTGGCAACAACGCCTCTGGAATTTCCTCAATCTTCTCACGTTGCTCGTTCAGTCTCGTATGAATCACTCTGCCGTTCGCCTCGCGTTACATTCGTTGCCGGAGTGTTTGTTCGGTCTCAATCCATGCTGATGAGGAAAAAAATCGGAAAGAAATCTCGCATCGATTAGGATAAAAAATCTTCCGCGAAAGCCTCGATTAAGGTGAATCTCGGTGAAGAACCGCATCGAGTTTATTGGAATCGGGCGTCCGAGTTCAATTGATTTAGCCGAAAAGAGAAATTTCTGAGTGCGACGAATTGGTTTAGCCGCTCGATTAAAACTTGTGAGGTCTGGGCGACATTTCGGTCCTTCAATCGTATTGCATCGCGTCGAGCATTGGATCACTCGCTCGCTTAGTTTGTTGATGAGTGCGTGTGTGGTTCATCGAACTTCGTTCAAAAGTCGAAATCGATTAAATTAATTTGTTGAATTTTACGTTCCATTCGGTTGTGTTAATTCGAATGCTAATAGTCTCAGTTGAGATATTCACGATTTTATCGCCGATTGAGCGAACGAAAGGAGAAACAACTCAGGAAATTTATGACAACTCAAGGAGACATTCTCGCCAGTCGTTGACACGTTTCTACTGCACTGAGACGAGCAGACGACGAGCGTTCAAGTGGTGAGCCGGAAATGAAAATTCGTCGCCAATTCTGTAAACCAAAGGGAAAGAGAGAACTCTCAATTGACGAAGTGCGTTGAGTCACGCAGGGATTTGAGTTAATTAAGTTAATTGAAGAGTCTCGAGCTGGCTGTGGGCAATTAGCGGCAACACCTCTGGGCGTCTCGAGTGGCCTCTGCAGCCGAAGACTTTCACAAGCCTCGTTTGCATGGCTCGCCGTTACATAAGCAGCTCAAGACGAGGTTGTTGTTATCACTGCAAGACTCGCCGAGATTTTCTCGTTCAGCATTTCAGTTGATTGATTTACGACTCAAAGAAACGCTTTGAGAAATCCGAGAACGAAAGCGATCGAGTCAGATTTTCTGGCATCGCACGTGGACGCGACAAGAGACCATGCGGCGAGCGGTTTCTTCCTTCCGCGTCTTAATTGAGCTGCAGTCAATTGCATCGCGAGTTGCAAACGATTTCGTTGTCACTCGAACGAGCTGCTTTGCATAATCAGCCGCGCGATCTGCAAAGACTTCGGCGGGCGCGATCCATAATTGGCCGCCGACTGACTTGCGCTGTTTGTTTAATGTTTGCTGCCTGAGCTTGACTGTCAATCGAACGGCTAAATTGACTGAGATTCATTTCGCCGATGGAACTTGAAGCGAAGATTCCCGCGGCACTTCGAGTCAGCTGTTGTGGAAATCTCGTTGAGTTTTCATTTCTATTTTCGGTGCAAGATTTTCATTTCCAAAGTTGAGTCGAGTGGAATTCGAGTCTAGACATTTCCATGCGCGATGATTCACTTTGATTGGAGTTTTGTGAGCTCACTGGAAAATAGAAAATGCGAATTTGGCAAAGCTTTGATGTGAATCATAAGTAGAATTGTAAGGGTTCGATTCCTGATGAACAATCTCTCCGTAACCTGACTGTCCAAAATTTCTTTTTGCATCAACGACACTTTAAACTTTTCTTAAACAAATGAATTTGCTTAGAACGTTTCGATTGACTTGATTGAAATTTATCGCCATCGTTGGACGCGATTACTGACCACCGAATTCGGACGCAGCGTCGTCATCGCAACTTCAAAATCGATTAATCGAATTCAGGTCAAACCGAATCTTGCGCAACTTTGAGCTTCTTTGTTCGGGAACCTCGAGTCGCCAGTTGGTGCATCGAACGTCGTAAAATATGAGCGAAAACTTACTTGAGCTCAGAGACTTTGATGTCCATGCAGCTTGGGGGGAAATGGGTCAGTTTATGGGAGAGAAGCTGAAAAGCCATCAAACATTTCCCGCAATTAAAACTTCTCGAAAACAATCGCGAGCGAACTGTGAGCTCGAGTGACCCAAAAACGAGAATCACAATTGCGACACGCGCTGCGTAATTCCATCGATTCTCAAGTCCCGAAATCGCTTTGCGCAACGTTCGAGTTCTAAGCTCCGATCTCGCTTGCTTGCGATGAAGCAAAGGCGCGACTTGCATAACTCGCCAACGCCGATAACTTTTCTCCATTCGAAACTTTCCTCGGCAATTTGTCTCTCTCGATGATTAGCTTTGATTAAAGTGCAAATCTCCGTCACGACGATAGCAACTGGTTGCCAACTCACAATGCCATTGCACTTTCTGTCCCTCCATCGATTGCAGGCGAACTGCAATTAACTTCCTCAGCCAACTCTGAAATCATAAAGCAACCGTCGATGGTTTTAATCAAAAGTAAATCTTTATTATGGATATCGAGTCGGGAGTTCGAGGCTCGAAAAAATAAAAGAAAATCTTAAGATGAAATAAAAAGAATAAGATAACACCTTTCTTGCTATGCATCGTCCGGGAATCGAACCCGGGGCTCCCGCGTGGCAGGCGAGAATTATACCACTAAACCAACGATGCTCATGTAAGGTTGGTGGCAGCGAGAGCTTCTGATCATCTTCCAATCAAATGCTCCATGTTTGATCAGGGAAATCTCGCAATGAGTTTCCAATCGGAACAAATTTACATTTCTCTCAAGAAGTCTTCGCTTATGATGCGATGATGAGAACCAGACGCAACCTCAAGGACTCAGCTCGACCGTGCAAAGTTCTTCGCAAATTACAGTTTCTCAAGTCAACAGCGTTTCGATCGCCACGAGATCATGGAAGTTTATTGCCGATTTAATCGATCGCCGCTCGTTGTTTCTTCCTGCTTCGCATCGATCATTCACCGAGTTGATTAGACGGTAACAAAGAAAACAGCTTCGAGGTTCAATCGCTCGACCATTGGGAGCGGGAAGAGAAACCAAAGTTCGTTCAACAAGTTGCTGCAGTTAACGTCTCGCGGTTGCAAATTAAATAACTCGATGCATCGACGATTAATCAAAGCGGTCGCTAACTTTGTGGCTTTCGCGTGCATGAAACTGACTCGACTCTCGATTGACAAGCTTTAACCGAAACCTTGATTCAAGTTTAAGGCAGTTCAAGTTCCACTTCTTCGACCGCCAAGTCGTCGTTGAGTCGAAGAAAAACTCGTGATGGCGTTCCAAGAGACACCAGATGACCTTTTCGACGATAAGACTCGAGAACATGCAACAGTGCTTAGAAGCATGTGAATCGTTGCCATATCAGAAATTAGCCGCGAAGAGACTCAAACTCATCAGACAATGAAATGAAAAACTCTGGAAACTCTCGGCGGAATTTGTGTCACAGTTTTCATTCCGCTTTGCCGTTGTTGTTTAATGATGTAGTAAAACTGAGTCGACAATCGAGCCAGAACAAAAGAGATTGAAGCGTTGCGGGTTGTTTAATAAAGTAATGAGGATCGAGCGAGGGACTCGGCGGGGATCTTGCAACTTTTAGGCTGTAGAATGACGTGGATTTGACTTGACAGCTAACTGAACCTTGCTTGTTACTAAGTCCAGTTCTAGCCCAGTTGCATTTCGAAGGCGATCCCAAGTTTACTGGGAAGCAGAGCTCGGTTACGTAGCCCTTGAATGTGCCTTTCTTCTGAACATGAGACGGAAACCTCCAGCGAGCGAGTTAACGGTTTGAAGCAGACGAAACAAGAGGGAAAAGAGAAGAGAAGGGGCCGAATGGAAGCGATGGAACTCGACGAAAATGATCTCAAAAGTCGTTGCATCTTCCATGCTGAGACACACCAAACCCCAAACCACTTAGCCATCGATAACTCGGTGCCATCACTGTTCCATACCCACGTCACTGGACTCTCATGCTCGCTCGTGTTTCTCTATTCTCGTTTCAGTCGAGTCTGAACCTTCATGTCGATTGTTTCGCTGTTCGCGTTTATTCGGGTTGAAATATTTTGTGAGCTTCTGAAAGAATCGTAGACGCTGGAATCTCTGGAACCAGCAGACAATCCCGTGATAAGAAAGAGTTGTGAACAAGAGCAGAGCAGTGAAGCGAAAGTTGCCGACAATTAAAAAGCGTTTAACATGCGATTACTCAGCGCCAACTGATAAACTCCAACGACCCGAGACTTGCAAACAGACTCGTGAAAGTTTACAAGGTGATAATTTAATTCTCTGCAAATCTTTGTTCGATTCCGTGTGAGCATTCGCGGAAAAAGTCAGCGGAGCCATCAAATGAAGAAAGTTATCGGCTCACAAAAAAAAGTCTCGACTGCAAAAAACCGAAGGCATCGGAAAGAGAAAGGTCGGCCAAGGGGAATTGGCAGGCAATCAGAGGAGCTTTTAAAGCGGAACCTCAGAGCCTTTTAAGAAGGTTTCATGATTGGAATCAATAAGGAGATGTGGGAGGTTGGGGGAGTCGACTGAGTCAGACCGAACGTGGTCAAAGTGATTAACGAAACTCGTTGAAAAGTGTAACACGTGTGCGGTTTGACAAAAAGTTAAGGAGGTTTTTCTCTAATGGTTTAGTCGCTAGTCGGCGACGTTCATTGATAAAAAGTTTCCAGTAAATCGCAGCACAAAAATAGAAACCTAAATTCCTTAATTGACGTTTTGAGTTCACTCGTGCAGCGCAAGAACGAAAATCCATCGGGGCTAAGTGAAATGATTTTGAATTTTCCCGAGTGCGGACGGAAACATTGTTATGTAAATTGCTGGCGAGTTTGTTTTTGCTGACGCCGATTGAGCCAAACACTCAAGTCTGATTGCCTTATTAAGTCCGTCGGTCGAGACCTTCAATTGGATCAAACGTTTCGCAAATCAAGTGTGAGGTCATTGGAAGGAACAAAGCCAAATCTCTGCTCGTCGAGTGAAATGTAGGAAAACAAACAAAGAAAGAGCCAATTGAATGGCTGTGAGAACAGGTTCTGGCTGCTCGCTCCGCAAAGTACGAACGAGAACGTGCAGAAAGAACGGAAAGCACTCGCGCTCGCTCCATGTCCAACGTCACCCAGATTCGAGCAATCAGTTCGAGTTGGCAAACGAGAGGAAAGAAGCGTTAGTCGCAACAGGTTTAGCGATTTGCGAGCTCCAAACAAAGAAGAAGACGCCAAGCTGATGGAAGGTTTAGAGCTCTCGCAAAGGCTCAAACAATCGCCCACACTCGGGCGCACGTTCCATTTATGTTTATTCGGCGCATTGTTGGAATACTTCGCTCCGCACACTAATCGACTTGTAATTAATGTGAGACGGCGCGTTATTCAATTGAAGATCCACGAGATTTTCCCGCGTTGCTGAGCGGCGGATTAAGTGCGAGGAACGAAGTGTGAAATTTTTCAATCAAGCAAAACCAATAGCGAACAAAGCGGGAGCTTCATCGTCTTCACTTCATCGGATTATCGCCTAATGACTCATTAAAGTGAAACACGAAACGGCGCAAAGAACATTTGGCAAAGCGAGGAAATCCAATAATGATAAAGGCCGAGCCTCGAATGTCTTACGAGCCGATGAACATGCAAAGCCTAATCAAGTCGAGAGATTAGACTGTGAGGTTTTCGTTTGTTCATCGTTTGAGGAACAAGAAAAATCGTTTTTAGGGCGTGGGCAAATTACTTCGTTGTTATGCAAAGAGGTTTGTTGGCCGATTGTTCGAGATCTTCATCGCCCATATGTCACACACGCTTGCCTGCTCAATCGCTCGTCGCCTCGCAAGGAACCGTTCGCTGAACGGGAAAAACGCGCCGCATGGTGCCTTTGACATTGAACTTCTTGCTCTGCGCTTGGCATTTCAGTTCACCGACTCACCCAAAAACGGAGCCGAAGATTAATTTCGTAACTTTGTTTCCTATGCCGTTGCAGTTAACATCGATTCAGACTAAACCCCAGCTTGGCCTTCAATCATTTGTGAATCAGCGAAACGAAACTCCGTCAAGATTCCGTCGATAATCAAAAATCCCGGCAGCAAGAAGATGGCCGGCACGGGAGAGGTGATGATTCAGCTGTTCTCTTGCTGCATCCAACAGCAGCCGAGCCCGACCCGCAGACGTCACCAGCGCTTACGAATTGATCGGTCGATGATCGGCAACCCCACAAACTTCGTTCACACAGGTTTGTCGTTAACTGGTTCTCCTCTTTAACTGTTGCTTCATCTCTCAATCGCCCGCAGGTCACATTGGGTCCAACGACGCAGAACTGTCGTCACAGCATTTGAACGTCATCCAGAGTCAAATGCAAAGTAAAGGCGGCTACGATATCAACTCCTTAAGAATGCAGGTTCGTTATCGACCTAAACTTCTGTCGCTTCGCTTTCTAACTCCCAACTTTCATTCCAGCAAGCGTGCTGATAAGCGCTTCGACTAGTTCACGGAATCTTAGCCGACCACATAACTTTACATTTAAGACGATTTTTCACAGAAGTTTAGTAAGCCAACAGGTTGACTCGATGCGCTGGATCAGAGAGTGCAACAACAGCCAGAGTATCTACGATTTTATAAGAAGCAACGGTTCCACTTTTGCTTAACCAGAGTCGAGCAGACTTGGCTAGACCCTTGACGTATCCAGAAGCTTCCACGACGAGACAATGTCTCCGATTTAAACTTTAAATTTTGAAGGTAATTTATTTCAAAGTCTCCAAGGTCCATTTGTTGTCATTAAAGTACTTATGAGTCTCATTTCCCTTCTGATCAATCAAGACCTGCGCCATTCAAAGAACCTTTTCTCTCACGATTTGTGCTTCGAAATAAATTTTGTGATCATTTATTTGATATTTTTGTTTCCACTTGCATTTGAAAACACTTTAAATGAGTAAGAAAATATGTAAATAGTTCCTTAATTTGTGTTTCTGATTTAAGTTAATTTAGGTGATCAAGTTATTAACGAGTCTGCTCCGGTTGAGCGAGCCAGCATAAGCGAACTTAGACTTTTAAGTCAATTAAAAATTTACAAAATCGCCCTCGACAATTTCGGTGCCTCAAAGTTAAGAAGAAATAAAATGAATTATTGATAAATGAAGGAAATGTGTTTTGGGTTTATCTGCCTTTCAGGATTCGCGAGAGTTGAGTCGTAAGAACGAGAAGAAATGACTTAAGCTGCAAAACTTAATTTAATTAACGACTCAATCTCACCACCGAACGTGTTCGATTCGACACAAAATTCAACGGTCTAAATATATTCAAATCGAACTCACCACGAAGCGCTTTTCTCGTCGCTCTGCGATTCGCAAGTTGAGTCATGTGATAGAAAAGCAAAAACATTTCATCTTGTGATTTTCCCTGTAGGAAAATTTGATAAATCCTCCGTAGAATTGCGTTGAAATCACAGCAGGATGTCAGGAAAGGACAGAATCCCAATCTTCCCTTCAAGAGGGTAAGTTATCAGCTCTTGAGTGACCGGAAATCGCTGGCAAAAATTAATTCTTTCCAATCAATAATTTTCCTTTCTTAGAGCTCAGATGTTGATGAAAGCTCGTCTTGCTGGAGCCCACAAAGGACATGGCTTGTTGAAGAAGAAGGCCGATGCCTTGCAGATGCGTTTCCGTATGATCCTGAGCAAAATCATCGAGGTTTGTTACAATGACGACTCATAAATCATCCAGAGACTAAATCAATTTTTTTTAGACAAAAACATTGATGGGCGAAGTCATGAAGGAGGCTGCCTTCTCGCTCGCTGAGGCTAAATTCGCTACCGGGGACTTCAATCAGGTCGTCCTCCAGAATGTCACCAAAGCTCAAATCAAAATCCGCACTAAGAGAGACAACGTCGCTGGTGTCACTCTGCCAGTCTTCGAGTCCTACCAGGACGGTTCCGACACGTATGAGCTCGCTGGTTTGGCTCGTGGTGGTCAGCAGCTCCAGAAGTTGAAGAAGAACTACCAGGCTGCTGTCAAGTTGCTCGTCGAGTTGGCCTCGCTGCAAACTTCGTTCGTAACTCTCGATGAAGTCATCAAGATCACTAACCGTAGAGTCAACGCTATTGAACACGGTGAGTGAACTGCAACAGTTACTAGCGAACTTGCCTAACTTGTCCTTCCAGTTATCATCCCGAGAATCGACAGAACTTTGGCTTATATCATCTCAGAACTCGACGAACTCGAGCGCGAGGAATTCTATCGATTGAAAAAGATTCAGGTTTGACTCGCAATCCTCTTGACTTCCAATGGGCTCAACCTACCTTTACATTTCAGGATAAGAAACGCATTGCCCGCAAGAAGGCTGAAGCCATCAAGGAAGCGCTGCTTGCACAAGGTATCGATACTCGCCAAGCCGTCGGCAACATGCTCGACGAAGGAGACGATGACATTCTCTTCTAAGTTCGCGTCGCAAATCAAACTTAAACTGAGGGCTTAGGCAGAAGTATTCATCATTGTTGAACCATAAATTCTTGAGAAAAATTCCATTTGAGTCAGTGATTTCGATTAGAGCGAAAAACTATTTGTGAAAATCTTGCAGTTTTCAATGTTCGTCCGCTCGCATCATTTTATTGTTTCGCAACTGTCGGACAAGATGTAAAGTGTTTCAATGTCTTATCAGGCGATGATATAGAGAAAATATTATATAATTCCAATAAATAAAAGAATAACGTATGAATTAATGGATGAAATTCATTAACATTGTTGGTACTTCAAGACTCGAGAGTTGGGTTGAAGGCAAAGCTGATGGTGGAGAAGTGGGATTTCCGCAAGCTTAAGTTAAGGCGAAGTTGGCCAGATGATCTTGCTTTGGTCATTGTGTTAGATTATGACTAAGAAAAATCTTCCCGATTTATTGCTAAATAAATCTCAGTTGCTGTTAAAATTTAAAGAATTTAACGGTCGAAATTATTTCAAATCTGCTTAGCCGAGACATCAAAATCAGCTGCGCCAAATTTTTGTGTCTTCGTTAAATTATTTACAAAAATCGAAAAAATTACTGCGCTCGTAATTATTTAATTCTCGCGCTCCTGAATCGATTAAAATTTCGTGCAGCTATAGGAAATACGCGCCGGGGTTGAAGTGACCAGGAAAATATTAAGTTGAGGTAAAAGCTTCTTTCGTTTTCCGAGAAAAACCTTGAAAAGTGAGAAGACTGCGAAAATAAACAAAAAACCTAAAAATAAATAAATTGGAACACTTCGGTAGTTGATAGTTTGTCGGTGGTTAGGCGAGAGATACAAAGGGAAAACAGTTCGTTGCATAAGCCCCGTCTATTTCTGATAATTCAATTAAATCCGAGCAGAAGGAAACTGCGAACGTTCGACGAGTCAATCATCGTTACAACGCAAATTATTGAAATTGTGAAACATCAGTGAATTAGCGCAGAGCTAACTCGGAGGTCATAAATCGCGAGAAAATCTGAGCAAAGGAAATCGATGGAAAGCGCTTTGAACTCTAAACTTTACACACGAGCGAGAGAACAAAGAGTTGAAGTAAAAGAAAAGTCGCCGTTTGTTGACTCAAGGCCACGTTCGAGTTATCTGATGAAACTTGAATTGCGCGGAGAACTATCGACGGGACTCGCAGCTGTAATTCACGTCTCATTAATCAGGCAATCCGCGCCCCAACTCCAGAGCGATCGTCATAAATTACAATTTACTTTATTCCGCTCGTGTTTTATTGTGGAAAATCGTTCTCGTGTCTCATCCGCGAAGCTTTTGTTTGTTTGGGCTGAATCGCTGGTAAACAGCAGCGAGTGTTATCATAAACAATTTACAGCTGATAATTTCGTGTTCGCCCGTCAGCTGATTGGAGCAAACATCGCTTTTCTCCGTTTCAATTTGTCTGCTCTCGACTTTTCCGGTGGAAGATAAAGTTTTCCGATTGCTTTTGGCCTCCAAATTATTTGTGTAAAGTTCCTCGGTCAGTTGAGATTGAGCTTTGGACACGCCAAGCAAGACTAGTCTGGGTTTCCTAAGAAAGATTTTCCCGTCTGTTGAGCGCTCGAAGGCAAAGAAAGAAACGAGCGAGCGTTACAAAATAAACAAAAGCTCGATAGTTTCGCATGAAGCCAATTTACTTCTTTCCTCGATGTGTCAAACACACAAAAACCGCGCAGTGTAAAACATGGTTGAGTCATAATTTATCAATCCGTTCAATTATCAATTGCAGCAGAAGAAAAACTGTCGTGGAAAGAAACGAGAACGACGTAGAGCGCAGCGTTTCGCAGCAACGACAATACAAATGTGATATTGAGACATCGAGGCGAGGAGAAAAGAAACAAGAGACAAAGACGGACGTTGAATCCAGTTCATCGCGATGCCCACGTTACTGGAAGCGCTTGAAGAGAAATATGGATTCGCGCAGACCAGCGACATCGAAGCCGAGCCGGAGCTGCTGCTTCTTCGCCTGCCGAAGCGGACTCCGAGGCAAAGGTGACTTTCAATTGCCATTCGCTTTTTGCTTTGCGCGGTGATTTGTGCTTTCAATCACATTTAATGATGGCTAATTCAGCCACGAGAAGGTGGCGCGCTGAGCCGTCAGCTTAAGCACTAAGTTTTGATTTCAATTTTACTTCTCTGGCGAAAACGCATAATCAAGAAATTAGCGTTGCTAATAGCAAACTTTGTTGTTGTTTCGTTACACAATTTTAAAGCGTGCCGCAGGTGCTCGTGCTGAACGACTGCGGAATCGATCAGGCCGGCCCGCCCGAAGACTTGAAAAAGAAATGCAACTCGGTGAAGGAGCTCGACTTGGCGCAGAACAAATTGGAGAATTGGAATGAGGTAAGAGACGACGAGACCGCTTAAGTAGCTTCTCCTCTAGGAATGCTACGCATATCACGTTTGCCAAGTGACACTGACCCAATTTCCTTTCGACGAAAATAGATTGAACATGAAAACTTTCATCTTCTCGCTATCCCAAACAGGTCTTCAACATTCTGTCGCAAATGCCGCGCATCGAGTTCGTCAACTTGAGTTTGAACCGACTACAGACGCCGATCCTCGAGCCGCCGCCTTGTCGCATGACGAACCTTCGATCGCTCGTGCTTAACAACACCAAACTTAATTGGTTCAGTGTGGAGGAGCTTTTGAAGTTGCTGCCATCGCTCGAGGAGCTTCACTTGAGCTTGAACGAGTACACGAATGTGCTGATTGACACAGTCGACGATGACGATCAGGGAAATAACAACTGCAAGCCCTCGACCATGCCGACAGATGAATGCAACTGTGATGACGAAACAAAGTCGAGCCTCAGCAGCGAAGGTGAAACATCGCGAACAATTAGTTAATTAGCGTGATTCATTGATTGAAATAATTGTTTCAAGGCTCTTCGTGCTGCAACGGCTATCGAAAGAGAACGAACGCCCATGAAAACGTCCGCAAGCTCCATTTAAATGGAAACCCCATCACGGATTGGTTGGAAATCTGCCGGCTTGGTCGTCTCTTTCCGCACCTTGAAGCTCTAGTTCTAGCCGAGTGTCCTTTAAGGTAATGAGAAGTTCATGAAGCCATGCGAAGCCTCTCAACTGTCTCCTACTTCCAGATCGCTGTCACCTTCGCCGTCCATTGAAGAGCTTGACGAGGTCGGCGAAATGCAGCCGCCTCACGAACACTTTCAGTAAGAATGGCTAAGCTACCTCGCGGCTCGTAGTTCAATCATTTGTGTCTCAACAGAAACCTTCAGCTTCTCAACTTAAGCAGTGCCAACATCGACTCATGGACTGACATCGACCGACTGAACAAATTCCCAGCGTTGAAGAATTTACGGGTGCAAAACTGGCCTTTATGGAGCAAATGCGATTCGACCGAGCACGAGCGACGGCAATTCGTTATCGCCCGACTGCCCAACGTCGAAGTTCTGAACGGAGGTGGACGCATTGGATCGGAGGAACGTGAAGACGCTGAGAGAGCTTTCATTCGTCATTATGCCAAGCGGGAAGAAGCAGAGAGGCCAACGAGGTTCGTCGAGCTTCAAGCCAAGCATGGAAAGTTGGATCAACTCGTCAACATCGATCTGCGTCCCGAGAAGAAGTGAGTTGGTCGATGAGTCTCCTGGAACCTTCTAATAAATTCGATTTACTTCGCAGAGTTCAAGTGAAGTTCACGTTCGAGAATCGCACTGAAATCCGCTACGTTGATGTTTACAAGTAAGTTTGCCATCAAACTACGCGTCAATGTCCCAATCAACTACGCATCCTAATCAATTATCTTCTTCTAGAAACGTCACTGATCTCAAATTCCGTCTCGAGAAGTTGTTCGGGCTTCCGGCAAGCAAGATGCGACTCTACTACGTCGACCACGGCTACGACGACGTGTCGATGATGTGCCCCGAAGAGATGAAATACCCGAACAAGCAGCTCTACAGCTACAACATCTCGACAGGCGACGAGATCATAGTCGAGCGGAAGACGCTTCACCGCTTGATTTCTAATCATGAAAACATTTCCTTGTGATTCCCTTGTGGTTTTCCGCCAGTAACTTTAAAGATTTTCTTTAACCGTTTGTGAAACAAGTATCAGGATGTAAGACAACTAACAGTGACACCGCCATGCGCTAACAAATCCGTACTAATCATTTTGTCGCACATTAATTTACGTGTTTTAAATTAATTAAGCGCGAGCCGCTCGACGGCCGCAGATTTTATCAGAGGACGCTGCAAGTAGTCTGTGACTACCGGATCGTTATAGAGAAGACTTAGTCGTTGTTGATAAGAGAGAAACATTAGCTTAGCTTAGTGTCGAGACTTGTAGTTAGAGCAGAAACGATTGAACGTCCAAGCGACGCGTTGGCGTTCGATCGAAAGATTTATTTCCGAAACGAAAGTCAAGCCGAGAGAGGAAAACGTGAACCGCGATCCTCACATTTATGTTTGTTCATGTTTTTCTTGTTTTCACGGAAAATCTTTTTCCTTTCATCACAATCTGTGAATCACAAAGTTAATTTATTTTCGTCTCCGCACATTTGTCCGTTCAGCATTTGATTTTTTTCGGCGCGCAGCTAATTTCGGTTTTAGGATCATCGGAACGATAAAATGTTTAATTGATTGAAGGATTCGTCTCCGGCTCTCGAAGCGAATTGATTCGACGAGCACTTCGCATGAACAATGAAATGTTGAGAAACTAAAATTAGAATTTGGAATAAAGGAAAATTTTAAATGAAGAATTAATTGGATTTTCCTTGTGACGTGTGGGGAGTTTGAGAGTTGATGAGAGGAAGACAAAGGGCTCACACTTCAAGCAGCTTGAATCGAGCTCGAGGGAAAACCGTCTTTCGCCTTCCGTAGAGCCTTAGCAGCCTGTTAAAGCTCTCGTCGATGGCCATCCTAGCGAAGCGAACGTGTCGATCTGCCAGATAGAAAGAGGAAAAGTCAAAGACTGCATCGTAATTTTCCTGCTAAATCAATTGGAATGAGTTCAAAGCGGCAATCAACGCTACTCGTCCTTGTCAACCTTCTCGACTTTCTCTCGACGATTTTAGGTGAAGGAAAATCCTCTCAATTTCCACACAGTTTTCCTCTCACGCCGCAGCAAAGGACGAGATTTTTCTCCAGCGAGGACTCTCAGTCGACTCGGAGCTTTTCATCGGCAAGGCCGCAGTTTTACATTAAAAGGAAATTTCACTTTTAAAGCTTTTGGTCACTTTCAATTCTCAAAGCTTTTTCGAGCCAAACTTTCCTGGAACTCGCGTGATTCTGATTTCTGATTGACAGCACCAAACGGGTGAGGAAGACTTCAAGGTTATTGATTAGTTTAAAGCTCGTGCCGTCGTCCTGTGACGAAGCTCCTTTAATGCGGAGAAAGGACAACTTTAAGACACGCACGACTACGAGTCTTTTTACACATTTGGGTTTGGTGTGGGGTGACATTGGGTAGGGAAAGCGATTCGGTTCTCTTCCTTTTGTTGCTCGCTTCCTTGTCGCTCGAGTGCAGACTACGAGGCTACGACAAGAGCTCTTAGCCGTCTCCCCTCCCATCAATCCGCAATTTCCTTTCGTCTCTCGGCACCACACGAACGGTGTAATCTCTAAATCGCCTTGGAACCGAATCGCAGCTTTTATGACTTCTTCCTTTCGTGAAAAGTCTCTCGATTAGAAAGATTTTTCCTCCGTGCGACGAAACATTGCGTGAAGCACGAGCTAGTATAAGACAAACGAAAGGCGCACGAGGGCTAAAAGGGGTTTGAGCTGTTACCAATGAAGGTTCCGATAGAACTGACTTCATTATTTAACAGTGAAGCTAGTCAAATCAGTTGGACACTTGGGAGTATTCTAAGTACTTAATCGAAGCATTTTTGTAAAAACTTAAAAGCTTCAAGGTCGAGCTTTCAACGTCACATAAATTTTAGATGCAACACAACCCAACAAGTTTTTCCATGACTTTCTAAAGACGACATTTCTCCTCCTTCACGCTTAACTAACTTGACAAACGCAAATCATTCCTATTCCGTTTCAGATTTGCATAAGAATGTTGGACAGCTTCGAGTTCTTTATGATCAAGTCGATTCACTACGACGACGTGCTTGAGCATTTGAAGGAGAATTTCTTTTACGACGAGCCGTTGAACCGAGCAGTCGGCTTGTGTCAGGAGAAGGGCGAGGGCCACCCCGAGCTGGAAAAGCACAGCCTCGCGACGTTGAGCGACGGAGTTTCTGTGGCAGTTCAGAACTCGAAAGGGGAAATCGTCGGCGTGTGCCTGAACGGATTTCTTCATCCCGGTGACACTTTGAAAGCCAAGGAGGCGCTTGAGAACTGCCAAGACGAGAGGTTTAAAAAAATCTTCAACCTTCTCTACGAGCAGAACTTGAAGTTCAATCTGTTTGAGATGCTCAACGTTGATCGTGTTTTCGAGTATCGAATCCTGTCAGTCGATAAGAATTATCGCGGGCAAGGCCTCGCCAAGAAGCTTGTCCAAAAGAGCGAGGAAGTCGCTCGCAAGTATCACTGCAAGGTCGTCAAGGGCGACGCAACAGCCGCTGGGTCGCTCGCTGTTTGTCTCTCGCTAGGCCTCAAGCCGATCCAGGAAGTTCTCTACAAAGACATTGACCTCAACGTGAGTCCACCGCACGAGAAACTCGTGATTCTCTACAAGACACTCGATGAGCAGTAAATCGTGCAGTTCAAGTTACGCAACCTTTTTCCATGTCACCGCACAAAACCCGAGCGAATTTCGACCAATTTTTGCATTTACAAAATTGTTAAAACTTCTTTGAGTTCAAAGAAACGCGCGAGACTTTTTCGCGAGACCCTTTACAGGAAATAACCTTTGGATGCCGCAGCATCTCTCGAACTTTTTCCACCCTCTCAACTAGCTTTAAGAAAATCTTGGGGGTTTGTTATAGCTCATAAGTTCTCGTGATGTTTTAATGGAGAAACACAATAAAGAATGAAAACCTAAAACATAAACAGTTGATGACTCGTGCACGCTGGCGGAGACGAGAAGACGAGAACGAGCCAAGTGTGATGCAGATTCGCCAAATCATCGAGAGACCGAAAAGTCTGTTCAACAACCTTCGCTTCGCCTAATATGGGCCGATGAAGTCATCAATGAAGCCGGAGAATGTTTTGGACTCCCGCTAAGTGAAATATTTACGACCGCAACTGGCTAGGAAGGAAGTGCCGTTAATCTTATCGCTCCATTGAGCTTCTAAACTTTTCGCAGAATGCCGAAAGCTTCTTGATAACGCGAGCTTATCATTCGCTATTTAATGGACTCAAGTCCACTGCGGATCTCAGTTTTATTCTGGAAACGAATCGAAATGAAGTGGTTGATTGTTCTGGCGACTTTGCTCGCGATCGGCGCGATTAAAGCTGAGGAGCAGTGCGTCCCTGGAACGAGCTGGCCGGTGCTGTGCAACACCTGCTATTGTATGGCTGACTTTAGCGTCGCATGCACAGGTCTGGCTTGTTGCAACCCTGGCGATCTTTGGCATGAAGCCTGCAACACGTGCATCTGCGATCGTACGGGCAACAGAGTTTGTACTGAACAGCAATGCAACTGAAGTGCGGAAGCGACGTTTCCACCCATCGATGACGACTTGACTGCTGCAAATTGTTTGACTATGAATTCTTCCCCGAAAAACTGTCACAGATAAATAAAATTATTCAGCAATACTCGATCAGGATTTATTTGAACAGCCAGAAATGCCAGGGAAAAGTAGCTCAGGCTCAAGTCTAGTGCATCAACTGGCGTTCCATCTTATCAAAAACTTTAGCAACGTGGTGAAGCTATCGATGTGCCACATCATTAGTTTGAAAGCCTTCCCAGCGAACCACAGAAGCTCTGAACTGAGGTCAGTGCGACGTGACACTTTCTTGCGTTCATTATCTTATCTGAAACTTACGCAACTCAGTGAACGACTTACTGTCAATCGATGTCGATAAACATTTATTACGATAAGCTTAGATACCGAAGAAATCGTTTCACAACGTCGTAATCCTTGCATGAGATCGCCGCACGTGCGTTCGCGATCGGAGGAAAGTCGTTAAATCATTTCTCCACCTGTTGATGGAGACCCCACGGGCGAGCGCGCTTTGATGGCCATTCTAATTATAATCTCCGAAACACGATGACAAGCTGCAAATAAACAAAATTGGCGCCTTGCCAATTTCCGCGCATCATGTGAACCTTTTCAAGATCGCAGATTAATTGATTGACTAAAGCGCGGTGCAAACAATGAAGTTTGTTGTGGTGCTGGGAATATTTGTCGTCGGTCTTCAAGCTGTTGCGGCGTCGCCTTGCGAGAAGGAGAGCGTTCCATGTGAGTTTATAGCGAGAGTTTGGCCGTGAAGTGTTTGACGACGCGTGAATTCAAGGGCTCGAGACTGTCGATATCGAGGACGGCTGTGAAGCTGGGAAGCCGTTTCACTTTCAGTGCAAAGACTGCACGTGCGACAAAGACGGGAAGTCGGCTTCGTGTCCTAAATGGATCAAGTGCTGCAAGATCGGCGACATCTGGGCCACGAACAGCTGTAATATGTGCTTCTGCGATGAGAAATATCAGCGGATTTGCAAAGCCATTCCGTGCTCTCACCGGCGATCGTGAAGATTGATTGTGCCGTGGCTTATGAAACAAACAGCTCAAGGCTAAATCAACCAAGCTGTTCACACGAGCCGTCGCAAAACAAAACTCTTTTTCAATTAAATTACTCAATTAAACATGATTTTCTGGCTTTATTTTCATCGTCTTCTCGTGTCTCTTTAATAATGTACAAGTGGCTAATTCATTTGATAATTAACTCCGTTCAGCTTTTTGTCTGCTTGTAATTATTTTGATTCGTTTCCATCAACTTACTTCGCTTCCTGTATGTGGTTCTGTCCGAAAGACGCCTAAGCGACTAAGAAAAAGATTTGATTTATTGGCTTTCAATTCAGCTTTGCAAATGAGAGATTTGGTTCGACGGCGAGAAAGTTCATCTCGGCGCAATTCCCCGTCTGCCCGCGTCAGCTCTCGATTAGCTTTGGGAATGCTTCATTAGAGGTGAGCAAACAATTCCAGTCCCTGCGCGAATGAGCTCGAAATCCCTTTCCGAGTTCAAGCAACCGAAATGCCGACAAAACATTTTCCGGCGAATTAAATTTCCTCAAAGCTTTTCATGCTTTCTACTTCTTGCTGCGCGCACGCTATCAACGAAAATCTATTTTCATAATTTCCGCGCGAAAACTATTTTTAAATTCGTGAAGAAACTCAAAGTAAATTTGCTAATCACAACTTATGGGGCGAGTGCGGAAATTCCGTCACCGTTTGTTCGTCGAGTCTGACTCACCGACTCCTCGTCAACTTTGACTGATTTGCTAAGCTTTCACTGTCGTGCGTATGCGTTCCACTGACCTGTGTATCAGTTCGACGACTTCCCAGCGCTTGACGCAACTTCCGCATCAGCCCCAAGAGTCTCAGTCATGTTGAAAAATCATGGAGCGAATCATTAAAGCTTGACAATGTCAATTGTGAAAACATTTTCCTCTAATTTGCTTCAATTTCAAAGAGCTTTTCACTAATCTGAATTACTAAACAGAAGCAGCAAGAAACGAGATCGGTGTCGCTGCTTTCGTGCTTGCGCAACCCAATTTAAACGTCGGTTTTGTGATTTTACATCGCTGCAATTTGATTTCTGCTCGGCGTTTTTCGCGGGATCGCGTGTCGCGATTCATGGGCAGTTCATTCAGTCCCGTTCGGGCTCTCTCGCGGTAACTGGGCCACACTCAATGCTTGCGTTTGATGCGATTGGTTGTGTGTTATTGGCCTGTGTGAAAGAGCGTTTTGTTCCATTGTGGCTTCAAGGAAAGCGAACCGCCCGTTCTCATTTCGTATGTCGATGAACCCTTTTGTTGATTATGATTTTTTTTCTACTACTTAATGTGTCGTGACATTGGCTAATGAACGTTACTTTAGAAATACTACAATGCCACGAGCCAGCCGCTACTTATTCACACAGCTACGAGGGAAACTTCTGCTTGACTGTCGAGGGAAGCGATTCAAGAACTTTACAAAATGAAAACGATTCGGTGAAGATTTTCCATTGTTTGAAAGATTTCATTCTAGCATTTTGACAAACTTTTTACATTGGCGAACTGAAGCTTTCCTCTTGAGAAATTGTACAAGAATCAATTTGAAGGTAAAAGTAGAACATGGAAAATGAAAATCTGCCCAAGCGACGCTTGAGGCTTGCAAGCATTAACTTGTAATTACTCTAGTTTAAGCCATTCTTTCAATAATATTATTCATTAATTAATATGTGTAGGTAGTGCTGCTGCTCGTTTCCTTCTTCCTCAGCTCGCGGGTCCATCAGCACAACTCGAAAATCTTGTTCATCTCATTTGGCAGACGTAAACAATTAAGAAAGGTAATTAAATGTTATCAAGTGCGAACCCGAAGCTGCTCTTGAATTTACAAACTTTCAATAAACCGTGAAGTTTGCCGGTTCGACACGAGCAAGAATTTTAAAAAGAAAAGTGAAGCGTTGAGTTTGATGATTTCAAGTATCGCTGGCGACAGCTGAGGCGAGAGATGAAGCCTAACGGTTGTAGGAGATGGCTTGTGGAACTCCATTCACTGTCTTTGATTTTAGGATGTCGTTCTCGTAACTCGTGACCGTCTCCACTCCGTTTTCGAAGACCCTGCGAAGAGACGGAAGGAAAAGCGTTGGTTGCTTAATCGATGGCAGCTCGAGGTCAATGACTTGAACTCACTTTTTCTGTACAACTTTCTTTCCGTTGATGAAGCTCGTCGACGTACTGATTCGCCTCACGTTGCCGCCTCCACCGCCTTGTGATCCGTTGAAGGTCGAGAGGGATGTGAAGCCACCATTCATGCCGTTCATTCCAGCGAAGCCGTGCGGATTGAACATGTCGTCCATCAATGAGAAGCTTAAGAACGGCGACATGACGTTTTGTGGATGTGATGAGCGGTGATGCGGGTGTCGACTTCCTCCAGCGTGAACGTTTTGATGTCGTCGACTCTGTCCGGGATTGAATATCTCGTCGAACGGGCTGTTGCCTCCGAAGAACTCTCGGAAAACGTCTTCAGGATCGCGGAAAACGAACGGGAAGCCGCCAAAGATGAAGTCGCTCTCGAACGGATCGTGCTGGTGTCTGCCACGGCGATGGTGATTGCCATAGTTTGCTTCGTTGTGTCCTAACAGTCCATCCTTGCCGTACTGGTCGTAGATGCGACGCTTTTTCTCTGCAATGTCACACAAAGCGAAGCCAATTAAAATCTTTCACCGCCAATCGTTTCGATCTAAACACAAAAATATCAGCGGCCGGAAGTTAGCTGGAATTGTCATCAAAGAAAACAACTGGGAACATTAGTCAAAGCGTAATTAGCCGCGAGGTTGAACGCGAGAGCTTCCAGGTCTTTGATTAGTCACCGGCGAGGTCAATAATTCGTTCGTGGAGGAGGAAGAGATCGCAAAAGGGGGAAAACCGCAATCATTAGTCACGATCGCAAATCAATTTGCTCGGAACGCATTTCATCTTCTTGTTAGGGAATCCACACGCAACAAACAAAACAGTAAAAGGCCAAACTGATTTTCTTAGTCTACCGCCAAAGAAGCGAGTAAAAGTCTTTTCAAAAAATCCTCGAAACGTGGACGTGTGACTGCGTGATTTACTCGGGTTGTAGTCGCTGTATCGCGAGCTCGTGTAGCGCGGTGCGTAGCGATCTGAGTGATCGCGCGACGGCTGATAATGCGAGCGGGAGTAGTGCGATGAGGTCTTCGCTGAATCATAACGACCGTTCTTCAGAGCGTCATCGTAAATTCGACGTTTCGTCGCTTTAAAGTTTTGTGTGTATCAAACAAGTTTTCCCATCGTCGACAGATAAAGATAAGAAATGATTAGCATTGAAAATTTGTCGATCGTCGTCGAGTTCGCTGATTCATGACAGTTTGTTGACAGAGGTCAGGACGGGACGTTTTCAATGACTCACCATCAGTCAGCACCTCGTAAGCCTCCGAGATCTCGCGAAACTTTCTGTTGGCCTCGTCCAGATTGTCTGGATTTTTGTCGGGATGCCATTTAAGAGCTAACTTTTTGTATCTACAAGGCGAAGATTAAAGTTGTCGCTATTAATTTCAGTCGAAAGCTCTCTTTAGTTCACACTTACGCTTTCTTGATCTCAGCTTCTGTTGAAGTTCTTTGCACTTCCAGTACTCTGTAGTAGTCCACCATTGTGTCTGTCTTTGCCTTGCCTTAAGTCTTTGAATCTTCAATTGAAACTACACAAATCTCGTCGCTGATCACAGAGCTGACTTCGAGCAAATGTCCTTGCTCGCGTTCTACAAGTTAACGATCTCTTTGTGGGACTCAGCAGCAGCTCCACTCAAACTAGCCTAGATCGACGAAAGAAACAAAGCGAGCGGTAAGAAGAACTGCGAGAAGACAATGCCGCTAGTGGCACGGAACAGCCGCAACAGATTACAGAAAATTGAACTGCACTTGATCATGCAATCGACGATTCGCAGCTCGATTGTGTTCAGTCGGAGAGAAATAATCGATCGCCGCTATTCTTGTTACAGCAGCGAGCAGCGTGTGAACGTCATTGGCTAATGTAAAGCGGAATGCGAGTGTTTGTGCCTTCGGTTCGCCGTGAAGAGACTTGAAATAGTGGGTGGCTAAGATCGCTTTTACTACGGGCACGTCGAGACTCATCTAATTCGGAATAGACACGACAGAACGAGTGAGCGAGCGCGTGAGAACATCGAGTTCTACTAGACAATTTCTATTGTTCGCGACGGTGTGTGGCGTTGATGATGAAATTGGACTCGTAGTCTTGTACCGAGCGAGTCGCAAATGGAAAAATACGATGCAATTTGCTGTCATTGTTAGCGCGATTACATCAAACGAGAAATTACTTTCGATTGCAGTGAAAAACTGCGCCGCATGTAAACAATTTACGAGCGAGTTTGCTTTATCACTTAACGCAGACGCGGGATGGGCGGCCACCAGGTGAAATTATGATTGGGAATCGCTTGGCGGAGCGAGAGTGGAAATGTTTGCGTTGCTGTTTGCCTTGTTTTATTGACAAAACAAAGTCATTTTCCCGTCTTAAACGAGCGACAGCGACCGGGGGGAAGCGAAAACGGTTCTTGTCAAAAGCAAAACTGCTTTTCTAGCGTTTTCCAAACAAATTGGAGTGTCAGCGCTTAGCCTGCCCGCCAGACCCAGACGAAACACAATGGAAAATTTCGCCAGCTGGAAGTGACAACAAACCCGAAAAGGGCGAAGACACGAAACGGAGTGCGACAATGTGCCATAATTCCATTAATTAACCGTCTTTTATGGCACACCGCAAGTTGGGCGGTAAAGCTGCTCCATCATTAAGCAATCAATCGATACGGCGAGAACATCTGATCCCGCTTCCACTCGTTAAAGCCTCCGGCGCTCTCTTGCTGCGACCTCAAACCATCGCGCACACACACACGTCGTTTATCTCTGTTTCTCCTCTTCTTCGTCATCGCCATATGATCTAAGTATCCAATCAAGTATGGAAACATGACTGGATCTTACACTTTGAGTCTCTTTCGCTCCGTTCGTCTTCAATCAGCGCAACTGTTTATGAACTAACGACTTTCTCCTCACTCAGTTTTCACCCAGCGCAGCATAAATTATGGAAGCGCTTTTCACAAAACTGCTGATAACAAGCGAAGCTCTTGTCGACACCGTGATTTTTCTTTATCAAACAACGCAGCGAAGTACAAAGTGTCGCTCGCACAGAAAAAACTTCATTGAAAAACACGGAAATTGAAGGAAAATGTGCGAGAATCCATAAAAGCTGCGTTCTATTGAACCAGTTTCTCTCGCGCTGCAGTGTTTCGGAAGTGGATGTTCTCACTAGGACGATAATTGGTTGAGAGAACATCAACACAATGCACATGAACCGAAATCTTTCTTCTTAATTTTCCTATTCCAATTTTTTTTCGGGCACTTCGAAGTTTGACTTCGCGAGAATTCTTGTTTTCAGCCTTTTGTCTCGACGGTTCCCCTAATCCTCCAACTGCAATCGATAGTTCCAACGCTCGCCAACACTTTTCAAGCCTCGTGCAATCTTTTTACGACCAAACTTACATCGAAAATATTAAATTTAAGTTCCCGAACAACACGAAACGGCGAAGAATTGAAAGCTACTGAGGTCGATGGCGACTTCGCCACGCGATTAGATTTTCACCTCGAAACTCAACACGAAACTCACCGTTTCGGTTTACTTTATAAAGTTCAGGCTTAGCTTATCACTGTTGATTATCACGACAAATCTAACATGACTCAAATATCAACACTTTTCACTTTGTTTTTCGAGTTCACTTTGAATAAGCTTTGAAACTTTAACGGTTCCATAACAATTCAAATTTGTTTTTTCAAACTAACCTTGACCGTTAAATATTAACCGAACCCAGAAAACTGAACGACGCAAAAAAGAATTTTCCTGAAAAGCTAAACAACTAGATAAATAGATAGATAGATAGAAAGATAGATAGGTAGATATCTATCTATCTATCTACACATCTACATATCTAGCTAAACAACTTTTACTCTTCTTAATTCTCCCACTTTCCACGATTTTGCTATTCACAATTCCTTTCTTTGAATTTTCTTAAGTTCCACGGATTTATTATTTTAATTTCTTCGAATAAATCTTACAGATAAGCATTTATAAAATTTAAAATTTGTTAAATGATTCACATATCTTCATTTTCCATGAAACGATAATTCGACAATTGGAAGAGAATGACAAACTAAGCTTTAAACTTTTTGACTTATAAATTAACTCATTGATTAGATGGCCTGTCGAAAAATGTATGTGAAGTCTATTTTGGAGTCATCGAACGGTTGCAGCCGTTAGCTCTTCCACGATCTCAAAGTTTTCCAAAAATATTCTTTCGCCTGTCGTCGGGAGTCTCGAACTGATTGATCGGAAACACTTAGCGCCAGAAATTGCATCGACATATTCGGGAATCGGAGGTGTAAGAGGGAGAGAGGGTCGGGTGGGCTCGATAAAAATAAATGGATTAGCTCATATTTGAAAAGAAACACACGTTTAAATCTATTTGTGAGATTATTGATTGCTGGTGTGGGCTCGCTTCTTGTGATAAGAGTACAAGCTCTTCTGAGCGAACCCTTTGTTGCACACTAAAACGAGAATAAATGTTTGAGTTGCCGGTCTTGGATAAGCTTTAGCGCAGAGATAAAGTGACTCACCATCACAGACGTATGGCCGTTCGCCCGTGTGCTTGCTGCAAGATCAGAGCTCTCTTCGATTAGGTTCACCAACAGAGAATGCTGGGCACTTACCGTTCGTGGATGATGAGATGGCTTTTACTTCCGAACTTCATGTCACAGAAACTGCAAGCGTGCTCTGAAACGAACGACACCAATCATCCAGTGAGCGTCTCTGACGCAACGTCCTTGTTCTTACCTCGGATGTTTTCGTGTACGACACGGATATGTTGGCTTAAGTACTGGCTGTTGCAAAGTATCTTTGAACAGAGATGGCATTGTAGGCTGGAAAGAAAGACCGTCAGCAAATGCTCGGGAGTCTCACTCCCGCATAAAATGAAGGCTCGTCCCTTACCCGCCAACTTTTTGATTCGTCTGCTGCGTCTGTGTCGCTTGAGCATTTTGTACGATGACTTTTGTAGTTTTCCTGGTCGGCTGCGGTGGCTGTTCGATAATCTGGATGGGAATCTGCTGGGTATGGATTGTTTGTATGTTGATCCCAGTATTATTTTCATTTTCGCCAGCATTCTCGTTCAGAAACGCGGCGTATCTCAGCAATATAATGTTCCGCTCAGCAGGGTTAGTGATGGTTTCGCCATCTTCACGTTTTATCGTGACGAAATTCTCCATTATTCATTGAATTTTCACTTTTTAGAGGAAAAAGCTTGAAAAAATTCTGTGTTATTTTAAAGGGGAAAATTCAAGCGATACGTAGATGGAAAATGAGAATGTAAACCCCCCAACGGCCCCTCCCTTTCCACCCTTTATGTGTCTGGGGAGCTTTTGTACTTCGATGAAAACCCGCTGGTTATTTGATTAAATCTTCTAGGCCTTCCCCTCCCTCGAGAGCTGACTATTAAAGCTGAATGAATCTTCTATGTAATTAATGAACGTTCGAGTTTCGTTAAATTTTCCTCTGCCGTTTGATTCCGCTGTCGTCGTTATTTCATATGCGAGTGCGGGGGCGGCAGAATAAAATCCAGTGCAATGTTATTGGAGTTTTCAGGATTTTAAAAAGTAAGCAAGATGATGAGCTTGAGTTTGCAGAATTTACTTTATAAGAAAATAAGTTTTTGTGAAAGCTCAAGCAAGCTTAGATAAAGCTTAGATAAAGATAAAGCTCGTCATTCAGCCACCTTCTGCTTTGCAATCCATTGACATTGCTCGAATCCATTGATAAATTTAAAAGATTCAGAATCAGAGAAGCCCGCCTGGCTGGAGGTACCCACGGTCAGGTCTGTCGTCATACAAGTAACCTTCCGGGACACTTTGGTTATTTTAAAAGCAAAAAAAATTCTATTCTTCTCTCCTGACTTTCGTCATTTTCTCTTAATGCGATCAACTGACGTCGATGCTCATTTTTTCGGCCTGCAATTTCACTTGGGTGCAAACAAACTCTCTCTGGAAAACTGAATATAACAAGCTGTCGAAGTCCAAAGTATCCGCATAAGTTTCATTTCAGTCGAAAGAAAACTTCTTCAAAGTATTAAGATGAAAACTGTTGCAGTCGCCGTCATTGCTATGATCCTCGCGATCAACATGAGTGAGTCACAATCGCAAAGTGTAACAATTTCAGTTCTCATTTCTGTTTTGTACAGCCCCAACTATCTCTGCCCCGCCTGATATTGGTCATGATGTGATTCAACTAGGCACTAACTTGGCTGGAAGCGCGGTCAATATTCTTGGAAAAACTATTGGTGACGCAGTGAACATTGCAGGAGGTGTTGCTCGAGGTTTAGGTGGTGGCTATGCTGATCCTGCTGCTGGAAATCTCGTCGTTTGGGTTCAAAACGAGGCTCATGACATTGCTGATGGAGTCAAGAGCATTGGTGCTTACGGAGCTGGAGCTGCTAAAGGAGCTTCCGGATTTACTAACCAGATCGGGCCGCTCGTGCTAAGACTGTTCTCAGGAGACATTCGCTTCATTGATTTTATTGTCGCACTTATCAAAGCAGCAACAGAAGCTTTCCACAACGTTTTTAATAACTTTCTTTCAATTATTGCTAGAGATTACGAAATAACTCCTTGGTAACTCAACAATTTGAAAGCATTGCATCGTTTGCGTGAAATAAATCTTGTTCTTTGATAATTCTGTTTCTTCATTTCAACGTTTGCAGTTTGGCCAATGTGTTAACCGTCAGCCTTCGAAGCTTCCACTTCTGCGACGCTTCTCTGGAGCATCTGTGCAAATGTTGTGTCTTGCAAATGTTCGTCATTCAATTGAAACTTCTTCCCATGAAATCATTGACTTTGAATCTGCTCGTGGCAGATAAAACAGTCGCAAAGATGATTAGGCTCGACTTGAAACAAAACGATGAAAAGTTTGCCTGAAACAAAACGATGAAAAGTTTGCCATTTGGCGAATTTGTCCAACTTGAGATATTAACAACTGTTCAGACGTTTCGCTTGTCACTAAATCAACAAGAATCAAACTTATCTTTTTGAATATAAGAAGCTGTAGAAGTCTGAATTATTCACATACGTTCCAGTTTAGTAGAAAAAAACGTCTTCAAAGTGAAAAGATATGAAAACCGTTGCAGTCGCCGTCATCGCTATGATCCTCGCGATCAACATGAGTAAGTCACAATTGAAAAGTCTAATGATTTCAGTTCTCATTTCGGTTCTCAACAGCCCTAACTGTCTCTGCTTCGCCTGATATTGTTAGTGATACGATTCAAGTAGCCACTAACGTGGTTGGAAGCACGGTCGATACTGTTGTAGGAACTGTTGGAAGCCTAATGAACTCTACAGTAATCACAGCTGGTGGCCCTGTTGGGAATCTCGTCACGGGGGTGGTAGGTGGTGCCGGAAACTTCGCTGGGAACTTGGCTCATGGAATTTCTGACGAGGTCAAGAGCATTGGTCCTTACGCAGCTGGAGCTATTCAGGGACTTACCGGATTTCTCGGAGAGATCGGTCCACTTGTGTTAGGTCTTCTCTCTGGAGGCACTGGCTTCGTCGATTTTATTGTCAAACTTATTGAAGCCGCGACAGAAGCTTTCCACAAAGTCATGAGCAACGTCAATTCAATTATTGCTTTAGACTATGTTGTAACTCCTTTGTAATAATTGGACTTCAAGCAGAAAAATTCCTTGTTTATGAGGTTCACGCCGATTAAATCAGACACCTAGATATTTGTTTTACTTTCAACGACTGCAAGTTTGCCAACGTGTGGTATGAAGCAACCTTCGAAGCTGCCACTTCTGTGACGTCTCTCTAGAGCATCTGTGCAAATACTTTGTCTTGTTACTGTTCAGCATCGATAATATTATTGGCGGACAAGTAACACTTAAATTATCGATTTAGCATCTTTTTAATATATACAGCTTGCTCATCTATTTGATCCAGTACCAGCCACTGTTGGATCCTCCTATGAAATCAGGGAAAGCATTTCTCGCTGACTACCCGTCCGACTCATTCTTTTCGAGGATTCAAGGATCTCTTTGCCACGAACACCCCGTCAGAAATTATTTAAACGGTGGCTGGCCAAACAGGCGTGCGCGATAAAGATGACTTCATAATTGAACAGTTGGCAGACGAAATGAAAAATATTTTGCGAATGTCGTATGGAGAGTTTGCCGCTTTTTCAGGGCAGATTAGGATAATTTGTTTGTAGGAGTATTATTATAGTGAAGCAGATAAACTGTTATAGATGCGCCATTTTCAAAGACTGACAACTGTCAATACAATGTCTTTGAACACCAGAAGCTTGTCTAACGTTCACTTTAGCTCCAGTTTCAAGTGAACAAACTTTCACAAGGAGCTTTCAGAAAGTTTTAAAGCTATTTTCTCAGCTTTCGCTATCAGCCTGAATGAACCGAATGATCTGATAGATATTTTGGTTGGATTGAAGCTTGATGCACTTCTGCCTGGCTGATACGACGCCAACATTGCTGTAGTTATAAAATCAGATCATATTAAATATAAAATAAAGTTCCAATATAGTTTGAACGATTGCTCTGGATGGCGTTTTCGCTGTATTGCAAATTCAGAACGGCAGATGAATAAATGAAGAAGCAGATTATTCCCAGTGATGAGGAAAGTGGCAACAGAATGAGATATTGAGAATGATGAACTGTCACCTATGGTTTATTCAAGATGTGAATAGCAAGATAATAAAATAATGAGATTACTATATTATAGAATTGTTTGATTGTGTTTTGTTCTTTGTGTCGATGTTGAACTGAAAGCATGTCATTGCTTTAAGGGAAAAAGTATTTAATGGAAAATTTGCCATTCGAAGCTCATAAGTAAGGTGAAACCAAGTGAAAACAAGTGACATGAAGTTAAAATCGATAGTTCTCATCGTCTTGACGATAAGTCTAGGTGGGCATGTGGCGTCACATCATTCAAACTCTTTTAATAATTGAAAATTCGCATAGGAACAACCGAGTCAAAACCTCAGTTAGGTGGATTCTTCAATAAGTACTTTGCGGCTCCCACTGTTGCGACGCCAGCTCCTACACTTCGAACTCAAGCTCCCACTGTAGCAACGCCAGCTCCAATCGATACTCCTGAAGCAACTATACCAACTCAAGCTCCCACAGTTACTACTCCAGCTCCTACTGTTGCAACACCAGCTCCTACAGTTCGAACTCCAGCGCCTACTATAGCAACTCCAGCTCCCACAGTTGCGACGCCAGCTCCCACTGTTGCAACTCCAGCTCCCACAGTTGCAACTCCAGCTCCCACAGTTGCGACGCCAGCTCCTACAGTTCGAACTCCAGCTCCTACTGTAGCAACTCCAGCTCCCACTGTTGCGACGCCAGCTCCTACAATTCGAACTCAAGCTCCCACTGTAGCAACGCCAGCTCCAACCGATACTCCTGAAGCAACTGCACAAACTGCAGCTCCCACAGTTGCCACTCCAGCTCCTACAGTTCGAACTCCAGCGCCTACTGTTGCAACGCCAGCTCCCACAGTTGCGACGCCAGCTCCTACTGTTGCAACGCCAGCTCCCACAGTTGCGACGACAGCTCCTACAGTTCGAACTCCAGCTCCCACAGTTGCGACGCCAGCTCCCACTGTTGTCACTCCAGCTTCTACAGTTCGAACTCCACCTCCCACAGTTGCGACGCCTGCACCTACTGTAGCAACGCCAGCTCCAACCGATACTCCTGAAGCAACTGCACAAACTGCAGCTCCTACAGTTCGAACTCCAGCGCCTACTATAGCAACTCCAGCTCCCACAGTTGCGACGCCAGCTCCCACTGTTGTCACTCCAGCTTCTACAGTTGCGACGACAGCTCCTACAGTTCGAACTCCAGCTCCTACTGTAGCAACTCCAGCTCCCACTGTTGCGACGCCAGCTCCTACAATTCGAACTCAAGCTCCCACTGTAGCAACGCCAGCTCCAACCGATACTCCTGAAGCAACTGCACAAACTGCAGCTCCCCTCCAGCTCCTACAGTTCGAACTCCAGCGCCTACTGTTGCAACGCCAGCTCCCACAGTTGCGACGCCTGCTCCCACTGTTGTCACTCCAGCTCCGCTCCTACAGTTCGAACTCCAGCGCCTACTGTTGCAACGCCAGCTCCCACAGTTGCGACGCCTGCTCCCACTGTTGTCACTCCAGCTCCAACAGTTCGAACTCCAGCTCCCTCAGTTGCGACGCCTGCACCTACTGTAGCAACGCCAGCTCCAACCGATACTCCTGAAGCAACTGCACAAACTGCAGCTCCTACAGTTCGAACTCCAGCGCCTACTGTTGCAACGCTAGCTCCCACAGTTCGAACTCCTTCACCTAATGGTGAAAATCCCACCGATTCCACTGGAAAAAATGAACACACTTGCAAGGACTCGGAAGATCCAGGTCTAATCACGGTTCTTCTATCATATATTTCACATCTCGTCGGAGCGTTGACAGGAAAAATGAGTGCGACATGTACATCACACTCCTTATAACTTGCTATTGATTATAGTCAGATTGTAGTTTTTTGATTAAATAAATTTTCTAATCAAAACTTGACATTTCTCAAAGCATATTTTATTGAAAAACATTTCAAATACAAAAAGTTGAAACAAGAAAATCCACCAAAAAGGAAAGAACAACTTCAGTCTCAGAAACTATAAATGTAGAGTTGGTCGAAAGACACGGACAAGAACAATAATTTCCATTCAATTATCGATTGTCGTCCATCTCTTAGCTTGAGGTCTCGCGAGCCTAATAAACTCTCCCATAAGCAAACAGCTTGCTGTCGATGTCAAGCGATGATTGCGATGGATTAGACGACGAACTCACAGAAAATATGCTTCGTCTTCCGCTGTGGTTCGACGACGGCTGAGAGCCTCGGTATACCCGACGTTGAGATAAATAGCGAAGCGAGCAGAAGATGGCAATGATGACTGCTACTAAAAAGATTATTCCTAATGTGCAGAAAGCTATTGCCAGCTTCGATTGCGAAACACACAAAACGTCAGGTCCAAGATAAGTTGATTGCGCCGATGAGCTTTCTATTAATGATACGAGAGTTAATTTCATGTTCACCACAAGTGTTTAGCTTCTCACCGCTCGATTGATTTTTCTCCATCGGTCGGTCGATTTCGATTTGCGGTGCGAGAACCTTAATGCTATTGAAGACCTCGATTCTCGCCAACGGCTTGTGTAGCTTCCCTCGAGATGCTTCATCGCAATCCACTTTCGGACATTTGCCCTTGCACAAGTGAACGCCACAGTTGATGTGGATGATGTCGCGATCGGGGAACTTGAAAGCTTGGAAGCTCGTTGAGAAAACTTTCTGAACTACGTCGTCTTCATGGTTCTTCGACCATCCGTCCTCAATGTCGACGATTGTTTCTGTGAAGTCGGGCATGATCTGCGAGTCAACTGGGCAGCCAAACTCGTCGAAAAGACGCTGCGAAGACTCGCCGACACCATCGAAAGCCACACAATCTACGACTCGCATTCCAACGTTGCGAGCCAAAATGCTGATGACTGACAACGTCGAGTTCTCACCAACGATCGCGTAATCTTGACCTTCGCCAGATCCAACCTCGAGCCACGACCTTATCTTCGTCGCAGCTTTCAAGAATCTCATTCTGCCGCTTCTGTGCGGCTTCAACTCTTTATCTTGCAAGTTCACGTCCATCATCTCTGTGGGCACCACACACTTGACAGTCATTTCTTGGTCGCTTTTCTGTTGCAGCTTCGAATCCATCTGAGCGATGAGCCTCACCGAGTATTGCGTTGTGTCTCGCGTTACAAAGCTCGATCGAATACCGCAAGATGAAAGTGGAAGCGTTAACGATGGTGAACCTGAGAGAAAATTGAATTGCGTAAGTCTCACCACGTTGTTTTGATTAACAGCTTAATTACCCACGACGCTGCCGCATCCATCGCTGAACCCTTTAGCAAACAACATCCCCTTGAACGGACGTCCCATTTTAATCTTGACATGCATCAGGTCTCTTGTGCAATTCGCCGTCACCGATAAGATCTTCTGCTGGGCTTTGTCTGCATCGATGCCCGCTGAACAATGCCACAATAAAGCGAAGAGGATCCGGAGCCGCATGATGACTTACTTCAATTGTTTCCAAACCTCCGAGAACGTTCAATTGTTAACTGTTTGATTCCCTCTCAGCGCTGTTGATGGTGAGTCAACGCATTCAATTTCATTTCCTGAAAATCAAGTTGGAGTGAAATTAGCGCAAAGGCGAATGAGCAGATTGAAATTGTTATCTGAAGCGCCACACGCTTGTGGGAAAGGAAGTTGAAGCGCACGCGGTGTTACGAAATAATTTTCTTGGGAACAAATGAAATGCGAATTAATGCGATGTTAAGTCTCAGTTTCCGAGTCGGAGAAAAGTCTCAAATAAATCGAGCTGTGTGGGCTTTGGCAGTTGAAATTTGAGAAGATCCGACGCGACTTTCGATTTCATTTCGTTTGTTCCACGCACGCTTCGTCTAATTGCAGTTGAAAGGCATGCAAAGTGGCGATGTCGAAACCTTTTGTGTGAGATGAACGATCAGCCAGGCAATTCGGATCCAAGGTGGCAGGCTAGAAGAGCTCGGAGCAGTTAAGTGGATTAATAGCACGTTAAGAAGCTTGTTAACGAAAGACCGACCGCGGGGACTCGAAGAATCGCTCTCATGAATAATTAACTGTACCGATTGCAAGCGCGCGCGCTTTGAATTTCAAATGCGTAATCAATTGTTCTTGGGTGTTTAACTGGATCGGGAGTAGAGAGGGAACAGTGAACTTCATGAGTGATTAATGTAAACAAAACACACTCGAGGCGAAAGAAATTATTTGCACGTTATTAGCGGTCACGCTTTCGGATCTAAAGAGTTTAACGAACGCCTCGTCTTATGTTACGCGAAGAATTCGATCGAAGTCAAACGTGTTTAGCAATATATGTCGCCGTTTAAGCAAAAGTAAACCCAGTTTCTCTCTCACTTCGTTCTGACGGGCGCATAATTAATAGCAGCTGGGAAAGGCTTTCGCCTGAACGAGTTTGCTCCAAGATCATCTTTCGAGCACAGCGATGATGATGGAAAGCGTTGGGAAGAAGAAGCTCGCGCCAACATAGGCTGGAACAAAACGTGGTGCGCTCAGAAAACCGTTGGACAATTAAATAATGTTTTCAGTGCTTCACGTGAACGCCGAGGCGAAGCAAGAAGAGCAGAAAGCTTAAATGGGACAAGCTGAATCGCGCAAAAATGGGAACAAACTCTCGGCTGTGCTTATGATTGCTGGTTTGTTTATTTCGGCTTGCGTCTGCGTCGCTTTCTTTATCTGATGCTCTCTTCTGCGTTTCTAGAACGAGCGACAGATAATTGCCGTCCAGGTGTAAGTGGAACGGATGGATAATTAATGATGTGGAGAACCGATCGCGGTCAAGAGACAGAGATTCCCTTTCAACGCTGACACAATTCTTCTTGTCTTCCACGCGTGGCTCGAGTCGCCGAGGACGGTTATTAGTCAATGGTGCTAACGAGATAATTACAGCGGACATTCCTCCGCTGAGTGAAAGGAAGCTTTTATCGTTTTATTGGAACGGGAACGGCGATCGTGAAGCTGAAGATGAGTTCTTGAAACAAGAATCTTGAGTTCTTCAATCAACAGTTGAGCTCATCAATAAACTAATGAACCTTCTAGTAAAGTTTAAGCTGATGCATTGAATAAAAGATTAGAGTGCTAAGCCGCTTAGCCCTCCGTCGAAGTTCGAAGATGAAACCTCAGCTGGTAACGACTTTGAAATTCATATTTGATCAGTCATGACGACGACTGAAGCGTTTTGAGATCACAACGGAACTTCAGAATTGGCTTGAAGATTCAACCTTTGTCAGTCCATTAAGTCAACTGAAGAAAGAATTTCTAGCTTGTTCAGTCACAGTCGAGTGAATCGAGGGAATAATTTATTTAACTGTTAAAAGCTGATAAGAGCTTCACTGAAGATTCGACACGAATGCTAAGCTTCTTGACTCACCTGAGGCTTCTCACTGCGCATCAATCGCCTAATCCGTGCAACTCAATTTGCTATTTTTCTGCTTGGAATTCTCTGATCAATTTCTCAAATCCGTTAAATCGTAAACTCCACGCATGAGCCTCCACAACAAATAAACTCAAATCCTCTTTGCGCGCTTCTGATCAATCAAACAGACTTTGTTTTCTCACATAACTGCTTCGCGGAGCCCCGAAACACGAATTTATCCAGCGAGCAAACTTCTTCTCCGACGAGCTGCACAAGACTAAGTCAAAGAAGTCGAAGCCAGCAACGGCTTAATTGGAAGTGGTAAGAACGTCGGGTGGAGAAAGAGAAGAAAACACGCGGAGGTAATGAAAATCATCGCATCTCTCAAGCGGTGAGCATAAGATGAGACATGACGCAACGAGTGAAGCACAGTTCAGAGAGAGAGACGGCAGACCACTTGACTTAGATTCATCACGCGAAGGGGAAAACTTATGCTCTCCACACGAAGCGCCGTTAGAAGTCGTCGCAATTGAGAAATTAGTTCAATGCTATTCTTCTTCCCTTCGCTTCGTTCGGTTCTTCGCTCGCGAGATTCTCATTAGGCTAGCGTTCGTCACGGCGATAGTCGTGCGGCTTAAAGTGTCGGCGAGTTGAATTTTATTGTCATTATCGCACCCAATGATGGAGTGGGCAATAAAGCTTGGTCGTGAGAACGTGCCATGCTGTGGAAAGCGTGCGAGAGGAAAATTCCAGTGGAAAATTTACGGCACAAAGCTGGAAAGCTGTCGCACGCACACATTCACTTTTACAATATCGATCGTCAGCTTCGGAAATTTTCTCCTGAATTGAGGAAGTCTTAAAATCGCTGCTCGAAGTCTAGCGAAACATTTTTAGTTTATTCGTTTCATTGCATTTAAGTGTCATTAATTGTTAATTAATTCATTAAGCGAAGCCTCAGGCTATCGGAGAGCGTGAAAAGTCGAGGGAAAGTTTCACAGTTTTCACAATGAGGAGCAAAGTTCCATGGAAATTTTGTGTGTCGCTTTAAAAATTCATGAATGAAAAGCTCTCGGTGGACTCGCGAGATATTGAACGGCAGTGAAAAGTCGGTGAAAGTCAATCCGATCCGTGGCTAAATCGGATTTTCGTGGAAACGCGGTCGCCCAAATTCGATTAAAACCAGAATTGGTGCAATACTCGTGAGCCGTACGAAGGGGGAGACGAGGAGGAGAAAAGGCAAAGTGGGAGGTGAACAAACTGTGCGCTCACCCCGATTGAGAGAGCAAGCGAGGAAAAATAAAATTTTCATGTCGGATGAGAAATGAGCGAACGTTAAGTTTCAGTAGTTTGATTAAAAATCGTCGGACAGGAATCGTGCTTAAGGTTACACAATTGCGGTTCAAGGAGCAGAGCCATTAAAGCCCCATAAATCAACAGTGGAACAAGACGAAGCATTTCGTTATCGAGCGATGTTGTAGCGCGGTGTCGCGGGGTGTGAGTGTCGAGGGTGGAGGACAGAAAGGAAAGAAAGGAGAATTACGGCAGAAAGCAAAGCAATAAAAGAAGAAGCCGAAACAAGTTACATACATAACAGAGTTTAACCGAAAAAACGTGAAGAAACTGCAGAATATTGTTTGTGAATTGTCGCGGAGTTGAGCGAGCGTGAACATGGAGCCGAAGGGAAGTCCGGCTGGGGTTTTCCCACACAAGAACAAGCCAACGTCGATCCATATCAGTCAGCAATCACAAGAATCTACTACGGGTGGCCCAACGACTAACTTAACAGCGCCGTTGACGCCTCGAATCGATATCAGCCGAGCGTCGAGCTCATCATATCACGAAGACAGCTCGCCAGAGAATGTCTTCGATCAGGTGAATCAAACTATTCCATTGAATTTAGTGCTCGTTTATCTTCAACTGAAACACGAACAATTGTAATATTCAGCATAAAAAGGCTGAGAGTGAAGTTGGTTGAGCAGCTCGTGAGTTCAAGTGCTGAGCTAGCTTGATTGTATCAGAAAATCAATCGAGTTATCGAGAGGCTAATTAGTTATAAGAAAGTTGAAAGAATGTTGAGACGGAGCGAAAGTCAATCGAAGTCAATTAAGCTTGAGGAAATTTCCTTCCGATCAATTAACTAAAGTAACGACAAAGCTTTCGAAAGCTCAGTGATACTTGAATCTTAAAGTTTGCTTTCAGCGGAAAGCTTAATAAGTCTTAAAGCTTTGAAGCAAAATTCAAGAGAGTTTGAAGGCTCAAAACTTTAGTAAAAGTATTATGACTTGTTTAACATAAAAGCTCAGCAGATCTCACTCAAGAAAAAGCTTTAAGCTCGCTCCGGCGGGAAGCTCCCTTCATCTTAAAGCCTGCCATTCGCAGCAATTGTCCTGCCCATCAACTCGATCCAGCTCGAAGTTTTTTTGACACGCGACTCAACCGACTTCACGTTGCGATAAAATCATTGACAACTCAACTCCACCCAGGAAAAATACGAAAACCTTTCGAAAGTTTCAATCACTCGTCGCCCTCAGAACACAACAGAACAATTTACTTCAGACATGCTCGCAAATAATATATTTTATGCTTTTTATGTGGTTAACATACATTCCAATAAATATTTATGATTTCTCTACTTTTTCGTTCTGAAAATGAAATCTGAAAGGACGATTCCGATACGATCCGAGAATGGGTAAAGGAACTTCAAAATTCTATGCTAAAACCTAATTTCACTCGTAACTAGAAAGCATTTCCTTTTCGTTTTGCTTCTTTCCGTTGATCTGTGATCTCAAAATGTCGCTTAATTAATGTTTCTGTCTCGTGCACCCTCAATGAGAGAACGGAGTCTCTGCCGTCGTCGTCGTTGTTCTTCTCTCAGTCGGACGTCCAATTGCAATTCCGAGCGTCTGAAACTGTTGGAAAAATCGATATTAGTCAAAATTAGCTCAGACTTTTCAGACGTTTATGCTTTCCGTTCCGTATTTATGCTGTTTATCTGTACATAAACTGTTGTGCTTTGCCATATATTTTCCGTTGCGAGGCAAACGATAATCTTGATTTAATTTAGTCGCTGTCGTGTCACCATTTTATTTTCACCGAGTCGAGCCGTCGGTGAGAGAGTTGGCGCTAATGAACCTTTCTTTCGTCCTTCACCAGGTGGGCACTGGAACGCTACAGGAATCCACAGGTTGTTTGGAGCTGTTTCAAGAGGACGTCGACGAGTTGCGAAGCTCGACCGAAGAACTGTACTTCATGGAGAAGGAGAAAGGCCAGACGGAGTGCGAGAAGCCGGCAGTTGCTCAAGTAAATAACAAACTTTTCTGTATGTAAATTGAATCGTTGCATAAGTTTCGCTTTCTTAGGTCGCACGAGCTCCGATGATTTTCAAGTTCGATGACTCGCAAGCATTGCAGCAGTTTAATCAATACAACCGAAAAGATTCGGGAAGTTCAGAAGTTGCCGCATTCCTCAATCCATCGGGACGAACGAGTCGGATCTCGAGCGTTGGCAGTCAAGGCTCGGCTGTCAGTCGCTTGTCCGGGGCGTCAGGAATTTCGCGCTCGCCATCGCCACATAAAATGTTGGTGGAAACTTCGTTCTGCGGCCCGAAACCGATTGAGCCGTCGTCAGACGCCAGTAGTATAGAACAATTAACCGCCGACATGTTAGAAAACGTAATTTTAGCTAGAAGGGGAGATCCAACGAAGGCGTCACTCGCCGAGGGCGTTCAGATTGAGTCAGCAGTAAAATCAAAAGCAAAGGAAGTTGCGCAAGAAGCGCTGCCGATGACGCCAGCAGAAGCAGCAAGGGCGGCTGCAAAGGAAGTGAGAAGAAAAGAGATTGAAGCTTTAAAAGCTCGTCTCAACGCTATCAATGCTAAGCAGTTAGAGAAGGCAAAGGGCGGAGGTCCGGCTGCGCCTGCCGCTGCTGCTGGTCCTGGAGTGGTTAAGAAGGTTATAGGAGTTACGCCGGAGGGAACGGAATACACACGAATCAAGTTAAAGCCCGACCATTTGTATGAGGATAAAGGCATGAGCCCAAATGAGCGGATCATTGAAGAGAGCGAGTTCAAGGAGGCGAGGAAGAGGGAGAAGACGAAGAAGGTCGACAATTCGATAAATCAAATCTCCCACATTAGCCCAACGACGCACGCAACTGACAATCGATCACCTTCACCTGCGTCCGCCTCGGTCTCGCGAAAAAGCTCTTTCTGTGCTTTCTTCAAGAAAGATGACTCGGCCGCTGCAAAGCCCCGAAGCTCTTCAGCGGCATCGGGAAAGGGCAGGTTGAATGACAAATCGCCTCTTCCGTCGCCAAGTAAGAGTTGTAGTCTTAGTAGTAGAATAGCACATTTCACATTGTTCAAAACTAATCGCAATTCTTCGTCTCAATTAGAATCTCATGACATGAAACCAATAACCACTCAACACCAATCCCGTCAACCTTTGAACGTAAAGGACAAGCCGAAATTAAAATATTACGACACGCCCAACGTCATTCACATTCCTTTGCATACGCCGCCCGAGGAGAAAGAGTTTAGTGCATTAAAGAAAAAGAAAGACGACGACGAGAAAATTGAAGCGGCGCCCACCGAGGCGATTGTTAAGCGTGAAAAGCCGATTTCCGTCAAGCCAAAAGTCGCACCTACTGCCACAATCGAGAAGATGCAAAGCACCGACGAGGTTGAGCTTCACGAGCTTCCCAATCGAAAGGTGTCGGCCGCGGACGACCGCGAAAGCTCCAGCCTGTGGAGTGTTGAGGTGCAACGTCACAGCTCTCAGGAAAGCCAGGAGACGGTGATCTCCTCGCAGCAAAAGAACGATAGCGGTTCAAAAAACGGGATGACTGAAAAGCCGGCGATTCCGGCTTTCATTGACACCATCAACGAAAACCCACCGAACACTCAGCCCATGTCTGCCGCGGGCCGCCATAAAAAGCATATTCTGTTTTGTACAAAGATCGGCAGTGGCAGCGAAGAGCAGATCTTCACCACTCAGTTGAGCCTCTCGAAGACGGAGAGCCAGTCGAGTCAGTTGTCAGAGCAAGCTTCGGTTTTTGAGAGTCCAAAAAACGAGGAAAGCGGAACGAAGGTGCCGGAAACAGTTACCAGAAATAGTTTGAAACATCAATCGTCGTCGAGCGAGGTTGAGAAGGTAACAGCAACATCTGCGCGATCTCGTCGTTCCGATCAAAGTGACTCGACAGACTCGCGACCACAATCGGTGACACGGAAGCAGCAACATCTTAGGGATTCGGGAGAGTTTGCAAAGCGTGAATCGTCCGACGACTCTTCCAGGAAGAAACGCGGTGACTCGTCTGACGATGCATTACGCAAAAAGCAGGAGAAGCTTCAATCGAACAGCTCTCATAGCAGTCGTTCGGTGGCGTCGCAACAGTCACAGTCTAGCCACAAGAGCAACGAGAAGCAGCCAACGACTTTGCAGCATCAATCAAGCGGTTCCAAAATGGAAATTTCATCGGAATCTGACCGCGAGTCCGACATGGATGCTTGCGGCGTTCACAAACGAGTGTCGAGGATGATGGAAGACCACGAGAGTGCTGGTCTCGTTCTGCAGGAATCTTTCGACGATGAGATGCCCTACGTTCCAACCACTCTGCCTGAAGAGAGATCGAGCGGGCTACGAATCGTTCCCACCAAGGACCGAACGCAGAGCGAGCTCATCACCATTCCGGTCGAAAGGCCACGCTCTACCACCCCAATCAACCCCGCGTCTCTAGATAATTATTGCGAACGCAAGCAAAGCGACGCCAGCGAGAGCAGCAGCCTTGTGCGAGGCGAAAAGTTGCGCATTAGCCTCCCGAAGCAAAAAGCAGAGCAAACGAAAGAGAAAGTTCAGCATAAAGCGATCACCAGACGAATCTCAAACCTTTCCAATAAAAGCTGGACAGAATTTGCGGAGCAGCAGCAGACGGCGGCAGCGCCGACCGTGAAGAAAGCTGAGCGCAGCAGAAAACAATCGAATTCGAGTCAGGACGAAGACCCTCCACCCCCGCCACCTAGCAAATCGCACTCGAAAAAGTCGCTGACGAGCAAATGGATTGACTTTGAAAACATTCCGGAGAAGCGTCAACCACCGAAGAAAATCACGACGCTTCCAAGCAGCAAGGAGCCGGCGAACGACAAAGCTCACAAGCATCATCATCGTCATTACGTCTCGCCCGAGGAATGCCAATGCGAGTGCCATGAATCGACGATGAAGAAAGACGCTGAGAGCAGCAAACAGTCGGCGGCTGATTCAGGCAAAACTCCGACTTCGGAGGACTCGCAGCCGCTGCTCGACGATCAAGCTGAGCGAAACAGCTTGATGAGGTCAGAGGGAGATTTCTGAAAAGTTTCAAATGATTTAAAACATTTTCTAATTGCAGTACTGATTCATCTATGGACTGCAGCTTAGAGAACGACGAGGGAAATTTCCTGATCCAACAGAATTCAGCTCAACACGCAAGCAAGGCAGCCAGCAACAACCTTGACAAGCCCTTCGGTATGGATTTGTCCGTCGAATTCGGTGGGCACAGCAATCGATCGAGTGTCGTTTCGCAAGTAAGAAGCTTTGACTCGATGATTGAACTTTGAACTGACCGTCGTTTCCCTTACAGGATATCAAGTCACCCGATCTGACATCACACAAGTAATTCATCATTAGGCTACTCTGCTTTGTTAGTGACCGAGACTTTGTAACGTAATAGGTGAATACACATTCTCATTATGAATCGCGATAAGACTTTTGAGAACCAGACAAGATGTGGACTCCCGATGTGGGAGAGAGAAAGAGTTATAGCAAGTGGTTTGAGCTTTTTTCCTTTCATTATCAAAGGAGCGAAAGCTTTCAATAATTTCTTGCGTTAATTTCGAGCGAAAGCTCTGATAAAATTGAATTGAGACTCTCAACGTTGATGGCTTGGCTTTGAAAGTGACATGAAGAAAGCTCCAACCGTTTGGTTTGTAGTTAAGCCATATGAGAAAAGGTGAAACTAAGTTAAGAATATTCAAGACTTTGATTTTTCGATTACCAGACATTTCCACTTGAAAATCCTCTCGGAGCTTTCGGCTATCGCCGGGGCGAAATGTATTAATCACTCGTAATCAACGTGATGACGGACTTAATCGGTATTTTTTGCTCTCAAAAAACATTTTTCGACTACGAGATTCTTAAACGTTAAGACTTGAGCGCTTGGATGGTGAAAAGGAGTTTTCAATTTCTCACTACATTTTAGCCTAAATCAAGAAAATTTTATTTTCATAAATGTTGTGGACCTCTGAGATTTAAAAATTAAACACGTTATTGAAGAGTCTTTGCAGCCAAGACCGACTAATGAGATAAGGAAAAACGTTGTGATGAAACCATTGAGTTAACCAGAAAATCCTTTTTGCTTGGAAAACTTTTTCAAAATTAACTTTTCGTTTGTCGAGCCAAAGCTTCGAAAGCTCCCTCAGTCGGCTTGAGGGAAAGCTTTCGTCGGTTGGTCGAGCTGTTTCACTTCTACTAACGCTTGCCTTACTGTTTGTAGCCAAAATGATGACGATTGAAAGCAAAGCATTTCCATTTACCGACAAGAGACGGAGAAGGAAAATTAAATTACAATGAAATCACTTCATGAAGCAATAAAATGTAGCCAACGAGAGATAAGGAAACATTCTGCTGTAAAGCGAACGTAAAACTGTGGCAATTTCCTCTTATCACCTTCTATCGCAAATAGTTTCAACGTAAACATCATAAACAATTTGTTATCTTCTCCATTCTCAGTCCTCTTTTGATTAGACCGAAAACACTTCAGCGTTTGTTGATACAGAGAAAGAAGAAAAGGAAACTTTCTTTTTTCATTAATGATGGAAAATCCTGTTTAAATCACGTTAAGAAAATATGGTGGAAGAAATAAAAATGACAAATGTTACATTGCTCTCAAAAATTAATCTTCGATCTGAGTTTTATTTGAGTGTTTGTTGAGATTAAGCGAGTTTGAGTTCAATTTCAGTGACTCGTTTCTGTTCAATTAGAGCGAATTGTCTCTAGTTTATTCAACAGAGCTCACAGCAATGCCCTCAAAAATCCTTCGATTGCAGCAACGTCACAGCAAGCGGAAAACTTTTGCGAAGCGGAAATGACTCTGGCAACATCCTGGTCGCCCTGAAGTTTCTTCCGGAGCGCATCCGAGCAAACTCGCTTGACCATGAACGTCTCGCTGAATATGTTGACTTCCTTCTTATCAAACACGCGATATTCCGTGATGTTCTCGTCCAAGCAGTTGTCGCTGTCGCCTCCGTCCACAACGATTAGCATCACAAGTGCCATCGACTCGAACTTGTCAAAGTTCTCAAGTTCTTCCAACAGGAATTCGATGAAAAGCTCTTGCGCATAAAGAGGGATCACATTTCTCTCATTTGTGTGAGCAAGATCCATCACAAGTTTCGCGTTTCGCTGTCGAACATCCGGCTCGTCATCCATCAGAAGAAGGAGAAGACTTTTGGCGAAATACAAAGCGGTGTCATGGGACTGAATTCCTTTGAGATTTAATGCGATTGTCTCGATGAAATCCGATGCTGCAAGTCTATTAGGAAAATGAAGCGTAAGGAAAAGTTGTAAAGCGATTATTGAGAAACTCACTTGACGAAATACGACGAGTCGGTGGAAATTTCGAGGAGAAATTCGAAATCGAGTCGAGGCGAGAGCTTCACCGTTTTGACGATAACGTTTGCGAGTTTCAGCAAAGATTTCTTGAGCTGCTCCGGCTGCCGGAGCGACGTCGTTATGAGATCTTTTGCTGTCCCTAAAGCGCATTCTCCGTTTGACTCTTCAGAGTAATAAACTAATCTCATGACATCGATGTGTTTCACCTTTGAAATGTAGTCAAGCTTTATCTGCCCGAATCCATTTTTCAATTCTTGATCCATCATTATTTCTTGTCTCAAGCGGGATCGACGAACGCTACCCATGTTTTTCACTAGAAAAACTACCTTCGGATCAATTTCGTATTCCTCCTGCATACTTGTTGCATAATCAAAGTCGAGTAGTAATAAAATCACGTTCAGTTTGAAATCCAAATCGTTCTCAGCTGTTGACTGCGAATCAAAGCTTTTGAATAATTCAGCAGAGCCGTAGAGATTCACCGTCATCAGTTTTACTAGCGAGATTTTCGGTGAAACTACGGACGATCCGAATGGAGCTGACTTGTCGTAATCGAAGCAGGTTTCAAGATAGCGAAGGAACTTTTTGTGGTCGTTTTGAGGGTTCAGATGTTGTGGCGAAACAAGTGCTTGTAGTTGAGGGTTTTTGTGAAGCTCTTGAATAAATTTTAGAGTCTTTTCCGGAATGCCTGTAGTGTCCTGCAGCCACTTTTGTGCACTGTCATCTCGAGGATACTCGATGACCAACCAGCACTTGAGACTGACCTCAACAACGATATCCACGTACGCTCCAAAACATATCAGTTGATCTTTGAAACGCAAGCCAATGAGACAAACTTCATCCAAGACCGGAGTGAGAGATGATATGTTGTCGACTGCTGGCACGAGCTTGACGAGGTAAAGAATCTGCAGCAGGATGCCATGTGCAACGTTCGCTGGTATTCGTTCGCTTTCCTTGAGAACTTTGATCCTTTCAAGAATTCTCTCGATCAGAAGATGAGGCGGCGTTACATTAGCGATGAACTTGGCACATAGAACTCGCGTCGGCAGCTCCACGCAGCCCGAGCAAAGCGATACAACGGGAACAAACTTCACTAGCTCCAGTTTTGTTTGGGTGCCTTCAAGCGCCGATGGATACAGCCGATTGAGTAGCAGCAAGATCGGCTGAAGCTTTGAATTCATCTTCACTCTGAGAACGAACTGAGCGGCTTCTTTTAATTGTGTCATGAAGAAATCGTAGAGATCGGGATAGCGAAGGAAGAAGATTCTCGCTCGCATCTTGTTCTTTATGTTGAGGTCATCGCTGTCTTTTGATCGTTGGACTCCAAAGATTCTCACCATGAGGGCCGAGAACAGAAGCGTTGAGGAGTTCTTCTCGATCCAAGACTCTGCGCCATAGCCAAGGATTGCGCACTTGATTCCATCGCTGATGTACTCGCCGATCGCTTCGTTCAAGTCGCTGCATCGGAAAAGAGCTCGCAAGATGTTCAATGAGTGAGTTCTCGTTTCTAAATATTCTCCATGACGACTGAACTGAATTAAACTTTTCATGACGAAATGGAAGTTTTTGTTCGACGACACTTTAAGCTCCGACGTGATGAGCGCTTGAATCATGAACGGCAAGCCAGCACTTCTTCTTGTCGCGCACAAGTTTTTCATGGACAAAAGCTCGTTGTCGTTTTTGTTGTCTCCGGAAATCGACGAAATCATTTGATGCAACATTTCAGACGGAAGTTTGTGGAGCTCCGGTTCATTGCACGTCCAAAGTCGCAAGCACAATTGCGAGAAGCCGAAGTAACATTGCTCGAAAGCTCCGCGGTGTTTCGTCTTGGCCAGCAGCTCCAGAAAGTGATCGCCGATGCTGATGATCTGATGAACGTCTAGCAAGCCTTCGTCCTCTGATATTATTGGAGCTTTCATGCAGATTTCGCCAAGCAACAGCGAAACTTCTTTCACGGTTCGCCACGAGCACAGCAAAACCATCTGCGGTGTCGTTTGTGCAGCGATTCGCGTCCATTCTTCTCTTGTCGTTGCGTCTAAATATTCAAAGTCCTCGTCTGGCAAAATTCCTTCGGGTGATGAGTTATTAACGACAGGCGCTACGACTTGAGTTAATCTCGTGCATGTGTGAATGAGACGCTTGAAGAAATCACGCCAAAGGTGGCAGCTGCCGAGAGTATTCAGATCAAGTTTCGATAGCAAATGACGGATACTTTGAACTAGGCCGTAGAGAGGATTCGTGCTCGATGCAACCGTCAAGGATTTTTCCGCCAAATCGAGTCCAGTCAACAGAAGCTCTTCGCACCAGGTCAACATCACAAATGATTCCGAGGATTTCTCAGAACGGACAGTTGGGAAATCATCGAAGTTGAGTGTGAAACTAGTAAAGAGTTCCATCAAGTAAAGTGCTGTCAAACTATCTGGCGGTCGCACTGACGTCACAGCTGCTCGAAGTTGCTCCAAAGTTATCTGACAGAACTGTCGAACAACTTCGCTTGGAATTAGCTTCATGATTTCAATTACTTTCTCCTTGTTGGCTTCATAACTGTCGTGCATCACTCCCATAAGTAAGTTGAATTTGTGTTGATTCCAAACTTTTGCCGACTCGAGAGGATAACTTTGTCTGAATATTTCCGAGATGTAACGGAGAAGCAGCAAGCTCAAGTTTCGTCGGGTGAAGTTGGCTCCCTCAACGAGGTTTTCGATGGCAAACTCCTGAAGTTGAGCAAGGAATTTGAAGTAAAACTCGAGCGATTCAACTTGGTTTTTCTTGATCGCAATTTGTAGAACAGCCTGAATCCTCGCGAAAAGATTCTTGATCATGCCAAGAATGTTTTGCCTTGTCGCTGGGCTCTGAACATTTATGTTGTACTTGAAGAAATGATGCGCGCATTCAAGCTCTTGTGCTGTGAAACCTTCAGTGGACTTTCTCGTTTCCACGATCAAGAGAAATGCTGAGGTTCTAACTTTGTCGTCGATGTGGACCATCGCGTTTTTAATTTCATCGAAACCTATCACGCCTTTCCATTGATCGTCGGTTGACGTTCTCTTGTCGTAACGTCCAGCTTTCTTCTCAGCGCTGAGACACATCAACAAGAAACCAACGTCGAAGGTCTCACGTTGCTTCAACATTTCTTCGAGAACTTTGTCGTACTTTTTGATAAGTTTTATCAAAATGTTCTTCACCTCTTCCGACTCTTCACCTTGTTCTTCTCTTCTGAACATTACGGTGAGCGCTTCCTTCACAGTTCTGTTGAACCATTTATCGAATTCAGTTTCATCGTAAAGTTTTGCAGCAACTGCCTCGTAACAATTTACCAAATTCTGATTCGCCACTTTATCCTCCGTCAGCGACACCAAAATTTCTCGAAGGAAACCTGGTCGTTTGCGAAAAATACTTTGAGCTGTAATGACTGGACATATCGACACTATGATGACACACTGTAAGTTTAGTGAAGGAAACTTCTGGATCTCATCGAAAATTGTTGCTTGCAGGTTACTGTTGCAGTTGTTGCCAACTTCCACTAAGTTTTTCAAAGTTTCCTTGGCGATGTGGCGAACGTTATCCATATGATGGTCGATGCTAAGTAAAGCAACTGACAGCGCGGACTCGATAACCGACTTCAACTTTCTATTTAACAGCCGGAAGTTTTGAGCAGCCAGGTTCTTTGTCAGTTGCATAAATGACCGACTCACTGACATCAGAAGCGTTGGATCAACTGATGTTTCCAGATAGATCTGCTTCAAGACAGTGGAAACTTTATCGAGAATGTCGCTCTCGACTTGATCCATCGTCGTGATGATCCCAAAAATAATCGAGAGTCTCTTTTCGTAGCTGAGTGACTCGTCCTTGATCCAGTTCATGTAATCGTCAGATTTGTTCATTCTCTTCAATCGCATGACGACGATAATCGCACTGATGTTCTTCGTGTCCATCGGCAAGTCTGGGTGCTCGATGAACTCGAGGCATTTCAAGCTAATGTCGAGAAGGGCTGGTCCGAAATCGGGTGCCATCCAGGGAAGAAGAGTCAACCTGTTTTTGAAGCAGAAGATGACAGCCTGAAGGCAGCAGTGTAGCTGATGTGAAATCTCGTTCTTCTGGGCCGGCGACAGTTCAGTCTTCAATTGTTCGTCGTACACTTGAACCAGTTTGAAGATGAAAGGTAAAATCGTCGATACTTCTCCAACAATCGCGGTCATTAATAGCTTGAAATTTTGGGAAGCTTCGTTCAAGCAGCTGATGAAGTGGAAGCAGTCCTCAGTTGAAGACAAATCGATTGCGTTCATCTCTTCAACAATCACCTGTTGGATAGCAGGCAGCAGGAATCCCTTGCCATCGTTCGGGTGGTTCAGACAGCTAAAACGATACAAGAAATTAGTCTGAATTCGTGCAGGTAATCAAAGCCTTCTCGTACCTTTGAATTATGCTCTTGACGGGATGCTTTGTCTTCTCCCTGAAGTACATTCTGGTTAGGCAAGAAGCGACTTCATCATTCAACTTCTTTGTTGCTTCGTCAATTTGATCGTGCTTGGGCTCAACGATGAGATTCGATAGTTTCTTGATTTCATTGAACTGCGCTTCACTTGTCACCGCGTTGTTGATGAGCTCAATCTGCTTCTTCACTTCTAAGAAACGCAACGATTGAGAAACAGCCAAAGTTTATCGAATCAACAAACCTCCAGACATTCTTCCTTCGATGTTGATTTGCACTAAATCTATGCCAGACTTCTTCGGATCCTTGTCATTCTTGACAGCGTTGATTCTCAGCGATAACCCGTTCATTGCCCACAGCTAGGTCAGCTTAAGCTTGCTCGCGGTATTTATAAAAACAAAACTCAACGTGGAAAAATGAATTCGCCGGTTTGTTTACTTTGGGGACAAAACTACAAGAAAATCAAATGGAAAACATCAACAAAAGTTTATCACTTCGTTTGTACGAGCTGCTCTCAAAGGACAGCGTAGATCGCGCCGGCAGCGATAGCCACGGATCGTCGGAAACCGACGACGACGAAGAACTTCCGTTCGAGTGTTGCTATTGCGCTCAAACATTCAACGAAGTTGAATCGAGGCAGCTGTACAAGGATCACTGCAGGAAACACAGGGAAGACATCAGGAAAAGATATAAATGTGAGTTTGCCGACTGCACCAAGAAGTTCAGGAAGTCTTCAGAGCTGCGGAAGCATGAGCGGATCCATCTCAACATCCGGAAGTTCAAGTGCGACGAATGTTCTAAGGATTTCGTTCACCAGACAAGTTTGAAGAACCATCTGCTAACTCATTCTAAAGTCAAAAGCTTCACATGTACAACGTGCGGGCTCTCGTTTGCAACGAAAGGAAATCTCATTCAGCATATCGCGAATCATAACGACAAGAGCGAGCGACGATTTACCTGCGAAATTTGCGATAAAAAGTTCACCAGGTCCGCCAACTTGAAAGAACACATGGCAACGCACACTAAAGAGAAGCTCTACGATTGTTCATCCTGCGACAAGAAGTTTTTGAGCTCTTCGTCACTAGCGAAACACAGAAAACTTCACGAGGGCGTCAAACGGTTCACGTGTCCTGTGCCTGGATGCGAGAAAAGCTTCACACAGAACAGCCACCTGCAGAAGCATCTGAACAGCAGCGTTCATCTCAATCTTAACAAGTGCGAGGTCTGCGAGAAAAGCTTCAAGAGACTCGACTCGCTGCTCAACCATCTCAAGACTCACGAGAAGCCAACGATAATCCTGAGAAATGAAATCATCGTGCCAAAGTCAATTTAATTTAAACTGTTTAAGGATGTAGAAATCGTCAGGGTTTTATTATAGATATTAAGAATAAATAAATAAATTGCACAATAATGAACACAATCACGCTTTGAATAGATCAACGCCACACTTCTCAACCTCCGACCAGTCGATGCCTTTAAAATAAGGATGAATAATTAAATCTTCGTACTTCAAACGACGCTCGGACTTTTCGATTATCAAGCCATGCAGAAGATCTTTAACGTCCTCGGATAAGTCATCGGGCTCCGGGTACTGGATCTCATTAAAACGTGAAACTCCAGCGGGGTGGTTAAGGAAAAATCGGCTTCGTGTTGTAATCTCGTAAATCAAAACTCCGACGCTGTACCAGTCGGAAGTTTTGGTCAAAGGAAAGTCAAACGCGACGTAAAGACACTTGACAGCTTTCGGGTTCAACCGACAGAGTTGCTGATATTCGAGACGATCGCTTTGATAGAAATATGTGAGCGTTAGGTGACCTTTTGGTCCTAGCAGCAAGTTATCTAAGTTTAGGTCGCCGCAAATTATTCCGGCTCTGTGTAGATTATTTACGGCAACGATCAACTCGCTCGCCCACTGTTTCAGCACAATCTCTGGCAGAGGTGTAACTTCAACTGGAGGTTTCAGTATAATCTCTTGGCCACTTGGTTCAGCTTTAGGTGGAGCTTGTGAATCTTCAATCGGTGCTTTAGAGTTTGTGGCATTAACGCTGGAAGGTTTCTCTTTAGCCTGAACTTGAGATTTCTCGAGGGTTTTCGAAACCGATTGGAGAAGTCTCTGACTGCAACTCATCAAGTCGTTGATGTCCATTTCCGACGACAACATTTCGAATGATGGAATGGTCACTGGCTCACTCTCGAATGTACTAAGTTGGTTCGTATCTTCAACTGCGAACATCTCTTCAGCTACTTCGACTAGACAGTTTTCTTCAATGTCGTCTTGCACGTTTGGTTCTGTCACGATAATTTGTTCTTCTGGTGTTCTTGGGGGTTCAACGAAAAGCTCCTCGATGTTGGAATGTGCGATGTCAGTTTTGTTCGAGTAGGTATTGATGTAGTCCCATAAGAGCCCACCGGAGATCAACGGAAGAAGCAGAAAAACGGAATTTTCAGTCTTGTAGAAATTAATCAGATTGACCATGAATGGAATCGACTGGGGAAGCGAAATTGTGCAGCTCGAGTCCTTGTAGACGTTCTTCAAAATGTAGCACTTCTTATCTGTGCAATCCTGAACTCTCATCGTGTAGTCATTGATGGCAATCACTTTGAAGCGCGACAAGTTGTTGACGGGCCTTTCCAGAGCTAGAACGCTCGGCTGGTCTTCGACCAAAGGATCCTCAAACACGAAACTTTCCTCTTGGAAATGAACGATGTGGTTTTCATAAAGAATCTCTGCTCTTTCCAGATATTTTCCAGCTTTCGTCTTTGCGATTCTCTTCCTTTTCTCATTGCAGTCGTTCTTCGCTCCGGTCAGCAGCTTGTCGATGCCGAGTTTATAAAGCTCGAACGCTGGCTTGTAACGCAGGTTCGCCTCTTCCTGTACAGCTTGGCTGAAACACATTGCAGCATCGTACAGATAGTCGAAGCCCGTTCCTAGCGGATCAAATGTACATTCCTCTAGCAAGACAGAACTCGAATCTTCTGAATGCGACACAGGCTCGTCTTCCTCTTCGATTGAGTTCTGCCTTGAAGGCAAATCGATCGATGCGTTGTCAAGCGATGAGCTCGTTCTATCCTTCTCCTCGTCGTCGGTTTCTAGATCTTGGACTGGCGCATCAATCGGTGAGCTGCTTCCTTCCTCGAAGAACTTCACGAAGCATTGAGATTTGTAGATCACTGGATGTTCGGAACAGTAATACAGGAACTCCAAGATATTCTTCTTTCTTTGCTCAATAACTGCCGGGTCGAACCTGCAAGTTGAATGGGAAGTTTGAGTTTGTATCAAGCGAAATATGAAGCTCTGTTACCTCTTGAAGAAAGCGTTGTCGGACTTGAAAAAGCTCTTGAGATTGTAGATTTTCGATAAATTCGCCTCGAGTTTCTTGAAGTCTGAATATCTCTTCCAAACGGTGATCCTTGTGAGCGTAGAGAACAAGCTGCTGTTCTTGGGGAAGCTGATCATCAAGATCTTGTAGGCGGTGTATTTATTTAGCCTCCGCTCGGAGACGGTGAAGTTGTGAATTAATCCACCGAGCAGTTGAGCCATTTCGTAATAATCTTACACGATAACTCCAGTTATGGTAAAGCTGGGAACGCGTCTATCGAAGAGTTGGTCCATTTCTTTGCGATCTCACACGATTAATTCATAATTTGTAATTCGAGATAGCAAAAGTAAACAAAGATTGCAAGCTCGTCGCCCTCGAAGCGAATTGAATTTGCCGAATTGTAAGAATTTCATATCAAAACCGGCTCTCGAATATCCAAGGTTTATTCCCTTAAATCAAGCAGATCGAGTGTAAAACAGTTCCAGTTAGTTCGCAAGTTGTCTGCCAATAGTAATCACGTGAAGTTTCTGTGTAATTCGTGTTCGATGTGATGAAATTTGTGATCAAACTTTCGAGACAAAATTTCACCATTTCCAAGAAAAATTGCAAGGCAAAATTAACTTCTTTAGCTTATCTTACTTGTTGCTGAATACAAAGAAGTTATACAATCAACTCTTGCACAACCAAATCGCAGCAACATGAGCGATGAGGAAGAAGAAGTGAGTGCAAAGTCTGCAGTTTCAAGTTTCGGTTTCTTATTCTTTGCCTCAATTTTCTCGCTGCAGGTCACAGGAATGAAACGTCGACCTTATCAGGAGGCGATCATCGATGTTTGTAAGAAACGGAACTCGATCGTTTTCCTCCCGACGGGCGCTGGAAAGACTCACATTGCCATTCAAGTGATTAAGCACTTCTCGCAGCAACTAGAAAGGTTTACAAACAAAAATTCTTCGGCCAACTTCGATCTTAACTTTTGTCTTGCTCCGCTAGAAAATATACCGAAGGAGGCAAGCGATCTGTCTACATAGTCAGCACAGTATGCTTAGCAAACCAGCAAGCAAAGTTCATTCAAGATGATATGACGTTCAACGTTGGACTTCTCACTGGCGAGCAAGGCGTCGACTATTGGGACGAAGCCAAATGGAAAACAATCCTAGACGAGAATCAAATATTGGTCGCGACAGCTCAAGTGATCGTTGACGCAGTCTCACGATCATTCCTGTCGCTGAGCCAGATTAACGTGATCGTATTTGATGAATGTCACCATGGAAGGCTCGAGCATCCATACAAAGAGCTGGTGAAGCTATTCAAGTATGTTGAGGAAGGAAGCACTCGGATCATTGGATTGAGTGGCATGTTGATTGGCAATGACAACAAGATCAAGCCTCATCTAGTGAGCAGGGAGTTGGCAACATTAGAAGCCACTTACAGAAGCACAATCATCACTGTCAACAATATCGACGACCACAAAAATGTTCTGGTCTACTCTACGAAACCTGTGGAAAGTTACGCCACCTACTACGAAGAAAATCCGATACCTTGCGTGATCCGAATCGCACAAATGTTAGACGCACATTCTCAGAAGCTAAAGAAAGTTACTTTTGAGAGAACGGCAAGTGTCAACCCGAGAACGTTGAAACCGGACATCCCGGGCAAAATTAAAGACTTGATAGCATTGTTCGTAGACTTTACCGATGAATCGAAAGAGCTCGGACCTTACGGCGGCTACTTAAGTCTTCTCAGTTCGCTGATCCAACTGGAAATCAAGAAGCGAACGAGTGACTCTGAAAAATATCGAGACATTGTAAAGTCTTGCATCACAGTGGTTGAGCAATGCATCAACCAGATCGAGAGTGAATTAGGATTCAAACGAGTGGAGCCTTCAACGATCCTAAAGAACTCGGCGCACAAGTTCCGTCAACTAGTTTCTCTATTGAAAACTCGCTCATCAGATAGCAACGGTGGCGAGCCTCTACAGTGCATCATCTTCGTTCAAAAGCGTGCGACGGCCAAAGCTCTTTACCACGCATTGAAGGAATATGCCAAGTCGAACAGCGACTTTCCGATCCGTCCGGACTTCATGGTCGGCGTGAACGGAACGATGTCTGAAGGAATAGAATCGATCCTTGCAAATACTTACAACAGCATTACCCTCGATAAGTTCACACGTGGAGAGACCAACTGCATAGTCTCGACCAGCGTGTTGGAAGAGGGAATCGATCTGCCAATGTGCAACCTCATCGTCATGTACGAGCCACCTAGAACGTACCGAAGCTACGTTCAAGCCCGCGGACGCGCTCGTCATGATCGAAGCAATTTCGTCGTTCTTCTGAACTCGATAAATGTCGCAAACTTCTTGAAAGCTGTGCAAAATTATCGAGAAGTGGATGCTACTCTCAAGCAAAACTTGTATCTGAAAACGCTCGACCGCCCAGCTCCGTCGGAAAAACATATTCGCCTAGAAGAGCAAGACCAATTCGAGCCCTTCATTACTCCGATTTCCAGAAGTATTTTGAGTAATTTGAACAGCATCAGGTGAGATAACGAACCGATGATAGTTACAATTTTTATTATTAAAATGTCTTCCACAGTTTGCTGTCTTGCTACGCTCAAAAAATGCCTCGCGATCGTTTCACCAACGTCAACGTTACCTGGCGTCGAATCGAACACGAAGGCGGAAGAACCAGCGTCGCGATTCAACTGCCATCTCAATCAGCGATAAAACAAGAGATTGTAGGCGAGCCTCTGTCTAGCGTGAAGCTCGCGAAGCAGCGTGCAGCCTTCAAGGCGTGTAAAATGCTCTATGACATCGGTGAGCTCTCGGATAACTTGATACCGATCAAAGAAGAAGAGAAGATTGAGATGCACAATGATAAATACTTTGCTCACTGGGAGCACTACAAGGATGATAAGAAAGAAGTGGCCGGAACCAAGAAGCACTGTCGCTTCCATAACTTGAAGACTCCCAGGGCTTTAATGGACTCAGCACCGCAAGTTGGCGATGTCTCGTTTCTCTACCGCATCATCGTCACACCGAAGTTCGAAGCCCAGGATGATTACGGCCTCGAAACGTTCCAAGAGATGCTCGAGAACGGTAAAGGCTACGGAATTCTTACGTCGAAGCGGATTCCGAAGCTGTGCAAGATGTCGCTCTTCCCGACCTACGGCGAAGTTGAGGTGGAGATTTGCGCTCTTCCTGTCTGCGTGACGATTCAAACCGAGTCAGAGCTTAAAGTACTGCAGAACTTTCACGTCGCAGTGTTCCAAGACGTCCTCAACACTTGGTCTAACTACTTCGTATTGGACAGAACTTCTTACTTGATTGTGCCTCTGGATGAAAACGCAAAAATCGATATGAATTTGGCTCTGAAATTCCAGCACGTCAATCAGCCAAAGCGTTTGACTTACGAAGAAATTAATGCAACGCAATTCACGCACGACGAATATTACAGAATGGTCATCAACCCAGTTTACCGTGAAACTGTCGCCAACTATGTGGTCCTTGATGTTCGTGAAGACAAAACGCCGCTCTCGCCCTTCCCGAGCTACGACTACACAAGCTTTAAGGAATACATCGAGACTAAGTTCGACACGACGATAGTCAAAACGGATCAGCCAATGCTTGAAGTCAAAGGCATCAGCTCTAACCTGAATCTGTTCTTCCCTGGCGAGGGAGCATCAGGTCGTCTCAGAAGACACGAGAAAGAGAAGTTGAACGAATTCCTGATTCCCGAAGTGTGCCATAACTATAAATACCCAGCCGACTACTGGCTGAAAGCGATTCTGCTGCCGTCGATCTGTCATCGCATTCGTTATCTCTTGTTTGCTGAAGAGCTCCGACGATGGTTGATAGACGAGGAGATTTACGACGGTATTGATCACGATCAGGTCTACAAGCTTGATGTGGACTACGGAGACTACGATCAGCGCAAGGAGACTTTGAAGCTAACAAGCATTGAAAACGAAAGTCTTGGAAGATATCCGAACCAGTCCGAACTATTGAGAAAGCTCCAAGCGTTGAAAGAATCTCGCGTAACCATTTCTGGACAAGCCCCACACACTCGTGCCTTGTTGCTCTGGGACAAGTCTAAGCTCCCCATCGATATTGAAAGAAATTGGCTGACACTGACCGAAGTGGACTTGGATTATTATCTTAACTTTCTCATGATGGAGAAGAATAAAATCTCGCCTGAAAACATCAGCCGACTTCATCAGCTAGCCAATGGATCGCCGCTTTCAGGCGATCGCTTCCTGATGGACGTCGACGACCGTAGTAACATTCAGATACTGGAACTAGACGACAGCAGCAAACGCATTCAACAGAAGGACTTGATAAAGGTTTTGACAACTGCAAACGCTGGTGAGTTTGAAAATCTCTTCATCTTCTTGTCAGGCTACTTATTGAATCCTTACAGGTGATGTCTTCGACATGGAGCGATATGAAGTGCTTGGCGATGGGTTCCTCAAGTTCATCGTCTCGCTCTTCCTATTCAAATCCCACGAGAAATACCACGAGGGTGATCTGACCAACTTAAAGGGACGGATTGTCGGTAACCGCAACTTGTTTTACATTGGCGATCAGTTTGGACTGCCAGGCAAGATTAAATCTACGAAGTTCTTGGCCAAGGAAACACTCGCACAGTCTACACGCGTCGCTCCAATGCTTCAGCAAGTTCTCGAAGACGACAAGACGTTGTTGATTAAGTTGTATAATGTTCGGCCTCTCACTCGAGAAGAAGTTATCACCGGAGAAATCGACTACGCAGTAATTGCGTCGCTCAGAACTCAATCGGGCTTCGCGATCGAACAAGATCCGACCGATCACGACGATCGTATTGAAAAGAGTCTCTTGACCTACATCAATCAGCAATACGTTGGTGACAAAATCATTGCCGATGCCGTCGAAGCGTTGATCGGACTCGTTGTTCAATCGTCTGGAATTCCTGCAGCGCTCAAGCTTTGCTGCAAGTTGAAGATTCTTCCGCAAAACGAAATTACTGCAAACCTTCTGAACGATCCGATTGCTCCCCGTACGAGCTACAGAGATGCAGAAATCGGCGAAGGAGCAAGAGTCACCAACAGCGCTGCGTTGGAGCGAATCATCGGATACAAATTCAGGAATCCAATTTATCTCATTCAAGCCTTGACCCACGCGTCTTACCCAATCAAGGCACTTGGAAGCTACGAACAACTCGAATTCCTCGGCGACGCTGTGCTCGACTTTCTGATCACTTCTTACATTACCGAGCAATGTCCAATGATGGACCCAGGCAAGCTGACTGACTTGCGATCCTCGTTGGTGAATAACGTCACGCTCGCTTGCATCGTTGTGCGCAACAATATCCACAAGTTCATGCTCTCGGAGAGCTCCTTGCTTTCAGAAGCGATCAAGAAGTTCGTGTTGTATCAGACCCAGAACGACCACCAAGTTATTTTGGATCAAATCATTATGCTGGAAACAGAGGACGACACAACAACTGCAGAGTCTGTCGATGTTCCCAAAGCAGTTGGCGACATTTTCGAGTCACTCGTTGGTGCTGTTTTCCTCGATTCCGGACTGAATCTCTCCACGACCTGGCAGGTTATCTACGGCCTGTTGAAAGAAGAACTGCAGATGTTCATGTACGACGTTCCAAAGCAAATCGTCCGTCAACTCTTCGAGTTCCAGAAAGGCAAAGCTGAGGCGAAATTCTTCGAGAAGCAGATTCTGGATGACGGAATGATTGCTGTTCCCCTGGAGTTCAAGAACAACGGCACGAAGGAACTCGTGTTAGGCGTTGGAAAGAACGGAGCGCTGGCAAAGAAATGCGCTGCCAAGCTAGCTCTGAAGGCCTTGAGAGAGCATTGAGCTGAATTTTTATTTCCCTGTTAGTTAGACTTTGAAGCTTTTCCAAAATTGCACAGCTCAAAGCTGCCAGATTTGTGATTACATTTAATTCCCTGCATCAACTTTAGCTAGAAATTAAATAGCGATCGCTCTCTGTAAACTTTCCATTATCGCATCAATTGAATAAAGACGAATTTTATTTGATTTCTCAATCTTTATTCAAAGAGTAATTGCATTACGAATATTTAATTGGAGCTTTATGAAGTCCCCATGGTTTAGTGAAAAGAAAAAGTCTTCAGTCGTGCGAAAATGCGTCTTGGCATGTGTGATGCTTGAATGTGCTGACGATTGACGTCCAGAACATCCAATCGCAGCTCGAGGTCGGTCAGCTTCAGCTCTTGAGATCAGCGTCGGGTTCCTCTTCAAGTGTTTTGTCGTACGCAATCTGGTAAGTGACGAGATATTCGGGGTAAGCTTGCTCGCCACGGTAAATCACATATTCGGGAAAATGCAAGCCGCCAACCGAGGGACGTCCGATGACTGAATGATGGCCCGGGGGCGAATGGCTGATCTTCAGAGCCGAGAATTGAAGGAAACTCTTTCCAAGAGCGACACGGCAGAGCAACAGCGACCGGTGGCATTGATAGCAGCTTTTGTCTTGATGAACGTGGCATCCGCTTCCTCCGATCCCGTACACGTATTGATTCGACTTAGACGAATGCTCGGCGAAGTAGATTCCAGCGCCGAACATGCCGCCAATGTAAGCGTGTCTCTCGTCGAATCCTTTCTGGATGATCGCGTTGATGAATGGACTGCCGTGGAACAACATTTTCTCGTTGAACTGCGCGGTGTTCTCGTCCGCGATCTCATGACGTCGATGGACGTATCGATCCCACAGCTTTCGGTTCTGAATCTTTTGAATTCTCACAATGTCGTAGCGGTTGAAAACTCCGCCCATGTTGCCGTTATCACGTTGGTGCTGCCGAATCGTTGACTGCATCTCGTCCTCGACCATCAAATACTCTTTGTCATTAGGCAGCAGATCGATCAGCAAAGTGCCAGGATTCGAGTTGAAAGAGAAACCACGAGTCGCTCGCATGGTTTGGATTCCTTTGAGGATCTTGTGGCGATAACCGTAGGCTGTGACTCCAACTTGTTTCAAGTCGTCGTGTCCCATTTCAGCAAGAATCTCCAAAGTGATTTGTTCGCGCTCGAATAGATCATTGAGATGATCAAGCTTCAACTTTGTCAGGAAGCTCGACACGTCTGAGTAATCCATCTGTGCATTTTTGTCGTCTTCGGAACCCTCAGCATTCGACTCAGCTCCTTGAATAGGGCTCAGACATGAGCGCGCGCTCAAACAAGGCATCGTGATCTGAAGATCGACTGTGTTACCCGATGGAAGTGTCACGGTCTCTACTGTGGCTGATGCTGGAACTGGAACGTAAGACGACGTTGACAGGTTGAGAGGTTGACGTGCGAACATCGCGTCTTGAAGAAGCGACTTCACGTCTTCGGCTGTGGACAAATCGAGACACGTTTGACCTTCCTGGTTCTTCATGAACGGATCAGCGCCATGCGCCAACAGAAGAGAGCACAACTGCGTTCGGCTTTTCTGTGCGGCTTCGTGCAACGGAGTGTAGAGCCACTTATCAACTGCGTTCACCTGCGTGTTGTACTTTATCAAGAGCGCAGCGATCTCCAAGTGACCATAGGAACTAGCGTTGTGGAGTGCGATCAAGCCTCCCTTGTCTTGTGCATTAACATCGGCTCCTTGCTCAAGTAGATACTCAGCGACTTCATAGTTGTTGTAACCTGCAGCGAGATGAAGAGGCGTCGAGTTTCTGCCTTGCGAGTCTCGACAGTTGATGTTCTCTGGCGTCAGTAATCGCTGAACTCTGGCTAGATTTCCCTTCTTTGCAGCGTCCAACAACGCTGAATTTCCACGAAGCAGATCGGCGACTTCTTGATCTCTTACTAGGTCAATCGGAGATGCTCCATCGCGGTTCTTCAGGTTTGGATTGGCACCGTTTCTCAGCAATAACTTGACAATCTCTTGTTTGCCCTTAGCGGCTGCTTCATGCAAAGGCGAGAACTTCCAGAGATCTGTTGATTAGTAAAAAGAAAGTTAGATAGAATTCGACAAAGTCGGTTATTATTTTACCAGAAGCATTGACGTTCGCTCCAGACTTTATCAGCAGTTGTGAAACTTCGAGGTGTCCGTAGGAACTCGAGTTGTGAAGTGGAACGAGCCCACCTTTGTCAGACGCGTGGACGTCTGCGCCGTTCTCTAACAGGAACTCCACGACGGGAATTCGATTGTAACCTGACGCGAAATGCAAAGGCGTTGAATGTCGTCCATCAATATCTCGGCAGTTGACGATTCTCGGATTCGACGTAATGATTCGTTTCACAGCAGACAAGTCGCCGGTCTTCGAGGCCTCCAGCAGTTGCATCTCCAGGTCGATAGCGTCGGACGGTGGATCCTTCAAGATCTTCAACACGTTTTCCTTCGCGACATGAGCGGCAGTGTAGCCTTGAAGCGACACGAGAGTTGGGTCGATGGAATGTGATAGCAACAGACGAACCGCTTGAACGTCGTCTTCCCTCGCAGCTCGATGCAGACAAGTCTGGCCCAGCCCATCAACAGCATTGACGTTCGCGCCATTCCGCAGCAAGCAGTCCATGATGTCGTAGTAGGAATTCTCGGTTGCGACATGAAGCGGAGTCAGGAAATCTTTGTTCTTGACGTTAAGTTGCGCGCCTTTCCTTATCAGAATCTCGAGGACTTGCTTGCGCTTCGAGAAAACTGAGCCGGCAACAACGTGGAGTGCCGTATCACCAGTAAACGGATGTGCGAACCCGACTGAAGCGGAAGTCAGATACTTTTTCATCCGCACAATATCACACTGTCGACATGAATCAATCAAGGAGATTCCCTTGAACTCATCTGAAATGAAAACGTTGTTGATGAGAAAGAGATTTGATCGATCGTTTGTCTCGTCTTACATGTCATTCGCTCTTGGAGGTCTCTCGGCGCTGAATCAAGCGGTGATTTGTTGTGGCAGTTGAGGAAGTTTATGTCAGCGCCTTCAGAGATCAAAAGGCTGCAAACTTCCACTCGTGACTTTGATGCTGCTTCGTGAAGAGGTGTGAACGACCACAGATCTAAGACGAGATTACTTTGAGTTCAAGTGTGAACTATAATTGCATCTGCCTACCTGAAGCATTGACGTTGGCACCCGCTTTGATCAGAAGCTGCGACACTTCAAGGTGACCGTAGGAGCTTGAATTATGCAATGGAACCAACCCTCCTTTGTCTTTTGCGTGGACGTCTGCCCCATGTTGGAGGAGAATTTGAACGACCCGAATCCTGTTGTAGCCTGAGGCTAAATGCAAAGGCGTCGATCGTCTGCCGTCGCTCGCGTGGCAGTTGACATTGAGAGGATTGAGGAGTTCAACAAGTCGCTGCTCGTCGCCCAGTCTTGAAGCTTCGAGCAGTTCGTCCTTGCGATACTCGCCTGTCAAAATTGGCTTCGTGTTGGCATCGGCTAAGTCTAACGGAGTCTTGTTCTCTGAGTTTCGCAGTTCCGCGTTGGCACCGTGTTGCAGCAAAGCCAAACACACGTCGATCTTTCCCTTGCTGACTGCCTCATGCAACGGAGTGTAGTTCCAGTTGTCTGTTGCGTTCGGGTTCGCGCCGGCTTCGAGCAGAATCGAAACGACTTCCGAGTGGCCGAACGAGCAAGCGCTGGAGAGAAACGAGTTTAATGGAAATGAGTCACGAAATTTCTTTCCATTTCATCAGCTTACTTGTGCAATGGGTTCAATCCACCGTCGTCCTTCGCTGCGATGTTTGCGCCATTGGCTAGAAGATGCTCGACTACGTCTTTTCTTCCGTAGCCGCTAGCGAAGTGCAAAGCTGTCGATCGTCGCCCAGCCGTATCTGCGAGAATCAGTCGACAATGAACACGTCCTTGGCTGTTCTTCGACGATGCAATTACTCACCGATCTCGTTAACGTTCTGCGTAGTCAGAAGCTTTTTCACCTTCACCAAGTCGCCTGTCTTGCACGCCTCGAACAGCTCACGTAAGTCGCTCGAAGACATTAAATTTGTTGTTGGCTTCTGTTGGTTTGTGTAACAATTTTTTTTACTTTTTCTTTTCCTCAATGACAAATCTTTGTTGTTGCTTTTGCTCTCTGCAAAAAGTAGATCATAGAAAAGAAGGCAATTAATTCGCGAGAAACTTTCGTCTGCTGGTGATAATTGATAAGCGAACGAAACGCGATGCGACGATCGAAGGAAAATCTTGGATGATTGTCGCGATATCGAAAAATATGGAAAACTTGGATTCGCAAAAATGATTCCATCAAATCCGCATTTGGCCTCCCACTCACATGCTTTGAGGCTCCTCGTCGAGCTTCAATCGCTTGGATCACCGCGCTCTCATCATGAACACGATTTAATTAATCTTAGCACATTGCAGAACGAGGAAAACTGTTTATTTTTATTGTAAAACTGAATCGACACTGAATTGTTCTTCGCGACACTTCGTCGACTCTGTGGAATATTGAAACAAATATCTGAGATATGCGAAAGCGCATGCGGATATCAGCCTTGGGTGTATGAAGCTAAGGTTGATATTCGCTTGCCATTTGATTTATGTTTAACCCGCGCAAATATTTTTAAAAAAATCGTTTTCCACATTTTGTTAAATTGATGAATGTTGGAAAATAAATTAAGATCAAATATTCAACTTTTTTAAAATTCAATAAATATCTTGATACATTTTAAAAATCATTTGAAAACCTACAAAATCATCCTGATGATATCTAGATTGCTCTGCAATATCTTCGCTTTCCTCTGGTTGGTTAGATATCTCCGCAAGCCACGCCTCGATTTTCCGGCTCTCCATTTACAAATTTCCCTCTCTCGCCGTCTGAGTCGGAAAACTCACATTAAATAATGTAAATTGAGACAATTAGCTGTAAAATATACCCCAAAATTGGATAATTAGGATCGTTATGTAATTCACTTTTAATGAGCCATGAAAATCATCAAATCCATTAAACTTTCCCGTTCTTCTTCTCGACGCTGAGGCTTTTCAATTAATTTCTTCATAGATGTCTGGCTCGATATGCAAATTTAAAGGCGAGAGGAAATCTTTTTGGGGAAATTTATTGGATTTTCATTGTTTCAATTTCGAGGAAATAAATTAGCCGAAAAGTTAATATCGGATTCTTCTTGACGGCGAAGATGGAGGAGGAGTGGGAGGGAAATCATGGTTCGAGATTCTCTCCGGCATTACGAGCCACCTCATAATCGTTTATTATGTTGTAAAGGATTCATCCCATTCGGGAAAGATTATTTTGTTTATTTTTCGCAAGCGGAAACATTCTCCACCCCACACCCACGTCAACCCTCGTCGAAGCGACGAGCATGAGCCGGAGAAGCCGAGAGAGCGAGCGGAACGATTATGATGTTAATGGGATTTCATCCATTCGAGATTTGCTGGCTGTGTACTTGTGGTTTATTGCATTGTAAAGCTTCGCATTTCTCTGTCGTCGATTGTCTCGTCATTCTGTCGAGATCGGATCGTTAAGCAAGTCGCTCCTGTTGTCAGTTCGGGGTTAGTTTGATCAAGTTCCTGGAGGATTAAGGACGTTGAAACATAAAACTCTGGATTAGAGGAAATTGTGAAGAAAATTTATGGGAAATTGTGAGAAAAACTGACATAAAATATTTGCGAAAATTGAGTGGAAAACTTTTAGAAAGTGACAATTTGAGGCGAAGTTTTGAGGAAGTGAAATTGATGTGACAACAATTGTGGATAATTCTAAGTTTCCGAATGCTGTTTGGTGAGTTGGACAATGAAATTAACCCGCCGGTCGGGAAAACTTACAAATTCTCGTCTTGTGCAACCTGTGAGCAGCGCAGCTGGATCAATTGCAATCCAAAGAGAAGACAATTAAAATGTATCAAGTGTTCGACTTCACGCTGCTTAAGCTTTCCATTGTTGGGAGATTTTTTGTGTTACTTAATTCAATATCAAGTTTCAACTTCATTTGCTTGCCGCAATCTTTGAGCGTTTCACATTTGAGATGGAAAACTCTCGAGCGTTTTAGAATGCGAAATATTTAATTGCAAATTAATTGGAGTAGACAAGAAGCATAAGAAGCCACAAGTTCTTTTTTGACATTCTCACCATCCCAATCAATCAAGTGCAATGAATTTTAATTCAAACAATTCCGCAGATCACTCGAAAGCAGCTCTATGATTCAACTAAATTCGAATAAAATGATTTATCAGCAGCCGAAATATCACTCGAACTCTTTCACGCACTTTCTTCAATTGCACTCGTCGATTAACAGTAACAATTCGCTGGTCACTTCGAATCAGAACCCGGAAGAGCTGAACAACGATGAGCACACAAAGCTTGAAATCAATGAGAACAGCGACGCGTCAAACACTTCGCTTGAGGTGGTGAACGATAGCATCGGAAAGTCCTTCACAATCGCCGCGATTTTGGGATTGAAAAAGAATTCCGTGAACCATTTGCGCCAGAACTGCGAGTTGGACGATGTCGGATCGAACCTGAACGACTACAATTCGGAATTTCCGAGTCTCATTAACCTCTCGGCCCACAGCAAGCTATTCCAGAAATTCGACAACGACAATCGGCACAATTACATGCTCTCTCCAGCCCAGCAATCGTCCGAGCATCTTCAAATGCCGATAGAACAATGCATGTACGACAACAACACCTCGAATTCATCATATCAGGAGCATCTGCATAAGCACGCCATCAGCTCAGAGTTCGGCTACAACCGAAATGTCGACGGCGCGAACATGAACCCGCAAGCCAACCCAGCGATGCGCAATCAAATGCATCAACACGTCAATAACAATCTTCTCAACAAAGCCTTCAACAGGGAACGAAGTCGAATGGGTTGGTAGCTCTTGCCAAGGAGTTTGAACAGTTGATTGAATTCGTGCTTCCAGATCACTACGCGACTAAAAGTAAATCATCGCTGTCCTTGAAGAACAAGCGAGTTCGAACCATCTTCACTCCGGAGCAGTTGGAGAGACTCGAGGCTGAGTTCGAGAGGCAACAGTACATGGTAAGTGCCGAATCCTTGCAGAGATCTTTTCATTCATCAACGTTTCTCAGGTCGGACCCGAGCGGCTTTACCTCGCACACACTCTTCAGTTAACAGAAGCGCAGGTAACAGCAGTTTGTGCCCGTAATCCAGGTCGTTCATTCGGTTCTTTACAGGTCAAGGTGTGGTTCCAGAACCGGAGGATAAAGTGGCGCAAACACCACTTGGAAATCACGCAGCAGCACCTGGCAATCGCTCGTCAGAGACAAATTCCCGTTCCCATTCCGTCGACGTCGAGGAATCTGTCGGAAGAATCCGCGCAATCTGACGGACAAGCAGTGAGCGATGGGGATGAATAGTCGATCATGACGTTGTAAATAATTTCAGTTAAGTAAATTATTCGATTTTAAAGAGCATTCGATGAGTTAGAAACGATAACCAGCAAACATAAAGCGAGACATTCGAAATGTCTCTGGCACTTGCTTCCAACATTGCTTCATCCCGATCGATGGCGATGTATCGCAAGCGACGAAAGCGAAAGCAAGAGCCAATTTCAGTTTTAATAAAGATATTTCCGAGGAGATTATACAATCAAAGACATAATTTCATGAACCCCCACACCGCCAGCTCTCCGACTCCCTCAATTCCTCACCGAATAATTGAAAAACTTTCGTTTTTACCGGAGGAACAAAGTCGGCAGGATGGGCAAACTTTTGCTGTGTCGGCAACAGAGCACGGCTCGGGTTTTAATTGAAACGCTTTTTGTATTTTTGGGGCTCGCCACAATTCATAGATCCTCGAGAGGCAAGCATAATTTTCCCTTTGATATCGTCGAACAACGGGAAAAGGCAGAAAAAGTTGCTCTATCAGCAAGGAGGGAAATTTCCGACCGCAAAACTGATAACGTTGCGGGGAAAATGTGAAAAGCTCGAACGCTCAAAGTAAAAAAGATAATAAATCCGCGTTCTTATCTCGTTCGGAAGGCGCAACGACGATGGAAAACTTCATATTGGGAAATATTTTCATGAAATATCCTCGAAGCGTACGCAGCAGCGAGGAACTTCAAGGCTTCCGACGAGCGGGAGATGAAAAAAGTTGATAAATCCCTCGATCCACTCCCGTGCAAACATCAAAGGGAAATATTGAGTTATGAATTTTCCTTTCCCTCTCTCGCTATCTCGAATTTCACGATGGTGGATTTTCCATTAAGTTGCTCCTCTCGCTTCGTTTATTAAACATCATCATCGCTCGGGCTAGAAATTATGAATCCGGGGCCGCAAAAAGTCATAAACACGCCCCCACAACAATTATTAGGGCGAGGGAGACATCCGCGGGGAAAGCTCGATATTCCTTATGAGAGATTTATGGGACGAGGAATTTCCATGGCGCATTTTCTTCTCGAGGAAAGTCGCTGTAATGGAGAGTTTATGATGCTCTTAATCTCCCCGGCTAATGCGCTTGCGTCGCCATGTAATTGAATCGAAAAGAAACATGGTTCATTCTTCAAATGCTTTTATCATCGTGAGCTTTGTTGGCTCCGGCGACTAATGAGAGCGTTTTGACTCGCTGAAAAGTTTAATTAATTGACTCAATCCTCCTCGTGCGGCGAAAGTTTCGCATAATCCAATTAAAATTTGCAACATTCTGTCCATGCCGACTTATGGGTCATTATGCTGATGGGATAATGAGTTTTCATGACGACACAAAAATTCGGTCCCTCGTTTAATCATTCCTCGAATTGAATGCGACGCTACCCTCTTCGGTGGACGTTAATCGAGCCATGTCTGCGATAATTTATCCTAAAACAAATTAATTAGAACCTTGAAGCTCTTTGTTGTCGGAATCCGTTGTCGTGGCCTTTGATGGAAATTTAATAATCCGTCGCGTTGACTTTTATGTCGCTTTGCTTGGCGAGCGAAGCTTCTGCTTATGATTTATTCTCCGAACCTTTCCGCCGTTTTCTGGCTCTGACGACGAGAGCGCAAAAAAGACGACGCAACGATATTAAAACAATATTGGATCTCCGAGCGAGGCGTTGAAGTTTTTGCTTTCCGTTTTAATTATTAATTAGAATATCGTCAAAGCGATGCAACGCTACCGTTCACCCCCCGAGCGGCGACAAATTGGCTGTGTCGAAGCGAGATTTCCAAGGCGAAGGGACTTTTAATAGCTTCGCCATATTATTTATCATGGCATTTCAACGATCTCATAAATCTCGACGAGGAAATTCTTTGGCAAAACTTATCATAAATTGTTTTTCATCCTCCGAGCGAGAAAATCTTTTTCATCTCACACCACGCGTGCTCCAGCCCCAAAATAACTTCTTGATTCTCAATCACGGCGGATGATTCGTCTCTCGAGGGGTTTCTGGATTATTGATAGGTCACCCACATTAGACGTAATGTTATTAAATATTTGTCATCGGGCTTTCAGCCCTATCGACATCCACTTCAGAGCGCTTATCCCAGCATATGGACGAGCATCAAAAAAGCAAAGCGGTCGGTGCGATACATCATTGGGATGATATTAAAAGACATTCTTCCTCCCTCTACCATCGCGCCGTATCATCATCACATTAAAACCTAATAACAATAAATATTAAATTTGTTATTAAATAAGGCGAGCGAGGGGAGGAGATCGACAAACATTTGATGTGCAATTAGAGGGTCGCTTTACAACTTGGGTGGTTGCAAACAATACCTCGGCACCTCAGCTTCCGTTCCCGATGACTTTTCACTTGCCAAAAGCAAACGTTTCTCGCTGCTTTGTCGTCGAAAATGTTATTAAAAAATTATTTTAAACGAGGGGTGAAAGTGGCATTTAATTTTATTTGATGTCGCAAGGAGGGAGCGAGTGGCTTGAATCGCTGATGGTCCGTGAAATCATTGCGAATCAAATAAAAAGTTAAACAACACGTGTCGCGCGATGAGCAGCCCCGATAATTATGTTCATTCGTAATCTGGTGACAGCGACAAAGCAAGTGGACTCGTCAAGTGTCTTAAATGAGATCAGCGACAAATTGAGATTTTATTGCATTTTTATTAGTTTTCCTTTCAGAGTTGTCAACGTTTATAAAATTGATTGTAGAGATTACAATTGTTTCAGGCACTTTGTGGAAGTTTGTCATGAGAGTTACAGTTAGGAAGACAGGAAATAATTTTAGTTGACTCCGCACCAAAGCTGAATAATACTCTTAAGTTATTATCACTTAAAACTAAGGCTCTTAGCTCTAGCGGATCATGCTGCTAGCTGTCAAGTTATTGACGACAAATCGCAAGTTCTGCTCGGGGTAATCGAACACGAGTGGCAGAGGCAGAGACGCGATGTTCTCGGGGTTGAAGTCCTTGAAAGACTCGATGATCGTTGCTAAGAATTCTTTCTCGATTCTGATTTGGAGCCACTTTCCGTTGATGGCGTAGGGCTGATCTTTTGTTACGAAGCAACCTTGGACATTCTCGGAGACGAAAGTGAGATGAGTGTCGGGGTTTTGGAAGGTGAAGTGATGACCGTGACGCAAGCGATCTTTAAATGCGAGTTTGAGGAACTTCGCTGTTGTTGGGCTGAAGATGATTTCGAGTCCGTCGAGGATTATTGGCATTCGACGCGAGAAGGGAAGAAAGGGCGACGATGACGAGTGGTGAGCGTTGAGTTCAGCGCTTGTTCTGATGTCTAGCCGACCCAAATGACGAGTGAAATCGAGTGATTTCTCCGAGCCGGACATTGTAAGGCACAGCGAAGTCTTTATGGCAATTTTTGGAAGCTCGCGGTAGAAGAACTCGGCATCAATTCCAGCTAGGTCCGATCCTTCGGTCTCTAAGTCGTCTTCCAGCATTTTTAATGTGTGAGGGAACAAGTCGAACACGCTCTGCTGTCTACGCATATCAGTGCACAAAGACATCCCGCCGGTTTTCGGGTCTTTCTTCAGGAGGTTGAGAATTCCTTTCACATTGAACGATTGTGACTTGTTTAATTCTTCCTCGGTGACGCCAACGATCTGACAGAAACTCACATGACCGAGAACTGTTTTTATCTTCTTGAGCTGGCAGTCTAGAGCTATCAGCATGTGCCTGATTTTCGTGTCTTCGTTGCCATCGAGCGGTTTGTCCCACGGGATGTGATCGCCTGGATAGAACTTGTTCCGCGACGTGAACACATACTTGGCGAGCTGTTGCAGAAGCTGAGCCGGCCAGCTCGGCGGTGTGACCTCTTCGTGTCGTTTCAGCCGGAAAGTTAACTCAAATCCCATACCGCTTAGTTTCTCTGCCGACGCCGAGGGATCGACGGAATGCACGCGAGAATCTCCATACAAATCCGACAGGCCCAAGCTAATATAGTGCCAATGCTCAGGGACTTCTTCCTCCGGAGAGCCCGGATTTGCGTAGATGAAGATGTAGTCGAGAGGCTCGTTAGAGTTCGGGACTAAATTTTGCCACATTTTATTCACAGTGCTGATAACTAAAGGATTTGACTCGCGATAGATGCCGAAAAGCTGCTGGTAAATAGCTCTCATCCCAGGGAACAACCAGCTCGGCATGTTCACGTTGAAGTTGCTATGCATTTTATTCTACTTTGATCACTATTTTAATTTTAAAAGAATTATTCTGACTTGTTTACTCGTTTCACATTCACAAAATTTTTGTTTCAGATTCGCTGTCGATTCGAATAAATGAAATAATTTAAAATCTTGAAAGTTCGTTAAGTATTTATAACTTGTTGCTGTACAACTGAAGTTTTAAGGATCTATCGGGATATTTGTAATATTTTTGGTAATAAGGTATCACATGTAAAATGAAGCAGATATTATTTACCAAAAAATGTTGAAAACAATGTGTAAATTGATCGAGGAATGTTCATAAATCCATTGAAACTTTAACGTTCGCCGACAATTCAAATTTGAATGGAAAGCGCTTACATTTCCGATCAGTTTGAAATTCCGATCTAACTTCAACTAGATTGTGGATTTTATATTTTTTAAGCAAATAAAGAGTTTTCCAATCAAAGCTAGCAATGGAACCTTACGATATGATTGTAAATCAACCGGTCGTCATTGATAACGTAAGTTGAAATCCGCCTTCCATTCGGAGATTCGAGGATTCAGATTTTCTGCTGCCGCATGAATCATCCGCCCAACACAATTTTCAATCGATCGACTTTCCCCATCTGTTTGTTTACAGGGATCGGGTATCGTGAAAGCTGGTTTCGCCGGCGACCAAGTGCCCAAATGCATTTTTCCAAACTAGTAAGTAAAAAGCTTTCGGCCGACTCAACCTGATGACATCACTTGCTCTCTTCTTCAATTTTGTTAAACCCTCGTTTCCTTTGGCGTTATTCGTAGCATGGGACGGCCAAAGCACATACGCATCATGGCTGGAGCGTTGGAAGGCGACCTGTTTGTGGGACCAAAGGCTGAAGACCACCGAGGGCTGCTGAGCATCAGATATCCGATGGAGCATGGAATTGTTAACGACTGGAACGACATGGAGAGGATTTGGACACACATTTACAGCAAGGTGAGCATCCAGGAGAGCTCAACCATGGTCGAAGTGACTGATTAAAGTGTGTTTTAGGATGAGCTCTCAACATTCTCTGAAGAACATCCAGTTCTGCTCACAGAAGCTCCGCTCAACCCTCGAAAGAACCGCGAGAAAGCTGCCGAGATCTTCTTCGAAACATTCAACGTTCCCGCCCTCTTCGTCTCGATGCAGGCCGTGCTCAGTTTGTACGCGACAGGACGAGTGACTGGAGTTGTGCTAGACGCCGGCGACGGAGTCACTCACGCTGTGCCGATCTACGAAGGTTTCGCGATGCCCCACAGCATCATGAGAATCGACATTGCTGGACGAGACGTGACGCGTTACCTGAAGTCTCTCATCCGCAAGGAAGGCTTCAACTTCCGAACAACCGCAGAATTCGAAATCGTTAGGATGATCAAGGAGAAAGTTTGTTATTTGGCTGGCAATCTTCAGAAGGAAGAAAGTGTAGACACTGACAAAGTCGCTTACGTGCTGCCCGACGGCAATACGCTTGATGTAAGTTCAACTACAAGGTCTGGCTGAGACGTGAAACTGATGATTTCCATTGCAGATTGGTCAAGCTCGCTTCCGTGCGCCTGAAGTTCTCTTCAAGCCCGATCTCATCGGCGAGGAGTGCGAGGGCATCCACGAAGTATTAATGTACTCAATTCAAAAGTCCGACATGGACCTAAGGAAGATGCTTTACCAGAACATCGTGCTATCAGGCGGATCGACGCTTTTCAAAGGCTTCGGCGATCGTCTGCTTCTAGAGATCAAGAAGAACGTAGCTAAGGACATGAAGATCAGAGTGAGTAGCCCGAAATAATGTCGAGACGTCTTCATAACTCCAACCCCAACAGATTGCAGCACCTCAAGAGCGACTCTACTCAACGTGGATGGGTGGGTCGATTCTCGCATCTCTCGATACGTTCAAGAAAATGTGGATTTCCAAGCGAGAGTTCGACGAGGAGGGCCAACGCGCCGTTCACCGGAAAACGTTCTAGGCTGCTTCTCCTGATTTGATAAAGAAATGTTTTACACGAGAACTGTGAGGCAAGCAGCTGAAGAGAAAGTTACTGATCGCGCACATCTAAGACACGCGCCAAACAATGTTCAGGAATCTTCAATCTGATCAATATATTTAATCACTGCTTCGTCGCGTAATTTTAAAGTTTCTTTCGCTGATTCGAATAAATCGGACTTTCCTTTCTCCTTATTGTGCAAGACCAAGACTTAACGCTTTACGCTCTCCAGCATTTCTCCCTCTTGAGTTAAATTAATCCTTGTGAGATTCCATTGCTACTTAAGTTGCCTCGAACTTTCACACCATTCGGAATTAAAGGCAAAGCATAATTTATTATTTTTAAAGCGACTTGCTCCTTTTTCGGTTGAGAATAATATTCTCTGAAATAAAATGAAATCTAAACTGAAATCTCTCTCGTCTCTTTGAGAAGCTTCCAGCCTCGTTTCCAGCAAAAGTCCTTCGCCGTTGCTTCGGGCTCGCTGTTCATTCAGCATTTGTGTCTCTCACTCTTCAGACGTATCAAACTGACAAGGAACAGCGTAGCGACAAAATGGAGAATTCAAGTGAAGTCCAAGGCCTCATCGATCGTAACAGCGATTCGGAGTCTTCAGTAACCCAAAGCCAACCGGAAGTTGAACCGGAGCCAGAAAGGAGTGGCGAGTTCATCAGCGACGACTCGGAAAGTCTTCCAAACAGTCTTCAAGAAGCAGAAACGGATCTCGACCGTGGAAACACGCAAGTCGACCGAGGCAATGAAGTGCTAGTGCCAAATCGGAACGTCGAAGGCCCATGTCCGAGATGGGGGAGATGGGGAGGCGATTGCTGTGTATGTTCTAGTAAGTAGAAGAAAAAGCTCTCGAGAAATTTGATCCGAATTCTTCTTAGTCTTGGTTCTAGCCTGCGTGGTCTTTATTAACTTTGGGATCAAATGGTACCAGGGGAATATTGTAACTGGCTCTGCACCACCGATATATGCGCAAGACCGATGGCATGGATAACGATAACGACGTCATAACGAGAGCGACGCGCCAACGAGAACTTTTGTACTTCAAAGTTTGATTAATAAATTTTAAATTGACCGTTCATTCGAGCCGAGTTTGTAATGAGAGAGCCTTTTGTTCCAGAAGCGGAGGCTTGGTCGGTCGGCCGCATTCCAGTTTTAGTCGTTGACGCGAACTGTTCAGTCTTGTAGATTTTATTTTAATTTGTTTTTACGTTCAAAGTTTCCTCGTGGATAAATGTTGTGGTTGATTAAGTGCCGAGCGGCTTTGATATCCAAAGCCGGTAAGTCTCCTCTTGATTAACAGCGAGCAGCTTAGTCTCTGACCATCGGTTTCCTCCGCAGCGAGAACTTTCTATTGGCTCGTGTTCGCCATCGCGATTTGCGTCGCCATAGTTTTGTTTCTCGACAGTTTAAACGGACCAGACGGCGACGTCCTTTCATCACCAAACTACGAATTTATTCCAAGGCCGAACAAGCGAGCCGTCATTCATTTCAGCTATAAGAACCTCGACAGCGTCACCAGATGGACGAAAAAGATCGACCAGTCGCTCGACCGTAAGTTCTACCTTGCCAAAGAAATCTGCCTGAGGCCAGAAACCTTTCAGCTTACAAGCGAGAACATCCACACATTGTCGATTGCGGTTTCAACAAGCTCCCAACTGTCAACGAGACATGCAAGGTCGATCTCGAAGCGATGGCTCCTTGCGTCCATTCCAATGGCTACGGGTACTCGAAAGGTTCGCCATGCATCTTTATCAAGCTGAAGAAAGTTCTCGGGTGGATCCCGGAATATCTGAAACCAGAAGGAATGGAGAAAGCGGGTTTGAGTCGACGGTTCGTGGATGACGTCGAAAGGATCACTAGAGACAGTCCTAAGAAGCTGGTGAGTTGAAAACCTTGCAAGAGAAAGGGAACGAGATCGATTGGATTCTTATTTCAGAGGTCGATTTGGGTTTCATGCGGTGGCAGAACGGCGGTCGATCAAGAGTTAATCGGCAAAGTTAGGTACCTGCCATGGCGAGGCGTCCCGGGCTATTTCTTCCCTTACAAAGGGCAAGACATTTACATGGAGCCGATCGTAGCGATCAAGTTTGAGAGCCCCACAAGTGAGAACTGAGAGTTGCTAAGGGATGTCTAAGCTTTCTAACTCATTTTCAGCCGATATCGTCATTGACATCGATTGCAAGATTGTCGCCCAGAACATGAACGAGACCATCAGCTTCAGGCTTCTCGTCGATGAAGACGCAGTTTAGATTTTCACAATTGTATCCAAGCAAATGTTGTTCACTTTGTTTCGCGTTTCGTTGCCGAAGTTTCGGTGAATAAAAGATCGTTTCATGGTTCATTTCGTGATCGAGCTCGACACAATTTATTTAGGAAACGTCAAAAGTTTGAGAGCGACAACAATTAGAGAGACGTGACGGGAATTGAAGGCATTGTGAAGCGCCAAAGCTTAGACAGAACATATTGGGTCGAAGCGTTACAGTAGCAAAAGTATCTTAGGAGTTTACATAAAGTTATCAAGAGAGGTTTACTCGAGCTCCAGATGGTCGTAAGAAGACGAAGTTCTTCTTGACTCGAAAACCGTTAAATTGGAACACGTGTTGCATGAATGATTTGATCATCCCATAGACTCAGGACATCTCAATCGACCACCTTTAACTTAGTGTAATGCTATTGAGTTAGTTCTGTACACTCTACAAACAGAAGTCAAGTGGCAACTCGTTCAATCAAGAGAATAATTAACACAAGAGTCTTTCAAAGCTATCATCGATCACGATCGCTTGTGTCATTATAAGGCTTAATTATTACGCAGCTTAGACATAAAATGTAATCCGTCCTTCGGAATATTCTAAAAATTACTCGGAACTCTCAAGAATATCGCAACGACCACGCGCAGTTGATCAAAGTCTCAATCTGCAGCCGCTCGTCGTGATGAACGATCTAAACTTACAAATCTGCTTACAGACAACACTTTCAATGTAAATATTTAATTATTTCCAAGTTTTATTGACCGAACTCAAGGCCGACGCACGCTTAAATAAACAAACGAAATTTAAGTTTACATTGCCGCTCAAACATGTTGTCATCATCGAGTGTGAATGATGCGACGATCGCCAACAGGTTTCATGTTTTCTCTCTCCACAAAGCCACTCGGAGCGAGGAAAAATCTATTTTTAACATGTTGACATCTCTCATCACAGCGCGCGTATTTTAGCTAAGCTGCGCTGAGACTAGAAGCCGACAGTTGGAGGAAAAAGTTCGTTGCTAGCAGACGCGTGAATCGATCGCGAGTTTTTTTCACAGATTTTCTCCCAAGTTCATTGGCAAAAAATGTCATTCGGTGATAAGGTTGGACAGTGCACGCGCTCCAGGACCGGTAGTGACTGCTCGATTAAAGTTTGAGTCGATGAAAATCTTTTCTCTCGTCGAAATTTCAGTGCGAGTGCTTCTGCTAATTTTGCTGGTCGTGCTCTGTATCGTGGGTGTGTTTTGGCTTCTGAGATCATCCGACGATGACGAGCAAACTAAAAGTTTGGAGCTGATCCCCCAGCTTGGCAATGGCTCGTTGATCCACTACAAGCATGGCGATGGACAATCGATCAGCGTCGTCACGAGACAAATCGAGGATAGCTTGAAGCGTAAGGCGGAATGTTCTTGACGATTTGACCTCTCGTCAAATGTTGATTTTCTCACTTCAAGCTTACAACACGACCGATCCCAACGTCTACAAGGGCTGCAACTTCTACAATCTGCCTCAGAAGGGAAAGACTTGTCATGTTGACTTGAAGGAATTCGCGCCGTGCTCGAAAGAACAAGGTTTCGGTTACAGCCGAGGCAACCCGTGCGTCTTCTTGAAGTTCTCGCGCAACGCCGACTTCGTCCCAGAATTCTACAACGAAACGAGTCTACCCGAATCGATGTCTGACTTTTTGAAAACAGATATCAGAGCGATTGTCCGAGAGAGCAAGAAAAATGCGGTTAGAAGTTTATTGTCGCGAAGGAGTGGCGTCGATTAAATTGAGATTCGATTTGCAGGAAATGATTTGGGTCGACTGCGCAGGGAAAACTCAAGCCGACACGGACAACATTGGACCGATTACTTATCTGCCACGCCGCGGTTTCCCAGGCTTCTATTACCCCTGCTCGAGTGAGGGTCACTGCACTGAGCCTCTCGTCGCTATTCAGTTCCGACGACCAACATGTAAGGCAAACAATTATCGTTTTCTAGTCAACGGTTTGACAAATTTTCCGCTTTCAGACAAAGTTTTACTCAACGTCCAGTGCAAAATCTATGCCAAGAATGTCGACGAAACGATTGACTTTGAGCTTTTGATCGATTAAGGCAACGCTCGTGGGGCCAAAGCAGTTTCAGCATAACGAACGTGTGCGCTTGTAATTGAATTCAGTGACTAATAAAGATTATCAAAGACCGAAGACAGGAAGAAGAACGTGAAGAGTTTCAGCGACACGCGTCGCTCGTTGTTGACAAATTGGATGCGTGATCTGGAATCTTAAACGTTTCTGGTTTGCATATGAGCGCCTTCGGCTGGCCAAAATGTGAGCCAAAATGTGAAAAACTAACTTTGTTGCTGCCTTTGATCTTGCGCGAGAAAATTGATTCTCGCTTTTTCATCAACGACTTGAAAGGTTTGGCGTGAACTCCTTAAAACTTTGATCAAATATCACATGTGGGAGAGACGAAAGCCCTTCGAATGATGTGATCGATGTTATGAAATTTCGTACATTTTCCCGCGATCGTTTCTCGCGTGATCGCCGCAAGTTGATCGCGGCTTCGCGTTTTCTCTTCTCTTATGCTCGCTCTCCTGAAGAATCTATTTTTATTTTGTTGACATCGCGTCGCTTGTTTTCGTTTTTGTGTATTAGACAGAGCGACAAGCTCGAAGTTGCTGGGCGTGAAATTTATTGCAAAATGACGTGCATGGAAAATTTGAACGAAATCTCGCATTCGAGAAACGGTAAATCAACTAAAATATTGCAAGAATATCTCGTTGACCTTTGCTTTCTTTTAGTGAGAATCTTCGTGGTGGTTCTGATAGTTTTCGTGTGCCTTCTCGGCGTGGTTATAAATTGGCCATCTGCCGCTGTTGAAAGCAGTTTGAAAGTCATTCCAGAGCCCGTAGAGGGTGTGATTGAATACAAATCAAGCTCTCCACAGAGCGTCGATGCGATGGTAGCAAAAATCTCGAAAGGATTGGAACGTGAGTTGTTCTTAAAGTTTGAGTGAAACGATTTTCATTTTACTGTTGTAGCCTACACGTTGAGATTAGCAAATCCATATAATTGTGACTTCAACAGACCCGCGCCGCCTGGTTCAACTTGTGACCTCGACTTAAGGGACTTCGGCCCGTGCTCGAAGGAAAACTTCTACTCTTACAACAGAGCGTCACCATGCGTTTTCCTTAAGCTCTCCAAAAAACCTGATTGGATTCCAGAATTTTACAACGAATCATTTCTCCGAGCTGAGATGCCGCCGGATTTGAAGGAGAACATTAGAGTAACCGTGGGAAGGAACAAACATGAAGAGCAAATGATTTGGGTTTCGTGTAGGGGAAAAGTGGCCGGAGATATCGACAACATCGGCCCGATCAATTATTTACCGCGTCGAGGCTTCCCAGGCTACTTCTTCCCTTGCACGAACGACGAGGGCTGCACAGAGCCATTGATTGCCATCCATTTCGAACGACCAATGCGTAAGAATCGATCGGAAAAAACGAGAATCATTTATCCAGAAAAAAATCATTTTCAGGTGGAGTCGTGATTGAGGTCGAATGCAGAGTTTGGGCGATGAACCTCGACGACAAAATTGAGTTCAACCTTTTAATCGATTAACTAAAAGCTTAGTATTTATTCCAATAAAAGTTAAACGATTAAATTCCTCTTGATTCATAAGCTTTCGAAAGCTTCCTAACGATAATAGATAAGCGCAGAGCTTTCACACATTAAGCGTCAAGTATTGCGATCTCTCTCAATCACAATGCGCGATCGCCGGCTCGATGATGATTTGCTCTCCGCTTTTCTTCGCTCTCGATTCTCGCTCTGCTGAAGCACAAATTAAATTTTATTTTGTTGACATCGTGCGTCGGGTTAAGTCGTTTGTGAAGTTTTCTCGAGATTATTGGGCGTTGATTTCTCTTCGAATAAATTCTTCATCATTAGTGCGTGGAAAACTCAGTTGGGAAATGGCGTGTCTTGACAAATTAAACGAGTGCTCGCGCTCGAGGAATGGTAGATATGGAAAACCATAAAACCAACGAGATTGATGATTTCATCTTCCTTCCATTCAAGCGAGAATTTTTGTCGTCTGCCTCATAGTTGTTCTGTGCTTAGTGGGTGTGTTCATGCATTTGTCGGAAGGTCAAACAAGCAGTTTAGAACTCCTACCGAACTTCAACAATGATAATTTGATTCGCTTTGTCGCTTCGAATGAGAAGAGTTATGATCCGATCGTCGAGCAAATCTCCGAATCATTAAAACGTGAGAATCAAAACTGTATTAAGTTATAAAGTTGAACGAACTCTTGTTTCCTCAGCTTACAAGAGCAACAGCCCGAACATCTATCGCGGTTGTGACTTCTTAAATCCGGCGCCAAATGGCAAAACATGTGGAGTCAACTTGGAAGAATTCGGTTTCTGTTCGGAAGAAAACGAGTTCGGTTATTACAAATCTTCGCCGTGCGTGTTCTTGAAGCTGAAACAAAAAGCTAATTGGATTCCAGAGTATTACAACGGCACAGATTTGCCAGAAACAATGCCATGGGATCTAAAATCTTTGATCCAAGGCGTCAACGCGAACAAACACAGCAAGGAGTGGCAGATGATTTGGGTTTCCTGCGAAGGAAATAATCCATACGATTTTGAGAACATCGGACCGATCAACTACTTGCCGCGTCGAGGGTTTCCGGGATATTTCTACCCCTGCACAAGCGAGGAAGGCTGTACTGCGCCTATAATCGCTATCAACTTTGAAAAGCCAAAAAGTAAGAGGTTGATAACGAACATTCGCGGGTCACTAACGTTTCTTTTTAGCCGGAGTTTTGATCTCCGTGGGATGCAAACTTTGGGCGAAGAATCTTGAAGAGACGATCGACTTTCATCTCTTGATTGATTAGGTTTGAAGTTGTTTTTATTCTCATGAACTGTTTCAATAAATTTTCCATTCGTTACCTCATTTACCGTCTGGATGCATTTTCTTCTTGTGCTTCGAAACCGTTGGCTGGTCTCCCGACTTAAACGAGCACAAGCTGCAAGTTATAATTGAAGACATGGGGTTGAAACTTATGCGTTATCTTATGGGAAGGGTTTCTCGACAGTGTGATTGTTATGTTTCCTACCACCAGCCGTTGATTGCCATCCATTTCGAACGAGCAATGCGATGAACCTCGACGATAAAATTGAGCTCAACCTTCTAATCGATGAACTAAAAGCTTAGCATTTTTTTCAATGAACTTCAAACGATGAAATTCTCTCTCGATTCATGAGCTTTCGAAAGCCTCCTAACGATAACAGATAAGCGCAGAGCTTTCACATTCTAATTTCGATGATTTTCTCTCCGGTTTTCTTTCCTCTGGGCTCACGTTTGGCTTAGGCACGAATTCAATTTTATTTTGGTCACATCGTGCGTCGCGGTAAGTCGTTTCTGAAGCTGTCTCAAGATAATTGGGCGATTATTTCTTATCAACATAACTCTATCAATTTTGCGTAGAAAACTCATTTGGGCAATGGCGGATCTTGACAAATTAAACGCGAGCTCAAGGAATGGTAAATGTGGAAAACCTTAAAACTAACGAGATTGATGATTTCACCTTTATCTCTGATAGTTCTTCTATGCTTAGTGGTTGTGTTGATGCATTTGCATTTGTCGGAAGGTCGAAGAAGCAGTTTAGAACTCCTACCGAAATTCAACGACAATAATTTTATTCGCTTTGTCGCCTCGAGTGAGAAGAGTTATGATCCGATCGTCAAACAAATCTCTGAAACATTGAAACGTGAGAATCAAAATTGTGTTAAGTTATAAAGTTGAACGAACTCTTCCTCAGCTTACAAGAGCAACAGCCCGAACATCTATCGCGGTTGTGACTTCTTAAATCCGGCGCCAAATGGCAAAACATGTGGAGTCAACTTGGAAGAATTCGGTTTCTGTTCGGAAGAAAACGAGTTTGGTTATAACAAATCTTCGCCGTGCTTGTTCTTGAAGCTGAAACAAAAACCTAATTGGAGTCCAGAGTATCTCAACGAATCAGATATACAAGTAACAATGCCATTTGATCTTCAAAATATGGTGCGAGTCACCAACACGAATAAGCAAAGCAAAGAGTCGCAGATGATTTGGGTTTCCTGCGAAGGACATAGTCCACATGATTCTGAAAACATGGGACCGATCAGCTATCTGCCGCGTCCAGGATTTCCGGGATATTTCTACCCCTGCACGAGCGAGGAAGGCTGTACTGCGCCTATAATCGCTATCAACTTTGAAAAGCCAAAAAGTAAGAGGTTGATAACGAACGTTCGCGGGTCACTAACGTTTCTTTTTAGCCGGAGTTGTGATCTCCGTAGAGTGCAAACTTTGGGCGAAGAATCTTAAAGAGACGATCGACTTTTACCTTTTGATTGATTGAGTTTGAAGTTGTTTTTATTCTCATGAACTGTTTCAATAAATTTTCCATTCGTTACCTCATTTACCATCTGGATGCATTTTCTTCTTGTGCTTCGAAACCGTTGGCTGGTCTCCCGACTTAAACGAGCACAAGCTGCAGCTGTAATTGTAGCTTGCGTTAAAGACATGGGGTTGAAACTTAAGGTGTTAACTTACGAGAAGGGTTTCTCGCCAGTGTGAGTGTTACGGTGAGATATCAGCGAACATTTCTGGCCGAAAGTCTTTGGGCAAAATTCGCACCTGGAAATTCTCGAATGATACAACGTTCGATCTCTCAACTCTCGTACTCACTTGAACGGTTTATATCCTTGATGCTTCACCTTCTCGTGTCTCCACATCGCTGTGCAATTTGTGAATGTAATGTTGCAAATCTCGCATTTGTTTCCGAACTTGTGTCTAAGCCAGTTGTGCCTTAACAGTTTGCCGCCCGTCTCGAATGTTTCATCGCAGATTTGGCAGTGAAGTTCGCCTCGAGATCGAACTCTTTGCACATATTTTCTCGATGAACATTGCTGCCGCTTTTTATGAGCTCGAAGTTCTGCATCGCACGAGAAACCTTTCTGGCAGTCTGGGCACTTCACTGGAGCTTCAACGTCGTGATATCTGTACAGGTGAAGGTTGAGAGCTTCTTGGGTTGAATATTGCCGCTGTGGACAGTGCTCGCACTGGAACCGTCGAAGCTTCATGTGCACACTTTTCATGTGTCGCTTTATATTGTTCTTGAACTTAGTGACGAGTCCACACAAGTCGCAGGTCATCATATCAACTTCGTCGTGGTTGCTTTGCATGTGAGATCGCAATCCTTTCATGAATGGAAATCTTTTCGAGCAAATTTCGCACATGAATTCGTGATCTCTAAAGTGAAACTTCAGATGAGTCTCGAGAGCTATCGCCGTTTTACTTTTGGCTTTGCATATCCGACAGATCCTTTCGTCTTTGTGGTCGGTTCGGACGTGATTGTTTTTGTTCAGAACTTTGTCGAAGACGCGATCGCATAAGAAGCACTTGAAGTTCATCTCATCGGGAACTTTGGCTACTTTAGCTTTTTGTTTTGGCTTCCTGAAACACAAAGGTGTAATACTTATCAGGTTTCACAATGCCTGGAAAACTTACTTAATTTTATTTGATGTTTTAATTGTTTCAGATATTGCAATTTCGGTTGTTTCATTGTCTTCAATCTCAGTGTCGCTCTGGTCTGTTACACAAGGTTTTTCATCCTTAAACTCGTCTGGATATTCGTTCTTGACTTCTTCCTGAAGAAGTTTCTCAGATTTCTTGTGGTTTTCTAACACGAAAATGCAGTTTTCCACTTCGTCTTGAACTTCATTTTTGATTCGTTTTCGATGTAATTTCTCGCTCGCGATGACTTTTCTTTTGATGTCAGCTGCAGATTCTAGTTGACTTAAGCACTCTGAACAAACTGTTTGAGGTAGAACTTCATTTGTATCAATCTAGAGAAAGTTAAATTAATATTTTATTTACTTTTGCTGAACTAAAATTTTCACCTCGATTCCACTGATGAACTGCAAAATTTCAATAACTTTCACTTCATTTTTAAACTCATTGAGTCGATAACAAAATTCGATTCGACTAGAGAAGCAAACGCGGCAGTTTTCCTGCATTTTTGACTCAATCAAAATTGCTTGATTCTCCTTCGATTTCAAAACGTAAACAAACAAATTGCGAATCGGAAAATTCAAACTGCGGATCGAGAAATTCAAAATCAAAGTTTTCGTTAAACTTTTTTATTCGACAATCAATGAATACCAAATCAGCGATGGGATATTTTCTCTCGAACTAGCTTATCGTCGCTATCCTTTTATCTCATTCAGGTTGCATTGTACTCTCTGCTTAATATTCAGCCTTGATCAGAATGCATTTTCTTCTTGTGCTTCGAAACAGTTCCGTGATCTCCCGACTTGAATAGGCAAAAGTTGCAGCTGCGAAATGTAAAAGTTAGCGAAAGCGTGTAAGATTAAGACTTCAATGCCTTTCGCACCTGAAAGTTTTCTCGCCAGTGTGAGTATTGCGATGAGACATCAACGAAACTTTCTGACCGAAAGACTTTGGGCAAAATTCGCACCTGGAAATTCTCAAATGTTACAACGTTCGATCTCTCAACTCTCGTACTCACTTGAATGGCTTATGTCCTTGGTGTTTTACCTTTTCGTGTCTTATTACAGATGTATAGTTTGAGAAGACAATGTTACATTTCTCGCACTTGTTGCTGAACTTGTGCTTAAGGTAATTGTGCATCGACCATTTGCTTCTCGTTGGAAACGACTCGTTGCAGATTTTGCAGACGTGTTCACCTGTTGATCCCACGATTTCTAAGAAATCTGTACTCGTGTTTCTTCTTTTGACAAGCGGCGCGTGAAGATTCTTCGAGCAGTGGCCGTATTTCTTGTGTGCTCTCAGCTCTGAGTCGAATGTAAAGCCGTGCAGACAATCTGGGCACCGAACTGGAGCTGCAACGTCGTGGAATTTATACAGATGAGAGTTGAGGGCTTCTTGGGTCGAGTATCGATGTTCGAAGCAATGGCTGCATTGGAATTCCCTGAGTTTCATGTGCACGCACTTCATGTGTCGTTTTATATTGTTCTTGAACTTAGTTGCGAGTCCACACAAGTCGCAGATCATGAGATCCGCTTCCGAGTGTCGGAGCTTAATGTGGCTGATCAGTCTGTTCTGATAGCGAAACCTTTTCGAGCAAACTTCGCACATGAATCCGTAATCTCTAAAGTGGAACTTCAGATGTGTTTCAAGGCTCAGCGACGTTTTGCTTTTCGCTTTGCAAATCCTGCAGATTCTTTCTTTCTCGTGATCCGTTCTCACGTGGCTGTTTTTGTTCTGGATTTTGTCAAAGACGAGATCACAAATGAAGCACTTGTAGTCAATCTCTTCGGGAACTTTGTATTTCTTATCCTCGCGATTTTGCTTTCTGCAAAACAAAAGTTCGTGAGTTCTTCTGGAGTTTGATTAAGGCGAAAACTTACTTTAACTTTGCTGATGATCTGCTGGCTCTCTTCTTTGGTACTATAGCGGATGTCCTGTCATAATCAAAGGATAAATTGCAGCTCGATGCTTCAGGAGCTTCAGAGTTATCAGACTGATCGAGATTTTCGTCTTTGATTTTCTCTTGAAGTAATTTCTCGCTCGCGATGACTTTTCTTTTGATGTCAGCTGCAGATTCTAGTTGACTTAAGCACTGTGAACAAACTGTTTGAGGTAGAACTTCATTTGTATCAATCTAGAGAAAGTTAAATTAATATTTTATTTACTTTTGCTGAACTAAAATTTTTACCTCGATTCCACTGATGAACTGCAAAATTTCAATAACTTTTGCTTCGTTTTTCAAGTCATTTAGTCGATAACAAAATTCAGTTCTACTGGAAAAGCAAACGCGGCAGTTTTCCTGCATTTTTGACTCAATCAAAATTGTTTGATTTTCCTTCGATTTTAAAATGTAAACAAATAAATTGCGAATCGGAAAATTCAAACTGCGAATCGGAAAATTTCAAACTCAAAAAGTTCGTTGAAAACAAAATTTTTATTGCAGCGCAACAAATGCAAAATTACAAGAAAATATGTTGAGGAAAAAGTTCAGGAAACGAATTGATTGATTAAAGTTGTCTTAGAAAGCTGCATAGCTTGAAGTGGCTGATCGTTACCGGTAACAGAATTAGCAGCAAGAGCCTTTCCATTCGAACAACTTAGTGAGTATTTCCGTGGCTATTTGTTTGCGAGCTTCCTTCTTCGAGCGCCCCGATCCGATGAAGTTCTGGCCGTCAACGGTGGCGCCAACGGTGTGAATAATGTTTGGAGTTATTCCAGTCGAGCCGAGATCTGAGTATTGAGTGCAAGGCCTCATAATTGACAGCAGCATGACTGGATGCATGTTGGTGTTGTTGGGCGGAAGTTCGGTTTTGATCTTCGGCGTTTTCGGGACTGTTTGCTTGGTATCAGTAGCAGCGCCTGCGGTGGCTTGAGGCTGATTTTCAGGCTGAACAAATTGACAATTTAATTGAAATCCAACATCTAAACAAAGCTTAACTTACATTTGCTTTCGGTAAAGGAATTTCAAATCCTTCAGCTTCCCATTCTGCGAAAAGTTTGTGCAGTGCAAAACTCGCCAGCTGCAGCATCGGGACATCGTCCGTTTTATCATCGTCAATCGAGAGATCTTCGTTGCTGTCTGTCATCGGAGCTGCTGTGGATTCGTGATTCTTGATCTGCTGAAACTTGTTGATAACGAGATCACGAAGAGCTTTTTCCGACGCCGCGTTCTTGGCTAGCATCTTGCTGTTTCCGACTCCGCTGTACCGGACGTTGTTGATTGTAATCTCAGCCTCGAACTTGTTGCCTTGCGTGGGCATCACAACACTTTCGTTGACGCTTTGTCCGTGGAGCTCATTAAGCGCAGCGATGGCATTCCTCGGAGTCAACATCCGGAACAACTTGCGGTTCTGACGAAGTCGCTTTTCCTTCCCTGCAACACGAAACTTTTATCTTATTGGACAAGTTAAATAGACTGAATTCTTACCAGAAACTTTCTTCTTGAAGTTTATCTTCTTCAGTCGCATGAGATCATCTTCCGACAGAATCCTCTCGCTCGAAGATTCCTCGACTTTCGTATGAGCTGATGGTGCAACGGAAGTCAGTTGAGCTTGAGGTTCTGGTTGGGCGACATCCTGTGACATTGGTTCAGGCTTAACAGGATAAAAGGGAAGGGAAACAACTTAATAAAGCGCAAGTTTCGGGAGCACGACGACGATGAAATCCACAACAAACCCAGCAGTGAGCCCAGCGGAGGATTTTAATATCGAACTAAGTAGGAGCGTTCCATGCGATCGGCTTTCAGGTGAAGACGTTCCGAGAGTTGTGACAGCTCCCGGAAAGTCGTCAAGCAGATCGACTGGACCTTCCCTTAATTAATTCGACATCGTTAATGTTCCGGCGTTTTCAAAGTAATAAATTTAATGTTGATTACAGGAGAAACTTAAATCATTGCTCGAGCGGTCTCTTCCATTGAAACGATTGATTCCAATGGAACACAGCGTTCGGCTAAAGCCTTGTAATCATTCTCCGTAATATAACAATTACAGTTATTAGCTCAAAAACTTAAAAACAAATGAATCTCTTTACTTTATCTGTCGAAAGGGAAAATACGAAAAATCAATAATTTTTTTCTAGTCTGAAGGTCGCAGGTTTTCGTTGATTTAACTCTGATTACCTTGCCGGTTGAAGCCTGCACAACTGGCGCCTGATTAGCAGTGCTCGTCTCCTGGAACATCAGCCCAGGATGAATTTTTCCGCCTTGAACGAAGTTGTTGTGAATATTGTTGTAGTTCTGACTGAAATTTGTTGGATTGCATATGAGTTTGATGTGAACACTTTGACGGTGAATTAGTCAAGACTTTGACGGTGAATTAGTCAAGACTTTGACAGGTAATTAGCCAACTTACCGCTGCATATTCCTCTGATTTCGATTAATAACTTTCAACTTTCTTCTCACCAACTTTTCACCAACTTGCGAATCGCAATCGAGTAAATCGCGAATCGCTGTCGAATTATAAAATAAACAAAATTCAGTTTTGGAGAGGAAAAGTTTGTGGCCGTTCGCGAGTTTGATTCGATTGAATTTGTGAAAGAAGTCGTGCAAAAAGTCGAGAACTGTGAGTATTGTCCTTTGGAACTGTTCTTAAGTCATCAGGCAATTGGATTTCAAGTGAATAATTAACGGAGACGAAAAAATGTTTGAGTTTGCATATGGAAATCGATGGTGACACGTTTTATCATTAATTCGAAAGAAGAAAAAATGTTCAGCCATTAGTCGCGAGCTGTTTGTGTAGTTTGAAGGCAGCGATGTTTCACGAAAACGTGGCCAAACAAACTTCCCCGAACAGCTCGACTTTGCCATCAAATTGCTCCCGACAAATGCGTAGAAAATGTTTCACGAAATACTCGCAGCGAAGAAGATCAAAGGTCCTTCGCTGAGTGATCTGAGCTGTGTCTTTGTTGAAAACAAGACTCGTCGTAATTTTTATGTCCTTCAGGCTCTTCAAACTCATTCGCGAAATCATTTTTTCATTCACCGCGATGACGTGAAGTTATGTGGAAGGCTGAATGTCTATGATTTCTGTCGAAGAAAACTCCAATCTCTCGCTCATGAAAGTAGCCTCGGGTGGCCTGAAACAACTAAGTGAGAAACTTTCCCGTTAAACCACGTGGATCGCAGACTGTCGATTATTCAAATCGTTACCTTCAGTCAATCAAACTCGCTACGTAGACTCGCCACTCGTTCTATCTCTCGTAAACAAGTCGCGAAAATGACTTCTCATTTATCGTTAGCTGCGTCGTCAAATCACTAAGTGCCAGCGTCAGGAATGCTTCTCGTTACGCTCAACTAATAGATTCATCATCGTACGTTTTGCATCTTCATCGAGCATGATGTGGTCGTTTTTCCCTCAATCATCACATTATCAATTGAATGTCTGAGCATTAGACAGGTGCACAAGTCCGCAGCCTCGGGCTCGCACGGTCTAAGAAGAGAAACATTCTCTGTAGAGAAAGTTACGAGCAACGGGAAGCGAGAAAAATGTCTTAAGCCAACATCGAAGCAAAATGCAAGAATGTCGTTTTATGGCGAATGAATTTTAATTAACGCGAGCAACGTGTTGACGCAAATTTCCACACCGACCTTGTCAAGCTTCTAGATGGAAGGTGAATGCCCTAGAAAGCTGAGAATCGAAGCCATCTCGACGAGTGATGGGCAAATAGATTACTTCTCGATTCTCTCTTTCTTTTTTCGGCAGTCGCTTGCGTAAGCCTCAAGAAATGCCGAAACGCGGCAGAGATAAATTCTTCAGATTTCGCTTTTTGGCAGATTTCATTCAATCGCCCGCTCGCCGATCTAGAATAACTGCAAAGACAGCCATTAACCTACGAATGCTGGTGTGTGCGAGAATGCCTTTATTAAAACTTCGTTCAACAATTCTCGTTTCGGCTGGCCCGCTGCTCCGTTCAATGGACTCGTGGAACTGCCAAAAGCTGAGCTTTGTGTTTGTGTTTTCGGTCGCAGCACATGCCATGCCTTGCATTCTTAATTGGGCCAGACGATGAATGCTAAATTAATGGAAATTTTCCGAAGAAATTGTGACTGCGTGCGAGCAGCGCGATGACGTTGTGCGAAAGAGAGAACACCGTTTGATGACTTCCCTTTTACAGATCACATCAACAGGATGTGAAACTCCATGTTATCAGCGTTTGCAATTTCCTCCGAACGCTCGAGAGAGATTCCGAGTCAAGTGCATTGGCAGAGCCGAGGACAACATAAATAAATGTGAACCCGCTCTCACCATAAACATTTCATCGAAACCGGTTGCTTGAACATTAGCGAGACTCGGTCGGGCGAGAGCGAGCGAGAGAGGTTCCATTGATGATGGTGGGTACACACAGGGGGAACATAAATTATGACACACTCGATGGAATTTCTTTCCTCGCAATCGTAATTTATTGCTGGCCGGGGTTGTGCTGATGGTCACCAGGATTTCTTTCGATTTATTTCCTTGACGACTTCTCAGCCAGTTTGTCGAAGAATTCTCTAATCGTGAAGAAGTAGACGAGCTCGAAACCAGTTACGAGCGAGAACCCAAGAAAGAGTCCCAGCAATCCACCGAATGCGGCAAGCACGCCAAGCCAGTTCTGGTACATGTCTTTTCGATAGTGCGTTGCTATCAAGTCGTTGAAGAAGATGTGGACGAGCGACTGGTCGGTGAGATTCGTGTCTTTGAAGAAGCTAATGGAGTTGTAAGAGAAGCGACGGTCCAACTGGCTGGTCGAGATCTCCGACGGATAAGCGAAGAAAGAGCAATCGGGCATGCAACGACACTTTTCTCGAAGCTTTTGCGAAGCCTCCGACGAGTCGTTGCTGATTTGAAACGTCGAGCCTGCGAACTTCACGGAGTTCGACCGAACACATCGCAATTGCGACACCTTGCACTTGGCGTACGATCCGTTGTTGGGCAGCATGTAAGGCACGCAACCGCACAAGTTGTGCACTATCGCACTTCGACATTCGGCCATGCAGTTCACGTACGAATATTGTTGGAAAACATCCATCGACCGCTCGTTTGCCTGTAGACAGTTGCGCGTCACTGGCGGCAAGTCGAACACATCGCTGGTTGAGTAGGTGGACTCTGAATGGATTTGTTTTTGTGGAGTTTTGGGATGTCAATGAGTTTAAGTAACACTGAAATAAATCAATTTACCTGGCGTAATACTAAGATACGCCTCCGACTGCGATGGCAGAAGTTTTACAACGGAATTGGAGTCGGCATAGTCGTATGAGTTGTGAATCATCAACTGCATAAAGAAACTTGAATCATCGATTAGCATAAAGAAGCGACGACTCTCTCACCCGAAAACCATTTGATGCAACTTCCGTTGCGAAGTATTCCGTGTCGTATGGCTTAAGAAGAAGCGTCAGACCGGTCTGATAGCCGCACGCTGTCACTCGTCGAGCTTGCTTTGGAATGCTCGACAGCATCTTCGGATCATAATTCGATTTGGGAAATGCGTAGTTGTTGAACGAGCAGCACACTCCCTCGGACGAGTTGACGGGTTGGAAGAGACTGTCGCAACGTTGTAGCGAGCCCTTCCACATGCAGCGCTCGAGGATGTCACTGCACTTTGGCGCCAAGCGTTCTAGCAAGTAGTTGACGTTCTCATTATTTAAATCCATTATCTGCAACGAGATCAGAGAGATTAAATATTCTGACGGCGTCTTAATGAATTTACATCATTGAGCGCTTGATATTCTTTCTCGGTGGCGTTACCGGAGCCTCTAAAGTGTAGCAGTAGACGCAATTTATATGCAACCTCGTCGTCGGTGAGGTTGTCGGGTCGCTTCCTTCCCGAGGCGTTTGCATAGAAAATTTGAGTTAATCGAGAAGTGATTGAACCTTCTGAGCTCGCTTACATGTCTTTGATGATTTCAAACGCCACAGTTTTCGATATTTTGTTCATATTGCAAACGGTGACGGCCGGGAAGATTAAGTTGTAAGTCGGATGGTTCGTGCTCTCTATAACGGTTACCGTTGGTGTCTCCGCGGTCCAGTTCCAAGAGATCCACAGCAAAATAATTGCGGTAATTAGCGCCAGAGAGCTTAAGACGATCCAAAGCCATCGCTCGAAGGCGAGATATTCCTCGTTGATGGTGTGAATGTACCCGTGGAGACTCGTCACTTTGCAGAAGTTCTTGATCTTATCGATCAGCCACTGCTTGACGACTTCCTTCGTCGGCCGCTTTGCTACTGATAACGCTGCAATCGTGTGCTCGGTCTTTGCTTCATTGATAAACCTTTGCGAAATTTTCTTGAACATTCTCGAGCCTTCCGATTGCTTTGAACTTCAATTGAGTTGTGAATCGCTCGATAGCAATGACGGACTGACATGCCGAGCTGTAATTACTGACACCTAACCGAACGACAGCCATTATCAGTCTTCTAATTAGTGTTCGAGGTCAATTAAGATTCCCCTAATGCCTTGATTTCTGTGTGGCCTGTGTGCAGTCGATAAATCACCTCTCATTAAACCGTAATTCGGCAATTAATGTCGTGGACTTTCCCTCCACGTCACACACGAAATGCCAGGCTGAATAAGGAAGTGCTTAAAAATACCTGCCAGCGTGAGATTCTAGAGCATGCGAGAGAAAGGAAAGGCGTGCAAGACAAAATCAACTGCACAAAGTATGCAAATTCTTCATGAACGAGCATAAAGCTAGAGAGATGATGATGAAAAAGAAATGTTGCAAAGAGCGAGGTCGGTGCTCTGAAGATAAAAGCGAGAAAGAAACGAGGAAATGAGTTTGAGAAATGGCATATAGTCTGCTCAATTAATGAAATTAAATCTCGGCAAGTGTATGTCAGAAGGCGAATTGAGGCCGAAAGGTTTTTGATTTTAATGAAATGTTCGAAGACGTTGATCAAGTCTCGGTTAACGGGGAGGCGGTTAAAGACGTTTTAAGTCGGTCGGCTTAGCCAGGAATTCAACAAAGCTTCTGCGCTCTCTGACATCACCAGCCTCCATCAGACTTTGCCTGAAGCTCACTTCTGCGTCTCGTTTGAAAACATTGATTGGAAATATTTATCCTTCGCATCTGGACCGGCAATTTAAACAATAAATTGTTGCGATGGAGGCTAAGAACAAACTGTACAAATACAGTTTACTCGAGAGAAGCAAAACACGTATCGTGCGCTTCTCCTTGAGTGAGTGTAACGAAAACTTCCTAAAGCGAGTGATAAAACATACGTAGAGCAGACCTATTGCGGAGAGGCGCTTGTCGCCGCATTGTTCCGATAAGATAAACGTCAAAAAGGCATTCGCGATAAGGCAGCTAAGTCACATGGCTCAGTTACCCAATAACCGAATTTCGCCCAAAACGTTTTGATAAACAATCGAGCGTCAGAAAACAAAAGTGAGTCTCAGCGTGTCTGTAAACGTTATCGATGTGTGGCTGAGAATACAAACAGTCGCGATAAGATTTATATTTACGTACGAATTGGCAGCCAAGGAAATAAGAAGCCATTGAGAATGTGCAGGCGACGCAAAAATCATTTGCACTCCCTCGAGTAGGAGCGAGAAAAATAAGCAGTCAAAACGCAATGATTGATTACCAAGTTGCCTTTCTACGCACGGATCGGCGACAGGTCGCACACGGTTGGTCGCGAAATCGTCGCCGTAAACAAATTCCCGAGCGAGGGAATCGCATTCTCGAGATCAACGCCTTGCTGATGCTCCACGGGTGCGAGGAGCCACGCGCTTTTTTTTTGTTTACCGATTTAAGGTCAGAAGCGACGAGAGACATTCGAAGCGTCGGGAAAGAAAACAAAGTTCGGTGATAATGGAAAGCATTCACTTCTCTCGAATGACGACGTCGATGATAGGAATGTCATTCGATTGCAAATTTCGGTATCGAGCAAGCGTCGACATCAACATGCGGAATCGCATTTCAGAGTCCAAATGTTAATCGGTCGATGGCTAAAATTAAATATTCCTGTTGGGAGTCGTTCGGCGGTCGATCGAGTCGTTCGCTTGCAGTTTGTCGCGTGACGTTAGACCGGAACGCACCGCGCTTTCAGTTCACCTAACGCAACAATGTGCACAGCGAATTTGTGCAGTAGGAAAAGCAATTGAAAGCTTCTGCTTTGTGTTGCCTCGCCTTCGCTATTTGGAGCTCTCGCCCATCGTCGAAAATCGAGATCGCTTCAAAGCGATAGGGAAATGTTAAACTCCGATCGGCCCGATGGCTCTAGAGAAACATTTAAGTCGAAGATGAACGATTGTTCGGTCATTAAAACTCCCACTCAAGCTGCGAGCAGTTCAAACAATGTTTCACTTCTCATGCAGCGTGAAATTATCCGCGAGATTTCGAAGATTTTCCTCATCCGTGCACCGCGCACACAGCCACGCCGCTTGTTTAAAAACGCTTCTGCGTCGCCCATGAAAGAAATTTATGACTTCGCAACGCTTTTCGTCAGTTCGCTCAACATCGCGACGCCCGTCAAACACTTTTTTCCGCCTGCAAATTGGTGCGAGAAAAATGATCAAACCGAAATGATTCGAAACTCTTGTTTTTCTCGCCGAAGGTCCAAACAATCGTTTAACATCTTCTCGCCTCGATCTGATCCACATTCGATGTGCTAACCAACTAGTTGACCGACCGTGCAGCCCAAGCGGGAAATGTTTGTTTTCCTCCGAACGTTTAATTGCGATTTTCCTTTTAATGGCTGCAATGTGTGTGCGACTACGGCTTGAAGTCCACGAGGAAAATGTGTTTCAAGGTTCACCACTGCTCTTTTCCACAGTTTCACTCGCCGTATGTTTTATTTTTCTATTCCGCAACGATAATAATTTCAATTTCTGTGTAAACATTTTCGGAATTCTTTTTCCGATCCAACTTAGTTCGGATGATTCTGCTTCTCGCTCGCATAATTCTGCTCGTGGCTGCGATTGAGTTTGAAGATTGTGGCAACGTTTGGAGGAAAATCTTCATTACCATTTCCTCGAAGGCTGCTCAAGCCAAAACCCAGCGCGCGTCGCCATAGCGACAGTTGAAAGTCACACCAACAAACTTTCCTGTGTCGCAATCACTTTGCTTGTGCTGTTCAAAGAGTCGAATGAACGCTTTGTGCTTTGATCAGAGCGACTCGATGAAAACTCTAATTGAAAGTCTGATGGATTCACATGACGAGAAGCGAAGGTCGGCGGAGATTTTTCGTCAGCGATGCTTTGTGCGATTTCATCCCGAAGGCCTAACGTGTAGCACAAACTACTAATTTTCTCGTCAATCTTATCAATTGCATGACTCTCGGCTTTACGCCTCACTGATGTCTGTGTGCACAGCGCCACGTTATTACTCTGCAACCATTAATGGTGTGGCGCTAATCTTATCTGGAGAGAGAGCTGAGGTCGTCAGCTAATCGCACAACGATTATCGCTACGATCGAGGACGCTCAGCTTCGAATGTCCCAGCCAATCGACGACGAGGCGATTAACACGCTCGATCTTCTCGTCACTTCATGAAGCCATCATCAAACATAAAAAGATCATAAACATTTAGAGAAAATTTGTCTCAAACTCGTGCGGCTGCCGAGCTCGCTGGCAAGCCATCGGAGGCGGCCGGTTATTTTTACGACTGTGATTTTCATCAACTGATTATACAAGCGAAGAAGAGGAACGCGATTATAATATCAGCATATTGTGTCGTGGTCTCTCGACGCGGAGTTCTCTTTTCGCGTCGTCGTCGAAGGCCATCGTTCAATTAGACGATTGTCAATCAGCGAGCTAACAACTCTTTAAACGATCCATTGATGTTTGCTGTCACAAGACTGACGAACATCGTTCGCACTTGTGCTAGAAATGTAGATCATGAGGGCACGAGAAGATTGCGTACGAGAGCGAGATGGACGAGCCTCCATCGTCAAGCGTGCGCGCTCAGCCTACGCCCCGGAAACTGACCTTAAGTTTATAACTCTTCACACGTTTACGACTGAGCAGCGCCGGCGACTTGAGTTAAGCCAAACACACACAAACGCTCTCATCGTTAGCCTGCCTGCATTGTGTACGAACACTCCCAATTAGCGTTGCCATAAATTTCAATTGTAAACATCCCCCCGAATCGCACATTTCTTTAATCTCTCGTGGGGAACGAGTGTAAAGCTAAACAGATCTATGCTGATGAAGTAATCTCGCTTACAATAAACTCAACGACTTCTTGTAACAAGTGAGTGGCTGATAACAGGAGAGTGAATGAATGCGCTTGTTTGTGTCTGGCTGAGTGGAATATGGTAATCACGACAGCGACTCGTTGTTTACGTGTCAATCAGAGAAGCTTTTGCGTTGCGATACACGGGCATTAGAGCATCTTCGCGTCGATTCGTGCAATCAGAACGAGCAGCGCTTTCGAACTTTGTCGTCGCCTTTTCAAAGCAGGCTGACAGATCCAAAAATAACACGCGTATAAATACATAACGAGTCGGTGTGGCGTAACCGCGTCTAATGCGAGCTCGAGCCCATCACAGTGGACGGAATTAATCGAGATAATAAATATGAAGCAGAACTCTTCGGCTGAGTCCGGCTGCCTCGCGCCCATATCAACGCCCGAGTTGATAAGTTCACTCGCAGTCGGACGGGAAAAGCGGGTCGTGTCTCTTTAACATATTGAATCAAAAAGCTATTTACGCCACATATTATCAGACGCTCTCCACTTGCACAAGCTCCGCTCTTTCTCCCAACATCCACACAATGAAAGCGCGTGCTTCTTATGCGAAGAAATATTCTGTAATTAACTTTGAATAGCTCCGTTGGCTGCTCAAAGCTGTGTGCAAGTCTCTCTCGCTCTTTGCGGTGCTTGTAAACTTTTTCACGTGAAATATGTTAGGAGATAGTATTTTACAGTTTGCGGTCGAATGTGCACGACACAAGCTTTTGCTTCTCTCCGCGGAATAAAGATTTCAGTTTTCTCCTTCGAGGTGGAAAGAGCTCATGTGCAATAACGGAATTTAATTAGAGTGAACGCCTTTTAATTGATTATTAAGTAGCTGTGCTTTGGATTGCCTCGGCTCGAAGCCCAGCAAGAAAGTTTGACGAGCTTGAAATTGGAAAACGAAAAGCTGGTGACGTTGAATCTTGAAGTTAAGCGTGTCGGAATAAGTGCAAGCAATGCAACTCGCTCCGGGACAAGGTTGAGCTTACAAAACAGTTCTGTGACGTGTTGAAAGCGAACAGCAAAGTTGTTTACTAATTTGAGGGACGGAGCGAGAGAGAAAATAAATTTGCATACGAAATCGTATCGAACAGCAAACAGTCCACGTTGCATAATTTGAAAAAGTGCTCTAGGCAGATCGAACTTTGCGCTGCACAACTCTCAAGTGGAAGTGGCAGGTGTTTCACCTTATTGATTTAGTGGAGCAGTCGAAGAGACGAAGAAGTCGCTTCCATCATGATGTTTCTGTAAGTCAAACCGATTTGCTAACATTCGTTGAAAGAAAAATCATTCGGCTCTCGACAAAATCTGGCGATTAATTGACTCGGCTGTTGGCCTCTGCCTCCGAGAATCAGAAGAAAAATCCATAATGTCTGAAGCAGTTTGAGATAAATTGAAGATGAAAGTCCACGAGTTGGATGGAGCGAAGTCCCCCGGGAGATTTAAAGTCAGCAGCGGTGAAATTCATTTTTTAAGCTCGAGTAAAAAATTGTTATAATTCCACCCACATTCTACATTCTCTCCCTTTTCGACGCTGATGAATTTCACATCCAACGCTGCGTCGCTTCGTCATCGAGCCGAGGCTGAAGCGGCAACGAGAAATTTTATGTTCAGAGATAAATCAAAGCCAAAAAGCAGGGAATTGTGTCACTTAGGAGCTGAGCAGACGACGACCACATAACGCGAGCCAGCGAAGAATGCCGTGGCTGATTCACGGCAGTTGACGCACGAAGCCCACAGCATCGACATGGGCTAGATAACTCTTTTTTTTCGGAAGGCGAGACAGTAATTTCCACACACGAGCACGTGATTATCTCATCACAAGCCGCAGGGAATATTTACGAGTTTTTAATTATTCCCTCATTTGCTTGGAATCACTCGAAAGCCAAAAGAATCCTACGAATTCGCTTCGGAAGGGAAAGAAAATTTCAAGCTATTAAGAGACGGCGCTCAGCAATTAAAACTTGCCTACCTGCCGTCTCTCTCTTTGCAGTTCTCGCTCATTACGGCGGCTGCCTATTTAACTAGTTAGTCTCGTTCGTCGGCGAAGCTTTAACGCTTCGCGTCTGGCAGCCTTCGCTGTGCTTAGCGTGTAAAATGAAGTGAAACATTTCCTCGTTGCGTTCGAAAATAGAATTTAGGGTCCGTTTGATGGGAATGTTTGCCACTTTGTTGGTGGTGATTGATCTCGACAACTGTCCCACATCGTCAAATGATTGCACTGCCGCCCGTTGCGATAATTAAATGGTCCTCGCTCTCTCTCTTCCCGCAGCTCGTTTTCCTTCGCGCGATCCAACGAAGAAGATTCCGCGGAAACCAACGCGTTTTCTCAAGCATCTACCGCAACAACAACAAACACAATAATTTCCCTTGCCAAAGAATTTCATCATCGGGCAGATGAAAGAAGAAGCCGCGAGTCGCTCCCAACGCCGATGAGGTGTGAGCCTGCTCGAAGCGGTTTGGCGGCTCCCTCGAATTAGCTTGTTTGCAAATCAGGCAGGAATTATAAATGAGTTTTCGAGGGATTAAGCGTAACAGAGAAATCTCACTCTCGTCCCAACAACAATCGCTTCTTGCGGCCTAATTTTAGAATGCGCTTGGACGACGATCGTCCAATAATCTCCTCGTAGCAATAATCGACGCATGAAATTTGAATTGATTTTAATTTGAATTGAACTTCCGCTCTCCGTGGTCGCTCGATTATGATCGTGGAAGCGTTTTGTCGCGACGATAAATTCGTGAACTCCGAGCCCCGCATTCAATTTGTGTGACGCCCGAGACCTCAAAGACCGCTCGACAAAAAACTTTACAGCGATAATGAAGCCAAACGCGATAATAAATAGTGCGACTTGTGACTTCGTTGACGCTCTGACGACCTGATAATCGGTTTCCCCTCCTGGCCGCTTCCTGTGTCGCTGGCACTGTGAGGTCACTGGAAATGCCGATAAATTATTCTGGGAATCTTCGTCGCTTCGAGATCGTTTCAATTATTCATAGAGTTTGCTGCGAGCATTAAGTCCGTCAAGCGAGTCGCGTCATGTGATAACGAAGTTGGATTGTCGAGGGCCAAGCATAGATGAGACGAATCATCAATGACAACTCGAGCGATTGAGATCTGTTTGCACCGAGCGACGATCATTAGCGTCTGTTAGACCCTGGACACATTCCTGCTTTATTAACGAACAATAAGCGAGCATGAAAAGAAGGAACGAAGAAAGAATTCTTCGTCATCGTTAATTTGAAAGTGCAGAGCGTAACTTCGAAAACAATTTCTGAATTCTTCTGTTTACAAACAAGTTTTACTTGCAAGGCTTCGCAAACAACTTTACGTCATTCGCATCAATATTAACTCGATTGTTTTTCAACTTCTGGCTGCCCGCGCCATCCAGTGCGACTAATTTCGTCTCTGCCGATGACCGCTATCGCCTGCGAACCGCCGAGTGATTTCCCCTTATTTGTTTAAAGTCCGAGCTACGCATAAGGAGACCGGAGCCACTCGAGAAGCCCGGGAGATAAATGATGCTGATAAGCGGCAGCCATGAACAACTTGCGTAATATTGACTTGGCTTTTATCACTCACGAACACATCGACGCCAGCATGGAGCGCCCTGATATGATTATGTGCGCTCGTAGTTGATATCTCGTTAGTGACTTATCACATGACACTGAGCTGAGATTATTTTCGGAATGGAAATGCGAGAGAAGGAAAATGTGGGTTGGAAAAATGTTTGAGCGAGCGCGGGGCATCGTGATGGAAACGGCTATGACTTTTGTCGCTTTATGATTTTTCCTCGGAAATTCGCAATGCCACAAGAAAAATATCGTTTTGAACTTAATTGGATTATGTCGAAGGCTTGTGCGAAAGGGAAGAAGAAGCTTTGCAGTCGTCGCTGTGGGCAGAGTGGATCCGTCAGCGAGCGAAAATAGATTTTGTCGTCGTTGCAGTGTCGAGTTAGCGGCTGTCGTTGGCGAAAGCTGGACACGAAATGCAAGAAGCGCTGACCGCGATAGACAATCGAGAAGCAGGAAGCGATGCTCTATGAATTTAATTGCTTATTATTTCTATCAAGTGCCTTCTCGCCCTTCCGTGATTCTCCTCGTCTCGCCTTCTCGCCTGCTCGTCTTGCTTTATTGTTGTTGACTCTTCGAGAATACCGAAACAGGTCATTAGTCTATTTCTCGTTGCGCCTCTCTCTCTCTCGTCAGCCAGTTTTTCATTTTCGCCTTCTTTGAAAAACATGCTTTACGCCTCGCAGCGTGACTCCTTTCATTAGCATCATCAAATATTGTGTTAATTAAAAATAGATGAGAGGGCAATCGTCTTGAGACTGAAATGAAGATGCACGGCTTCAATCAGTAAATGACTCTCTCGGCATGTCGATTGAGTCGTTTGTGCAAGCTTGTTCTGCATTAGAAAAGTAATTGAGCACATTTGGCTCACGACTCGTGATGAATTTCATCTGGCTGATGTGTGTTGAGTAAGAAGAGTCAATTGAGCGTGTAATTTCTTCTGCCGCTCGTGAAATTAAAGCGATCTGCGCTCAACAAGTTTCTCGGGAATCTCACAAAAGACTGAAAGCTTCTTTGTGGCAAATATCTCGGCGATGAAGCTCTCTCTAATGACAACAAAAGCCGTTCAACGTGCAGCTAACGACATCGAAGAATTTTTCTTGGCAGCAACTTTGTTGCGTGTATTTAAAACGACGTCTGTCAGGTCTCGGGGCCGAACTGAGGAGGAGGCGCGAGCCGATAGGGCCGCATAAATTTGCAGAGGAAAGTCCTATAAATAATTCTTTGTGATATGCGTCGGAGCAGAACAAAAGTGCAGTCGATGATGTTGTGCAGACACGACGCGCTCCCCTCGACTTTGATGCTCGACGGCACAAAATCTGATCAACGACCTCGCGTAACATTTTATGGTCGCATTGTTTTAAGCATTTCTGAATCATATTTAGAAGCTTCGGGACTGAAAATAGCTCTACGATCGATCCGAGCTTCGATTCGCCAAACGTTTCTATTTTTCTTCTTCGATTTTGTTTGTAAACCATCGCTAAGCTCACGAGTGAAAGGCGTCGCTCTCGCAGCCTCGACTCGCAACGCAGAAAAGCGGAACCGCGCACAAAGCAATCGCACATGATCAATTGATCAATTTAAATGAGATTTTCAAATTAAATGTTGCTGCTCGATTGTCCACGGATCGATGGCGTTTGATTGAAAAGATCAGAGATAAAAACTCGAGCTGCGTGAAACTATGTCACTCGATGTATTCGCCCATGTGCGATTTATAGACTTTGGTGTATATCACCAAGAGAGCTTGACAACAGCGGCGAGTTGCGGCTCGAATGTAGTCCATAAGTAAAAGGAGTTATAATTAAAATAGAAAACCTCTCTCGAGCTTTGTTGTCGACTCGAAAGAATTCTCGAAATTCACCGCTAAATGCCATTTAGTAAGAACCCATCGCACCCTACTTCGAGTATTGGTCAGATGCGAAAAAGAAGCAGCGAGATAAGGCGAGAGAAGCTGCTTCGATTTGAAACTATTCTTGATTTCAACGCACACATGGCCTCGTGATTCAATTTTTCGCTTTGCTCCACTAGAGATTGTGTAACACTTTATCACTTGGAAATGATAATAGACGCTCATCTCGTCCCAGGCAGACACAATCTCCGTCGTTGGAATGCGGCGAGTTGATCAGCATGAAGCGATTTTACAGTTCATGAGCAACCTGATTGAGATGAAGAGCTAGACATTTGTTCAGACTAATTAGGAGAGAATTTTGTCACCGGGCAATCAATTGAGCGAGAAGCGACGGATTAATTAAAGCGTGAACAATGATGAGACGCGGTAACAAGAGACGGTATGCGATTATTTATAGACGAGTTCGAAGCATGAAGAGTTTTACGTGAAGAGGCAGCGAATCAATTTCGGCTGAGTCGTTTGTCATTTTACTTCTTCTCGCTCTTAAAGCGCTTGGATACTTTGTATGTGGATGAAACCCCAAGATATTTTTCTGCTTTCTCGCTGCTGAAAAAGGCTTCTCGACGATGTCAAAGCGTCGTAACCATGGCGTGCAAGCCACAAAAACTAACGTCGATGTGTTAGGTTTTATGTCTGCCTCCAATCAATAAAACCTTGTGCTCGTCCACAGAAGACGAAGAGCTTTTTGTGCTGCACGACGCGACGATTCTCGGAGAGCTTTCGAAAGCTCTCTCGACTGGAACTCTCGGAGCTCCTTAATTTTGTTGATGTAAACGCCGTTGCTATGCACGAATGGAAACTCTTCACGCTTCCGAATCTCTCATGCGGCCGAAACGAAAATCTCTCGCTCAACTCTCCCGTGCAACTTTTAGTTTCAATCGAACCAGGAAAAATATCGAAAGCAATAGCTGCGAGCTTCAAACTTAAGAAGAGGAAAAACTGAATAAACAATAAAACTCGTCGAGAATTCGAACAGCAAATACGAGAAACACAAAATGTTTTATTGGAAGAAGAAATCTCAAAGTTAGGTGAATGCTTTAGTCGTGCGCTGAGAACATTTGCCAGAACATCGTCGGGCGGAGTGAGTCGAAAGCGTTACAGAGACGAGTTCTTATGGTGATGCAATTTCTGTTGTGCGATACAATTCTATAATTAAAACGTAAGTTCATTCGTAAGAGCGTTGTCATCGGCGTCTGTCGAGCTCCGCTGTCGCGTGTGTGTGTCAATTCTTCCGAGTGGGCTGATCAGCCATTCAACGATTACCAAATTTAGACAGCCAACATCCGAAGCGCGATGTGAGTTCGTTGAGTCTTGTTGCCATAAGTAACGTCGAGCACTTCACATTGTTTTCCCGTTCGCGAAATCATGCACGAGAGTCGGAGAGGATTTTCAGTGAAAACTGGGTTATTTTCGTTTGTGGAAGGCTTCGCGAGCTTAGCAGCGACGTGGGGACATCACGGGCTCGTCCTTCTAGTCAGATTATAAATAAGCTTTCCCGCGGCCGAAGTCATTGGCTGTCGATGAGTCGACGAGAGAGAGATTCCGATTCTTCGACTCCGATCGGGGGCGAGTGGGCTCGGGCCAGGCAACAAGTACTTTCAAATCGCGTTTAAAGGTCGCCGGAATCGCTTGAGATCTCGCGGCTAAAGCAACTTGCTTATCGCCCCCGTGCCAACCTTGAAACGTTTTTCGCTACACACGAAATAGAAATTCTCACTGATAAACAATTTTTTGGCCATCAAATTTCTTCTTGTTTCGCGAAGTTTTTTTTTTTCTCGAATTGACAATAAATTTAAGCGAGTTATTTCATAGCAACGGGAGAGCGAGAAGCTTTTCGCGTCAAGAGAAGTTGGATGTCGGAAAGACCGGAGGAATTCTTGCGCTCCGAGGTTGTTTCTTCACGAGAGATAACAACAAACTCAGTAGATATGGTCAGTGTTTTTCGCCGTGTGGCTTTTCCGCCTCGAACGGTTATTGCGCAAGTGTGTGCGTTCGCAGTCGAAGCTCTGCGTCTCGCTCCCGAATAATAAAACTCGCATTAAATAATTGTTGGCCCGCTGGTGATAAAAGAAACCCACACGAGGAACACGAAACAAAAACTCCTGACAAATATTCGAAATTAATTACAAATAAAAAACATTTCGCTCGCCACTCTCATCACACATAGTTTAGCAACTCGGCTGGCTTATCGCAACCTTGAAAAGAGCGTATTTTTGTCAAACAACAGCGACGTGCGGTTCTGGTTATCAGAGGCTTTCGAGAATAAAATTGGCCGTACACCGACGATTGTTGCCTGCCGAGTACGGCGCACATTTGCGTCTTAATTCCGAGAGATTGTCATGCTATCAGTCTGACCATGGAAACGGCCAATGATTTGGGAGGGAAGCTTTGCTCTGGCAACGTGCGCTGCAGATGGAAATCTGATCTGCGATGGCTCCGGGCAAACTTCAAAGTGTAACTCGAGACTTTCTGTTTCCAAACACTTTTCCAAGAGTGTCGATGACGAGAAAAGCGGCTCGGACGAAAGAGGAAAATGAATTTCGCCGGTCGTTTGTTACCGCAAAGCCGTTGCTTCACTTTTCGTTTAACTGACATTCGAGATGTGTCGGTTGTTTATTTTCAAAGAGAGCTTCGTTGTTGAAGATAAATTCAATCGAAATGACAGAGACAGGATTCTAAAAATATCCGACACGTCGCGTGAAGCAAATATCTCGGCGATTTGTGGATAAGCATGACGAACAGCGCAGCCAGAGAGTGTCATCATGCGTCGACCCATAAAGCGAGTCTTTGAAACGTCAGCCATATGGCGTTAGCATCAATCAATTCACGTCGATCGTCTCGCCCCTCGCGCCCCGTCAAACATCTTCACTCTCGCTTTCTCTCGCCCGAAAAACCCAATTCTTCCACTTTCGTTGCGCTTCTAAATAGAGCAAGCTTCCTCCCCGCATACACACAAACCCACACGCCGAACGAATATTGTGTCATGTTCCGTAATTGATCCTGGTTGCTATGGCATTGGAAATTTTTTGTTTGTATCGCTTCGTGTCGTAATCAGTCTCACCGACACGAAACCTTGCGAAGGAATCTCGTTGTGTATCGACATCCAACGTAACTGCTCGACGCGGCCCCTAGCTAAAGTTTCGGTGGAAAGTTTTCCCTTGGTCGGCTCGCCTTTGCATAACAATCCGATGGCTTTTCACGCGGCAATGATTAAAGGCCGTTGAATAATAATTTACATGCTTCGATGTAACTGAAGTCGATTCGGTGGCTTAAGTTGGGAAACATAATTTCTCGTGACTGTGGCAATGAGAGATACACACAATGAAAAGCGAAACAAACGAAACGAAGCGAATAAAATCAATTGAAAAGACTGAATTTTCCTTGAGAGCATGAGAACTTTTCCGCCGTCATGTGACGCAACAACAGCGAATCCGTTTTCAGCATCAAAAGAATCGAAGCTGCATCGCTTAAAGCTGCTGAAGTGGGTGGGTGTGTGTTGACTTTTCAAGCTCCACTGAGCCGGTTGGCCTGCTTAGCTTCCAAGTCGTGAAGGGAAAACAAACTCGCGCTCTCGCCGTCGCTCTCGCTCGACGTTGTAATTGATTAGTAAACAGAATTCTACACAAAAAATATTTTATCTTTACTACATCGCGGGAGCGGAACATTAAAATATTTTCCTCGTGTTGCATAAAAGCTTTTTATAGAGGCAAGAGAGCGAGCGACTGCGGAGCTCTCTCGAGCCGACGATTCTCCCGCACGTTGTCTAGCGACTAGAAAAGAAAAATCACTAAACTCTTTCACCCGTCGACTCGACGTGTATGCAATGTCATTCAAGTGAGTGTGCTAGACACATCAACAAGCCAATTTTCTCATCTCGGGCTCGAGGAAGGAAAAGTGTGTAAATGAAAGAAAACAACTTTTTTCATTATCTCTCGCTGCCCTGCTTCTCGCTTTCGTGAATGAAGCTAAGCTGTTGGATCTTCAGTTACCGAGGCTCTTTGACGGATTCTTTCGGCTTCATTCATTAACGGAACATTTGCAGACATTGCGGTAAATTGTAATCGTGAAAGAGAAAATTGAGTTTCCGAATGGAATGCGCGAGACGTCGTCGTCGATGATTCTGACGGCTCAAGTGATTCGAAATGGAAATCGCGATTGTGTAAAGTGAATTGATACGCGAAGGGAGAAAAGTGAAATTAGTGGAACGGGAAGAAAAGCTGCCATGACAAAAATCAATGCCTGAGCCGCTCTCGTTTTCCTCGCCATGCACGGCACAAACTTTTCCCTTTCCCTCAAGGAACAAGTTAAGATTCTAAAGGCAGCTAATACACACCCGCTCTCCTTGCAATTCTCGCCTTGAGCCTGTTTACAACTTCGCCTATTTGACCCAGTTTCTCGAATCTCGTCTTCTTCTGCCTAGCGAGAGGAGAACGAAAATCTCTTCGCGATGAAAAATCACCCAACAGCGAATCCAAACTTTTCGACAGCTTCGAGCATTTGGTTGTCGCTTCGTCATGTTTGTGTTAATTCGCTTTTTTTCACTCCTCGCATGTCACTGCTCGTTGTTGATGTTTCGAGGTGGATCTCAACGCCGCTTCGTCAGCAAACGGAGGCTTGTAACATCGACAAACAAATTGCCGTAAAAATAGTTTTGCGTTGAAGGGAAACAAACGACGGGCAAGCAAGCCGAGAGCTTCCCTCTTAATGCTGATAATTAATGAGTCACGACGTCGATGTGTGCGAGATTGTTTTCCTTTGGGGAGTCGAGCGACGACAAAACAAAAGGACGGCCGCCGTAAAACTGGTCAGACAATGGAGCTTCGCCAATTACCCGCTCCGACTTGTCGATGGATGTCTCGACTTATTAATTGTTAAGGCAGCAGCGTGTGCTCGCCGACAGTGCGTGCGAATGTGGGCAGGAGAATGAAAGAGAGACGACGACAAGTCACAGCACTTTTAAAGACGAGTGAAAAGCCTAAGCACCGTTTTAGCTCATGCTGCTGAGAATTAGGCCATTTCCGACTCGGCTTCGTTTTCCACAGCAGAGGAAAACACTCTCGCATTGACGAGGTGTGTTCTTGAGTGTGTCGCCTTCTTCTTCTCCCATCAATTGCCTCATTCTGCTCGAGCTAAGCCCATGATCCGCACATCTCGTGTTTCACTCTCTCGATTGTCGACTTTACAAAGGCGATGCTTGGCATTTATGAAGTTCGATGCGATGAGAAACAGGGCAGAGCTTTCGATAATCGACCAGCTTCGTTCCTGAGTCTAATTTGAATGCTTTTCGGTCGATCGGGTCCATCGAGAGGCTTCGAAGGCGCCTGTCGCGCCTGAGTCTAAAGACGAGTTTGTTTTCGTTTCAAGTCGCTATGGGAAACTGGCTGGCTTGCCTTACATTTTTTTCGGTGGCTCTCGATGCCGTTTGGTGGAGAGAAGCATACACGTCGGAGAACATAATTCTTTCTATTTTTATGCTCGCATTTTCCCTCATGCCTGCTTTTGTGTTCTTGCTGAAATCAATACTTTTAATCGGTTCGGGCTTTTCTTCTTCTCGGGCCGCTCACTTATAGCTGAGTGAGTGGTTTGAAAGCCGAGAGACTTTCTCGTCGGTGTGGAAAGACGAGCAAGCTCGAACGATTAGCGGCAAACTTTATGATTTGCGATGAGCATCGAGAAAAACTTTCAAGGTCGTCCGGGCGATTGATCCTTTGAACTTTGCCTCCACCGACTTACTAACGTTTCGCCTTCTTCTTTCTCCTTGCAGAATGTCCCAGGATCGACCATCATCGCGCGATGGCACCAGCAAACTAATGAATCACGTTCTGATGCAGACATCGCCGTTGCAATACACAAACAACAACAATCTGATTCTCAACAAAAATAGCTTCTTGGCCATTGATACGCCCAACAGCAGCAACTCAAACATTTTAATTCACAATAAAAACAGTTGTAACATGATGTTGACGACTACAACGCCGTCCGTGAATTACATAAGTAAGGAAACGATCAATTACGTTTAATATGATTTTGCTTGAATGCATGAGAATTTATTTTTCATAGCAACGACAACTAATGGTGATGACCAGAATGAGGCCAACGGCAATCATCAGATTGTTCTGCTGGCGAACGAGCAGTTGGAGCCATCGGACAACGAGCAGGCTCCCGAAGGCGATCAGAAGGCGTCGAACGGCGCAACAGACGAAGAGCTGACGCCGCTTCACTGGCTGCATGATAAAAACTTGCTAAAAGGTGAGAGCCGGAAAGCTTAGTCGATGTAATCGTTGCTAATGTTTCTGTGACATTTCAGGAATAAACCTGTCGTGTCCGAAAGTGCAATCAGTGTCCGAAGGAAACCAGCGATCTGTAGGAGGTCGAGCGAGCACTACGCTAGCTCAAAGCGACTCGGCCGACGATTCAGGCGTGTCAGAGGACAAAGGCAGCGTTGTCAACTCGTCAAACGAGCACGTAAGTTCATCGTCAAAGCTTGTCTCGAGCTCTCGTTCATTCTCCGCTTTTGCTTTCACAGAACGGCCACACAACATCACCATCGTCACCCAAACCAATTAACTACACCACAACCGATAACAATAGTAGCAGCCTGTTAATTAATTCGTTATGTTCAGTGAAGAGTTTGGATAAGAATAATAGTCAAAGTAGTTTAAACAGTTCGTCGACCGTCACATCAACGACGGCCAACGACACCAACACAAAATCGGCAGCGGGTCTTAGCAATAATAACTACATCAACACATTGGATCATTATCAAAGTAGCAACTTAAGCTCAGAGGAATCGATTAATCAAATCATCAAAGCACCACAAACGCCTCATCAACACTTTCACAAGAAATACCTGAGGGAGACGCTGAAGCAGCAAGACGAGGAGAAGAACAAGCAGCAGCAAGATCCTCCGCAAATCCAGGCCGCTCACATGAGTTCCTACATCATCACGAAGAATCAAGCGGACGGCCGCTTCATCTACGCTGACGATCGTGACTTCATCGCCAACTATAACAACAATAACAACAACGCCATCCAAAGCAATTACGAGAAGAGCCACGAGTTTGACTTGTCTCAGAAGATCATCGACTACGCTACTCCAAAGGCGAACTCGTACTCTTCCGGCTCGTCCGCTGCCAGCTCATCGTCTTCATCTCCCTCACCAAAACAGAAGCAACATCCAAATAATATTCCATACGATCCTTTAATCCACACCGCCAGCAAACCACCTTACAGCTTCAGGTTCGTTAGAGAAACTCCATTGAAGACTTTGTCGCTAACCTTTCAGCTTTTTCCAGTTCCTTAATCTTCATGGCCATCGAGGATTCGTTGCAAAAGGCGCTGCCAGTCAAAGAAATTTACGCTTGGATCATTCAACATTTTCCATACTTCAAAACGGCTCCAACCGGGTGGAAGAACAGCGTGCGACACAACTTGTCGCTCAACAAATGTTTCCAGAAAGTGGAAAAGGCTGCTGTGAGTTCGTTGACATTTTGACGAAGCGTCAGAAATTTATTCTCTCTCTTATTCGATATAGAATCTCGGCAAAGGCTCACTGTGGATGGTTGAACCTCAATATCGTCCCAACTTGATTCAGGCACTCACGCGCTCACCTTTCCATCCTTGCTCAACGTGGGAGAAGCACGCTAAAAATTTAATTAACCCAGCGAGTGAAAGCCCAGGCTCAAAGGTAAGTTGCTCTCTTTGAGAGTCAGACAAGCGAAACTAACAAGTTTTATTCTACAGCAAAGCAACGGATCAGCTCGCCTTCCGAATCCTGAGCATTTCCCGTTTCTGTCGAGGCGACTAGCAGCAGCGATGGAAAGCTACGACGAGGAGGGACAGAGCCGTGCGAGCACGCCAAGCACGAACTACGAGATGCCTCAGAACTTTACCACCAACGGTATGGTCATTTATCAGAACAACAACTCAATCATCATCAACGGCAACCTTCACAATTCGGAGCTGATGAGTCGCGAGTTGAACGCGGAGACGATCGACGACGTCAACGCAGCAACTGCAATGCTCGCCTTAAAGCACGGACCGAAGATCTTCACCGAAGGAATTCCATTCGCACACCCGCCTGTCATCACCACATCGCCGAGCGAGGATCACACTTATTCCGCATTTACAGGAGGCAAGAACGGAACTGACAACAACAGCAATGGAACGTCGTCAGACGCTGCCTACGAAAGCTCCGAAGAGAGGTGAGAAAGCTTTGCCTTGACGATCGAACTGCGACTTGAACGCGCTCTCATTTCAGTCCTAATGTCGTTTACCAATTTAGCCAACCGTTGAACGAGCAGGAGATGGAAGAGCAACGAAGACAAGCGGAAGGCGTTGACGCCTTGCTGAACTTGGCTGGCTACAACACGAACACAACGCTTCTACTGAAACGTCCCGCTTCAGCCGAGGATCCGCAGCCGTTCGAGAGGAAAGAATACTTCTACACGACCGAGATTGCGCCGTCATCACAATACCACACGAACGAATACTTCTCTGATCAACCGCCTTCGAAGAAACCCAAGTCGCGAATACTGCGCAACAAATTGAAGAAGAAATCGTGGTTTCGGTAGTGAGCCGTTCGATCCTTCGAGGAATAAAACCATTTTTACGCCTACGCTTAAAAGTTTGCTTTTGTTGCGGAACTTCAAAAACAAAACTAACATGGAATCACCGTGCGCACGAGGCAAGGACGATGACGACGATAGCCAACACCCACACAACCCATTTTTGTAAAATGTTAAACTCTTAAGTCGCCGATTTGTTGAACTTAATTTAGTGGTTGCGAGAAGCTTCTGACGGTTCGATTCGAGCTCTTGTCAACGTCGTTTGAGACATACATAAGTCACGGTGTTCTAATTTCCTAAGCGAAGCTAAGCATAATTCTAGTTTATTGACCTGTTGAATTGATTAGACGAAAGTGGACGAGAAAGATGTTTTAAATTAATTTTTATGAGCTATTGAGTTTTAGTGCCAATGTGTTGGATGTTGTTGAAGCAACGCTCACTTGTCTTTGATCATCGATCACTTATCTACACGGAAATCAAACTCGCTTCTGATCTCGAACGAAGATCGCGGCGAATCCTTTTCTCGGGAGTACAAAATTTACTAAAGAAAATTCTTATCGAAAAAAGATTTTTAGGCCACAATTGCAATTAGAAAGTTTAGACAAATTTATTGCATTTTTATCTTTCGTTAGACTGCAAAAATCATTTCTGTCATTCGTGCTCGCATGAGAGAAGAGGCAAACTTGGGTGGATCGAGGAACTTCAATCTTAAGTCATAAGCAAAGATGGTTAAATAATTTCCTAGAGTTAAGAGCTATGAAACTGAATAACATGATAGAGTGCCTGTTAATCTGTTAACTGATTTGAGTTATAACCGTGCGCGTTAGTGGTGCATTTCAGTTCGACTTTAGTTAACTTTACTTTTTTCGTTTCTAAAAAGTGGAAATAAAATCAGATTGATATTCGATTAAAAATCAAACGAGCGAATCTTTGGATCTGGAAGGATTTTATTAAGAGAGTTTCATGTTTTCAGGTCTCGTTCAGGTTGATGTTTAACAAGTGGAATGTCAGCTGAGGTTATTCGGATAAAAGAGGAACAAATTGACAACACGTCAGGGTTAATTGTCAAGCTTTGCAGTTAAATACAACTTCAGTAGTAGACGAAGATGTGACGAAAGTTATTTAGATCAAAAGTCAAGGATATTTAAAAGATATCGAGAGCATCTATGACTCGTAGACAACGAGCAGCGATCGTTTGACGTGTGCGATGTTCTTCAGCTTGCGAGGAACAATCGTTCGTCTGTTTAATAGGGTCGAGGAGTGTCTTGGTTCGAGGATATCTTAAGTCGGAAGATCTTTCGTTCTCGGTGCGTCTTACTCTTTAGGCTTGAGCTCTTCAGACGATTCTCTCGAGCGATCAACTGGTCAACCTGTAAGTTCACTTCGGTATTCTCGCGCTGTAAACAAGCGACTTTGGTCTCCAGAGCATCGATCCAGTCCTTCTGTTGTTTCTGGAGCTTCGTGCACTCGCTGTTTACTTTGTCCAGCGCCAGATTCGCCGTCGTGAGAGCTTTGACTTCAGCTTGAAGCGATTCCACATGTTTTTGAAGGTTCTCAGACTCAGTTAGCTGGTTCTGAAGCTGCTCAACTTGCTCTCGAAGCTCGTGCTTAGCTTCCAGTCTAACCTTCAGCAACGTCTTCATCATTTCGTATTTCACTTCTTGATCGAAGATTCGCTTCTTGTTTTCTTCCAGCAATCGTTCCTTGTCCTTCAGAATGTCTTCCAGTCCATTCAGTCGCTTTTTAAGAGACTCGATCTCGATCTAAATAAGATAAAATTGAGTAATTTATTAGATTTTCAGGTTTGACTGTTCACCTTCACTGATTCGAGATCAACTTCATCAGCCGTCGCTGCCTTCAAGTCGCAGCTTTCCCTTGACAAAGTCTCTGCTCTAATATCTGCCATGTTCACTGTAGATTCCGATAAAACCCAAACTGTCATCAACGGCGTTTTCTCTTCCGCGTAGCGCAATTCCTTCCTGGAACGCGCGCCCGATTTCCAAGAAATTCTTCGCCCCTCGATTCTCAGTAAAGTTGGCTCATTTCTCGGAAAACCTAAAGCGTGGGAAAACCCTTTCGTCCGCTTTTCAAAGTCTAATTAGCAAACCAAAGTGACAAACAACGACAGCAGTAATCAAGAACAGCGGAGTTCAGCTCAGAATGAATACACAAATGGATTTCTCGGCGATGTAAGATTTTGTTTGGAATTCCCGCATGGCGAGGAAAATATTTTAATCGTTTCGTCTTTCTCTTCAATTCTAATTGCTCAGTAAGCAAGAATACTACATCAAGCAATCGATGCATGGACTCGAAGGCCGCTCGTTGTCGCCAGAACTCATGCAGAACATCTTCCAGTCGCTGTCTAACCTCAAACTTGACTCACCATCGATTATTGGATCTTCAGATTCGGGAATGGGATCGATGAAGAACGCGCGATGGACACAGAAGGACTTCAAGCTCATGCATCAGGATGTGCGAGCGTTCTTGAAGAAGGAGATGGCTAAGAACAAAGATGAGAAAGCAACTGACGATCGCAAGGCTTCGAGAATTGGTTTTGCTCAGAAACGTGCTTCATGGTGCGATGCAATCGATTCTGGCAACGAGGTAGAAGCAGAACAAAGATTGAAACACTTTGCATCCTTCAAGACGTAAGTAGAGACGAGCGGAAGTTGATTGCAATCTAATCACGAAACTCTAACCAGGAACTCCAACAAAGTCGTCGAGAGTCTTCTACGCTTGTGCGATTCCATCGCAGATCACATGAAGCTACGTGATTTGATCGAGTGCGAAGTCTCGTATATGTCAAACGTCAACTTCACAGTCGTGGACAAGGCCAGTGCCATCGCCAAATGGGATCCAACGAAGAGCTTTGCTGACAAAGTCAACGACATCATCCATGCGCTCTTCATAGAGCTCAACGTCGATCACTTGCAACAGGTTTTCAATGTGCTGGAAGTCTTCTGCATCGAACAAGAAATTCCTATGGATAACTTGAAGATCAGCTTCGATTCCTTCGTCCAGCTTGTCAACGCCTTCCGAAGCAATGCCATCAAACACGTCGAATGCTCCTCAGGTAATTGAAAATCATCAACATTTGAATTGATTCTCACGATTTCCTTGTTTCTTCACAGATGAAAACTCCATCGAACTCTCTGAAACCGCTCTGAGCTTGTCAGAGCTCATCGACAAGATTTCCACTCGCTTGTGGATCCTCATCAACTTGGTTGAAGTTCGCTAACTTCTCTTCGTTTTATCATCCGTACAAATCAACGTTTCCTTTTACATTTTAATATCCACGTTAATTTTAACAACAAAGTATTGAAATCTCCTTAATGGAGATCACTCTAGTCGATACTTTATAATATCCAGACGGCGTTTCTTAACGCCAAAGTTATCGTTTTAAGTAAGCTAATTCATGGACAACAACAAAGCTATGTTATCCATTTCTAATGTCACGTCAAAGTATTTTCAACATGTTCGATTTTAAAAGTTAACTGCGGGACTTCTCGAGTCTCTAGCCACGGGAATTTCCTTTCAATCCTTTTTGCTTGCTACGATAAGTTTTCTTGGTTCTCCTTTGTTTTAATTAGATTTTTGATTTCACTTGTCAAAGTCAGAAGAAAATCTTTGTTCTCATGTTGTGTTAGCTACAGGCTCTTGCCTATGCAAGCTCAAAGGCCACGAGCCTTAGCGATACGTTTTAGCTGAGTGTTAACATTTTAACAAAGCTAAAAGCAAAGTCATTTCTTTAATTTTTAATGTCCAAGGTAGTTTTAAAGTTAACTGCAATCTAAGGCAATCGACGCAATGTTTTATGTCACAGACTCGCTGTAATTTTATAATAAAACGTTTTACTCTCAACGTCTGCTCGGCTCGGTGAATTCAAAAGCGGCTCGCAGTCGGTTCATTCTTAATTGTGTCGGGGAATTTCAGTTTCCTCGATTTTCATTGCCAAAACAATCATTTGAGATCGAAGTTTAATCTGTTTCGTGTCGACTGACCAGTCCGCGAACCCGAGGAATCAAATTGAAGACACGAATTGCTCAACCTGCAGCTGAGAAGGTAAAATTGTGAAAATCTGCCGCGCCCGATGAATCATAAAATTATCGCGAATCTTTTTCAGATAAGATGACTGAAAAGTTCTTCTTCGGTGGTGCCGTGAACCCTATTACGTGTCACGCTTGGAACAAGGATCGTTCCCAAATCGCGATCTCGCCCAACAACAACGAGGTGCACATCTATCAACGCGATGGCGCTGACTGGAAGCTGATGGACATTCTGAACCAGCACGACTTGCGTGTGATGGGAATCGATTGGGCTCCGAACACCAACCGCATTGTGACCTGCTCAGTGGATCGAAACGCCTACGTTTGGACTCAGGGCGAAGACAAGAAGTGGAAGCCAGCCTTGGTTTTGCTGCGAATTAACCGAGCGGCGACCTGCGTCCGTTGGTCTCCGGAAGAGAACAAATTCGCGTGCGGATCGGGCGCTCGTCTCATCTCTGTCTGTTACTTCGAGGAGGAAAACGACTGGTGGGTTTCGAAGCACATCAAGAAGCCGATTCGTTCGACTGTGACGAGCTTAGACTGGCATCCCAACAACGTTCTGCTCGTGGCTGGATCGACTGATTACAAGGTTCGTGTGTTCAGCGCCTACATCAAGGACATCGAGCAACAGCCGACGTCAACTCCGTGGGGGAAGAAGATGCCGATGGGGCAGCTGATGGCCGAGTTTAAGTCGTCATACGGCGGCTGGGTTCACTCGGTTAGCTTCTCGGCTGATGGGAACAGGATTTGCTATCTTGGCCACGACAGTGCAATCAATATTGTGGATGTCAACTTAGGCCTGAACGTCATCAAGCTCAAGACAGAATTCCTGCCGTTCTTGAACTGCATTTGGATTTCTCCTTCGTCTGTCGTCGTTGCCGGCCACAGCTGTGTTCCTTTAGTGTACTCGTTCGACGGCACCAACATTATCTACAACGGGAAGCTCGACCAGTCGCAGAAACGCGAGGCTGGCGGCATTTCCGCCATGCGTCACTTCCAGTCGCTCGATCGTAACTCTCGATTAGATAACGACACGGCGCTGGACTACATCCATCAGAACGCGATCACTTGGACCGCAATCGTCAGCGGCGACAAGGCCAACGCCAAGAGGCTGAGCACGTCGGGCTTAGACGGTCAGCTCGTCATCTGGGACCTCAACACTCTCACGAAAACGATGCAGAACCTCAAGATTTGAACGACTCGTCGCGCTAGGATTACACAGTTTCTCTTTATTATTCTCATCCGTTCAGGATTGGAGGAACGAGCGTCACATAAAATTCTTCTCTCGCTTCAATTACGAAATAATAAAAACAATCAATGTAATCTTACAAATTAAAAATATTTCTGTTCTCTTTCTCTGTTGAATATTTACAGCTCTGAGCGATCTCGGATATTCTTCTTAGTAAGAGAAGCTCGACCCGAGCTGGTCGCGTCCATTTAATCACATTTTTCATGAAACATTATAAACATTTAGAAACGGGTTTGGAACTGGTTCACATTACAGTTATCATCTGGTTTACATTACATTCTCTTATCATATCGTCCATTGTTTGGGGGGAAGAGGGAGCGGGGGAGGTAATCACAATTCTTTCATTTAACAGTAACTTTGCGCAACGCTTCGAGTTTTGTTTGTGATGTAGTCTGGCTTCAATCGACAGTTTCATTGCACAGGTCAGCGAATCACGATTAATTGGGATATGGAAACATTGTCGAGCGATCTGGAATTGAAAGACATGAGACGACTGCGGAGATTTGTCGGTGATCGACGAGCTTACCGGATTGCTTTGTTGGCTTTGGTGGCAGTTTCGGCGTCTCTCCTTGTGGTGTTGGAAATCTTGGTGAGCTGAGAATGAAAGTTAAGTCGGAGCTCATGCGATTGAATTCGTTAGTCAAACCTTGGTTTCTTTCCAATAATGTTTGGCGAGCTTTTCGACTCGAAACTCGAGTTTAATGACTTTGGTGTGGTGGCGACTGAAGAGCCTTCCTTATTGTTTGCGAGAGCAGAGTTCCTCCTCTGCATTATTGAGCTCGTTTCTGGTGCTGTCAGTTGTGTTCGATGATGAACCGACATGGAATCTTCAGGCTGGAAAGAAAATTATTTAACAAACTTCAATGAGTTTCACCTCGATTTTTCGCTTACCAAATGATTGAAATTTTCCGTGTTGTTACCATATTGGCCGGCTCGAGGAGGCAGAGGCGGAGGGCTCTTGTCTCTGGGCAAAAGCAACGGTGCGTCTTTCGCCTGCCTCAGCTGCGAGTGACTGAACTCGACTGGGTTCTTTTTGCGTACGCGAGGTGGCAAAGGGGGCGGTTGGTGATTAAAGCTATGAGCATTCGGTACATTTACATGAGGTGAGATGGGCAATGGACCGTTGGTCTCGTTCAATTCCGGTGCGTGGCGTGGCGATGATGGATTGTAGCCTGGTGATGAGCTTTCGTTTGTTGTGATGTTTGCAGTTCTGACCGCTGCGCGGTAAAGATTGTTCTTGTTGAAGCCGGCCGGACTGATAGGATCCGACGGCTGGAATTCCATCGAGCGCATCTCCTCGGAGAGCGCGTCGAGAGACTTTGGACTCACGGCTGACGAGGGATGCATTCGAGGACTGAGTAGAGGCTTGTGATCGAAGTTGTTAAAACTATTGTGACTAGTCATAGATATGATGCTGTTGGAACGTCGCGGGATCTCCGGCGCCATCGACGGGACTGTTGATGTTATCGAGATGGTGTCGTCGGACATCACCGTCGTGTCCAGAGTGGTATGTGATGCAAAGTAAGCTAAAATGGAAATTGATGAGCTGCGATTTTACACAAAGTTTGTCAATCTTACCTGAAGCGTTTCCGCCTCCAATGTTGACATTGGCAAAGACTGAAAACTCAGACGAAGAGTGATTGTTTGGCGGTGGCGACTGCTCGCCTTCGCTTGTACTGAGCAGCTGAGACTTTCCGCTGAACGGCAGCGTGTTCGACAAGCTCATCGAAGAGTTGTTGTTATGTCGCCGGCCTGGTTTGATGCCCGGTGATTTGAGTGTTAGTTCGGGCCATTTTCGAGGCTAAAAGGAGATGAGTTTGATGATCTGATGGTCAGAAAAGATTGTGAGAAGAAAACTTACGAATTTCTGCGGCTGGCGACAATTTTTCGGCTCAATCCGGACACTTTCTTCGTAGAGAAACGTGTCGATCTGATCAGGTGACAAGCCGGGAAACGGATCCAAAGTCTCAAGAAAGTGCTGCGATGAAATGAAAAGTTTACAACTGTTTGACGATTCAAAACTTGAACGAACTCACTCTTATCTTCGGATCCACCTTGAGGCAGTAAGGCTGATTCTGATATTGCTGAATCTCTCCTGTGATCTCAGCCACTTTCCTCCGCTTGCTAAAGTTGATGAGCTCAGTATTGCGTAAGAAGTCAGGATTGCCCTCCTCGATATGCAGAATGTTGGTCATGTACATCCCGAAGAAAGGAACGCAGGGCGGATTGATTGATCGCAGCTTTTCCTGATATTTCCTGTAGTGGTCCTTGTCCAAGTCGCGGCACTCGCTCAAGCAAATCTCGTGCCGCTTGGGAAGCGCAGCGTACGTCAGCTTGAGTCGAAAGGCGGCAGCCGAGCCACAAGCCGAGACGATGGTCAGAACGCCGTTGAAGTTGTTGAGCTCTTGGAGCACCATCATCACTTCAATCGCTCTTGTGAGAATTGCGACGCGTTCCTCGAAGTTCTCCGCCTCGACGATAGACTTCTCAATCCACCGGGTGAAGTTTGTTGTGTGCCTTGTGATTTTGAGCAGATTCGGACTTCGTTTCTCTTTGTCTTTCTTCGTCCACACCGAGCCGACCAACTCCGAAGGTTTCACGTTCTTGTAAAGCTCAAATTCCAACAGAGTTAGTTGTCTCGCTAGCTCCAAAGGATGGAGCGTGAGGAGATTAAATTCATTTTCGGGCACGTGCAGATGATACTCGATCGCCGGTGGGCTGTGATTGAACGCGAATGTCGTGGGGCGATGATCTCGGTCCTCGTTCTCGGTCTTCCTCTGAACAATCTTCATCACTGTGTCCGCCCACTTTCTCATCTTCTTGTCTTGTATCGAGTCGAAGAAGTGAACGAGCTTATTGAGGAGCGATGGATCCTTCTCGAAGTCGTAGTAATGGTAGGAGACCCAGTTGCGAAGAACGTTCATCACACGGAATTGAACTGGCTGCATAAATTCTTTCTTGTACCTTTTGAAGTCTTCTCGCTGCGAGCTTTTGTGGAGCTTGTCGTCGAGGTCCTTCTCGCTCGACTCATACACCAAACTTGGATCTGGAATGTCGAAGCGCTCAATCAGAAGCTCCAGAAGCTCGTGAGGCGAGCAGAATGAACGGAATGTAGTCAGGAACGTTCGTCCGAAGTTTGGATCGGCGTAAATGTGATAAGTCAATCGCTCTACGAGCTTTACGAGGGTCGCGCCTTTGATTGTTGGGTTTCCAGCGGAAGTTTCTTCGAGGACGATGTTGTCGGGACTGTCGGGAACAGCGAACTTGTACAGCTCGGAGCTTGGCAGCCGGAGCGGATGCTTCTTCTCGATATCCATGAAGATGATGTCGAGGATTCGCTCGAGCATCGACTTCGTGTTGACCATCATCAGATCCGCCATCCATTCGTTCTTGTGTTGAGCATTTTTGGCGATCAAAACGACTGAGTGGAGCTCGCGAGTGGCAATTTCAAACGCATTCTTAAGCTCGTCCGTGTCTTGTCGGTCGATAATGTTCACTTTCCTCGTGAAGAATCTTTCCTTCATTCGGAAATCGTAATTTGCAGCCCCCGAAACGACTTGCTTCCTTGTATTTGCCTTGCACAGCACCAACAATCCATCGAAGAGGAAAACTTTCCGCTCAGTGTTTCGCTTTCCCGACACGAGTTTCATCAGCGTATCCTCCTTGATGAACTCGTTGCAGTGCGATCCAACATCCTTCTCCCAATGCTCGACTGTGCTTTGTAGTTCCTTCGTCTTCTCGATCGCCTGCTGACGTCGAACGCGGGAGTTTGTTCTGACAAGCGACTCTTTTGGCAGCAATGGAATTTGCTTTTGAAGCTCAAATTTCAGCGGCTCAAGAAGACCTTTCACCGTCTCGAAGCTCTCGCGATCCTCTTGGCTCTTGCTAAGCTGCAGGAGTTTGTCAACGTACTCAATGTAGATGAAAGCGTGACCGATTGGAGCCAGCAGGAGCTTTGGAAGATAAAACTTCGACGCCTCGAGGAACCCGTGACCGGCTGTGTTGAGTGATTGAGCCCGTGGCTTCGACAATAAATTCGATAACGCTTCCTTCGCCTGAGATGAGGTGATGTCATTGGAATATTTCACATAAACGTCAAACTCTTCAGCTTCGGCCAATTCTAAAATATTCACGTTTGAGTTGGTGACGTTAGTTCAAATGAAAAGTTCTCACCTTCGAAACAACTTCCGATGTACGGCGTCGTCTTCTGGTCTTGAGACATCTCAATGACATCTTCAAGCGATCCCAGAAGCGTCACTGTCAGTTCATAAATGTCGAAGATGTTCGAGAAGATTGGATCGAGCTCCTTCGGGTCGTCAACAATTTTAACAAGCTCTTCGCGGAACACTCGGATAATCATGTGGAGATCACGTAAATATTGCTTCTCGTCGTGCAGCAATTCCTTGACAACTTCCTCGTAGCTCAGACCGTCGCGGGGCGTTATCGGAGGCAGAGGGCTGGCGATCATCGAGTGAGCGTTCTCGCCTTGATAAAACATGTCCATCAGCACCTAAAACGAGTCAACAGCATTAATCGAGCGCGCCGAGTCAACGAACAAGTCGACTGCGGGACAAGAAGCGGCAAACGAAAAAAGAAACTGGAAGAATGAATCTGATGAATGCGAAATTGGCATGAACATAAATTAATGAGACACAAAACGAATGAGAGAAAAGACATTAATCGTACGTACCACCTGCGATTGTTAAATGATTATTATTTTTGATAATGGCAATGACGGCATGGAAAAGTAAACATTGGAGAGAGTCTTGCATCAATCAAACCGGAACAAATTTCATTAGACAATTTTCAATTTGGCTGGAGCGTCGTCCACTTAGTCAGAAACTTTTCGAATCATCGTTGAAAGGCGCTGGTAATCAAGCGATTAAAAGCTCCGCGAGTGATGGACGACGCTTGACAGAGGGTGAATATGTGAGGTGTAATGTGATGTGTTGTTATCGGGACTGTTTCGCCGGCGGAGACGATGAAAAGTAGCAAAAATAGTTTCGCAACATAAAAGTCACAGAATGACCCGAGAAAAAGGTTTCAACAAAAACGATTTGCGCTCGTTCTCAGTGTAGTTTCATTGTTTGTGGTTGGATGGGAAGCGATTGAGATGCTAATGGCACTTACGCTGTCTGCACGGATCGCGATCTGAACGTCCTCCTGCGTGATCTCGACGTGCTTCATGTTCTTCACGTAGTTCCCAGCGAGCTTGAGGATGTCTGCCGAGATGTACTCGAGCACAGCGACCAGGAAGAGGCTGACGGAGCTGTCGATCTTGTAATTGAGGACCTCCTAGAAAACGCAATAAGCTTCAGTCCACGCAACTCGAGTCTGGCACTCGCTCCACTCACTTTCTGCAGCAGAGTGTGCATTCTGTCAACTGGTAGCACAGATTTCTTCTTCTTCGTCTTATCTATCGTGTCTCTCGCATCGGCCAAAGCCCACTAAAGAACATTGCAAACAATCAGTCAGCAGCCGCTTCATTCTATTGCACAGGCTCACCTTGTCGATGGGAGTTGGAAACGTTTTCTGCACCTTTTCCTCGACATCCTGAAAAGAATTCGATCAAGATTTCGCGTGAAACGAAAAGTTTCGCTGCGGAACTCACAGCGATTGTGTGTGGAGTCTCATTGCAGAGGTTTGTCAGCAACCGAAGACAAAGGTTCTCAACATAGTAAAGCGCTTCGTCGTGTGCCGTGAGCGACGGGTGCAGCTGCTCGAGAACCTTTAAGATGGAAGAAGAGTTTATAAACATTTGCCTCGGACTTGGAAAATTCCTCCGAAAGCGACAAAGTTCACTCGCTTGCCGCTCCTCACCTTTCGCAGCGAATTCAGGAGGATCCCGCGGAAGTTCAGCACGATTAAATCTTCCTCCATGTCTCTTTTTGCCTAATTCTCAACTAAAAGTTTTCCATTGTATTTCAAGTTTCTCGTCGCGCGCACTTTGATGCCCCGGAAAGTGAAGCGCCCCCGATTAGTGGCCTAGTCGAGCACCCCGACGTAGTAAACCGAGAACAAACTTCAAGATTTCTACTTACAGTTTAGTTGTTCACAAGTTTTCTACATTTCTACGATTGAGTTTTCTATAATTAAACATCTGAGTTTTCTGTATTTTGATAATAAATTTTTTGACTTTTAACATTTCAATTTATCAGTTCTTAAAATCTCTACAAAACTCCTTCAAATTTCTCTACTACGCAAGTGATCAACTTCAGTTTTCTACAATTCGAATTATCAACTTTGTAGTTTTCTACTTCATTTGTAGTAAACTCCGGCGTGTGTTTTGTAAACGATTTACAAATTAAAAGGAATTGTAAGAGAAACTACTGATCGAGATGGATATCCGACCGAGCCACACGATCTACGTCAACAACCTCAACGAGAAGGTGAAGAAGGATGAGCTGAAGAAGTCGCTTTACGCGATTTTCTCGCAGTTCGGTCAGATCCTCGACATTGTGGCACTGAAAACTTTGAAAATGCGAGGACAAGCGTTCATCATCTTCAAGGAGATCGGAAGTGCAACGAATGCTCTGAGAACCATGCAAGGTTTTCCCTTCTACGATAAGCCGATGCGAATCAACTACTCGAAAGGCGAATCCGACGTCATCTCGAAGGCGAAGGGAACATTCAAGGAACGAGCGAAGAAGCCGAAGGTGCCAAAGGCGGCAGAAGAGAAGAAGTGAGTTCAACGGTCCACAGCTTCGCCTGGAATCGGATAAAGTTTGTTCTTTCTTTTAGGGTCAAGAAGCCGAAAATTATGGATCCTGCCCAGGCTGCCATTCAGTCCTCGAACGCCGAGCAGCCTCCGAACCAAATTCTCTTCCTCACCAACCTACCCGACGAGACGAACGAGGTGATGCTGAGCATGCTCTTCACACAGTTCCCAGGATTCAAGGAAGTTCGTTTGGTGCCCGGCAGACACGACATCGCATTCGTCGAGTTCGCCTCTGAAATCCAAAGCGGAGCAGCTCGAGAAGCTCTCAACGGCTTCAAGATCACACCCACACATTCGATGAAGATCTCATTCGCTAAGAAATAATCCAACTTCTTGCGTGTTTCCCAAATAAAAATCCATTCAAAAGCATTGCACTTCGCTTTTTTAATGGTCGCCACTTTGTACCTGATTAACAAACTTAGTTTGAGCTCCAATTTTTCTCTAATTAAATGCAGATGTTCAGTTTGTTGCCTTGCAGATTTATGGTGCCGGGATGCTTCAAGAAAGGCTTCAACGTAATCTTGTTGTTCTTCAAATTAACTTCTTTCAGCTGCGGAACGTGCTTGAATAAATCGTCTGGGAGGCTGGTCAGGCAGTTCCCTTCAAGATTCAGCTCCTTGAGGTTCGCGAATCCCTCCAAGTCGGCAGCCGTGATCTCCTCCAGTTGACATGCGATGATTTCAAGTATTTGCAAATTGGGCAAAAGCTTCTGAAGTCCTTGGGGAAAGTAACGCAAATATTTATTCTTGATCACCACGCGTTGTACCTGCATTAGATCAGCAGCCAACTCCGAGATGACAGTCCCAGGATGAGTGACAGTTATTGAATGGATAATGCAATCGTATCTTTCGTCAGCAGAGCCCACTCGCACCTTCACGAAGTCACAACCTGCAACTATCTCAGCCATCGCAAAACTGCTCAACTACAGACTGAGACTTCAACTAAACTTTTTATTCAGTTCTCGATGGTTTTTAGATAGTAAAGGGCTGCGGAAAGAAAACATAATTGCAGCTTGTAAACAGATAAAGACACTTCAATAGTAAAATCAATCAGTAAAACAACTTTGTTGCTACAAAATGTAATATTTCTTGTCGTTTATTTTATTCAGAGTTTGCAAGCTTTTCACTTCAAATTATTCAAATGATTTGCAGCGACCTGAGAATCAAATCCTCATTGATAATGCTGCCAGTACTGGCTCACTCCAAGCTATACAGATCTACCTATCTCAATAATTATTCCTGAAATCTTTTATGTCCCTAGAAATTCATTGCTTAGACGTTGTAATGACTTTTCTTGATAAAATTCCCACCTAGCTAGCCTCGACTTTCCTTATCAATACTCGCGCTGAATTGCAATTTCAACGATAAGGCAAGATTACTTATAAAGAGATTTGAAACTGAATTAGTTTAGTGTTCCACGAGACTTCCAAGTGCGATCAAAGCGTCGTGAGCGCTTGATTAATTATCAATCAAATTCAGCAGTTGATAAGACGACTTCGACTTCCGCTAAAACTTTTGACTGGAGTTTCTTAAGTCGTTGTGATTCACTGCTTGTGAACTGAATCATCTGAAAATTAACTAAAGGAAATTTGTGACCAGAAATGTTTTGTTCGATTTGCTCGAGTGTCGTTGGCGAAAGCGACGAAGTCTGTGCGGCAAGCTGCGGCCATTGCTTCCACCGGAAATGTATTGAGAACTCTTTAAGAAGCCTACACGCTTGCCCAGTTTGCTTGAAACCTCTTGAGGTTTCCTCACTTCTGAGGTTGTTTGTTGATCACGGCGACAAGCAAGACCAAAGGAATCTAAACGGGAAGTTTAAAGATGAAATTACAGCGCGCGACAAGGAAATCTTCGATCTTCATTTGTCGGAAATCAAGCTTCTGGTGTTGCGACTGAGGCAGAAGCTCGACGAAGCTGTGACTGCTAATAGGCGTTTGAAAGACCAAAATGTTGAACTGGAGCGAGTTTTTGAAGACTACAAGTTCAATTTAAAATCTGACAAAGCTTCAGAATTCACTCACAAAAAGAAAGAATTCAGATCTGACAAAAAGTTCAGCGAGATTCCGAGCGTACTTGAGCAGCCGATTGCTCCGCGATTGAAAGAACAACTTTCAAATTACGGCCATGACGATTTGATATCTAAAACCGCAAGAAAGTTTGGCTCAGCCAAAGATATACCAAGCGTCCTCGAGCAGCCGGCGGTTCCAAAATTGTGGCAGGAAATTCCAAGCTTCAACGATATCTCTCCATTTGGAAGTGAATTCGAGGAGCCAATTATGTCACAGACAAGAAAACTATTTTCAGATTACGATTCGGTGTCAAAATCCTCAGCCGTTCAAGTGAGCTGCAAAGCCTGCAAGACTGGATGTGCCAAAGGATACTGCAAGTGCAACAAAAACCAAAAGGGATGCACGAGCGCATGTGGCTGCACCGGTTGCATTAATCCGTATGGCAAAAACTTGTAATACTTGCGATGAGAATCGTTTAATAGATAAAACTCAACGTTCAATAAATGGAACTTTTCAAAAGCTCTGGTGAAAGCTTTTCAAAAGCTTAAGACATTACCCCCAACCTAATATTTAATCTTAAGTTTGCTTCAGGTGTTATTGCGTTAACCATTTTGTTGACCAGATTAAGCAGTAATTACGATTCAGAGCGTTAGCCAAAAGAGTGGCGATCCGAGGATAAAACACTGCCTGTTATGGAACAAGTTCCGATCCATTCGCCCTTGCCGTCCTGTGCACTGAAAATCATTCTGTAAACGCCAGTCGCGAACACTGAGATCAGAGCTGGGAGTCTGAGGTTTCGTTTCGTAACATTGAGAGACTGCAAATATTTTAATAACTTTACGAATTCTCCGTTCAATGGTGCTTGACTTACCGTGTAAGGGCACTTGTGAACGTCGCCTGGAGCCGTTCTGTTTGCCATTTCTACCAACGCTGAAACCATTCTGTTGCCGAAGTCGTTCCCGTCGAATACCTTGCACAAATCGATAAGCGGAGGCGTGTGCATAACTTCCCGGTAGATTGTGCCGTATTTATACTGCAAGCTGACGTTACCCTACAGGTAAAACCAGTGATTACTGAGATAAATATTTAGGAACGGAACTTACTATTATTTCGGTTAGTGGACGCTTCGTTTTGCCGATGATATTGATTGTCGAGAACGATCGATTGTACGACTTGGCAAAGCAAGTCGCGTTTTTGTAGATGAAAGTGTCCGAATATTCGCACTTGACAGCAATAATGTTAACCTCCATGAAGTCATCGCTGCAGCTAATCCATGCAATTACAGCAATTAGCGGAAGAAATTTGGCCACAATCATTGTTGACGAAGTCTGCGTTGGAAGTGTAAACTCATTCGATGTTCACTCTTGTTTTAATAACTCGTAATTACAGGATGAAAGCAGTTGAGCATTTTAGATCGAATTTGTTCGGTAAATTTCTATCATTATCTGATTGAACGTTCGGTAAATTAGGATGCGAGTAGATCAAATTTTGGTGACGAGATAGTTATCTTAATTTATATTAAAATTTCTGGCGCGTGTTAAGAAAAACTGCGGCGCGTTTTTTAGCCGAACGAGTTCCGATCAGAAGATGCGACAGTTGCAGTTATCAAGCATGTTGCAATCATGGCTCCTTTGTCGTCCTGAGCGTCGAAGAACATTTTGTAGTCGCCTGACGGGAAGACGTTGAGTATGGCTGAAAATCTGACATTCCGTTTGGAAACGTTTAAAAACTGTAAAAACATTGATCAATGATAACGATGAAAGCTACAGAAAACTAGGCAACCGTGTATGGACATTTGTGGAGGATTCCTGGAGCAGTTTCGTTGGCAACTTGCACTAAAGTCGACACCATTTTGTTGCTGAAATCGTTTTCGTCCATTAGCTTGCACAGATCAACTCTTGGCGTGTGCATGACTTCGCGATAAATCGTCCCATATTTGTACTGCAAGCTCGCTTGAAGCTACAAGCAAATGTTACAAAAACAATCAAGAATTAAGCTTTCAGAGTACTTACAAATATGTTGTTGACTGGCGACTTTGCCGTACCAATGACGTTGATTGTTGAGAACGTTCTGTTGTAAGATTTCGCAAAGCACGAAAGGTTACTGTGAACATATTTTTCCGAATAGTTGCATTGGACCCCACGAATGTAAACGCTCATGAAATCTTTGCAGTAGCTCGCTGTGAAAATGACGAACAGTGGAAGAGCTTTGAATTGGATCATCGCTGTTGGAGTTGCTGCGAAGAAATAAAATGACCAGGAACTCCAAACTTTCGAAAATTGTTTCTCATTAGCTCTAATTATTCCAACCAATTTACTCACACCGGAACTTCTTCATTTAGTTTGACTCGAATTTGTTCACTTCTGTTGAACTTTAAACTTCAATCTTTACAGTCAGAAAAGCTTCGGAGTATGAGAAATCTTTACTAATCTTTTGTGGGAGCTTAAAAGCTCTTTCGAAAGCTTTTAAATGTTCTTGAGAGCTTTCGTCATTAGACTAGCAGTCTACTACGAATGAAGAAACTACGAATGGCTACAACGCGAAGATGTTCGGCTCTTTAATGTCTTGGTCACATTAAAAGCTCATAATTTGTGGAGCATAAAAAGTTGAATATACATCGAGAGAATTCAAATTGAAGTCCTGGCCGACCTCTGGCCCGAAATCACTCAAAATATTTTCTGTCTAAACAAGATTGCTGGTTGACTCATAACGCAATCAACGAACAGCAGAACAGAAATTTACAAGTCCAAAACTTATCTCGAATTCCGGAGAAACTCAGAATTCGTAACATGCATTCTAGCCGAAAACAAGTTTTGTTTTTAGGCGGAGAAAAACTCCAAATTCTTGCAGCAAACTAGTTCGATCTCGATCGAGTCAGTCAGTGTATTTTTGTTTATACGAAGTTGGGAACCGGTACGAGGAGCGAGCACAACGCATCAAATCAAATCTCCGATTATTCCGTTCCATTTTAATCGCTCTTCAAACATGTTTCTCGCCGTTAATGATAACAACTCTGCGTGTATTGCTCGCTCCCGAGCGTAAATAAATATTTGACTGCCAGAAGGTTCAGCGCTCGTTTCTTTCTCAATTTTGTGCGCGGGACAACAGCAGCGATCATTGTTTTTCATTCTCCGTTCGGCAGTTGAGCGTCGACGCTTGTGCTAATAAGTTCGATAATTATTAATTTTGACTGCGGCATCATTTGACGCAACATATTACGATGGCTTCAAACTACACCATGGAGATAAAGTTCAAAGACAATCCGGATGCGATCTTCTATCCCGGGCAAACGGTGAAAGGTCCGAGCGATTTCTGTAACGCACGTCGTGAAAAATAACGAATTGGTTTTCATTAAAGGTCAGCTACAGTTCACCGTATCAGTGGCTCTGAAGCTGAGAGGTAATTACTTCTTATTCACTCTTGATTACAATTCCTAACTGCGATGGAAACTCGTAAACAAACTCTAAAAGAATGCGTGTACGCAGTTGAGCCCTAGAGATCTTCAAGGCCGATTCTTTTCATTCGATCGCTTCACATTAACATATCGTTCGAGTCCGCAGACAGAAAACAATAGCGAGACGTCCAAAAACTGTGAATTGCTGGCACGTGCTTCAACGATATTGCGCAAAGTTAATGTCGACGCGAGATCGATTAAAGTCGCCTGGGCGGGAAGTGGTTTACATAACTCAATGTAGTCAAACATGAGAACGAAAGTCATATGACGAAGCGCAGTTGCATTATGTAACTCGTCAAACCAAGCGAATCACACTCGAGTCCGTTGCGAATGATTTACAAGTGCGTTATCGCCGGCAAATGGAAAAGCGAAACTCCCGATAAAAGATTTGTTTATAAACATTCGTGATGTCTCAATTGGCTTTCGCAGTCGCTGTTTATCTTGCTGCGATAATTTTAAAATGTTTTCTGAAGGAAGCATTGACATTTGTCGCGATAACTGTTCGTTTACTTTCCTAAATGTGAGGCGCCGAATGTTTCAACGATTACAAAGAGCAAACTGATCTCAAACTGAAAGTCTGAGCAAACTGAAAGTCTCGGAATCTATTATGGAATCCACTGAGTCTGCGATGAGCCTTATCAATAACATTTCAAAATTCACGCAATTCATTCTACTTAGGTCTCGCCTTGACGATCAAAGGCAGCGGCTTATGCAACTTCGGGAACGACCTGACAGCCGAGCAAGAGTTCCTCGTCCAAGAGCGAAACTTGGTCGGCAGCAAGGGCGCAGACCCAACGGAAATTCAAGTCGGAACTTATCTCTACGACTTCGAGCACCGACTTCCAAGGAACATTCCGTACTCGATCGACGGCGTTTACGGATACGTCAAATACTTTGTGATGGCAACACTCGACTTGCCATGGGACATGTACGATAAGTACTGCACCAAGCCCTTCACAGTCCGTCGCTACGAAGATTTGAACTACATGTCAGGCATGCGAGATCCACGTGAAGTGATTACGCGAAAGGAGATCGACTCGCCAAGCTGGATCTTCTGGAAAGGCGCGACCGGCTTCGTCATGATCAAAGGAAGCATCCCTCAATGCGGATATGCGCTGGGTGAAAAGATCAACGTCGATGTGGAAATCAAGTTTGTTTAATTTAATTTTCTCATTTAAAAATTTGCGCTAAATTTAATTTTTATGGTCTAGCAATCAATCGACGGTAGAAATTGAGAATGTGTCGCTATCTCTGCTAAATATTGCCAGCTATGTTTGCCAAACGCCTTGGGCAAAGATGGAGAAGAGCACACAGCTGAAGATGAGCGAAGTCGTCGCGAAAGGTGTGAAAGCCGGTTACACGGCGAAGATCAAGGAACAGCTTTTGGTCCCCGAGAACGCCTCGATCACTAGCGTGATGTACTGCAACGTATTTCAAGTATCGTACAACGTCCAAGTCTCGATCAAGTTCCGTCGCTGGAATAACAATGTCAACCTCAACATTCCGGTTTACATCGGTTCAGTCGGGCTGCAACCAGTTGATCAGCACAAGAGCGTTCGAATTCCTCCATTGTGGCCGCCAGACTTCGAAGTGGCTGCGATCGATAAGGAGAACATGGAGAAAGACAACGCTGACGCTGAAGCTGATGGGAACACGACAGAAGAGGCAGACGATTGAGGTACACATACTTTATCTTCATTTGTAATCTTTGCCGATATAAAATAACATTAAAGTTTCGCTAACATTTTAAAAGAACGTGAGGGAAATTGTCAACAGAAAGATGATTAAATAAAGAATCTTCGCTTATCACAATTACTGATTAATATCACTTTTGGAGCTCATGGACCGCCCATCGATGGACTGCTGCAGCTTCTTCTCGCACAATCGTCGAACGTTTTCCTGTCGCGTAATCTCCGCCTGCTTCATTATTCGTCGGATGTCGTCGAGATTGTTGAGCGAGGCGCTCAGCACGTAGGCAGTTTTCAGTTGGTTCGAGTTGATGTAGCATTGAACCTTCATTTTCTTGCTTTGGATGAGCTTTATGAGTTGGTCGATTTGGCTCTTTGCTTCGCTCTGATGGCGATTGTAGGCGATCTCCACCGCCATCGCTACCAAGTCGTCGCAGTTCCTGATGACATCTGGATCGATGACATTGCTCTCGTTCGCCGCGTTAGCCTTGATCGAAGCCACAAGCTTCTCAACTTCCATCAAACGCGGAAGATTCTTCGCCAGGTATTTGATGCACGTTGAGTAAATCTTTGACGATTTCAACGAACATTCCTGAATGACTCTGCGAACGAAATGCAAGATTACAAATCAGATTGAAGCAGTGCGAATGTGAATCTTACTTGTAAGAAATCCCGAATCCACTGTCGATGGAATGACCACAAATCAGAAGCAGAATGGACACTTGGATCTTCTCTTGGTTCTTTCCGAACAAAGTTTTCAACTGAGAAGGTCGATCCATGAAAACCTTTGGCATTAAAGCGATGGTCGGCAAGCCGTCGGCTTCACACTGCGCCAGATATTTCGCAATCTCAAGCTGAAGTGAGATGATATTTATGTGCGTGTTGATAGTCTTTAAATCCCACTTCAAAGCCAATCCATCCTTCTTGCCGCTTTCTTGCTGTTTCACTTTCTTCCATTCGGTCTTCTCGAGCTCGGTGTGAAGATGATTTTTCGCGTTCACCAGATGATGAGACTTCGCATGAAGCTCTGTGTAGCTCCCGGAACCGTCGAGGTAGAACTTGATGCATGTCATAGCTGCACGAACTAAGTCGCCTGTCAGAATTTGCAAGTGGTAGAGGCAGTTGAAGGCTCGTTTCTGCTCGAGATGCTTGCAAGCTGCCATGATGTAATCCTTCCATATCATCAGCGTCTCGTCCATCTTCCTGATCAACGCCATCAAATCTTCGAGTCGTCCCATTTTAATAATTGGAATGACGACGTGCTGGATGAACAACTCGTGTGGCACTTGTTGGGCGAGAGTGTAGCGCAGCGCTGATTGAACCAAGTTGTTCTTGATAAGGAATGAGAGGAACTCAACGTTTCCGCCGTAGTTCAACAGGTAGAATATGCTTTCGTCGTAATACGCAGTGTTGATAATCAAGCTCGATTGCCACTCAAACTTATCCGACGACTTCCGGATCGGTGGACCGTAGTCGCCCTCGACGATTTTCCTCAGACCGTCCATGACGTTTAAAACATTTTTAGAAGATTCTTTCTTCGATGCTCTCGACCGGAACGGTGATTGAATTGGCTCGAAGGATCTTTTCTTGCAAGCCGTCGTCTCTAGCGACTCCAAAATCTCGTGCAGCAACGGTAACGATCGACTGACTCGCTTGTAGTTGAAAGCTTTTTCATCGATTGGGCCATGTCCGTTCAACATGTTCATGAAACTTTCGTTGGTAGTCGGTGAGCTTCCACTGACAGACTGCAAAGCTAACGCGATCTTGTTCCGCGCGAACTGATACTGACCAGATTTGATTGCAGACACGCCCCAAGCCGAGAAAACGCCGGCTGTTCCTGATCGATCCCATTTGACGGAGAGTTCCAAAGCCATTTTCCAGTTTTCAGCTTTGATCAAGTCATTGATAATCGAACGGATCGACACACTGTTGATTGGCTCTAGTGGAATTTGTGGCGCTAAGGACTCGCAACCGTTTTCAGTTACTTTGAGCACAACATCGGCATGATCGATAATCGAATTCGCTTCGCCGTCGGCGCCTCGGATTTTCGCTGAGAAAGCCAAACACTTTAGCATCTTGGCGACCAGAATCAAGTCGACTTCAGGGTTGATCTTCCCGCGAATCGGACGAAGCAGCAGTCTCAATCTGTGGCAGTGGAAGAGCAAGAACTTGGCGAGCTCGTCGTTCGTTGTATGGAGATTGATGATGGCAATGCAGAGTCCAACGTTTGGCGAGAACTCAAAGTTGAAGTCGTCTCGAACCATCTGATCGGATGAAATGTCCCCAGTTAGTTTCCATTCAACTGCTTCAACAGATCGTCGGCTGTCATTGCTGTCGTCAAGCGATCGTTTCTTCTCGACATCCATCAGTTGGTAACAGTCAAGGCACACGCGAACTGTCAAGTCGTTGTAAACTTCTCTCAGCGGAACTCGATTTTGTGAGCAGCTCGAGCAAACCACGCGACCGCAACGACGACAATGATGACGTCTCGTCAACAAACTGAACTTTTGACGCTTGCAGCACATGCAATGATTCGTTTCTCCGTCGGGAATCCAGTTTTCTTTTGTGGGAATTTCCTTGGGCATTTGAAAGAGTCCGTAGTTTGAATCGATGCTCGAAACATCCGGAGACGACGTCGCATAACCAACCTCGATGATTTGGAAGTCAAGAGCTTTCGCAGCGTAGAGCTTCAGCAGAAGGTCCAGGCATTCATTTGTTATCGGAAGATCGTCGTGATCAGCGTTGAAGTCATAAACCAAATTCTCTCCAACTTTGTACATGCTCGAGCTGGTTACATTGCAGCACGAGCACTTCTGTTCGTCGTCTAGAATGCTTCGAACAGCTTTGATGACATTGCGCAGTGTCTCGATCTTGGAGTTCATTAGGAACTGCTCGAGGAGTATGAGCGGCCTCGATGCAAGCGACCAAGAGCCGTCGCAGTCACTCAAACACTCGAAGATCTTTGTGGAAATTATAAACTTTTGATAACGAATGCGAGTTTTCGATGGAACGTTGTCGATGTTACGATAGAGAATGTTCATGACTCGAACTAGCGAAGGCAAATTGTTGATGAAGCCGAGGGAGAAGTCAAAGAACTCCGTGACGTTCTTCTCCGGAAACGTGTCGATGACTTGAAACATCAAGTGGTGCTGATCATTGAGCTTCCGATTGTTGAGCGCCTCGATCCACATCTTCGTAATCTCGTCGGTTCGGCGTGTGATCGGATGAATGGCTAAGAACTTGAGGCAAAGCACAAGATCAGTGTTGATGTTGAGAAGGTAATTGACGATAATCGCTGGCGTTTCATCGGCGAGTTTCTTTATCTTTGACCAAGACACTTCGCTCCCCGTTGATTCGTCGCTTTGGAACAGCTGCACAATCTTCCGGTAAATCTTCAGCTTCTTCATCCAGCTTTGCAGCTCCGCGAGTTGTTCTTCTTCAAGCTCAATCGAGTTCCTCGGGTTTAGACACCAACGAAGCAAACGTTCAGCGTCGTCGTCGCTTTTCACATCTCCGATGCACTTCAACAGCAACTGGCTAAACTTTCTGATGCTGCTGATCTCCTCCAGCTTGACAAACTTCTCTTGAGATCCATCGAGATCGTTCGATATCAACATTTCGATGTAGCAATCTCTCAGCTCATTGAATTGCAGTCTGTCGCGGTTCCATTGCCGTTCAGTGATGCTCGACAAAGTCTTCAACTTCTCATTCACATCTTTGGTCTGTTGAATCCGTTTTAGGAGAAGTCGCAAATCAATGTCGTCGTAGCTCAGAGCAGCGATAGTTTTGTTGTCGTCATAGAGATTCGACAGAGCTTCGACTGGCTGCAGTGACATCAACCGTTCTAGGAAGTTTGGCTGCTCGTACTTCAGCGTCTTGTAGTCAACGTCCTGGATTTCCTTGACGAGATAAGCGGCCATGAACGAACCCTCGCGTTTGATGTAATACAAGATGTCCATGTTGTTAATCGTGAACGTCTTGTTAGCCGGCGATTCGTCGCTTAGTTCTGTGTTGATCGCAGCTCCAATCTCGCTCATGTGAAAGAGCGACAGAAGTTTCTCATCCCGCGACTTTCTCGGGCTCCAGAACTCGCCGCCTCCCGCAACTGCCATCGAGTGAATCAGATTCACATTGACATTGAACGAAAAGTTTTCGACTTGCTCGGGGTTATATTGCTGGTTGAAAACAATTTTTGCGATCACGCTGTCGAGATCCATCGTCATCGCCTCGTTCAGCCCGAACGATTCATTCGTCTGGAACTTCATTAGATTTCGCACGTTCTTCACATACGCGACAACTTTCGCCATCAAATTAGACTCCGATTCGAAGAGCTCGAACTTTCTAAGCGTTTCAGCTAAATCGTTCTCGTTGTTAAGCTTCTCCACGTCTATCTTCATAAGCTCAACTGCGTTGCTTCTGTTGCTTAGCTGCTTCTTAAGAACTATTGGATCAAGCGTGAAAACTTCCTCGTTCAGCAACTCCTCGATCGACTTCTCTTCGTTGTTGTTCTTGAAGACAGTTAGAATGTCCATGATGTTCTTGAGATATTTCTGATAGCCGAACGATTCATCTTCGTTCTCACTCGAGTTCCACTGCCTGCTGATGTGGTTGTAAATGTTGTGATTCAATTCGAACGTGCACGGCAGTGAGATCATGAAATCAATGAGAGGAAGAACGACAATCGTTTCATGCTGGAACATTGACAAGTATTTGTGGTGTCCAGTTGCCTTCTCGATCAGTTTGTTGTCCAGATCTTGAGTCTTCAGTTTGTTGTTGACGGTGAATTTGTCCAGGGCATTCAGAAACTTTGCCTTCTCGAAAGCGGTCTCAGCAATTCTTTTGATCGCATCGATCTCAACTGAAGAAGTAATCGAAGTCATCTTGGAGTCCGAGAGCTTCTTGAACGCCTTCACAATGTCCTGAAGCTTTAGCTTAGTCGCTCGGAAATGGTTGATGAACGCGACTTCATTGGCAGCTTCGGAGTCTTGGAGATTGTAATCCTAGAATTGAAACTTTATATTTAGACAAGTTTGATTATCAAAAATCGTTTCACATACTCGAATAATTTTCTGAACATTCTCTGCGTCTCCTTTCAGCATGCACATGGCGATCAGACTAGAAGGGCTCATCAGAAGCTTGGAAATCACGCTGCGAACCCTCCGTTGTGAGTCTGTTGATCGCGATGGAGTTCGCTTCTCGGAATTCTCGGTCATCGAGTTGTCAGTGGCCAGTTGGTACTCGACGGGATCGTCAGAGGCTTCGTCGTTCTCGTCCGACTTCAGGGCGACTTTCGGGCGTTTCTTCAACTTCTTTCTGGAAACTTTCTTCTTCGGAGTTGTCTTCTCGTCGTCGCTGATGGTCGGAGTGTGTTCGCTTGGGATCTTCACGATCCACTCTTTGACGCTTTGCACAGACTTCGCTCTCTTGATTCCTTCGCTGTCGATAATCCTCAGCCGCCACAAAGTGTTGTCGACTTCCCGCAGCATCTGAACGAACTTCTCCTTCAAATCATCGTCGCACGATTTGTAAACTTCCAAGTTGTCGATGCCCATCAAGAACAACCTCATCGAGTTGATGATTGCTTTCAAGCTCGTCTTCAAACAGACGAATCCGCTTTGCAGCGTGTCCGTTGTCGTATCTGAAACGTCAGTCGTATGTGAGTTGTTTTGTAAGGAAACCGATCCCGATTGCATCTCACTGTTCTTTCTTTTCCGCTTTGTCTTTCGAATGTGCTCAAAGCGTAAGAAGATCAAAGTGAAAACGTTTCTCATCAACTGGAAAAGTGAATTTCCATCGTTGATCGTTTTCATCAAGATCCGAATGTGATGCAATTGATCCTCGACGGTTTCCTGTGACGACTCATTCGAGTGAATCAGCTTCAGATACAACTTGACGATCATGTACTCGTTGAGCAAGTCGATCTCGGTTCGTTGCAGCTCGCGAGGCTCTCCGATCAATTCATACTGTCGCTGGGTAAAGTCATGATTCTCCTTTAGGAGATTTCTTATCTCCTCGTAATTGCTGATCGAGAAATCGACCTGGAGATTCAGAAGATTGTTCATGATGTGGTTATCTAAGAGCATTTTCTGACTGAAGTCGCCGACGTGAAGATGACGGCTCAGGAATCTCAAAATTGTTTTTTGCCGTTGGAGTTCTGTGTGGCAAAGTTCAAGAGAGCTTTCAGGTTCAATAACATTGGCATCGATAGCTTCTATCTCAGTCGACCAATGATTCACATCGATTTCGAGTCTTTCCTCGTTCAGAATCAAACGGAAGAGCCGCAGATGCTGATAAACTTCATGGTTGAGTAAGCTCACGGCGTCATCGTTCGCCGAGTCCAAGAGCGTCGCAATCCAGTGAACCTTTTCGTAGCATGTCCGTAAAAACAACGACTTCATACGACATTTCCTAATAATTTGTTGTCTTTCATAGTCCATGTATTGAGTCAACAATGAGAGAACGCTGCGCGATAAGAGAGCCAGCAAGAGCACTGCGAACGAGATGTAAGTTCCCAAATCGACAACAGAATATTCCACAATGACTCACCGTCATCCAGAAGCCCAAGATTCTCCTTCAGGGCGAACAGCCGTGGCACAATGATTTCTCTAACTCGGCTCATGCACCATTCAGACACGTAGATGTTGGACAAAAGGTTGTAGAGCTTGGCTTTCTTATCCAACTGCCCTGGAAACTCTTCGACTTGGTCGATCAGCGTACTCAATGCATTCAAGACAAGCTCCTCTAAAAGTCTGTTCTTCTCTTGATGTCTGATGTCTATGATGTGATACAGAAGATCCCATGTTGGATATGGCTGGATGATAAGATGCAGTTGGAAGAATTCGATCACTTCCGGTGGCAGATCTCTTGCGCTGATGTCTGGATCCTGTAGGTTTCTTTTATACTTCACTATCTCCTGAAAATACATCGAATGGAAGAGGAGATTGGGTCAGAAAGGTCTCGGAGTCCGAAGAAAGTTTCCATCAATTTCTCCAACTTACTTTGCCAACATTCTCGTACTTCTCGTTCTCCTGGATCAATTCCCAGTACTCGTAGAACTCATCCATCGTTCAGTCCCTCTAAATTCTATCTGACATCCCTCAAACACTTTACAGTTCAAATTAAAAGCGACGAAACTGAATCAAGCTCGAGAACTCGTGCGGAGTTTAAAACAAAACAAACTTTCGTTCGAACAAAATTTCTGAGCTACGAAATCGACTTGTTTTTGTTTACAACGCAGGAAAATAGTGAAAAGTTCTGTTATCTGCGATGGAGGACAACATCTTCAGATATATCTACAGCTGCTCGCTTGAGCAGCGAGTGCAGATCAAGATCGGGACGTTGGACGGCGTGAATAGCTTGAAGAAGTGTAACTACGAAGAACTGCTAGAGAATCCATTGTTGCAGTTTTCTGGCTTACACTCTGAGCCTTGTGCGTCATTCCTCGTGAAAATTCAGTGCTACAACAATGGAAAAGCGTTTGGACTGCCCGTCACAACGTCGTACAAAGCGTTCAGCAAGCGATGGAGCTGGAACGAGTGGGTGACACTGCCGTTTAGCTTCTGCGACCTCCCGCGAACTGCCATGCTTGGATTCACGATCTACGACTGTACAGGACCGGGACGGATGTCAGTCATCGGCGGCACTGTGATATCAATCTTCGGGAAGCACGGAATCTTCCGCGAAGGAATGTTCGACCTGAAAGTTTGGCCTGCCGTCGAAGCTGACGCGACGGCCGAGTCAACGACGCCAGGAAAAGGCAGCGAATGCGATGGCTATCAGATGCAGAGGCTTGCTAAGCTCGCCAAGAAGCATCGGAACGGACAAATCCAGAAAGTCGATTGGCTTGATCGGCTCACGTTCAGAGAAATTGAGGTCATCAACGAGAGGGAGAAGCGCGAGTCGGATTACTTGTATCTGATGGTGGAGTTTCCGACAGTGACGTACAACGACAAGAACTACTCGATCGTCTACTACGAGCCAACCGGCGACAAGAGGTTCACGTTCGTGTCAAAGCCCAGACTCGTCATGGTACCCGACACCGAAATTCTCCAGGTGAGTTGACACGCAAACCGCAGAAGCAACTGCGACCACTTAGCAAAGTAATATTGACTGAGTGAACAGCAAAGGAGTTACAACTTGTATGGCGTCAGAACTTGTGTAATCCAATTTGTTCAATCCTTCAGCCGACTGATTGAGGGTGATTAAAGCCGTTGTGACGTCGTTAAGTTTACTCATCTCTAAATCATCTCTCTTATCACCTCGGCATTGAACCTATTAAGTCAGATAAGGATTACTGCGCTGACGGGTTCGTCTATGTTTTCCTTCCGTCTGTTCTCATTGCGGGCCTGACATGAGCCACATTTTCTTTGCAAGTCGCTCGCGAGCGCTTGACAGTTTAGTTTCGCATTCGATCGAGCTGGTACGCGAATTTCTGTTTCTTAATTTCGAGCGATGACGACGGGATTGCTATCAGTTGTGGCTCTCCATTCGTGATTCTTTGTTTGTAAACAAACATTTACCGAGGGAGAATGTCAACGTCGAACAAACGCCTTGAGAATCTCGCTCGTCTGCTTATTCGGCTCTTGGACAAGTTCGTGGAATGCTGCTGCGACTGTTTCAAGTGTCGCAAGCGAGCGAAAGTCATAAAAGTTTCTTACTATCAGATTCACGTTATCGCTGTATGATCGAGAACTTGGGCAACTTCAAGCGCAACTAATTTGAAAATATTTCGCAGGAAAACCTTGTGGAGAGGAAGCATCATCGATTGGCGAGATCAGCACGCTCCGGATTATCAGATCGCGATGCGAAACCCACGGCACAGTAAGATCGAATTACGTTTTATAGTCATAGAGTTTCATATCAAACTTTCTTCAAACAGAATCCGAGATCAACTGCACACAGTCGTTTATCGATATCCGCCGACATTCCAGCTCAGCAGCGAGGAACAAGATCTGATTTGGAAGTATCGCTTCTATCTCAGCTCGCAGAAGAAAGCGCTGACCAAGTTCTTGAAGTGCATCAACTGGCAAACAGTGACGGAAGTTCGGCAAGCTCTGAACCTTCTCGATCTGTGGACGCCGATGGACGTGGAAGACGCTCTTGAGCTGCTGAGTCCAAACTTTCAGCATCCAGCGGTCCGGCGATATGCAATAACGAGATTGAAGCAGGCGCAAGACGACGACCTTCTTCTATATCTCCTGCAACTGGTTCAAGCGCTGAAGTATGAAAACTTCGACGACATTTTTGAGACTCACCGTCGGCTGATTAACGAAAAGGAGATCTTGAAGTCAATGGATGACAACACATCAACGATCGACCAGAGTTCTCTCTCGGATTCAATGAGTAAGACAACGAAAACACGATCGATTCGATTTGATAATCAAATTCCTTTCCACAGCGCAATCGATGACGTCGCAACAGCAGCTCAGCGAGACTGAAGACGTGATGGTGCCACCTTTGATCCAACAGCCAATAATGCCGATTTCGGTGTTCTACGATCAACCAGACAATGACGGCTCACAAATCACCGATGAAGACGGCGTGTCTGAAGTGTCAAATACGCTGATGAACTCGAAATCTTCGTACCAATGTGACTTGGCGACGTTTCTCATTCAGCGGGCTTGCAAGAACCCAACGCTGGCCAATTACTTCTACTGGTACCTTTCGATCGAGTGCGAGGATCACGAGACGGTTCGCAAGCAAGACGAGCGGGTTCGAGAGATGTACGTCACGGTGCTGAAGATTTTCGTGCGAACGCTCGCGACTGGAAGCACCGACTTGAAGATCATTCACGCTAATCTGAAGAAGCAACAAGTGTTCATCGAAAACCTAGTTAAGCTGGTGAAACTTGTCGCGAAGGAATCGGGGAACAGAAAGAAGAAAGCAGAGAAATTCCAGCAGCTGCTGACCGACACCGATGAGTTCAAAATCAACTTCACAAGCTTCGAGCCTCGACCGCTTCCACTTGATCCCGAGATCTTCATCAAAGGCATCGTTCCGTCAAAGGTTTCTCTGTTCAAAAGTGCACTGATGCCTTCAAAGCTCACATTCATAACAACAAACGATAAGGAATACGTAGCGATTTTCAAGCATGGCGACGACTTGCGGCAAGACCAACTGATTCTTCAAATGATTACGCTGATGGACAAGCTGCTTCGTAAGGAGAACTTGGATTTGAAACTCACACCTTATCGTGTTCTCGCCACGTCCACGAAGCACGGATTCATGCAATACGTAGAGTCGATCACAGTCGCTGAAGCTCTGGCAGCCGAAGGTTCCATCTTGAACTTCTTCAAGAAACACAATCCATGCGAGACTTCGTCGAACGGAATCCAGCCCGACGTCATGGACACGTACATCAAGAGTTGCGCTGGCTATTGCGTTATCACTTATCTGCTTGGCGTTGGAGATCGTCACTTGGACAATTTGCTTCTGACCAGAAGCGGAAATTTGTTCCACATCGACTTCGGATACATCTTAGGCCGCGATCCTAAGCCTCTCCCTCCTCCAATGAAGCTGAGCAAAGAAATGGTCGACGCCATGGGCGGCTTGAACTCTGAGCCTTATCAGGAGTTCCGTAAGCAATGCTACACAGCTTTCCTTCATCTCAGAAGACACGCCAACGTGATGCTGAACCTTTTCTCGCTGATGATCGACGCATCTGTACCTGACATTGCTTTGGAGCCCGACAAGGCTGTCAAGAAAGTCGAGGACAACCTTAAGCTTAATCTAACGGATGAAGAAGCCGTCCAGCATTTGCAAAACCTTCTCGACATTTCACTCACTGCTGTTATGCCAGCCTTGGTCGAGCAGATCCATAAAATCGCACAGAGATTCCGATATTAATCTTTATTGATATGATAATAAAGCGTTGAAAAATTATCCAAAAGCTTCGAAAGTGTAATCAGACGCACGCCTTTCCGCCGTTCTCCAGGGAACTGATGTACTTGCCGAATTGAGGCGCATTTGGCCAATCCAGGTAGCTCGCATCGCCCTTCAAATCCGTGAGCCAGATCGAGCCGACGCCGACGTTGCCTTTGAGGTCATTGACGAGCGAAGTGATTTGAGCGCAAGTCAGACTGGCGGGGACATCGTGCAGCATCACAGCGAGCTGGTTGTTGTCCGCGTCGAGGTCCCAGATTGCTTGTCTGTTGCCATCAATCCCGGTTTTCCACTTCGTGTAAGTTTCTTCAAACACAAGAACAAGATCCGGCTGAGGAGATTCCTTTAAATAAGCTGCGGGCAGCTTAGATTGGCCTGGATTAGTGATGACGTACACATCGGCGTTCTTCCCTAAGCCTGAGCCTTTCTTGGCTTTTCCATAAGCCACAATATTTTTCATGTAAGTCACGTTGGTTTGGTCGGCAACTGCCGGAGCTTCGTCGAAAAAGATTCCGTCGACATAAATTTCTGGAGACTGCGTTTGCCACGCTGCGTACTTGTCGATGTCTGCTTTAACCTCGGCTATTGGGCGTTTAGTGTATCTGGTGCTGACATATCCAACAGCTCGAACGTTTGCGTAAGTGTGAAGCTTTTTGATTTCTCGCTGATAGTTCACGTCCGGAAAAGCTTCATCGCCGGGTCCACTTTGCGGGTTGACGATCACGTTAAAGAAAACTTTAGGGTGGGCGGTGATTCTGAGGGTTTGAAAAGCTGTTTGAAGCTTTAAACTTTGAAGCTCTAATGAACTTACTGGTCGTAAAGAGGCTGCCAAGTGCTGGAGCTGAGTGGGTAAATGTAAGCTGGAACTAACGCGGCAGCTGCTTGAGCATTTACGGCTCTACCCGCAAACAGAACTATCGCAAGAATTAGAAGTGAACCAAGTAATCGACACATCTTGAACTGCGTGTTTAGTTTATCGGCTAGCAAAGTTATCGCTTGTGAAAGCACTGACGACTCGCTCTCAGCTTTTATACGAACTGCGCAATAGAAAAGTGATAACAAACCTTTTCTTAGAAAAAGCTGGCAAACATATGACTAACCATCTGAGCGAACAAACAAAGATCATTCATATACGTGCAGCGAATAATTAAGCTTTTTCTTTCGAGAAAAGTTCAGGCCAGCAAAAAGCTTCAAAGTTTCTTAACGGATTAACATTATTTGAATTCAAAAATCATTTTGTTTCCGTTAAATTCCCCTCGCGCTCAGCTGATTTTCATTAGTTCGAAACAAGTTCAGTCCGATCAAATTTGATAACAAATGAGATAGAACTTTAAGAATGAGTGTTACGCTTGATATTCGACTGCAGAAGGCTAACAAGACTTATCACGAGGACGATATACTGAAGGGAAGCGTCGTGATCAACTCGCCGTCCGAGACCAAAGTCGACGGACTGAATATAACTTGCGATGGCTTTGTAGCGATGCAGGTGTCGAATAAAAACACCGGAGTGTTTGACGCGTTCTACAACTCTGTGAACAAGCCGATAAGCCTTCTGAACATGTCGCTAGATCTGCTCCCTGCAGGCTCCAAGATCATCGCCGGGCTCAGCGAGTTTCCATTTGAGTTTCCTCTCAAGTCGAAAGGAGCCGACAAGCTTTACGAGACTTATCACGGAGTGTTCGTGTCTATCACGTACTTCCTGAAATGCGACCTCAAACGGAAGTTCCTTGCGAAAGATTGCCAGGCGAAGATCCAGTTCTTCCTGCAGAATCGACCGCAGCCGATTGAACGCGCGATTCAAGTTCCCGTTCACTTCTCGATCAGTCCGGAGTCACTGCAAAAGTCCTCAAAGGAGAAAATCTCAATCCCCCGGTTCCTAATCACTGGAACACTCGAATCAACAGTCTGCTGCTTGTCGCAACCCCTAAACGGCTTCATCACAGTTCATCATTCGGAGATTCCCATCAAAAGCATCGAGATCCAGTTGGTGAGAGTTGAGACTGCGGGTTGTGCTGAAGGCTACAGCAAGGACGCAACTGAGATCCAGAATCTTCAGATTGTCGACGGCAACGTCTGCCCAAAGGTTCAGGTTCCAATCTACATGACTTTCCCGAGACTGTTCACTTGTCCGTCACTGCAGACTCGGAACTTTAAGGTTTGTTGAGCGACCATCGACTGCGATCTGATCCCAAGTTAATGTTTTTCATTCCTTCCTAGATTAACTTTGAATTGAATCTTGCGATCATCTTCAAGGACGATTACTTGATAACTGAAAACTTCCCCCTTCAACTATTAAGAAGCCAATGAATCTTTTGACTTGGAATTCTTCTCTTCCATTCCAGTGAAATTTTTACAATAAAGTTTTCGTTCTAATCAATTACCGCACGCTTCGTTTAACGATAAAGATGATCGGCATGGATGTTGGATGCAATTTCAGATTCCCACTTATCACCGTTGTTCAGGAGCTTCTCTTTGTTGTACAACAGCTCCTCGTGAGTCTCTGTTGAGAACTCGAAGTTGGGACCCTCGACAATCGCATCGACTGGACAAGCTTCCTACAAACGACAAACATTTCAAGTTGATCGCGTTCAAATGCGATGGTTTACCTGACAGAATCCACAGTAAATACACTTGGTCATGTCGATATCGTAGCGGGTTGTACGTCTGCTTCCGTCCGCTCGCTCCTCAGCCTCGATGGTGATGGCTTGAGCGGGGCAGATGGCCTCGCAGAGCTTGCACGCGATGCAACGTTCCTCGCCGCTCGGGTAACGACGCAGAGCGTGTTCGCCTCGGAATCGGGGGCTCAACGGACCCTTCTCGAACGGGTAATTGATGGTGGCGGGCTCCTTGAAGATGTGAGCGAGCGTGACAGCGAAGCCACGGAAGAGCTCGGTGAAGAAAATCGTCTGAGCTGCGCGGTCGGTGATGTCTTTGAACTCCATGCTCTTCTCCTCCTTGTTCACGTAGATCCAACCTCCGTGTTTGTCTCCAAGGGCCGAGTGCAGATCCTTGTTGTCGCTTGCATTGGAACTCGAACGGAGTTGCGATGAGGCTGGTCGGAAAAGTTGTTTTCCTGAGAAAATTGGATTTGCGTCAGTGATCCGCGTTGTTGACTAAATCGTTCGCTTTCCAGCTAAAGGCTAAGCAACTCCGAGCTCAACTCACCGAATTTGCCAACCGAAAAGATTCTAGCTGCTGACATTTCGACAGAAATTGTTGGCCAAAAGCTTGTTATGCAAAAATCGTCTTCCCCTGGCAACGGCGCACGCTCGGACGTTCGGACAAACTCGAAGTCGCCGCGCAATTTGGCGCACGCGACATTAAATTTTGTTTTGGTTTTTCGAGTGCGATGATATTTCTCAAATTAAACAGTCTACGTCATCGAGGGCTGTTTAATCGAAGCAGACAAGTGCTCCTGGTCGCTGCCTACTCCCGCAACTCGAGCAACTCCAAATCTCCCTACAAAATCGTCCAGGCGAAGATAAAAGGTTCGCTGAAAAGTTTTTCGTCATTCGATCGCCAATTGCGTATTTCTATTCTCATTGACATTGACTTTCCCAGATGCCAGTAAGGACGTCGTGCCTCACGAGAATGGATTGAACTGGGAGCTCTTCGGACCTCGCAACAATCGTTTCTTCCTCGGCGAAGGAAGCATTGGACCTGCGTACATGAACCCAAAGACGACGTTTGGACAAGACGGATTTAATCTGGATGAGCTGGTCGACTTCAAGAACAAGGACAACTCGAAGCTGCATATCAAAGTTCAGAAGTGCCCGGTGCTGCTCAGCAAAAACCTTCACGAACTGTTTCCCGCTCCCGAAGTCATAGTCGAGAACAACAAACTAACGCTAATCACTTTGTCGCAAGCTGACGTATCAGAAGGTGATTACGAGAAAGCAGCGATCAACTTTGTTCACGCAGCTAGGGAAATTTGCTCATCGCTTAGACTACACGGACATTGGGCCGACTTCTTGAACCCAATGAGTGGAAGACCATTCCATTCCTACCACCAGAAAAGTCTCTACAAACTCAACGACGAACGGTTCCGAGGTCTCTGCATGAAGCTCGAGGAGATCAAGGCAGTAGGAGCGGACCAAAACTGTTTGCTGTTGTGCGAGGACAAGTCAACGAAGTTCTCCGGGTCAATATTTTCCAATATTCCAGCGAACCTGGAGCTTATCCAGGAGTTGATGGCTGATTAGACTGCGATGACGAGAACTACATTATTAGAAATGCCAAGAATTTAGGAACACGTTGTGTAAATAATTTATTTTGATGAAATAAATTCAAATTAAATTTAAGTGCTGAGCTTCTCGCAGTGGCGTTCGATGTCCTTCAGCTTGTTGATCAGCGAGTGCAGTTCTTCCTGGTTACAAAAGATCTCTTGGATGACTTTGTTTTGACCCGATTGATGGTCAAACGATTGAAGGTTCAGTTTGTAGATGATTTCGTTTGATGGAATTTTCTGCTGCACTTCGACGGAAACATTTGTCAAGCGCGGAATGTTGTGTGAGTTGCCTAGCCGAGCCAGTCTTGCTGCTATTTCATCCTTGAACTTGTCAAACGACTCGACAAGCTGCTCTACTGTGGAGTTGTTGAGTTGATGGTGATCCAGAAGTTGACGAAACGCGAGAACGTCGATCGAGTGCTGAACAGCGACCAAGAGAACTGTGCAGACCGCAAAGTCGGCTTGCTTAGCTTCCAGGCCAACGGGAGAATCATAGATTTCAGATCTGACTGGAAGAGCTGCAAGGAATTCAAGAGTTAATCGGTTATCAGCTGGCAGATGAAACACTTACGAGGTCCTTTCACCAGCAACTGCTTCACTGCATTGACGACAAGCTTCTTCGTGATTCCTTCATCGATTCGGTCATTCAGCAGCTTCAGTCCTTGGATTACACTTCTCGAGAGCTCTATTGGAGCCTCCATTAACATGGAATTATTTAATAAACGAGAACAGGAAAGAAATCAAAACAAATTTGAGTAGTTTTGCTCCCTCGATCGTTCGGATTGAATTTTGTAAACAATCTGAGAAACACCGGGCAAAGAAAGAGATAATTACACCGGAAGTCGCAGGTTTTAAGCTCCCAAAACATTCATCCATCAGTACAGAGCACACAAAGAATCGAACAGCAAGAAGACAGCGAAGACAAGTGAGTAGAAAGCTAGAAAAGCAATTAAAGATTTTTTAAACAAAACTTTCTTGATTATTTTCCAGTAAAATGAGTTCATTTGTCATCGAAGAAGTTGACAGCAACGATGTGCCGGAGGAAGAGCTCGCTGAATTCGTTGAAGCAGATGAGATACCGATCGTGAGTGCAGATTTGATTCCAGTCGAGAGCGACGAGGATGAAGAGTTCGACAGTTCCGCTATCGACTCGGAGGATTCGTCGAGCAGTGAAGAAGCTAAGCCGTCAACTAGTAAACCAGCAGCTGCGTCTAAACCAAAAGGGAAACGTCAGTCAGGAGCCTCAGAAAAATCGCAGTCAACTCTGCTGGAGAAATTCATGAACAACGAAATCAGCTACAGCGACTATGTGAAGAAAACGGGCTCGTTGGGCGACGGCCTGGAAGACGTTGACGATCCATCGGATTTCTCTGAAGACTCGAACGACACGCCAATGGACAAGATCAAGAAGCAAGGACGTCGCCATGCTGTCAAAGCAGAAACGCATCATGCCAAGAAGACGAAGCGATCGCTTCCTCCAGCTCTTCAAGGTTTGATGGGCCAAGCGAACCTTTGTTTTGCTAGGGGCGATGTCGCGTTGGCTGAGAAGCTTTGCCTTGAAATCATCAGACAAGAGCCAATGGCCGCTGAGCCCTATCTAACAATGTCACAAATCTACGAAAACACCGACGAAGAAAAGTACAATGAACTGTTGCTCATCGCGGCGCATGTCAACTCGACAGTCTTTCAGTGGACTCAGGTCGCCGAAGTTTTCCTCGAGAAGGGGAATTTGAAACAAGCTTCGTTGTGTTATGCGAAGGCAACCCGATGCGATCCGAAAGATCTGTCGATCCGCTTGAAGCGATTGGACATCTTAAAAGAACTCGGCGACGATAAGCACGTTCTGCATTGCACCTACTGCATGCTCGGGTTCATTCCGAAGGATCAACACGAGTTGCTGATCAGTCAGGCCAAGTGGGTGGCTCAAAAATATCACCAGGAAGGATTGGTGACCAAATCATTGGACGCGATGCTGAAGGCGTACAGCAAAGTGCCAGAGCATTTCACAACGCAAGACGTTCATTCGTTGATCGAGCTGCTGATTAACAACAAGCAGTATCGTAAGTGCTTGAACGTTCTCATCTTCCACACCGGACTGAAGGTGAAGATCAAGCAGAAAGGAAAAGATTGGTACGACTTCTCCGACATTCACATACCCGACGATATGCTGATGGATCTGCGTACAAAAATGTGCATCTGTTTGGTTCAACTGAAAGCTTTTAACCTCTCGGAAACTCTCATCAGCAATGTGCTGGAGTTCATTGATGTTCAGAGCAACGGCGATTGCTATCTAGACATCGCCGAGGCTTTGATGAGCCACAAACAGTTTGCCGACGCCCTCAGATTGTTGGATCCCTTGGTTCATAGTGAAGCTTACTCTTTACCAGCAGTTTGGCTGCTTCACGCGACTTGTTTGCGAGCTATCGAGAAGTTCAACGAAGCCATCGACTCATACAAAACTGTGGTGAGAATGAGTCAACATTTGGAAGCTCGCTTGACGCTCGCAGCGTTGCTGAAGCAAGAGAACAGAATTGAAGAGTGTCTCGAAGCTTTGACACAAGATCACACGCTGGAAATATTGGACACGGAGCTGTTGATAGAGAAGTGTCGTCTCTTGAAGGACATGGGAAGAATCGACGAGTATCTTCAAGACGGCTACAGAATGATGTTGCGTCACTGCGTAGATCTACGAACAAGACACGAAGTACAAATCGTCAGCAACTTCACGAGAATCAACGATCGATTGAACGAGATTAAGAGTTTGAGGAAGAACCGCAATCAAGAGATCGAAGATCCCGACGCTCCGCAGTTCAGCAAAGGCGACAACGAACCGACTGTTGCGGACGACTGGAAGCTGTTTATGGATCTCGTCAACACAGCTTGGACTCACAAGAAGTTTGTTCACCTTCAGAGAATTTCATTCGCGGCAATGTCAAGTCGAAGATTTCAAAGTCACGTTCGCGAGATTGATTTTATCGGCACGGTAGCCTGTTTGCTTAATAAGGAAGACATTTATGGCTACAACAAAATCAGAGAGTTTCTCTCCACGGACAAAGACATGCCACGCTTTTGGAATCTCTTCAACCTCATCGTCTACAACACGCAAGATTGTCGCTTCCATCGCTTCGTCATGCGACTGTTCGGCCGAAGCACGCCGACGAATGTCCCGCCACTAGTTTACATGGTCATCGCCAACTACTGCTTGCTGTCGAACAGCTACAAGCACGCGATGAACTACTACGACGAGATTTATCGGCGTTATCAATCGCCGCTTGTTGCGATGATCCTTGCAATTCTCTACACCCAGATAGCAAACCAAAAGTACACAAATCGCAAGCAACATCTCGTGGTTCAAGCGATGACTTACATGGAGCAATACAAGCAAACGAGAGAGCCTGAAGCCTCGGCCGAAGTGCTCTACAATATGGGTCGTCTTTATCATCAGACTGGGATTATTTCGGTCGCTAAAAAATATTACGAGAAAGCTCTGAAGGAGACAAACGCTTTCGTCGAGGCGGACAAGGAGATGCTGGACTTGAAGATGGAAATCGCGTACAATCTCCACGTTATTTACAAGCAGTCGGGGAACAAGGCGATGGCAAGAAAGATGCTGTATGATTACATTGTAGTTTGACTTGCTCGTGTCCGAATAAAACCAGCTGAACTTTGATAATATTTTTCTATTTAATTGGTCTAAATATTCATCTATTGTTGTTAATTAGATGAGCTAACTTAACTAATCGGAGAAAGACATTGATGTTGGTTCGCGGCGTAGATGGAAAGTGGCGAACTGGCCAAAGATGTTGATAGCAAATCGCTTGTCGTTGGTCTTGAGCGATCAGAGGTTGTTAAGTGACTTAACCGAGGATCTTCTTCTTCTTTTTCAACAACAAGATCTTCTTCAACAGTTGGCTTGGGTCACGTGGGTCGAAGTTGTCTTCAGCGATCTCGAAGGTTCCGATGGTTTCATCTTCAGCTGGAAGGGCGAAGACGCAAAGGGCCATGCAGACGAGGAAAGCCTAAGAGAAACCAAATTGATTAGAGCTTTGAAAGCTCAATCGTTGCTGCGGTTGCTTACGAGAATGATAAGTTTCATTTTGGTAGTTGTTTGTTGATTGGTTGCAGAGACTGAACTGATAATCTGTTGAATCGGCGAATGCGTTTTATACTGAATTTCGATTCAAAGGGAACCTCGAGCTCGTCATCTGATCGTCTAGTTTCGCTTTGGTTCGGAAGAAGAAAAAGTCCAAAACTTGTCGAAAACGAGTCGGCAAAGCTCAACCGAAAAAAAGAAATGCAAAACTTATGGAAATTTGTTGCTCTGCGTAGGATTTTCTTTATCGGTGCAAACCACGTGTTGCTTCTGGTTTCAGATTCTAGTCTTGCTTTCGCCAAAAAGTTCACGATTGATGCGCTTGATTGATCTGAAAACCCACTGGAGCTTCGACAAGGCGTAAATTTCAACTCATGGCAGTCCAGGAAGTTTTGACGATCCAAACAACTTTTTTTTGGGACGCTCGATTGTCACGTTTTGCTACAGTTTTAGAAATGTGAATCCCAAACGCAGATTGAAAAAAGGTGAAGGGAACCTCGAGCTCGTCATTTGATTTGCATTAGCGGAAGAAGAAAATTTTATCGAGCCAAAATTGATGACTCAAGAAACGTGTCGACGCTTTGAGAGAAATGAAAAAGTCTCATGGGAACTCTGAGGCTTTACATGAAGAAGAAAGGCAGATCTTGCGATAGCTCCTCGATTTATTTTCACATTGTTTATGAGCTGAAAGCGAGGAGTAAGTTTATGGTTGATATTACGAGATAACATTCAACTTCTCAACGGCTGCTGCTTCTGTCATTAACCGCCAGCAATTCGTGGATTGGAATCTAAAAACTTCGCATTGGACTCTGGAAATTCGGGGATCAGAAAGCTGCTTTCGTTCAAAGGAGATTCTGGATGATCAGATCCAGGAATTTCACTTGGCCGACCAGCAAATTTCATGGCCGTTACTTGTGCAAATGCTTTTCGTTTATGGCCACCAACTCCGAATGCAACTGGAGAAATTTCAACAAAAAAAGGAGCCACGAACTAAATAATACGCGATTCCCTAGAAAAACCTTTTTTGCCAAGATCATTGCGGTCAGCATAATTAAGTTTCTAACTTTTCTTTTAGATTGAATAGAGCAGAAGACACAGAAGTCGAACGTGAACTGCTAAGAAGCGTTGTGGCTTCATCCAAAAGCCTTGTAAACGAAAAAACGTTTAAGTTTGGCTTTGATTCTGATCAAAATGTTGAACGATGGGCTCAATATATTCTTACAGCAGCTGACAAACGCTCCGCAAAGTTTTTGGATGGAATTTCTCAACTGTTACTTACGTAGAAACTTGCTTTTGATTTCTAGGAACGTTGTCGCTCATCCTTCAGAAGCCTTTGCCTTATCTGCTGACGACTTCATGTAAAGTATTGAAGGAAACTTCGGACAGTTTGTTCGGGCTTATGTACATAAATAATTATATCGAAGGGTCATCTTTGATATTCTAGCTGTGAAATATCAAAAGAAGAATGATTCTAAGAGTGGTTTTTAGTATATCAATTATCTCGTGATGGACGAGAATTTATTAAATATTTTATCATATTTGAGAAATCTTAGTTAGAAAATTATGCTAAACTAATCCGAGAAAGACATTGATGTTGGTTCGCGCATGGATGGAAAGTGGCGAACTGGCCAAAGATGTTGATAGCAAATCGCTTGTCGTTGGTCTTGAGCGATCAGAGGTTGTTAAGTGACTTAACCGAGGATCTTCTTCTTCTTTTTCAACAACAAGATCTTCTTCAACAGTTGGCTTGGGTCACGTGGGTCGAAGTTGTCTTCAGCGATCTCGAAGGTTCCGATGGTTTCATCTTCAGCTGGCAGGGCGAAGACGCAAAGGGCCATGCAGACGAGGAAAGCCTAAGAGAAACCAAATTGTTAGAGCTTTGAAAGCTCAATCGTTGCTGCGGTTGCTTACGAGAATGATAAGTTTCATTTTGGTAGTTGTTTGTTGATTGGTTGCAGAGACTGAACTGATAATCTGTTGAATCGGCGAATGCGTTTTATACAAAAGCTTCGCATGCTGCGGAAGAGCTAACAAGAAGAAACGAAAACTATCGACTGGCCGCGAAACGTGCGAATGACTTGAAAGCGCCGGTTTTGGTGAAAAAAATCGAACTTTATTAGCGGCACGTTTGGAAGACACGAGACTTATCAATCATCAATTTCTATTTTGACTCAGCACATGACTGGGGAGTTTGACGGTTTCCCAAGCGCATCAAACATCTAAAACTGGAGCTGTCTCGAGCCATCAAATCAGTTGAACAGAGTGAAGAACATCACGTTGAGTTCTGCTTGAAAGTTTAGAGATTCGATTGCTACAAATGTTCTCGAACTGCCTACAAGGATGCAAGGAGGTGTTGAATTACTTCAGAGGGTGGTTTAGATATTCCTTGTTGAGGAAAATGTTATCAGTCACGCAAGAGGAAAACAATAAATCAGAACTGATTGTTGAGTAGTTGATAAGACTTTTATTTATTTGCGTTATTCACTGAATTAAAAAAGGATTGACAAATGGAATACTGCATTTTGGAGCTTAGAAAGCTTGCAGGCTCTTCTCCATGAACTTCTTCTTGGCAAAGCACGTCCACCACTTGCTCGGCTTTCCGTCTTCGGTGCTAAAGACTTTCTCGCAAACTCTGTTTCCTGTTTCTTGGCGCAGCTGCTGCATGTACTGACGCATCAAATCTAAATAACCAAGAGAGATGAGAGTTTGTTCGGTCTAAAGCTTCAAGGTTGCTCACCAGCTTCGTGTGGCGTCTGCGGTTTGGCATACACAGAGTTCAACGGGAAGCCAGACTCGCCGGGGATGTCGAACTTGCTGATCGCCAGCGTGTACATCTCTTGCATCCCTTGGTTCTTGTTCGCGCACCGCTGAAGCTTCTTGAGGCATTCAGGAATGTACAGTGTGATGTAGATGAGAACGCGATCAATCTCGGACTTCACTTCGTAAGTTCGGAAGAAGATGTTGGCTTTGAAGTAGTAAATCGCTTCGTCGATGATGTCTTGCTCGATGTTCGCTCCGGACGGCGCTGGTCCTCGGCACTGCGTCCTCAGCGGAAGAATCGCCATGTTCGCGACCGATTGCTGGTAGTCTTTGATTTGCGAATGATAAGCCTGAAAGCGATTTTAAGATAAAAGTGATTCATTGTCCCGCCCAGTTCTCATCGAAAAATCACAGAAATCCATCGGACTTCAACTCACCGGCATTGTCGTTGGCCTGATTGTAAAGAACTGTGTAAATTGAGCTTGATAAAGGCAGAACTGGAGTCACCGGACTGTTTTCCAATCTTCGCAGAGAAATCAAAATATTCGACCAACTCGATCAACCCCTCGCTCGACTTAGTCGCAGCCCCGCCGTAATTCAGTAGATACAAAACTTTAATGTCCCGCGATATTCCACGGTAACAGCTGCATTTAAACTGAATCGCGTGACTGCCTGACAACGCTGGCGATCTTTCCAATCCACAAATCAACCTAAAATGCGTTCGAGAGAATGAAAACAGTGAAAGTTTCGGTTTTAGTTTTAGTCGCTTTAATTATTAATTGCTGCTCTTGTGATACGACACACAACGATTTGACCGACAAGTGTTGCGCAAACACGACGAACCAGCGGGTAGCCGTCGAGTTCTCGTCGAATGTCATCCAGCACGAGTTCATTGTGCAATTCAAGAATTATTATCAGACGGAGGCGAGAGCAAAGTTCCTGCGGGCAGCTCTCGGTGGCGAGGTAAGGCAACAGCTCTGGCTTTCTGCAACCAATAACTCAAACTCGGTTTTAGATAAAGAACTGGACCATCGTTGACAGATCAAACCCGGCGAGCGACTACCCAAGCGACTTCGACGTGATTCGCTTGTTTGAGAGCAAAACAAGTCGAGGCGTTGAGCTGCTAACGAACCATCCGCTCGTCAAGAGTATCACACCGCAACGAATTGTCCACCGGACCCTTAAATATCTCGACTCTGACGATTATCGAGACGACGAACAAGAGATTAAGCAAGAGAACGAAGATGACATTATAAATTTCATCGCAAAGCATCTCAAGCTCGACACAAAGAAGAGCAACGAGTGCTGCGTGCCAGAGTTTCAGAACTTTCGTCGCGGCTTGTCATCGTCGACTGACACGAGTCAACAATCGAGTCCAGGGACCGCGAACGCAAACAGTCATTCAAACAGGAGACTGCTGAGAGCAATCCCGCGACAGATCACAAGCATCCTCAAAGCTGACGCGCTTTGGAGCATCGGCATTACAGGGAAAGGCGTAAAGGTTGCCATTTTCGACACGGGATTGAGTAAAACTCACCCGCACTTCAAGAAGATCAAGGAGAGAACCAACTGGACGAACGAGAAGTCGCTCAGCGATGGAATCTCGCATGGAACCTTCGTGAGTGGCGTGATCGCTTCGTCGAAGGAATGTCTTGGATTTGCACCGGACGCCGATCTTCACATCTACCGAGTCTTCACAAACAATCAAGTTTCGTACACTTCTTGGTTCCTAGACGCCTTCAACTACGCCATTCTTAAGAAGATCAACGTGATTAACCTTTCGATTGGTGGACCTGACTTCCTCGATCGGCCTTTCGTGGACAAAGTGCTGGAGCTGTCAGCGAACAAAGTGATTATGGTGTCAGCAATCGGCAATGACGGGCCGCTTTATGGAACGCTGAACAATCCTGGCGACCAAATGGACGTCATTGGCGTCGGCGGAATGAACTTCGAAGAGAAGATTGCCAAGTTCAGCTCTCGCGGAATGACAACTTGGGAGCTTCCACAGGGCTACGGACGACTAAAGCCTGATATTGTGACCTACGGTGCTCAAGTTAAAGGATCCAATTTGAAGGGCGGATGTCGATCGCTTTCTGGAACTTCCGTCGCAAGTCCTGTCGTTGCAGGCGCTGTCACTCTGATCATCTCCGGTGTTCTGAAGAAGATGGAGTACATCAACCCATCGTCGGTCAAACAAGCATTGATCGAAGGAGCGACGCGCCTCAACGACAACAATATGTTCGAACAGGGACATGGCAAACTCAACATTCTGAAATCGATTAAAATCTTATCAGAGTATCAACCGAAAGTGTCCTTAAGCCCAACGCACTTAGACATGACCGACGATTACATGTTCCCTTACAGTACCCAATCGATTTTCTACACGATGCAGCCAATAATTGTCAACATCACGATATTGAATGGCATTTCAGTCACTGGACGCGTCGCGGAAGTTCAATGGTATCCTTACCAGAACGAGAACGGAAATCTTCTGAACGTTTCGATTTCCTATTCGGACGTTCTCTGGCCGTGGAGCGGTTGGATGAGCGTTCACATCACCGTGAACGAGTACGGACAGCACTTCGAAGGACAAGCACTGGGCCACATATCGGTGACGGTTGAAAGTCCACTGCCAAGCGATTCAGGAGAGAAAGTAAATTCGACGGTGAGCTTCTCGATTCGATGTAAAATCATTCCGAAACCGCCAAGGCAGAAGCGAATCATTTGGGATCAGTTTCACAACCTGAGATACCCGCCAGGTTACTTGCCACGCGATTCCCTGAAGGTCAAATCTGATCCGCTTGACTGGCGATCCGATCACATTCATACGAACTTCAAGGACATGTACACTCATCTCCGGTCGTCTGGCTACTACATCGAAGTCCTGGGAGAGTCGTTCAGTTGTTTCAACGCGTCAAACTATGGAACGCTGATGATTGTCGATCCGGAAGAAGAATATTTCGACGAGGAGATCGTCAAATTCAGAGAAGACATCGTTGAGAAGAACATGAGCGTGATAATCTTCGCTGACTGGTTCAACACGACAGTGATGAAACACATGAAGTTCTACGACCAGAACACGAGGCAATGGTGGGTTCCAGACACCGGAGGAACGAACGTGCCAGCTCTAAATGAATTGCTAGCCGAGTTTGGAATCGAGTTAGGCGACAAAGTGCTCGAGGGATATTTCAGTTTCGGAGATCATCATGACATGTACTACAACAGCGGCACCAGCATCGTCCGCTTCCCCAAAACGAATCAAACGGTTCTGATAGAGAGAGAGCTCGTTGATCAGGGAGCTGAGATTTTGAAGCATTCACAGAACGGAAACTCGAAAGATTTCCCGGAAATTGACCTGAAGAACGTCAAGGTGAAGCACAAGGAAGTCGTGCTCGGCATGACTCAAACTCAGCACATCAAGGGCGGCAAAGGCGGACGAGTAGTTGTATATGGTGACAGCAACTGCCTGGATTCCACGCACATGGAGAAGGCTTGTTATTGGCTGATAGATTCCTTACTGGAATACACAATGACGGGTAAGAACGATTGTCACGTCAGGTTCTGTCAAAATAATATCAAACATAATTCAAAGGTCATGTCAGCAATCTACTGAAGAACCTGAACCGAGCGCCTTACCTCGAGTTTCCTGGTAAGTTCAATATAACTGATCAACTGTCTTCTTTCTTATCATATAAACTTCCACAGTGAAACCAAAAGCCCAGCGCATGGTCGGCAACAATCTTCACTCCTACTCAAAGGTCTTAGATCCAACAGACTCCAGTAAGAAGAGGCCATTAGCTAAGTGTCTGCAACTGCAATGGGAGAGTCCGTACTTCCTGAACTTCACCAGATCGTTTGTGAACCATCTGGAGCCAGTTGAGACGAACATGATTTAAGCTAAAGGCGCGAAGCATTTGTGATTATAAACGAAAGTTGTTTCAAGATTATTTAACTGTTCTGTTGACAACAAGCCCGAGACGTTTCTCGACCCTTTGACTAAGTAGCTTAATTGAAATTTTACGTTGTCAATCAAACATTTCACTCAAAAACTTACGAGCACTGTCGGACCATTCAAAGTTTCCCTGCTTTTAGTTGTTTGCGTGTCCTTGGCCCCCTTGGACCTTGGAGCTCTAATTTATCGGTAGGAGATTAAGTGATTTCTATTTGTAAGAAACTCGATTACGAAATCGGTCAATAAACAATAATTTTTCCATGAAGCCATCGACTGTTATCGTAGCCTCGAATTATCTAATTAAGTTGAGAGCTTTCTGACCACTAAAACGGAGCTTCACGATGTTTTCGCACTCAGAAGTTCTACCATCGGCCAACATGAAGCAGCAACAGCGCTCGACGACAGTTTGGGACATCGTGAAGCCTTTCTTCTACATCCAGAAGGTGCTTGGCCTTTCCATGTATTCCATCAAAGGAGACTTCAACGATGGAAAGATTCAGACGAACGCCATCGATGTTTTCCATTTCTTGATTATTCTCAGCATTCAAGTTTATGTTCTTTACCTCAACATCGTGTTGGATCTTTCGCTCAGTCGAACGAACTCATTCCTGATTGATAAAGGCGCTCACGGTATTGAAATCTTCAACGGGTTCAACGTCGTTCTGGGCACTTGCTCTTATGCGATCTATCGAAAGAGAATCTGGAAAATCTTCCGCAAGTGCGACGAGTTCGATCAAGAGGTGAGTGGAGAAAGAAACTACTCTCAGTAACTCAATGATTTAAGGTTTGCAGATGATGAAGTTGGGCATTGACGTCAACCATAATGTCAAGAATAAGCTGACAGTTGTGTGCTGCGTTGTGGTTGCCTTGTTTCTGGCAATGATATTCTCAACTTACGTGATGATTGATAGAGTTATCGAGCGGCGAAAGGTTTTGCCTTACGCCATCGCTTACACCTCATCCAACATGTATTCAACGCTCTTTATCGTTGGTTTCTGCATGACGCTGTTTGCGATTTATCGACGGTTCGAGTTCATAAATCAGTGCTTGAGGTTTGAATGAGTTCGATGGTCGAGCTTCCCTCTGATTTTCATCGTCCGCAGGTCAAACTTCAAGACCGAAGAGGAAGATGCGATCAGAGTTTTCGACAAGAAGTTCGACACGCCAGAGAAATTGATCATTAAGCTCGCCGACTTGCACGATTCCCTGAACGATGTGGTCAACGATTTGAACCAGTGCATGTGCTTGGAAGTGAGTGGGCTCAACGTTAAGCTTAATTACTTTCTGTTCCTTTCAGATTATGCTTCTCTTCGGATCAGTTTTCCTGTTCAATATCTTCAGCACGTTCGCGCTGTACCGGATATTCGTTCGGCAAATGTACACGTACATCATCGAGACTGTCATCCAGACGATGTGGAATCTGTACTTCTATCTCTACTGCCTCAGCACGATCTCGTTATCCAGTTTGTTGACTCGCAGTGGAAAGTTTTCGGCAGTTCTCTGTCACAAGGCTATAAATTATTCAGACGACGACTCGATTATCGATCACGTGCGTTGAATAATCTTCACTTCTGATCGGAAACTTGAATTTTATTTTCGTCGACAGTTCAGACTGTTCTCGCAGCAGTTGCGTCACCGTTCGCCTGTCGTCTCGTGCGGACTTTTCACATTCGACTTTACTCTGTTGTTCACGGTGAGCATTCGAAGGTTCTCGCACTCGACAACGAATCTAATTTCGTGATAATCTCGAAGATTCTGGGCGCAACAGCTACGTACATCGTGATTCTCATTCAGTTCGACTCAACTCCTGAAACAACGCAAGCTGCAGTGGCTCTCAACGACACCGCTTTGATGGCTTATTAAGAACTCGGAGCTTAACTTTTCGACGTAAAATCTTTATTTGAATCCCTCAAACTGTCTCGAGAAGCGGTGGTGCAGTCGCAGGCATGCGAAAGTCTTCACAACGCGCTCCTCGTACAAGCTTTGAGTTCTTCTTCCTGTAGATTTCTTTGTTACAACAAAACGTGAAGGAGAAAAGTGGGAGACCATCACAAGGAGATAAATATTTAGCTGATAGACATGATCCCAAGATACCATTTAGATTGATAGCGACACATCGATGAACGTTTCTTCTAAACAACTTCTACTGCACGCGAGTTGCTTAGCACACGGCAATGGCTTGAGGGCAATTGGGGATCGCACAGTTGAGTTCTGGTCCACAGTTGGAGCCGACGCTGCGTTGTCTAGCTTCGAAGTGGTCAAACAGCAATGGTTTCTTGCAAAATGCACATTCCTGGTGGATAAATAAAATGTTAAAATCTCAGTTTGAAGAGTTTTCAATGTAAAATTACCTCTGGGCACACATTGCCCTTCAAAGGCAATCCAAGCTTCTTCCAGGTAACTTTCATGTCGGCGACGAGTTGATCAATCATTGGTGGAGTGTGGTAAGGGGTCGGAGCCAAACGAAGCTTTTCTTCTCCTCGTGGAACAGTCGGATAGTTGATGGCTTGAACGTAGTGGCCGAATTCTTGAATCATCATGTCAGAAATTTGCGTGCAGTGTTGGGGATTTCCAAGCTTAACCGGAATGATGTGAGATGGAGTGTGCTCCACTGGGAATCCCTCCGACCTCAACTTGTTACGCAAGTAACGAACATTCTCCTGATGGCGAGCACGTAAGAGTTGACCTTCCTCCGAAGCGAGAATCTCGACAGCCTTCATAGCGCCAGCGAGAACGGTTGGAGGAAGCGAAGTGGTGAAGATAAAGCCAGCAGCGTAAGAGCGAACCATGTCGATCAACTTGGAAGTAGAGGCGATGTAACCGCCGACATTTCCGAAAGCTTTTCCCAGAGTTCCCGAGATGATGTCCATGTTGTGCAACTGATGGTCTCGCTCACCGATTCCAGCTCCATGCTCGCCGTAGAGTCCAACAGCATGAACTTCATCGACAAAGGTCAACGCACCGTGTTCATGCGCGATGTCGCAAAGCTCTTCCAACGGGCAAACGGCACCAGTCATCGAGTGAACAGTTTCGAAAGCAACAATCTTGGGAACCGACTTGGGGACGTTCCTTAAAAGCTCTCGTAAGTGATCTGGGTCGTTGTGACGGAAAATGTGCTTAGGCACGCCGCTGTTGCGGATCCCCTGGATCATCGAAGCGTGATTTCCGGCATCCGAGAAGATGTGGCACGTCGGAAGTGCACGGGCCAAAGTGAAAAGCGTCGAGTCATTGGCGACATAGCACGACGTGAACAACAGCGCGCCTTCCTTTTCATGCAATGAAGCTAAACGCTTCTCGAGATTTTCGTGGAACATTGAGTTGCCAGAAATGTTTCTGGTTCCACCAGCTCCGGCGCCATGCTCGTCAAGAGCTTTGGCCACAGCCTTCTTGACTTCAGGGTGACTGCTCATACCCAAATAGTCGTTGGAGCACCAGACAGTGATTGGACGCTCTCCCCAGGAATACTCCTTCGCGGTGGGGAACTGCCCAGTGCCAGCTAAGCGGTTCACCTTCTTGAAGACGCGATAGGAGTGATCCTTCTTCTTCTTCATGATCTGCTCGTGGAAGAAATCTTCGTAGGCAAATGGAACTTCCGAACGATTCGGTGGAATGTCTTGCATAGCTTCGTTAACTTCCTTGACTTGAGCACCGGACAAGAACGGGCACTTCTTCTCTTCGCCAGCCATCTCCTTCGGCAAAGAGCTGATGTTCCTCTTAACTTCGAGCTTCTTAGCCGGGGACTCGACTGGAGATTGCGAGGTTGACGCAGGACCGCTCGAAGATCCACCGACGCCTCCCAATTGAGAGATTGCGCGAGTCACGACGGGGCATTGGTTGCCGTAGGTCTTCAACAAGACCGGCGCATAGTTGCGAACGTAGTTTGCACTGAGACGTGTCAAGAAAGGGCAAGGCATCTTCTTAATGCTGCTCACCGCACGATGTATGAATTGAGATGAATTGAGAATCTGCGAAAAGCAAGAAGAGTTTCGAGTTAAGTTTGCTAGATTGGTTTAAGCAGATAAATATTCTCCGGGTGGCAACGTTCAACAGACAGCGCAAGTAATAACAAGGTCGCAGCAAATCAACTGCTTCAAATCGAAAGCAAATTTTCGCTCTTTCCCTCCGCAATCCGATGACGTAACGCATGATCCACTTTTGATCGAGCTGACCGACACTTTGACGATAAAAACGAAACAACTTTCAAGTTTTGAGAAGCACGAGAAATCGCCATCGAGCGTCGCGACAATTTTATTATCACAACTTTTCTCTTTGCTGTTTCAATTACTAAGCTTTGGCTTATTTATCGTCGATCATCACGACATGACACGAATCATTTTTGGCCTTATCCGGTTCATCGATTGGGTCACTCGAGCGTCTCACCATTTTCTTGCAATTAGTTCAACTTTAATCCATCGACTAACTCAATTTCATTCGCAAAAGTTACAGCAATTAAGCAAATTTAAGGTCGACAAAGTTCACGGAAAAATTAAAATTCGAGAAACTCAAGTTAAACTCGTTCGGCTGTCCGATTCGAGCGCTGCAATTCAACTAAGACCATTAAGTCGTGTCTCACGAATGTAAATAAGAGTGAGCGATTGAACTTACAACGAAACTTGACGCAAATCGAAATTGAGAACTGTTAATTATCCTTTGAGCTCCACGTAACGAACTTGACTACTTTTTGTTTGCTTCTCGCTTTGACGACGGTTGAACGCTGACTAAAGCAGAAGCCGCGCTCAGTTTCGAGTTTCTCTCCGGAAAAGTTTTTTCTGTGCTGCGCTCGGTGATAAGTGGGAGACCGATAAGCATATTTGGTCTGCTAATTGACATCGAACCCGAGTGAATCTGAGCTTGTCATTGACCGTCAAGATAAAATGGAAAGTCTAGCCCATACTGAGGTAATGAAGCCTTCATGGTCTGGCTCAGGTCGATGAATATCTTTCGACGACGATGACAAGTAACGTGATTGTTGCTTTATGCAATCGGTCACGCATTTGAAGATAAGAGGCGAGTTTAAGCCATTGCTGAGAGTGTGATAACGAGACCACCGACTTCATCGATATCTCACAATTTGATCACTCTCAGAGTTAGCGCAAAAGCCTCAAAGCTGTTAGTGAGAGTTCCAAATGGTTTTTGCCTTCAACGTGTCGAGCGCTTTTCGACTTTGATAGTTGAGCAAACATTCATCGAAACTGAGAGTATCCAAAGCAAACAGTTCACCGCAGAGCAAACAGATCCTCGATGATTGAGAACTGAGACTGAGCTTGACGTTCGAGGAATTGAAATCAGCTCGTGTAGATTTAGTCAAACAGAGTTGGTTGATCCATGAGCCGAATTGCAAATCGCGGTCCGGCGGACGAGGAAAAATATTTATTTATTCTAAAGTCGATTATGCATCGTTTGAACTGGAGTTCGTGTGACATTTGCGTCACGGGAAGCCAACAGGATTTGGCATTCGCGCCAGCTGTTGGAACTGAAATTTCACAATTGTTTTGCAACGTTTCTTAGCTAACTAACTTATTTCCAACACTTCACGATTCCATAAGCGGAGAGCCAATGATAACGAACAAACAATGACGACCTTCGCTCACATGAAGCATTCCAGTTGGTCCGTATAAGGAATTAATCAGCTTTTGATTAAATATTCTCGAAAAAGAATTCCACGGCGAGCGATAAGAGCGCTCGGCCAAAAACTTGACATTGAATTCTTTCAATTTAATCTGAATAAATTTGTCAATCTTGCGTGGCTCGAGAGACGCGGCAAACTCGAGAAACACTCGAATCATCGTGATGAATATCTAGGCTGTTGAGTTAAGAAGCAAACACCTTTGACTCAAAAAGTTTGTAAGTTTATAAACAGTCGAGCGATCCGGTTATTTCTAGATAGTCAACAGTTTACTCTCGGCCATGAGAACTCATTGCGGGACTCAAACAGAAATATCGCCGACCGCGATAAAATTAGATTTCATTCTCATAGTTTCGTGGGTGATGCAACCAAATCAGCCTTCCGTTGGAATGATAAAGCTGTGAGTTTTCTTATCGCGAGCGTATCGGAGTCTAAAAACAGTCAGACTCGTCTCGGAGTCTAATGACAGTCAGACTCGTCTACTGCAAACCTTAACTGATAGCTTGCGTGTTCGACAATCGCAAGCCTTCACTTCCTCACCGCGAATTACCGCAGGCGTTATGCAATTTTCTCATTCAAAGATGTTCGAGATAACTTGTGGATTAATCTAGCGATTAATCCAGATGGAACTGCAAGCCGTGACATTGGCTGGGGCGATCGAAGTGATTGCATAATTGACACATTGCTTGCCTTTCTATCCCGTGGAACCCGACACAATTCGAGGACGTTCAACTTGAAACCTTACGAGAAAAGCAATTTGTCACTCCAGGGAAAACTTCAGCGAGGGGAAAAAAGGTCAACAAGGAAAATCCTCGCCCATCAGGAAAAGCGAGAAAAGTTTTCGTTCTCGCGGCGCTTCTCGTGATTTGCTTTCACTTCTTATGTAACACGTCGGAAGTGAACTTGCTGACGTGCTGGATTGTCTCTCAAACGCTTCACTAATTGGCAATTGTTGATAATTCGAAGAAATATTTCGCAGAGAAAGTTTCGTCACATAACTCGCCATGAATTGGCACACTAACAATCGAGACGAGCTCAACAACTTACATGTTATCACACGCTTGATTCACTGTATAATGACTTAGCCGCAGCTTTTGTTTGCCCAGCGAGTTTTCTCAGCCACAAGATAGAACTGAAAATGTTTAACAGCGTAAAACGACGAGAAGAGCAACGCAAGAGCGCGACTGAACTAACGAACGACGGCGCGTTTGCTCAGTTTCGGTGTCTCGAGAGTTGCGCAAGGAAATGCGGCGAGGGTGAAGTTCAAAAGGACGAAAGGAAATGCGCAACGGTCTCTCTCGGTGATTTCAGCTTGCCAGCAGAGAGTCTTTGGTTGAAATGTAGCGGAGTTTTGTCCAAGAATTTCATTTTGAATCGAAAACGTTTGGATATATTAAATTGCCAAAGAAAGAGTTAAGAAATTGTGAATGTTTTGATCCTAAAACAATTAACGAAGGAAGGAGCTTTTTCTAAAAGCTCTACAAGAGCTTTAGGATACTCGAGCTTTTGGCAGCAAAGCTTCGCTAAGCTTTCGTAGTTAGAATCGTTCATAGATAGATAGATTAGATAGATTGTAAGACGCGAATTGCACTTATTTTACTAAGCTTAAGTCCCTAGAACCTTATGAAGCATTATCAGTGCATCAGGAGGTCTAGACCCACAGCTACAGTCCGAGAATCGTTCATATGTCGATCAAACTATTCTATACACAACAAGTATCATTATTATGAAATTATTAGGATCCCGGAAGGCTGATTCAGACATGATGCGAGCTGTGGGTGGTGGATCGTCGGAGGCACTGACAATGCCTCCTCGGACCACCAGTTGGAGTGGTAACTTCGGTTGAGAACCAACATTCTTCTAATCTATCTAAGTATCAATCACTTGTAGATTGATTCATAGATTCAACGCTGCCACTTAATCGAATAATTGTGACACTTAAAGTGTCATTGTTCTATACCTTGTGAAGTATTGTCAGTGCTTTAGGAGTCCTTGCCATGTGTATTCCAATCTCTCGTTGTGCCTCCCGACTCTGAACCTTCCAGGAAATCTTGTAGCAAGTTGAGGTTCGTCTGTTTTTAAATGGAAGGTACTAGATAGTTAGATCTATCTATCTATCTATCAGATAGAGAAGATACATCAAAGAATTCATCGGGATCATCAAAGAAAAAAATTCATTCAAAAATCGATTCACGTGCAAAACGTTTTCTCTAAAAATCTCAGTGTAACTCAAACAAAACGGAGACGAAACGTGGTAGCGAAAGTTAGAATTCCGAGTCAAATAAATCGAATATCCCTGTAACTTCATCCAACCAACGCGGTTGAATCACATCGAAATCAATCCAGCATATTTACTCTGAATGTGCCATTAACTATTTACAAACCAAAATCGTCTTCAAATGTACAAAGCTCAAATATGTGCAGAGCGATTAGATTTCTCTTGATTCGAATTCAAACAGCACCGATTTGCTGCCAAAGGACGATTTTTGATGGAGCATTCATTTCGCCTACAGGCTAGAATATGATATTGAATGAAAATCTTTCGAGCTCGAAAGATCTTTGAAGAGTTCGGATGAACGTTCGATACTCTTGACAGCTATTCAACTGATGCAAGCACTCAAATATTGTCTTAAGTGCTTTAAGCTAAATCGGAACTTCGTCAAAAGTTTTCTTTGCTCTACGCTCTACTCTTCAGCTCTAAGTGTTTGTGCAATGAATCAATTTTACATTCTAAACAAATTTACTTCACTTAATATTTTATTACCAACAATAAATGAATTTATTAGATCAAAATGAGAGAGAGATTCTCCTCCTTGATGTCTTCATAGCAACCTTGCACTTCGTTGCTCAAGTCTGTAAGCTTGCGAAAGAGTTTCCTTGTTTTCATAAATATTTCCTCCGTGCTTGCCACATTCTAAGCTTGAAAGCGAAAAACATTTCTTTCATTTTTAACATTGAAAACTTCTCTACAGATTCCTCTCAAATGAAATCTTACGGACTTGCATTCTCACTAGGATCGACTTTGTTCCCACAGCAGAACTCTTTGAAGCAGAAGTATATGAAACATAATATTAAAATTGTTCCTATCACACCAGAAACACCGAGTACAATCCACACTTCAATCCACGAAACGGCTTTGATATTTGCCATTACGTTTATCGCGGTAGCGACAATTGCAGTCGATCAAGTGCTTAGTTCCCAAATTTCCAATATCGAATGATGATTGAAATCATTTCATTACCAATTTTTTTTTACATAAATACTTAATTAAATATTTATAAAACATTAGCATGTCAGTGCTATTGATTCTTTGGGCATTTTCTCGTGTTGAAAATCCTTATGAGCGCTACTTTATCTTTCTGTGTTGAGTTCTAAGTTGAGTTCGAAGATCGGCCCTGTTCAGATTAACGCCTCAACTAAAGTCTGTATGCCTCGAGGGTTTTGCCAATTGTGTCTGAAAGCTCTGCGATTTCTTTGAACACTTGCGATGTCTTTATTCATTTCGAGAGTCGCGTGGTAAATTCCGAAATTTGCAAGATCAAATGGGAACAAAAATCATTTGATTTGATTGGGAGCCAAACAGCACTTGTCAGTGGTATTGATTTTATATTTGCTATCGTCTGCTTCCCTCGCAATCTTTCATGCTCATTGATTCGACTTGGAATCACGTCTCTTCAATTAATTTACTGTTGAATCATTCTGTGTCTGATCCATCGGCGGATGCTGGTGTTATTGACACTTCCACATTGAATTAAATTGCAAATTAAATCTTGGTCTCGCTGCGAGATCTTTAAGGAAATGTTGGGGAACTGACGAGATTTGTCATGGCAATCTGACGAGGCAGAGTATCAGCTTGCTGTTGAAAAATTGCGCACTAAAAATGATTAATTTTGTTGAAAAGAAACTTTGAAGGCTTTGCCGAGAGTCCGAGAAGTCGTCGGCTCAATGGAGCAAGAAATTTGTTACAAACTTTTCTCTTGATCAAACTTTTTTGTCGTCGCAAAAGCTTCGGCTTTAAACAATTCGTGTTGTTTGAAGACTTTAATCAACATTCGACCCTGTCTGCTCCGTTCCCAAATTCTCGCCTAAATTACAAACACGACAACGAGAGCTTCAGGAAATTCCAATTCGCGGAGCAACTTTAAGGAAATATTTGGGTTCACTGTAAGGAAATATTTGGCTTGAAGCAACGACAACCGAAGAGAAATCAACATGACAGTGCAGCGAGGGTTTGAATCCCTTAAAGGCTTTTCATAAATCCAGATGAATGAAAAACCGGAAGTTAAGTTTCTCCCAACTTTTCTCAATCGGCTGCGAGCCAAATCGACTCGTGAGTAATATTGGTTTTTACGAGTTTTTGATTGAATTTGCAGGGAGTCGCTCGCTTCTCCTCCCACGCAGTAAAGGTTGCGAGAGCGTAAAGTTCAAGCATTAATCTTTGAAAGATTCTGCTGAGCGAGTAGCTCGCTTAATCCTTTCACATCCGCTGCTTTTTCCGCACATTATTTTTAGGCAATTTAATGTGATTTATTGCGATTTGGCAGTTTAAGTGCTTAACATGTCTTCACATAAAAAACTTATTCGGTTTGAAATTCCGAATCCATCGAGTCGAATGAGGAACGATTTTTTTACAGGAAGTGAACTTTGCTGTTGGCAAGCTCTGTAATCAGAGGGCGAGAAGAAAAGAATCTTTCCTCCCAATCAGCTCACGACGGAGCAAAGTTTTTCCTACGAAAGGGAGCTGTGCCTTGCTTGCTCATGTGTGAGCTCCGGTTGTTTGTTCGAAGGAAATTCAAATGAAGAAAGCTCCGCATCGCCTCGGGACTTTCAATTGATTAATAATGAAGCGAACAGTAGATTAATTGAAGTTGGAAGAAAAGTTTCTGGCGCGCCATGAATTATTCAAATGTGAAAGTCTTCGAGGCGGAGAAAAGATTTCGATTCGCAAATCGAATGTCCATAAATTATGACAGGGAAGTCAAACTTCGGCCATAAATTGCGAAGGGTTAAAAGAGTGGAAGCTCCAGTTCACAATGCCAATGTCTCGTTCAACAAGTCAAGTGACGCCACTTGAGGAATTCCCTCGCTGCAAAACTTTCCAAGAACAAAAAGCATATTAATAGCAGAAATATTTTCCTCTTCTTCTCCATCGTAGGCGAGGGATTTCACTTGATAAATTCGGGTCATTGTTTGCTGTTCCCTAACGTTGATAAAAGTGCGTAGAGGCCCGAAGCTTCTCCTTATCCTCACCGTTTCTCGACGACTGGAAACATGAATTATTCATTTTCAAGCTCTTTAATAAAGTTGTTGTAACCTCTTCCGCCTTTAAATCGCACCGGTCGTTCTTGTCGCAGACAAAAATTTGCAATTCCTTATCAAATTTCCTCACTCTACTGCTTTATCTATTTGTACTTTATTCAAAAGCTGCCGAAGCATTTTTTTTCAAAGTAAATCTATACAAGACGTGCGTTCACCTGTCTGAACCCTTCGCCAGACGTTATGCAAATCCCGAATTCAATTTAGCTTGCGCCGGCACTTCAAGTGCGATCTGTATGCGGTGAAACATCATAGTCGGCTCAAAGAAAGCGAGGAACGCTGAAGGTGATTGGGTTGAAGGATCGTTATCGTGAAATTCGATCGGAATATTTAAGCTCATAAAAAGAGCAAAAGGCTTTTCTCCACTTCTTGTTGCGCATTCCGCAAACCTCGATGATTTATCGAATTGTTTGTTTTCCCATTTCAAGGACAAATATAGATTTGTTCTTCCACCTTCCCACGCAAAAGCCTTATCAAGATTCTCTCAAAGTTACAAAATCTAATTAGTTTTAACGACAGAACGCTGGAGCGGAAGACATTTTCCTAATGAGTCAGGTGCTGCTCAAACGACATGAAGAAAGGAATCTTATGAGCGATTTAAATTGAAGTTGTTTGCATGGAAAACATTACGAGCTGCCGCTAACGACTCAACTGCCACCCACATCATGGAAAGTGTTGAATTAACACTGCTAATGAAACATCCAGCTGTATCACAGATTCGAGTTCATTAAAGTGCGAAAGTTCAATTGACTGCGAAGCCATAAAGATTTCTTAAGTGCGCCAAATGTAGCAAATTTATTAATGGTCTCTTTAGATAGCGTTTAATCACTTCTCGTGAACTCGATGAATGTTGAATGTGACTCGGACTGAGTGAACTTTGTCCAACGCTCGACTCAAGCTGTAAAAGTTTCCTCCACGTCTATTAAAACTTAGCTCGGAACATAATAATTTGTGAGAGATAACATTTCGCATTAAATAGTAATTTGCCTCTCTGTTGCGAGAAGCTTAACAAAGCGCGTGCGCACTCAATGCTGTCAGTTCACTTCCAGGCGCTCTTCGCCAGAAACAAACTCACCACGGGCTGAAGTCAAGTGGATTTCTTTAGTTCTCACGAGATTTTCTGGCTGATAAGACGCTTCACCGACTCGCTCCGGAACTTTTACGTAAACGCTTTTGTGGCAGCAAATTACGAAAAGCTTCCTCTGTCCGAATAAATCATTTTCTTGAAGCATAAGCGAGAGGGATTTGTCTAAAATCTCCGATGGTTTTCTTGAATCGCTGAGCCCGATTTCTTTGCTCTCGAAGCGGCAGATTCATCGAACAGAATCGAATCAATATTTGTACGAATGAAGTCAATCTGATACAGCAGTGTTTACAAATCGAAACTCAGCGAAGACAGTAAAAGCTTTCTGTCCTCACAAAGGAAATCTTCCGAGCGTTCTCGAGCTGATCGGAGAAAAATGTGTTTTGTCTTGTTAAACATTGATGCTCCGATGTAACAATTTAATGAGCGTTTATAGCTGAGCGATTTGTTACATCAATTTTACATAAACTTTAATGAGGGTTCGTTGACGACAATGGAAGCTCTGTGAATGAATTTCGGGAATCAATAGCGTTCACCCTCCGTCAGAGCTTCAATAATAAACGAGCAAAGCGTCCCATCGAGAAAACGTTCCAAGCTTTTCAGCTTCTCAAATGTTTCCATTTATGATGAATTTGTTATGAAGACTCTCATGGCATGACATAATCCACTGCGAGCTTCCCAACCAGCTCGAAACAATGCGATTAAAACTTACATGGCAGAATTTGACGGGATAAATTTTGCGGAATGTTCTTGTGAGAGCGTCGAGTGGAATGTTGAGGTATGCTTGCCTTGCCTACCAAGGATTCGGGACGGTAGCTCGATGGAATTCCAGGGATTTAAATTTATATTCCTTTGCATACATAAAATCTCATGCGATGTCATAAGAATGTCAAGCAAAAGCTGTCAGAGCCAGTTCACCTTGCATAGCTAAGTTTATCGCTGCTTGGGTCGCTCGGGAACACAATTTCTGATGAGCCTTGTCAATTTCTAACACGATCAATGACTCTAGACGCGTCTGATTCGAGGCTCGTGCTCGGCTGAAAAGAAAAGTTCTCGGCTGGCGACGTGAGATAAGAAAATTGGAATTTCATCGGTGAAGAGTTTAGTCTCGGGAAATTTACGTAATCCTGAGCCGCTTTCTCTTCTGATAAACATGTCGAGGATATTCAGCTTAACTCAATCGACAATTACGTCAGAAATAATTTGCCGACAATCTTACGTTTACTTCCTCATGTTTGCAGCTTTAATGCTTAAAGGGAGCAAGCGCTGCCTTGCCATAAGGAATCTCGCAAACTCTCATCCCATGTGATTATATGTAAGCCTCGAAATGCAAATGAAACCCTTCAATGAAAGCTCGTCTGCGCCATGTGCTCGAACAAAAAGAAATCTCACACTTGCTTGAATCTTTATTCACAAATTTCCGCTTAGCGCGCTCTCAAGGAAATTGAAATAACACTTCCATTAAGACCATTAACATCATACTGAATACCAGTTTTTTCACGCTCCATCAATCATTGGCTCGACTCGCACCCGCGCGCGTTTTTATCCCGCCTGCTGATAAAAGCAATCTTTGACACATGTGCCTGATAATTTCCTCGCTACAGCTTCCGAGAGTTTCATTTGCGCCCGCTTGTCTCGTGCCTCCCACTCCTCCTCGCTCGCTTCAATTAGAAACCTGAATGACTAAAAGCCGACACAAACTTTTCTCAAAGCTCCGCTCGGAGAGGAAATAAAAATTCGGTTTTCCCTCGCTCGATCCTTTGAAGCTTTCCATTATCTTTGAACCATTAAAACTTTGCCAACAAGGCTCGTTTGCTCGCAAATATTTGGTTTGCTTTACATCGTATCGTCACATGATTTATGCGGCGTTCGGTTTAAGCACACATAGATGACATCTTGGAGATGGGAGCGCGGTCGAGCCCATCAGCTGTAACGCTCACTCGTTGATTAAGTTTTTCCGTAGCTCGTCCTTCACATGAAACAACACTTTAATCTTCAAAGTTAGATCGTCTTCGCATTTGGGCAAGAGCACAGCAATTGATTGCAAGTGGGATTCTCTGTCGCTTCGAAAGCACTCTTGGCCTTCTCCCTTTGTGGAATTGGAACGAAAGGTACGAGAATGTTAGAAAAGTTGGCAACCATAGAGAAGGGAAAGGACATTAAAATGAATGAAACCCAGCGGATCGAGGCATTAAATTAAACTTAAGTCTTCCCTTAATGTGAATTTTATTACATTTCGCATGATAAATCTTCAAATTCATCATCTTTTGTGTGGTGGAAAGTTTTGAAATCGCCGATCCCTTTTTCTATTTTAAGGTTTCATCTCTTGCAAAATTGAATTTATGGAAATATTTTTGGGAAGCCTGTTGATGCATTGTATCGAGCTTTCATAAATTGCGATAAACTCAATGATTCGACCAACTCCACAGACTAATTAATGGGAAATCGTGACATTTCAACCGTAGACAGTGAACCGGCGAGCAACAGAGACAGCCAACGCGAGCTCAATTTTATGTATAAAACTCAATTATAAAACTCATTTTAATTGCGAAAATTATTGCTCGCATGTGACTTCGACATAAATTACTCGAGTGGAGCGAGCTCGAGTGCTTACGTAATGACGAGGAACCGACAACAACAGCTCGAATAGAACAAATCCTGCTCTATAAATAAAACTGTCACCGATGTCGGTCGTTCTCCGAAAATATTTTTGCTCTCTAAAGTCAAATTTGTTTATTTCATCAACTTGGCTATGAAATTAAATTATCTGAATGCTAAGCGAGTCGAGCAAATATTTGTTGAGGGAGAGCGAATATCCTGGCTGAGGGCGAATAACACAAATCTAAATCAAACCTGACCTTTCAGTGATGGAATTTTCATCGACGCAGTCAAGTTTTGAAGTCGGACACACGAGACGACGCAGCGATTTAATTTGTCCACTTGTAAACTTCGAGCAAACACGAAACTGAACGAGCGAATCTAATTAGTTTGCATTGAATCGCATGGACATCACTCGAACACGTTTCAAATTTAAAAGACCCTCAGAAGCTTCACGCTCGTGTCGCACAGCAACAATGATGGGAAGTTTCTCTCGATTATTCTGATGATAATTCGAGAAATGCCTTGCTCGACAAAGACAAGAAATTTCGTGCCTTGAATGCGGACATTCCTTGAAGTGTTTAATCGTGTTAGAAAGGCTCGAGCAATGCAGTGTCGCTTTAGTTATGAGCAGACGACAACTTATAAATTAAACATTTCATATCTGTCTTGTTAATTCGAAATTTAAATTGTAGGTCGTTCAAGTCCTTACCTGAGTAGATAGATATGCAAATCCACAAAAGGTATGAAAGTGTTTGCATTAATTTAATCACGAAAACTTTTTGATTTCATTGGCCTCTCTCTCTGTCTTTTCACTGTGATTACCAAAGTTGGCAAACTTCCTTTGAAATTACTGTTCGCCTCCGCCTCTTACGTATTTCGTAATTTACGATCAATCCGAAAATGTGTTGTAGCATTTCACAGATCCAGGCAACGACGAAGATTTATCTCATATTAATTTCTCGTAGAATTGCCTTTGCTAAGATTTTATTGGATTCGAGATTAAAGCTTTTAGAAAGCTTTAAGTTTCGGAAAAGCTTAACGCTTTGTAATCCCAAATTTCCTGAATTTAATTCTCAATCCTGCAAATGCATTGCATTGTAGAAGGCGAGCACCAGCTCACTCGATGAACTTCAATCTAGAATGAACGATCTGTTTGATGGAGAGTTTGCAAAGCTTTTAAATCTTTTTTTCTGGGCAATGCAGTCATGAATTTTCGACTGATTTCGGACTCCACGAGATCTCTCGACTTAGATTCTTCAAGTTAACTAACAGAACTCGCTATGTCAATTAAATTTCCATTTGATTTTTGAAGTGCGAAACGTTCTGACATTTCACGTCCCGAGTCGACGTGAAAAAATGTCTCGAATATTTCACGACAACAAAAGCACGACTCGAGATTAAATGTCACTCGCAGCGAATGTGAATGAAGCACCCTGACAAAGTGAACATACTTTGATTCCAGGAAATTAATCCCACTTGCGCCGATTCCTTCCAAAGGTCGCAGCGAATGTTTCATGCCTTCGGCGATTTATTTTTAGACGACATCCGATTTAATTAAAATATTTCTGCAAGAGCTGACTCCTATTACCCTTGTTTACGGCTGTTAGGGGGCATAAAAGCAAAAGACAACAGCCGCAAAATTTGCGTAATCTTTGAAACAATAAGCGAGGAAGTAATAAATCTTTTGTTTCGCGCGTTCGGCAAAAATTCTTATTTATCTTATCGCGCAGCGGAAGTTATAATCGCAACCTTTCTGAAATGAAATCAACACCGCACAAAAATAAAGCAGACTAATCGCCTCGGGGGCGCTTTCGATAAGATAAAACATTTAATATAAAAGAATTCGTCGAAATGGGAATCAAGTCAGTCAAGTCGAGGTATCAAAAGTGAATAAAAATGCTTCTCGTTCTCACAGCAGTTCTTTGCTTCGTGGCGCTATCAACGTCGCAGCAGTGTAATCCAACAGTCGTCGAATGGTGGCCACATCAGTACTCTTGCCAAAAATTTGTCCTCTGCTTCCATGGCAATCCATTAGGTTGGTTTGACACTTTTGCCTTCGCAAAAAAGTTTTCCTTACATTTCCTTGCTCTTTAGAAAAATCGTGTGCTCCTGGATTGCATTTTTCTAGTACGGAGTTGAAGTGCATGAAGCCAGCTGATGCACGCTGTGACCTGAATTACTTGTGCCCCGCAGTCGATGATGAGAAAAATCCCGTCTTCCTTCCCGATCGTTTCGATTGCCAGAAGTAAAGTTTTGTAATTTCTTTGAGAGAAAAACTCGAGCTAACTTTTGCCAACAACTTTTCAGATATTTCGTTTGCTTCAATGGAAGTCCAATTCAGAGATCTTGTGCCGACAATCTCTGGTGGGATATTGTCAACGACTGGTGTACGACGGAGGACGAAGTGACGTGTGATAACAGAACTCCGAACAATCCAGGAAATCCAACAACGACAACGACTGAAGGAACCACAGTCGTAACAGACCCCACCGAGCCTCCGATACTTGAGTCTTGCCTTGAACGAATGCATCTGTTTGATCTCGAGAGCGGTGATTACTTGAAAAGCAGTTGCATGGTGACAGTCAACACAGGCTACGACAACGCTGAGAATATTTGTCGCGAGAACAATATGAATTTGTTTGTGATTGAAAACTCCGCCGTTCAAACGCCCTTCCGCATGGTCACAACCCATTCACTCACCAATTGGACCAACGGCCATTTGTGGATCAACGGACGCAGAGAGAACACAGATGACTGGTTCACGCTCAGACAGACCAGGCAAGCTTTGTACAGCGGTGTAGATTGGGTGCAAACAGAGACTGTGGACGGAAGAACTTCCGGTGACTGCCTCACGATTTCACAGTTTGATGGGCCGTACCGAGCCATGGGACGAGATTGTGGAATGAGCTCATGGCTTTCATGCGAATTCTTCGAACAGCCGCAGCTGAATACGGAAATCTGTTCGCAGTTGGATGCCATTGTGGACGGCGATGGGAATGTTTTGAAAACATCTTGTATCGTTAGACAGAGTGAGTCGTATTGGCGAGCAGAGCAGACTTGCATACAAAACGGAATGAAGCTGTTTGTTGTCAACAACGCTACGGTTGAAACGGCTCTGTTCGAACTCGCAACAGAAGTTTTCCAACCAAATGGATTAGTCTGGATAAATGGGAGACGAGAGGAGGGCGAGTGGGTTGCTTACGACCACAGACGAGTTCCTGTCTTCTCTGAAATCGAGTGGGTGCAAACTGAGAGCATCGACGGACCGACCAACGGCGACTGTCTGAGATTCTCACAGCAGCATGGACCGTATCGAGCGATGGGTGACGATTGTGCAGTGCGAACATCTTGGTTCATTTGCGAATATTAGAGTTGCTTTAGATTTTATTGACTAAGCTTTATCGATAAATATAAGAACCATAGACACATGAAAAAGTTTTATTGCTGATTCGATGCAATCATGATGAACACTCAACTCGTCACATATGCTCAGACTAATCTTCCATAATCGAAATGAGCAGAGTTTTTTGAACTCGTTCGTGATGTTTGTTTTGGGGAGACAAAAACGTGTTCGAACGGTCTGGGAGAAACTCCCGAAGCTTCTGATGTTTTCGACAGTGAAATCTATAAATCATTCCAGACACTCACTCACTTTGAAATTAATTTATTCTCTCCATGGTTTGCTGCGCTTGAAACGAAATGTGATTTGTCGAGGAGAAACAACAACTGCATTGATAACGAATGTGGAAGTATTAGTTTGTAATTTAATTATTTATTCAGTTTCAATTCTCGAGTGAAGATCTGACAATTTCGTTACGTGTCTAATCCAATTGTAAAACCGAGCTAAATTTATTCATTCCAATCGAGTTTACAAGAGATGAAGAATTGTTGTGGCTTTCTTCCAAGCTCGAAACCACTTGAGTCGGTCAACGTCGACTAGTCTCTGATGTGCTCCGCAATCCAATCGAGAAAGCTATCGACTCGAGTGGAAACTCCGGGTTTTCCTTCCATCCCGCAAGGCCTCATACCAAACGAAGTAATTCCAAAGAGATTGTAAAACCCTAAGTTAGCCTTGCTCATAAGCGGCCCACCTGAAAAACTTGTTTTGATCAAGATTTTCGCTCTTGAACTATCAAGTTTTGTTCTTTACCTGAATCGCCAGCGCTGGAAGGAACGAATGCGACAGCAAAACAATTCAATGATAGCAACAAAAAATATCAAAACAAGTTACCAAGTATCGGCACCTTAGAAAAGAATTCAAATAATAGAAACCATTCCACATTGACATAAAATGATTTTCTACCTTTGACTCCTCCAGCGCAAATCTGAAACGATGATTTGTTTTCAGAAAATTGAAAGAGAAAATTTGATTTGTTCCGACCTGCGACTCCCCAATTTTTATACCGAAACTCGACAAAGTTTCCTTGCATTTATCCAGCATCACGTGCGGCAGTTCCACTTTGTGCTTAGTATCAGTAATCTGTCTATATAGAACGCGTCCTGTCAAGACAAATTCCCAATGCATTTGACTTCCGTTGCAAATCACGATTGCTCACCCCAGCCTGGAAAAATTCACATCTCGTAAATCGTAGTCAGCATAATCTATTGACATACCTGCTGCAAAGTAGGACAGATTCTCCACGTGCGAAGGCTGTGTCCATGGCAAGCAGATCGGCTTAGCGAAGCGTGTATAGTTCACCTCTGTCGCTAGCCGAATCAAAGCGATATCATTGAATTTATAAGTAGAGTTATAATTCTCATGAACAGTAAGCTCCTCGATTTCGTGGGTCTCATCGTTGCCGTCCGTGCAGCTGCCATATTCGTCACAATCTGTGGTCGTTCCCATTTTGTATTCGCCAACTGTGACTTTAGTCAAGGTCCATTGGTCAGTGTTGACCACACAATGAGCGGCTTGATATTAAATCTGTCACATTCAGACTCAATCGTTTTAATTATTGCTTACCAGTCAGAACATATCGCTTGCTGATCAAACTGTAGGATAAAATAGTATAAGTTGTCAAAAAATTGAGAGTAATCTGCTCACCTTCCAGCGCATCTTGAGCTGTTCTTCAGCAAATTCTCGGCTTTCAACAAAAACAGAGAAAAGTAAATAAAAAACTCCACGACTTTGACATTTTTCCAGAACTTACAGTCTACATACTGCAGTGCAACAGTCCATGGAAACTCGTCAAGCTTTGTCGCATTGCCACCGATGCTGTGATGCGTGTTTCCGTCAGCGCATCTCGTGAAGGAAGCGTTGAAATATCTCGTATCGAGCGAGCAGCAAACGTCCTGTGGTCCGCAGTCTTCGTGTATCTTCTTGACATAACCACGACCGAAAATCTTACTGAGTCTTTGACACTCCCGCCTCGAGACACAGAGACCGTCCGGCGATGAATCTCCATTTTCGATCAAGTCACGTCTTCGAATATTGTGCGAACGGGACTCGTCTACGCCGCAGAACGGAGGCTGAGGAAGCTTCTCCAATAATTTGCTTACGTAGGACGGCAGAACCTGCTCGACGGCGCAGCAAACGTAATACTTTTGACAAGAACTTTTCCAAAAGAGCTGACTGGGCAAAGGCGAAATTGATTCGCCTCCAAACGATTTCCTTAATTTCTCGCACGCCGTGAATGTCGTGCAGATGCCTTCATTGTTTTCCTGGTCCCGGCACTTGACTTCCGAGACAGTGAGTGAAAGAGAGAGTTGCCGCAAAGCATCTTCAACAAATTGAATCTCACCATTCGATGTTGGCTCGGCGTCGAAGGCGAGAAAGAAGCGCGAAATGATGAATAATGGAACGAGATACTTCATCGTCAGAGTTGAGACTCAAATGAGTGAAATATTCCGAGAATTCATTCGCTCAAAGACGCGAGCAGAATCTTAGCGATAAGAGAAGTTAAAGGCCAGGCGAGTGTCGAGCACAGATTGTGATTGCGCTAATGATCCAATAAAATGCAATACCTTGACGTGAGTAAACTCCAAGCACAACTGCCGTTGAAAATTACATCAATTGCAGCACTTGGATGCTTCAAGAGCGTTCATCCTTGTCTTAATTGATTTGCTGCAAAAACTCTCTCGCTTCGCTTTTTCTCATCGAAAACGTCTTGCTGGGACAAAGCCAAAGCCAACGAGACGTTTGCTGTCTGTTTCTCAAGCGATGCAGAGTCATTCGCAAACGATTTCATCTCGTTGAAGCTTCAACCGACATGGTGAATTTATCAAAAGAATTCATCGCAGCCCATATTTCACCCAACCAGAGCATGTTCTCGGAAAACACTTTCGCTCCAACAGAAAATATTCGAGTCGGAGAGCTCCTAGCGAACTCGCATCGCAGATAGAAATTAAATGGGTTTCCATATGGCACACAAAAAGTGACTTTGGTAGAGCGCACGCGAGGGAGAGAATGAACTCATAAGGAATAATGTCACGTCCTTAAGCGGCAGGAAGATTCATGGCAACGAACAAAATAAAATTGTGCAATCAGCAGAATCTCCTCCGCTCCTTCGAAAAAGATGTCAATGAATGAGACGCTTCAAGAGCTAGTTCCAATATATCGAAGCCATCATGTCGTTCACGTCAACCGTTTTTTGTTTGCCATAACAATGAAACATTTTGTCAGAGCACGCTGTCGAGTGAGATATGAAGAAGAAACTATTTACATCATCTCGTGTGTGCTTGCAGAATGCGATGAAAATCGACGCTTTGAAGCGACTCTTCCTTCCTGACGATGCTCGTAACGATCTCGTAACAGTCTCCTTATGAATATATCTCTTGACAATGGGTTTACTTCGCCATCAAAGCGTCGTGCTTATCTCGAAATCTTTCGAGACCGTTGAATCTTCTCTCCGTGCTGATGCTTGACAATGAGCTTCGGCTAATTGTGCATTTATGTGATTGATGGAATCTCTGCCCGTGCAAAGCTTAGTTCACTGAACGAGAATAATTCGAGGGATAGATTTCCTTCATTGGGATATCATCGAGAGGTTGCGGAATGATTTATCGAGGATTTTTCTCATGAATCATAGAGATGAAACTATTCAATTTGCATAATGTGCAGCATAATCTAATTCCTCTTAGAACGAATTGCCAGCATTCGCCAAAGTTTATTTGAGTGCGCTCTTTGCCTTCGCAAATATGCTTTTCAATGGGGTTAAAAGGGAACAGCGCCGAGCAGATGGAAGAAGGTTAAGGCGTTCGCCAGAACGATTCCTCTTGGTTTCGAATGTTTTCGTCTCTTCGCTCGCTTTTGATGTCGGTTGGAATCGCTATTAGTTAAACAAATTTAAGGTTTCACCTGAACAAACTTTCCAACAGTTTGTAGATTGCTCGCTCGTATCGTTTCCTCGAATCATATCTAGTGAGTTATTGCAACTTTCAAAGCAATCACTGCTAAGCTTGCAAGTGAGGATCGAATGAGTTGTAATGGAATAGTTTCGGTTCCAATAAATGTTTCATTTAATCTCTTAAATTGAATCAGGCAGCTCACTCTGCAACCACATCGAGAGGCTGCGGCAAATCTAATGAAATTCAAACAGTCGAGGTACTCTGCCACAAACTTTAACGTGAGTGTCTCGAGGGAAATTAGACAGTTAGTTTAGTTTTTGTACACTTCATTTCCTTCCGTGCGCTGCCGTCGAGAAAATTCGCAAGTTGAAACTTACACAAACTTGAGAATCGCTTCAATAACGCTCGGCAAGCATGTGCTATGTTATTTGATCGAATAAGAATTTCATTCAGTTATTCCAGCTCATTCCTAATGTGGCTTCAAATTGAATCATAAAAATAAATTGAACTTTTAATGGAATTCTGAAAAGTTTTCATTTCAAGAATTTCATTTGTAACGATCAGACAGTGAGTTGAATTTATTATTCATGAATTGTTTTTCTCTTGTTTAATTTCACTTCAGGAGATGCATTGAACCCTCAAATTACTTGACTTACTCTTCAAATTATGCAATGGTCCCTCAGGTTGATGAATTCCAACGAGCGGCAAGCAAAGCAGAGAATTAACTCGAGAGCTTTCTGAAATGCACCCGTGCATAGTCAGATGCTCTCCCTGAAATGAATTATTCATAAGATTTAAACTGAACCGAGTTAATCCGAAGAGAAACAACAAACGAGCTCTTATTCCGTCTTTTAGCTCCAAGTTATTTTCACATACGAACATCCAAGCCTGCAAGAGATTAAATAATTCTATTACACCGCATATCTTCAGGCTTCTCTTTGCCTATGAAACAGGAATAATCGTCTGTAGCACGTTTCGGATGAGTAAGACGCAAACTGCGATTACTCATTCGGAGAAAACAGGCTTAAAGCTTTTTCAGAAAGCTCCTGGTAAAGCTTTTGAGAGCTTCCACTCACTCGATGATCATTAGCAGATTTATTTCTATCATCATGATTTGCAGTTCCACTTACTAGTTTGCAAGTGAATCATTCTCGTCTTGATTGTCTTCAAGTCCAGGTCAAGAGATTGTTTTCCACGTAAAGCTTGAACTTGAACCCTTTCCAACCAGCTCAGCGCCGTAATCTCTCTGAATCAGAGACTCTGATGAAGTCACCTTGAGCGGACATCTGCGCGTCATCAGAAGTAACAACTTGTTTTGAACTCGTTCCGAGAGCAACCTTCGTTGCCCTGCTGTTGTCTTGTTCTTGTTCGTCCAACAAAAAGCGAGCAGCTCTACTTGTGGCCCAGACGCTCTTAGACAATTTTCTTGAGTCATCCTCAGTAATCTGACAGCTTGTGGAGAGAAGCAACAACCGCGTGAGTTGATTCTGTTGAAATTTGCCCGCTGGCAAGAGCGAAATTTTCGTTATTTCGAGCAACACAGAACGTCAATTACGTGACGATCACTCCCGTGGAAGAAGCAACAGAACAAGTTAAATAATAAACTAAACTTTGCCCTGATCGGGATTTCAATAACAGTTTATAAATCTCGTCTTAGAACAGCTTTTGTTTCTTCTCTTCGCCTCGCCTCGTTGCTGTCATTACGCGAGAGCAAGAAAAAGTTAAGTTGACTTGAACTTCTGGTCAGTGTGAAGTCTGCGATCGAGCGAGCTACACCTGCAGCGAATAAAAGAGAAAAAGTTGGAAACAAGTTTAGTCGTGCACTTGATTCATCGAGCATACGAAGTGGCCCCAAAGCAACTGTGAAGTGTTAAATAATTTCCCACTCCCATCAAAAACAATCAAAGAAAGCTGTTCGAGCTTGAAGAGAGAAAAGTTTATTCTCGTAAAGTTTCCATCGTCGCCTTGGGAAAATGTTTCGGTTCTCTTACTTTCTCATCCTGACCGCCCTGCCAGTTGCTTTTAATCAGGTAAAAGGGAAAAGCCAAACAAGAAGCAGAAAGTTATTTGCTCGGTTCGCAACACGTCGAAGTTGAGTGATGGCGGTCTCCGGACCGTGCCGCTCGAGCTCGTGACGCAATGATGACTTTACAAACTGCGTGCGGTGGCGGAGTAAAGCTTAATCCAGTCTACCTCTCGTGGCTAATACTTCCTTTGTGTGCTGAACAAGTAAACAACATGCGCTAGCTGTGGCAACTGAATTAACCTTATGCTCTAACCGTCGAAAAGCGAGAGCACAAAAAGCAGAACGTAAAAGTTGTTCATCACGTCGAATCAGATTGAATTAGCTTTTAATTGCGACTTGTGCTGAAATGAACCTCTGGCTTGTTCTACGGCTAATCGAAAGCTGATAGTTGTTCCTCCCTCCGACTCCCGCCTTCCGAAACGGAATTGTCGTCTCATGGCTCGAGCTCTGATTTACCCAAAACATGTTCTAATTTGACGAATATTTGTTAGCAACTCGGATGGTTAAACTTTGCTGTCATCCGAAACTTTTCTCCCTCCGGAGCTGTCTCCCCTCTTCCTCTCGGGTCGCATTTGAATGCGAAATTGAACGAGAGCTTGATGGCGATGAGTCCATAAAAAGTTTCATAAAATTGTCATCCCAACATATTGATTTTGGTCTTTTGCTCCTCATCGACAGTGACTTTACCGCTCGTTATTGTTGTTTCATTTCAACGTCGTAAAGTTTTATTGATTCCCGAGTAGACTTTGAGCGGTTTTCTTAGCGCAATACGCGAGTGTGATCGGGTGGTTGGTTTCTTATTCGCTCTGCTTGTGAGAAATTGTTTCCGCTAATCGAGTGACCTTGAAACGTTTGGCTTCTCCGTGACGTAAGAGAGCAAACATATTTATTGTTGATGGCAATCGGTTCGATAAATTAGAAATTAGCCAACTAATAGTCGAGCTCTCTTGCCTTCCGATCGAGTTTTAATTGCATTTCCAATAACTTGCGAGTTCATTCATCACTGATTCTCGAATCAAAACGATTCACACAGGCTGCCCGATTGGAAACGGAAAAGCCAACGTTCAGCGTAATTACGTCAGTGATTTGTTCGACATTGCCCGTCAACATTCGCAGCAACATAATGCGAACGAGCGGAGTCAAATTGCATGTTTGTTCGAATTAATTTCTGAGCACTCGTCGGGCTCATCGTCGAGAGCAAAGTTTCATTGAAAATTAATTAAACGAACCGTGAAACCCAACATTGCACGATAAACATCAGGCTGCAGCTGAAACATTTATGAGCAGCGCTTGTGCTCTGCTAACATGAGCGAAGCTGTCGATGCCATGACTGAGATTCCGAAAGTTCTCCGCATGCAGACGCGCGTCGTTCGAAGCAACTTTCGCACTCAGCGAACAGCAGGATTTTCTAGAACCGTCGCCGTGTGAAACAGTCGCTCGGATATGAAAAATGAATTTCGTTTAATGAAATTCTCGAGCTCGCGGGCTGACGCGTGGAATGAGTAACAAGATCCCTGGAAATTGCGACTTGATAGCATGTGTGTTGGCGAGATTCATTTCAATTAGACGAAGCAGCAAAATTAAATTCGTTTTTCATACCTGTTTGAATTAAACATTCAAGAGCTGTCGCAGCGAACTCATGTCGAGCTTAAGTTTTAATCAATTAGCATACTCTCATCGTAGCTCCCCGGCAGGCTTTGTATTCACAAGAAGTCGCAAAGTTTACGCGACAATGGAAGAAGAGTCAATGGGAGCACAAACTTCGGTTGCTTATGAATTCGTTACGCAACGCTTAGATTCTCCCCGTAAACGTTTCGGTAATTAGTCACGGAAAACAAGGAACGAGAACACAAAACCTGTTTGCTAATTAACACAAATATTTCAACGAAGAATCATCGCGGCAATTAAACGAGATCAATAACCGTGGAAACGATAGGAATAAAACGAAAACCACTTTCAGTTAATCAGCTTCAAGGATGGTAAAATCGGAGTCAATTTCGCGGGATATCACGCTGAAGCCGGTTTGGGTGGTCTGCTGACTGGTGACGCGGCTCACGGTGGCTTATCCGCTTCGGCTGGCACTCCATTCGGTAATTCGATTGTAATTTCCCCACGCACTTTTTAATGATGATGTTATTTTAAAGGTCAAAGAGCTGGCGCAGGACTTGGCGGAACTGTTGACAATGGTGAGTGCACGAGTCTATAAAAACCCACTGAAAGCATTTCAGCGTAAACAGGCTCATCCGCAGTTTAATTTAAAACTGCCAACGGCAGAGTGGAAATTTAATTGAAATGAAATCCCTGGGCTTAGCAATTAATATTTTGTTTATTGAAAGACAATCAACGCTCGTAACTCTTTCACGCCGATGTGCGAATTTTTGCTGTGGACATTGGAACACGATGAAAGTGATTACGAGCGGGAGCGTTTCGACCACATTGGAAAGGGCTTTCCACTGTCCAAACACCAACTTGTTAACAATAGACTCGTTCAATTTGTTTTAATCTAAAAAGCGATAAATTATCGCAACTGTCCGAGCGCGCTGCCGTCGAGTCGACGAGAGTGAACCCTTGCTCGGTTGCGCCAAGCAAGTCCTTGGACACTTTGAAAATTGTTTAAAACAATCCGTTTGTTTGAATTTCTGCAGGGCAGACACGAGGAGGCCTTTACGCTGGCGCTAGCGCTGGGTACGGCGTTGGGGCTTCTGCAGCACTTGGAGGCAACGTTGATGAGGTCGGAGCTTCTGGGGGATCAGGAGCAGAAGCTCATGCTCGAGGACTTAGCACAAAGACTGTCAAGCTTTCACAAACACCACAGCAACCACGAGTACCGCACCAAGTATGTCATTAACGCTCATAATCTCCCCTTCAAAGCATAAATCTTCTCAACGATGCTTTAATTAAAGCACACAAATTAATTTTAATTATTTTCAACTAGAGCGTACAGCCTCTCCCGGCCGTTGACACTCGCTTCGCTGACGACGAAGTTCCCGAAGCCCCGTCTGTAGTGCAGCAGTTGCCCGAAGAAACTCCCGCAGGCAGACGCTATCTCAAGCGAAAGCAGCTCAGGAAGAACAAAGTAAGGAACAGTCCCAAGCGCGTTGCGCTGAGACGTAAAGCAGAGACATAAGACACTTTTCACTTTACCGCAGAACAATGAAACCTCTGAATAAAAGCTCGCACATGTTTGCTCGTGTAATTAAAATCATTTCCATTACTAACATTTGCATTTTGAACTCATGAAGATTAAGCAAGTTGCGGTTGAACAACGTTTCGAAGCTCCTCAGCAATATGTCACGACGTACCAAGCTCCACCGCGCCAACAACCACAGCAGAGCTTTGACTATCGTAACTTCTTGGACTTCGGCTTCTTCTCCAACGCCGCCGCGACGTTCTCAGGCGCTCCACATCCAGCAACGCAGGGCGGTCAGGTTTACTCATACCAAAAGCAAATCAGCCCGAGCACAGTCGTCTTGCACAAAACAGTTGTACCCGCATATTACGCTCAACAGCCGCAATATGCTCCGGAGGTATTTGAGGATGAAGATTAATTGGAGATGGAGTGAAACACTTAACACACACATGTTGACACTATGCACACTTCATGTAGAAACGAAGCAGAATAAAGCAATGAAAACTCCTAAACAGCTTTCCTTGTAATTACTTTGAGCAGGTGAAGGTGCAGCAGAGGGTCGACGACGACTCTAATGAAGAAAGTTACGTAGTGAAAACCAAAACAAAATCAACATCGCATCATGGAACTGGAGCGGCGGCGACTACGTACACGGCAACGAAACAATTCCAGGCCAACCCAAACTTCTTCAACGACATTTTCAACGTAAGTTGCAACTGTTGTCATTGTTCCGTGTAATTTATGTCTTCGAGTTTCAGATTCCGATTGCCACGCTCGGCGCTGTGAATCAATTCCTTAACAATGGAGCTGCTGCCCACAGCGGCGGTGTCACAGTCACGAAAACTGTCGCCCATTCCAAATGAAACTTGATGATTTTCAAGCGGCTCATCTAGGAAGATTTAAATAACATTTCACTCTCTTTGAGTTACAATTCGTGACGTTCTTTTTAACTTATAAAATCGAAACTTTACTTATCGGCTAACAGGTGACGACGTCTTGAAGTTTTTATGAAAAAGAGTCATCCTGGATCCAGATCCAGACGTTTCTCCTGTTAACTGACAAAGCTCTGTTTCTGACAATTTACTACATAGGAAAATAAACAGAGGGAAAACAAGAAAGATTTGCGTCACTCGCAGCCGAAAGAAAATTTGGTCGTCCAGGCGATTTGTTTTCGAGAAAGCTTCCGCACGATAAGAAAAGCTTCCCCATCGGTTTGTTTAATCATCCGTTGTTTGTAATTTAAACGTTTCCCGAATACCCAGCGATGTTCACGGAAACAATTCCTCGATATCGGCGACCCCCGCGGTGTTGATTCAGATCGCATTCCACTAAGAACAATTTAATCAGACAGGGGAGTTTGCTATTAAATTATACAATTTTTTATTCACTTAACGCTACAAATCACAATTCACGGCGCGTTGTCGAAGGTTCTCGTTCTCTCAGGCATTGTTTTCAATTTACTCAGACATGAACGTTATTGCTCCGTCCGCGTCTGGCGCTCAAAGAAGAAGCGAAAGCACATCAAGAACACAACAGCGAGGGTATAAACATGAACATAAAAGTTATAAACCTCACATTCACGAATGATGAGGACATAAAAATGAAACAACAGAAGCATTTCTTTCGAATTTATTCACTCGCAATAGAGAACGGAGCGAAGAATTGCAGTCTCGAGAGCCGAGTCTCGGTCTTATTAGCTTCTCAAGCGATGAAATGGGAATAACACGACGGCGTACACGGCCACGTTGTCACATAAAACTGCTTGCCTCATTCCACACGACACGAAACACCCTCGAGTTATGTTTTCCCCGACCTTGTCAATGTTGCTTGCTTGACATCGACGAATATGTTCTGTAATCATTAAGCATCAACAGACAGATACACAAGGCATATGAGCGAATAATAAAGCCAAGTTGCGTAACGGAGAGCTTAATGGGTTTGTTAAAGCATTAGTCTCAGCTACTCTCGATAAAATTCCTCAGAAAGCTAACTCGATTCTGCTCTTTAATCTATCGATAGGAGCCTAATGATATGTCTCGAACCATCGCTCATTGACTTCGTTCCGAATCGTCCGAATATTGAGATAAAACAATTCGCCGCAGCTGACGCCACGTGCCACCCAATCCATCCCTAGCTCCCACTTTGGAAACAAATAAGTTTGGAATGGAAATATCTCGATAATGGAATCTAAAATTGAGGGGGGCAGGTACCCTTCATAGCTTCAAGACGCTTCAACCTCATCGTTTTCGGGACGAACAAAAGGTAATCGAACAAAAAAAAAGCTTGAATTGAGCTGCTGAAGGCGCTAAAAATTTATGCGAATCATCTCAGGTGTCGATAATGTTTACGGGAGTCAATCGATTCGTGCGCTCGCTTTTCTTCCCCTCTTGATAAATATTTGCTCGCTCGGCGGCGCTTCCATTGACAAGTTATCGGTTCGAAAGTTCAAGCAAACAATCCTTTATTCGATGCTCAGTTGTTATAAAAATATTGGACGAGCTTAAAATCATTCAGCCTCCTCGACGAGGCTCGCAGATATTTGACTATTGGGATTCAGTCGAGCTCTCACCGTCGCCAACGTCCGGACCAGTTCGTTTACCGCCTTGATTGCCTGAATGGGAACCTTGAAATAATAGAAGCGAATTAAAGAATAAACTGGGCTTGGTTGACGTAAATCTCTTGAAGGAAAGGAGTCTGTATTAAGTGGAAGCGTTAATTGAAGCGGAAAATATGTACTTCTACCCTCTAAGAGGGTCCCTCTTAAGGAGCAGGTGACGCGTGGCCTTCAGGTCAGTGGTTTTATGGCCAATTAAGGTTTCACGCAACGCTTACCGCCCCAGCAACAAAATTCTTTTATCCAATTAAGAGTTGCCGGACCGAACAAAGAGCACTTACATTGAAAATGCTGTCCAAGATTGCATGATTTATAATCGGGTTCGATTGCGTCTGGCTTCGAGGAGTTGTGGACGCGACGATAGCCTAAAATGATCGAAATCAATTAGAGGTAACAAGAATTCTTCAGATCGCTGCGACTTGACAACCTGAGACAGTAATTGCTTCTCAAGTAGTTCTTGTTGCTGGTCCACTTGCTGCTGCTGTCGTTGGAGAATCATCTGTTGCCTGCGAGACAGCGTCTGTCCGCTCACAGCGCCATAGAAACAGAGCAGCGCGATGATGATCCGAACCGATGTTTTTATGTTGTTCATGATGGGAAAACTTTTTCTACCCCTTAAGAATAAATTGACTGAAAATTGTTCCTTCGATGGCTCAGAAATTTCACTTTTGAACTTACAGGTATCGCAAGTTGGAATTTTAATTAAAAACTTTCGATATTCAACAAACTTGCAAACTTTGCGCTTTTGCTTCTTCGTCAATAACTTGTAAACTATTCTCAAGAGCTTTGCTCAACTAACTGATTATTTTCCGCTGCTCTTCTTCTCATAAATACTCGTTCATCGTTTGCGCTTGATTAACTCACCGCTCTTTGACTTTGCAAGGCTGCTGATAGAAGCCATAAAGCTCAACGCGCTTCCATGCGAATCTCGATTTATGCTATCTTGATGTTCATGGGAATCTACATTTTCAAGAATGTTACTTTGTTCATGCAGACAAGCAGAAAATTGTATATCAAATCTTATCGTCGTGAGCTTCCACCAAACCGTGAAATTACCATTTGAAAATCCATTTACATCAAAACTCGGATTTCTGTATACTTTATTTGTTTTCACTTCGGTTCTTCATAAATAATAAAGATCGAGAGACGGAAAGCTTCGGAATCCCTTTGAAGGCGAGACAATACAAATCGAGACAAAGCTCAGCTGAAAACAAAAGCTCAAAGCAACGTCTGGAGTGGAGATTGCGTTATTAAATTGCAGTTAACAACAAGCAGCGATTGAGCTTTAAAGCTTCAATTCCCCTGCAAACTCAAAGGGACGTCGTTCAACAGTTTTTTTGTTGAAATCATTCTGGTTATCGCAGTAAGCTCGCAACGTATTCATGTTGGTTTTAAATTAAACTTCATTCACAAAATTTGATTGGTCAGAGTGTTTGATCAAAGCTTTGACGTACTGTTTTGATGCGAATTTTCACCCGAATGTTTGTTGAACAAATCAAGCGCTTTTCCACCTCGGAGCAGCCATCAAATTAGTCACAATCTGATTGCGATTTTCGCATTGACGATGAGTAAAATAAGCTCAATGAATATTCATTTTTGACGAAAAACAAACTTGCATAATTTAGCGCCGATTAGAACTTATCGACTTGATGAAATTTCGTTCGAATTAATTTGCAAAATTCCTGGCTCGATTGACAATTAATTAAAATTGGCTAACCCAAAGTATTTTCGTTGTGAATGAGAGTTTTCTATTTTTGTTTGCTTCTGAATTCTTTTATTGCTCAAACAGCTGAAATTTTTGAGCTTTCTGATTTTTCGTTTACTTTGTCAAGTATTTGAAAGCTTTCAAAATTGTCTAGACACGCACTTCGCGAGGTTGTCGTCGTTAATATATTCACGGCTGAAGTTTATGATCTTCAGCGTCGTTCGCCTTTGTTCTACGAAAGCAGATCACTTGACAAATATTTTTGGAAGGATTCTTCAGTCTTCTTTCATAGCTCCTTGAAAGTTTGTTGTTCCAGTCAAAGCCATCGTACATTAGCAGGACGACGGTAGACTGATTTATGGTCCGACCTTTCAGCTCCGTAGCACTTTGTTCGCTAAAAGTCAAGAATCTCCAATGTTAGGAAGCCACCACGATGAGTCTGCGAACATGGGAAATCATGAAAGTAAACACGTGTCGCCTCCAGCTGCCGTCGTGCGATACTTTCGAAAATGCATTAATAATTTATCAAGCTTATGTGATGCCACACTACAGAATCATAAGCTCCTTCCTCCTATTTGAACAGTTTAGTTGCTTTTTACGTGCACTTCATTTGCCTTGATGGCTGCTGGAGCAACGATAGCTGATGGCGTTTTGAAACGCTCCGAGTTTAAAACACAATTTGAGCATATCGTGATGCAGCGATGCAAGCACTCTCGTCTCGGTTATGTTCAGCAAGCGCTGCGAGCATTTGAATAAATCACGCAAATGTCTAAATATCATTTAATGACCGGATGAGTTTTTGCTGTAGAAGGAAATGTCTTCTGGCTGCTGTTCTGACTTAATCAGCTCTCTAGCCTGAAATACTTTATTCAAATTCATTTAGTAAAGTTAAAAAAGTTTCTGCTTCGAACAAAATTTGGTATTTAGATTCTATATTGACGTCCATTGAACAAATCTTGATTTTGTATGTATAATTAGTAGAGTTTTGTCCATTCTGGCTTTCAACGAGTTGCATGAGGTTTCTTCAACCGCAAGTAAATATTTGCATCCACAGAACGGATTAGCTCGGAGTGCCACGTGTAACAACCACTGAACCAGGGATGCTTCAAACTTTCTCTTTGCCTTCAGCAATCTTAATTGTGTGCTTGGTAAAGTTTCAAAAGTGATTGTGCAACTCTCGCATGTAGGAAGTTTTATTTCAATCATTCTCAATTGAATGCTCTTGATTGAAGAGCTTCTGAGTACCTTGAATAGGTTTCGGAAAACTTTAATAAATTTCCGACATTCCCAAAGTAAAATCAATGTACCTACGTAATTGATTCATAACTTAGTAGAGTGTTCTCGATCCCGCATTACAGATAATTTGCAAATCGATGTCTTCATTATGCTCGGGAGCTTTGGAGCGAGAAAACCTGTTTGCAAAGCTCATTCATGCGTTGGAGTTTAATGAACGTAAATGTTGAAGCATCATTCCCGCAACTATAATGGCGTTTGATTGAGCTCTTTGCTGTCCTTGAAAACCATGAAACCCTTGGGGGAACTTTCAAGGGAGGAATGTTCTCTGAAGCCACAAGTCGAAAGTAGTTTTACAAATAGTTAAGATTTGTGGAATTTAATTTTGAAACTCAGTAATTTTGCAATAAATTTCAGAGGATTATCAGAGCTTTCGTTCGAAAGCTGCGACTTTATTGTTCTCTCCGCCACCTTCCGTCGCTAAGCTGTGATTAAGCTCCCTTTGCTGCTTGACATACTTTTCGATGGAGCTTCGCTTGTCGCTCTACTGATCTCATTTTAATCCTGAAAACTGATAAGCTCTCCACTTTTCAGCTTCCTCTTCAATTAACTGAGCGTTCAACTGAAATTCATTTGTCACCCTTCAATCAATGACCGATTCCCAACCAAAAAATGAATTATTTCTCCTCTTGAACTCGGCCTAATTGGAGACACGTCTTCACTAGGTAATTAATTTGTTCTTTAATTAGTTTAATTTATGAGAGAAGACACAAACGAGCCATATCAGGCTTCCTTGGTCTTCTTGGAACTTGAAACTTGTTTAACAAAGGTACATATTTGAACGTAGCAAGCTCTTCGCCTCCGCCACATCCAAGCTGCTTGTTACTCGATGTCCACTGGAGGTGAAACATCGCTCTCGCCCACGACTGTTTTCAATTCTCTAAAAAACTTTCCGAAACTTTACTCCAACGCGATAAGTTATCAGATGAAATTCGCACTCAACTGTGAAAGCATGACGGCCCGTAACCGTTTTCCATTATGGAATCTTTTTAATGATCTCGAAAAAGGGATTTTTGTAACTTTGCCTCCACTACGAGAATCTCTTTTAAATGACTTTTCATGTTATCTTTTAAGTGTTTCTCGTTAGACGACGCCGTCGATGTTTTGGAGCGCGTTAGCTTTAAAGGGCAAGCGGGAGCAAAGCGGCCGAGGGTTCGACTTTCATGCGTAAAAACAGTTGGAGTTAATTATTTAAATTAAATGTCGAGCGGTCATGGAGAAAAAATCTGTTCCACCTTTCACCTAATTACTTGACGATTAAGAGCGAATCATCCGGAGCTTTTATATTTTATTGCTTGTGGTTCCACTATCCGGATTATAAAAGCAGAGCGATGAAAGCTTGTTATGAGCCACGGAGAGCAAATCGCAGGCACCTGGGGCGATTCCCACGAGAGTCACGTAGAAAAGATTTAATCTGTTAGAGAAAATGGAAAAGTTTCTTTTGAAAATGAATCAGGAACGAAGAGTTTAGTTCGTTTGAAGTGTACGTAAATCCTCACAATACAAATTGATTCTCGGACGATTCACTAGCCTCTTGCTCCAGCGAAATTGCGTTGTAGAGAGCAAAAGAATCCATTAACGAGTTTGTTCAGTTTTTTACGTTTGAGTTTTTGTTGAACGAAATCCTGCGATGGTTTAGCAAATGGCTTTAGCCACAGATTGGTTTAAGCAATCAAAAACTTTCAGCTGCTCAGAAGCACTAAAGTGAATATTTAATCAAAGGCAAAGTTGACGAGAGCGCTCTTTTGCAAAGTATTTATAAAGTTGCTGGAAAAGTGCAGGTAAATTAATTGATGGCCGTCGACTAAGTTACCCCTGAGCATGGTTTGTGGCAGGAAATGCAGTTGGTAGCGGATGTTGTCGTTCCTTCATGTAGGTACGTAAAACATAAAGTAGAATATTGCTCGTTAAAACAAGTATGTAGATCGATTGAGTGAATTCAGGTCGAGTCTTCTCAATCAAAGCTTCGCTTTTACGGGAAAAGGTTTCGGAGGAAAGCGAACGAAGATGGATTGAAGAGACGCTTGCAATACGTCAAGGAATCAGCCAAAGTACAAATGTAACAACAACAGATCGCTTTGCTTCTCTCCACAAATAAATTGATTGAATCATCAATTCACCTCTTACGGTTTGAATTGCTCCTGCAAACGTTTAATGTTTTTCCAACATCGCTTTCTGTTTATTTTCTTCTCCATCGTCAGAGAGAGTGAGATCCGTTACCCGTTTTGTAGCGCTATGAAGTTTGGCACCGCAGGTGGAATCAACGTGGCAAAAGCAAATTCAAACCTTAGACGTCTATCGCCGTTTAAGAATCATCTAGTTCCTTAGATATTTGAAGAAGAGAATCGAGCGGTTTCGTTGACAGTGAACACGAGGAGGAATTGAATCACGTCGGGTAACGAGATTTCATTGCAAATCGAATCCGAAACGAGCGAGATGCTGTCGCTCGTAACATTAGCTGTGAAAATATTTCCAAGTGTCGACCGAAAATGACTCGAGTGAAAATAGTTTACGAAATAAATTAATCATTGGTGGAAATTCGATCTTATTGACAGGTTCGTTCGTTGGTGTGGCAAACGGCAAATTACATATCAGAATCAAATACTGTTTAATCGCATCAGTGCAACACAGAAAATGGCACTTAAATGAACGTTTGACACGAAGAGTCGAGCGCTCCATTAACAACACAACCGCTCCGAATTGAATGATTTGAGTTGAATAACTCGGGCAGATCAAGTGTGAAAATTTACAGCGAAAACATTTCGTAATAAATAAAATCGTCGAGCACTCGGCGCTCGTCCATCACTTTCACAGCCGCAGAAATTTATCTTTGTTGGCGGAGGGTTTGTAAATTATGTCACGCAATCGAGCCGTTCGAGTTGAGCGGATTGTTGGAAATTGATCACAGAATATCAAAAGGCCTGAGCGGTGATTTACTGGCGGCTTTAGCTTTGGCTTCTGCCTGTGATATATTGCCACGCTTTGATGTGTTGACGTGATAACTTGTTCTGAGGTTCAAAGTTTCTGCTAAGCCGGTTTCGCTTTAGGTCAAGGCTATGCCGCAAGGCCGTTCGTTGAAGTCTTGAACAACTGTGTTAGTAGTCGTCGGAATTGAAGCGCGCCCAGCCAAATAAATTTGGAATATTGAAGAGCGTTTAGCGATTTAACCATCTGTGACTTAGCTCGATCGGGTGAGTCACAAACAACCGTTCACAGCTCTCACCAAATCAAACTGAATGAGTTCATAAACAACATCGTTTGTCGCAGTATAACCGACGATTTTTTATCACCGAGAGAACTTTCCGCCTGTAGTGGAGGTTTTGTTGGTTTAAGTTGTTGGAACATATGATAACAACAACTCGCTGCTGTATTGCGAATAGCTGAATTAGTTTTATTTGACTGCGCGAGCAGCTCGGAACACCAAGCGAGAGACAAAGTGACGCTCGTCAATCGAGGCAGAAATTTGATTAAAGTAAAGCGCCAACGTAGAAAATGAAGGCGACCGGCAACGGTTTCATCAATTAGCGCGTCGGAACCTGATGACTCAAAAGTGTCCAATTAGCTCTCGATTTTTTGTTGCCTCAAGCGCTTCGCTTGCTTTTTTCTCAGTTTGAAATCATTTTTTGTTGGTGAGGCGAGGCGGAAAAGTTATGACACACGATAAAGTGAAGCTCTTGAAGCCAGATAACAAGCAATTGGGAAGGAAAGCTGTCCGTTTAGTGCAGTTAAACCTTCGCTTCTGCATATTGCTTTCATTACTTCTCGTTACGGTCGCTCTCATCGTTTATTTAAACAAAACACTTCATCGCCAGCCGAGTCGCCAGAGCCACTCGAGGCATTCGTATCTCGGTAGATTATTCAGCGATCAGTCGAGCTCATTAAAATATGCGCAGAACGAGACTGAAGATGAGACATACGATTACTCGGACGACGAGTTTGATCTCATCTGGAGTGCGGAGACTGTGGAGCTCTTCCAGGACCAACTCGGCATCGTCATTAGCGACGAAGTGAAAAACCTAACTTGTCGAGTCGGTCAGGAGTTTATCGTGAGTGCGCTTCCGGGAACCGATGATCAAAACTTGAGCGACAATTTATGGCAATACATGTCCCTCATCGCTCTAGAAAACAGTTTTGCGATGCACGATGAAGCATCAGAAAACTTTTCGTTAAAAGCTTTCGTCACCGAGCAAATGCGAGTGGTTCTAGACCAAATATTTGAAGGGTAATTTGCTTTTGTCTTTCATCGTCTCCACTCTAATGACAGAAATCGTTTTTCAGATTATCGCCTCAGCCCATTTCAAGCCTTCCGCCAAGTTGCTACAATTTAAAATATGCCAAAATAATCGGAAGCAGCCAGCCAATAAGTCTAAAGGAAATTGCTCCCACCACCGCGCCGCTTCTACTCGATCCAAATGCTAAACGGCTGAAGGAAATCGCAGAACTGTTCGGGGGCAAGATGAGGCCTCATTTTAGGTAAACGAGATTTTTCTATTCGTCCCTTCCTGTCGAGGCGTCTGCTTGCACACGACGCGAGGATTATCAATGGAGCGAGTCAGATATAACGTCAACACACACGAGACCGAATCGAGTTCGGTTTGTTCTTCCGCTCGAGTGAGCGTGACGACATTCGCAAAAGCTCCGGCAGAGCTTTCCCTCTGAAATCTGAAAAAGGGTGGATTATCAACTTAAAAACCGGGAAATGAGATTTTTTGTCGAACGAGGCGAATAACGAGAGACTTTTTTTCTGGGAGCTGACGCCGAATATTCAGAGTTCTTTATGTCGAGGACCCTTCGAGAGATTGGCAGGGAACCAGGGAGCTTTCGCAACTCGCGAGAGAGATAACGTCTTCCGTCATAAAACGAAAAACTTGACAGCTAATCTAATCACACGGACCTTTATCCAATTATGCTTTAAATCCAGAGGACGAGCGGAGGCGGACGGACTTGATAATGGCAAACTCCTCGTCGTAAATTTTTTCATCTCTTTGACCTTAATCCTTTCGAATTGCTCCGCAGATTTAACGCCGAAATACTGAACGAAGTCCAGCAAGAATTCCTTGTAACAAAGACAATCCAGGAGGTGGAGAACGAGAGGGAAATGGATGTGAACTTCGTCGGCGTCTACATCACGGCTGATGACAAAGTGAGTCGATTTCCGAGAGTTAACTCAATTTCCGAGTCTGTTGTTCTTTCCTTCTTCGTTCGCCGCCGTAGCTGCCGATTGAATATTACCAAAGTGCGATGACTTTCCACCGGAAAACTGAGCGAACAATTTTCATGATCGTCTGCGACCTCGAGACGTTAACTTTTTGCCAGGAAAGCTTCGACGGAAAGGCGGCAGTCGGTGACGTGCGAGTCATAAGAAAGTCCTTCGACACCTTCGACTTCGTTCTGATGTCCAGCTGCAACGCTACAATCGTCTCCAACGACATGGGAGCACTTCACGCGCTGGTGAATAACGGCGACACGACTGTCTACAAACCTGACGAGAATTCAGATCCCGAGTACTACGTCCCATGGCTGTTAAGCGAGCAAATGTCCAACTTTTACGCGATAGACTTGGTGAACTAAGAAGAACTCAAAAGTAAAAAAACATTCCGAGGCTCAACATGAACAGATTTAATCATTCCGCCGGGATATGAAGACGTGCGTGACAATAAACTCATCACAATGCTCACAATGCTTAAGAAGCGAGCGACAAGCAACCAACATAGTTAAGCGAAGATTTGATTTATGAAGTTAGGCTCTATCACACTGACTTAAGCCCCAATAAATTTTCCATTTTTTACTGACAGAAATGTTTATGCACGAGTTGCTTTCCTCCTCTGGGACCATTGTCATCGCTCGCGTACAAAGTCTCAGAGCTGTCACACGATTGAGCTGACGGGAAAGCGTCTCGTTCATGCCGAAATGCTCACGCAAAGAACATTTTCTCCACTTCCATTTCATTTGCTCGCAAATCATTCCGCATTTCGTCTTAGAGAAGGAGGAAAGCTTCGAAGAATGAGCGAAGGGAAACAAACGTAGTGCTTTGGGAAATTACAACTTGATGTATTCTCCGTTTGAATTCTCCTCGCTCCTTACACATCTCTCGCTCGAGCGTTGTCGCTATTTTGCAATTTTAAATGTGGGCTGAATATTTAATTTACGATCCTTTTTCTTTTTCTGGGTGAAATGTTCCCATGGAGCTAATAAAAATATCATTTTCACTATTAGAATGGAAGTCCCATGCCGCCAACGACAAAACGAACGAAAACAAAAAGCTCCGAGCAGTGCGGGCTCGACAGATGGAAGCTCATGACACGACGGACTGCGGGCTTGGCTTTTAGCGAAGCCACGCTGGGTCTGCTACATGAAAAAGTGTAGATACGACGGCGATGGATTAAATCAACTCGGGTAGAGGAAAAACAGCAGTTTATGTTTTTTTGAAGATTCAATTTAGCGAAAAGGGTTTTCATCTACAACTAAAAAAATAATCACAACTGGTGGGCCTATTAATAACAAATTTTGCTGTCTCGCCCCGATGAAGTTAGCCGAAAGTCAAGGAAAATTTGTAAAAATAATTTTGGGAGCGAATTTTTGGGTTGTTGAAAAGTTTTTGTCATCTTAAAACTCGACTCGTGTAATTAACGAGCTTCGTGTAGCCTAAACTTAATCTCCTTAACAGAATAACTTTCTTCGTGGCATCAAAAGTAAAACAGCTTTGCGGGCGATGGAAACTCAAAGCGACTCTGCTGTCTCCCCGCTCGCTTCTAATTTTTTTTGTGTTCTCACGTAGCTTTATCACAAAGGCAGCTGTTTCATTACTCGACGCCGTGCGCGAAGATCATACAGAGTCCAGGTTGAACCATAACTTCCTCTGTCATGTGTGTGTTGTCGCTGGGAAGAACCAACACCGCCTGCTTGCCAGGCACTCGACGACAGAAATAGTTATCGTAGATTCGCCTGTTGTTCTGCCTCGTTTCTAAGGAACTCAGACCACGGGGCCAGCGTCGCTCATGGCAATTCTCCATCAGCTCGTCGAGAATGTGCGGTGGACATCCAGATTCGGAAAGAGCTCGCTTCACCATCATCTGGAATTGCAAAAAAGTGGTTGAATATTTTTTCTGTTTGTGGGTTCAGCGGTTTGTTGAACTTCTCAGTAAACGAGAGACAAACTCACTTGTAAAGAGTCATCAGGTGTAGAGATCATCCCGCCCCAGCGGTTGACGCGGGCCCTGGGCAAAGAGCTAGCCCAGCGCAACACCTCATCCCTCTCCATCTGATCGGCGATAGCTCGCATCGCTGGGTTGCTCACCCGCATCGCACGTAAAAAATCTTTGATTAGGTTGAGCTCGCGTTTTAGTTCGTTGATTGTGAGATTTTGATCTGTGATTTCAGTCTTTAGCTCTGATAATTTCTGTTGCTGACTCTGGCACAGCAGCTTCAGTTCGCGAACGCAGTTGTGAGCTTGGAACTCGTCCTTGGGGATGATGAATCCACATCCCTTCTCGCATGGCAACGGTCGTTTCGGGTTGTGCTCACACTCCTCGAGATGAGCTTGTAAAGCGTCAAGCTTGCAGATTGTGGGACAGCCATAGACTTGATTGTCGCAGGCAATGTTCAAGCGGCTGAGAAGATTGCGCAGAATGCGTGGGACAGATCTCAGGTTTGCGGTGGTGATGGCTTGCCGGTCAACAGGGCAACTTGGCTGCCTCGAAAGCCACTCCTGGATGCACGACTGGCAAAATGCATGCTCGCACGTGACGACCTGCAGCGGCTCCTCAAGCACTGCGGAGCAAATCGGGCAGATAAGCTCTTCGTCTACTTCGCCTAAAACGAGAACAACAAAAGTTAGGAAGCGTCGAACGTGCAAAGCGAAGCCGAGACTGATCAGATCACACTGCAGATTCTCGATATTCGCGAAGTGTCAAGATGTTAACTGGGTCAATTGATGGGAATAAAGCGAAATGAATTTGTATTTTGAGTTTTACCTTGAAATCTGTTCACTTCAAATCCCATAGCTGTCGCGGTGCCTTCAGTGGAAACTCATCAAGTCTGTGCGGGGAAGAGAGTGAGGATGCTGTTTCTGCTATTATCGCAACGATTGTCCGCTTTTCCAGCTGCCAAAGCCAAATTTTATTCGAACTTATCAACTTTTTTTGTCTGCTGAATAGTCAAATCTGTTTTCACTCGGCCCCTCTGCCTATGAGGGCCAAGTATCGTTTTCGGCCGGCTCAAAAAATATTTAACAGCCGCTTTTAACAGCCAAACTCACCTCTTACTTTTCCCGACGTTTCCAACTTCCCTGAGCTTGAATATACAATAAAAAAAATCCGTCCGGCGAATGGATCTCTAGCTGAGGTTGAATTCAGACTTATTTCAAACTCTGAAGCTGAAGACTGAAGAAGCAAATTTTCGAAAGTATGGAACTGAAGCTGAAGTACCAAATTTTAAAAAGTCTGAAACTGAAATGCCAAATTTTTTAATCTCATAAGCTGAAGCTAAGGTTGAAGTCAAAAAACGTGAAAAAAAAACCTAAGTTTGAAGTCTGAAACTGAAGTCTGGAGCTGAATTCAGCATCTGGGATCTAGCTACTAGATGGTTTGATTGGTCTTTCGGCCCTATGCCCAATTCTGACAGTCGATTTGCACCTCAGAATTGCTTCGGTCCTCCACCGGGTTCTTTTCTGACTTCATCCTGGTCAGTCATAGTTCGTGGGATGTTTGTCGGCATGATAACTGTCAAACGGAACGAGCAATCGACCTCATTTCTCTACTAAATTGTTTGTGTTCAGAAAGAAAGGAAGAGTTCGTAGATGAACCTTTCGGCCGGCCCTTCTAGTGCCTCCCATACAACGATCCTTTAATTATTTCTCAAAATACAACTGTGACGGTCGCGCAGACGGGAAAGAGGCAAAACCCCGATTAATTCAGTTGCTGAGTGTCGCGATAGCTGAATCTAAATGCTGGATTGGGAAACATTGAGCGGGAACATTGATATCGTAGGTGGCAAAACATTGCGAATCTCAAATCATAACAAATTATTGAAATTAATTATTGCGAATCTCCAACCAATTTTCTAGTGTCAGAAAGGTTTGGATGACAGTGATGTGATCCTTGTGCAGACGAGTGATGTCAAGTTGAGGTGAGTTTGGCTGTGAAGAGCTCGACATATTGCGCAAGAAATCACGAACGCATGTGGAGCAGAAAGTAGCAATTGTTTTATCGTAATCGCTTCCGTCCAAGCTTCTGCTGACCCATTTTTTATGATCCACTTAGTGACAGCTAGCTATTACACTAATTGACAAATTGTGGTGTTCGCGCAATCGCTGTAAAATGATCTCCTGCATAAATCATGTAATCGCATGCTTATGATTCGACGATCAACCGTTGACGATCCACGTTTGATGACAGCGATGAGTTCTCAACTGAAGCAGACATTTGTTTACTGTCTGTGGCTCTTTATCTGGCATTGACAATGACACAACGTTTCGTAGATTGCAGCCGTCATAATTGCGAGTCATCAAATGTTCGTTATCGAACCAGCGGCCGGCTCGTTTCGTTGTGAGGCTCTCTCGCTTCTCATGAATTGTGAGCCGGCACAACGAACCAAGGCTCTGCTAACGGCGTTTGGAGCAAATTACGATGACGAGTCAGCAAAACGAGATTTCCAAAAATAATAATCGAGTTGGCTCTCCAAACTCCGCGTCTCTCGAAACTTTAATATTTCTTTTTTCGGCGAGATCGAACTCAGTTTGAAGCTGCCAGTAGAGCGAGAAGGATCAATTTATCGAACTGCGCGCACATTTTTTTAAAGCAAGGTGTCGTTCACAGAGAAAAACAAGTGATCTTGTAAGGTGACAGCTGACGGTCTTTCATTCGTGGTAAACACAAACCAATTGCGCAACAAATCAACATATAAGGGAAAGAAAAGAATCTCGTTAACCGAAAGCAAAGCTCGTTTCCAATCGCGAGCAAGTCTTGTCAGGCGCCTGCGAATTTGGTGATCGATCGTTTACATTGCGGTCATTAACACTTCGTCTCGTGGCGAGCTCAGGTGCTTCACCTTTAAAAGCTTTTAATTGAAATCGAAATGAGTCGTAAAAACGTTTATTACTTTTATCGAGTAGTAGTGCGCCCGATCCGATCGGTTTCAGTTGATCAAACAAGCCTGCCTCGGTTTGTAGGTGGCTCGAAACGAGACGACGGCGATCATCATAAACAACTCGACAGTAATGAGTCAGCCGAGGAAAAACGGAGATGAAACAAACCAGCCAATTCCTGTTTTTGCAAAGTCCAAATTCGCGAAGAGATTATGCAAATTCCACGCGCTTTTGACCAAGTCCGTTGGATCTTCCCGGTGAATTCACGTGATTTAAATTTACGCTTCAGTTTGTCTTACGATCTGCCTCGACCTTCCAAGCTTTCTTGCTCTCCTCTTTCCAGCCATTCTGCGAGAACCTGTTTCGGTCGCCGGCTCAATAAACAAATCAAATCTCGCGCAATTCAACTCGCATCGCGTCTTCGTGATACGTTCGACTCACTTACAATCGTAATTTGTTCGTTTTCTTTGCACGCCTTGAAGTTTAATTCATAAAACTCTCGCTCGCTTTGTCAATCAATTTCTCTCTTCTTTGAATCTTACAGACTTTTTTCTGACGCGAGTAAACAACGCAGACAGATGGGACTTAGTCACGCGGAAAAGTGGCTGCCGGGCGCGCGATGGCTTCGAGGATACACAGCGCAATTCTTCGTCTCGGATTTGATCGCCGGCATAACAGTCGGCTTAACAGTTCTCCCTCAAGGACTCGCCTACTCAACGCTCGCCGGACTGGAGCCGCAGTATGGACTTTACTCCGCCTTTGTCGGTGGCGTCGTTTACGCGCTGCTCGGTGGATGTCGAGAAGTGACAATCGGACCGACAGCTCTCTTGGCTTTGATGACAAGCCGACATACCGGATTAGGCGGTATTTCTGGGCCACATTTGGCCATTCTCCTTTGCTTTCTCTCTGGAATCGTTGAACTTATCATGGCGCTTCTGAAACTTGGTGCTCTCGTCGATCTTATTTCACTGCCTGTGACCGTTGGCTTCACTTCAGCGACGGCTTTAATCATTGGAGCTTCTCAACTGAAGGTTGGTAACGTTTTGTAATCTCTCGTTGAATCATATTCATGATGTTTGTTTAGGGATTGCTTGGTCTTCAAGGCAGCTCAGGCGATTCTGGTTTCTTGTCGACAATAACTTTCGTTGTCAAACGATTCCATGAACTTCGACCGTCCGACGCTTTGCTTGGAGTTGGATCGATTGCGATTTTACTTGCACTAAGAGTGAGTAACAAACAGATTTTTCTCATTTCGTTGTTTTATATTGAAATCTCTTTGACAGAAATTAAAAGACATTAAGACACCCGACAACGCATCAAAGGGCAGGAAAGTCCTTGGCGGCGCTTTGTGGCTGATTGCAACCGCACGTAATGCCATCCTCGTTTTGTTCTCGAGCTTAGCAGCTTACTACGCTCATCAGAACGGTCAGCTCCCGTTCATTCTGACCGGAAAAGTCAAGTCGGGACTGCCAGGCTTCGAGTTGCCGCCCTTTGAAACTTCGTATACGTCGACCAACGGAACGACAGTCGAGATGGGCTTCACCGACATGATTGCCGAGTTGGGCTCATCGATCGCTCTCGTGCCAATCATCGCAGTCCTTGGGAACGTCGCGATTTCAAAGGCATTTGGTGGATCTGGGATCGACGCAACTCGCGAGCTTGTCGCCCTTTCGTTAAGCAACATAATCGGATCATTTTTCTCTTCGATTCCTGTGACTGGAAGTTTCTCTCGAAGCGCTGTGAACCACGCGTCGGGAGTCCGAACGCCGATCGGTGGAATCTACACGGGCGCTTTGGTCATCCTGGCGCTTGGCGTGCTCACTCCTTATTTCCGATATATTCCAAGAGCAGCGCTCTCGGCCGTCATCATCTCCGCTGTGATCTTCATGATCGAATATGAAGTCGTGAAACCTCTGTGGCGTTGCTCGAAGCGAGAGCTGCTGACTGTAATATTGACTCTCGTTCTGAGTCTCTGCGTGGGCGTCGAGATCGGATTGCTGTCGGGAGTTTTCCTTGACGTTGCGTTCTTGGTGCAAAGGACAGCGAGACCCGTTCTCACGTTCGACAACTGCCAGACGCTTTCAGGAATCGAATACATGCTCGTCAAGCCCCGACACAGCTTGCTCTGTTTCCCAGCCGTTGAATACGTCAGGAACGGAATCAACAACGCGATCGCACAACATGACAAAGAATCAAATTACATCGTGCTTGATTGTCGGAACGTACAAGAACTCGATTACACTGCAGCCAAGGGAATCGGCTCACTGAAGAAAGAACTCGCAGCGCGATCGATTCCGCTGATAGTGCTTGGACCATCGGAGGAAGTTAGGCTGGTGCTCAAAGGATCGCTGAAAGGTAACAACGTTCAACAGGTTGACAGCGAGCAGGAACTTGACATCTTGCTCCAAGACCAAAGCGGACCAAACAAGTTTGAACTTCGAGACGTCGTGGCTCCGCTGCTAGTTCAGAATGGCGATGGCGACATCGCAGTGGCGAAGCCTGAGTCGCTCCGACGAGAGTAGAAGTTTGTTTATTGTTCATTTGCCTGGTGTTGAGCCATTTTAGAGAATAAAACTGTAACATTTATAAGAAAATGTGTCCTCAATTTTTAGTTTGTGGTTTGTCAGTCGTTGATGAAAAATGTCGAGCTTGATGTTTTGACTGGCTCAAGCTGTTATCAGAGTAGACTGACGAATCGTTCGAGTCATTGATCTTTCGCTTCTTGCTGAAAAATCGAAATGATTTGTGCATTTAAGCAGCTAAAATCTTTTCGGGTATTTGAAGCCATTAGATCTAAACCGGCGGAGAACGGTGGATCGGTTACTTGTAGCGCGACGAGGGTGTGAAGTCTAAACAACTAGAGGAGACAGAAGCTCGTGAGATTTTCCTCCACGTGCTGCTCTGGAAACAGATGGAGATCTGGCTAAAGCTATCGAAGTCGTAAACTTAAGACTGGCGAATGATGAGCACAGTTAGACAAATCAAGGATTAGAAGGAGTCGACAGACAAGTTGGAAGGAAGAAAGGCGAAAATAAGTTCGACAATTGGCAAGCAGCGAATGTGAGAAGGCAAATATTTCTACAAAAATCAGTTGATTGAACTTCTGAATACGAAAATAAAAAGATCCGTCGGTTGCTTTTAGAATTAAACTTCACATCTTTACTCGAATTTTAGCTAAACAAGGGAAACAATAATGGAATTTTGATGATCGCTAATCCTCATGCAGACATATTTACATTCTGATTAGTCAGAAGTTTGATTAAATACTGACTTTAGATTTATTTTCATGAACAAACAACAACGATTAGCGATAGAGTTCACTTAAACGGTTTACATATTTCCTCTTGATGTACATTATTGAATTGTTTGAATTACTTGCTGCTGGCTTCTTGTGCTCATCGCTAATTCAGCTTAGATTTTCGTTTCTACCATGTCAACGCCAAGCTTATAAAACACGTATGGAAAGTATTCTGACTGACCGAAGCCCAAGCCGGGAATATCGACATTCTGTTGAATAGAAAGTTGATTGATTACAAGTTCAGTTGAATGAGTTTGGATCTTACATCAGCGGTGACTGAGCCCGACGATGCAGAGCCGTCTAAGTGTCCGTAGAGTTGATTGAGAACATCGCGGAGACGCTTCTGGTTCTTTTTGTTTGGATGAATCAAGATGGCTTGGAAGTTCACGGGCAGGCCGTATCTGAGTTGGTGCAACATAAAGCTACAAATCGTTTCAAAACCTTCGATGGTACTCACCTTAGAACGGACTCAACGAAGACGCGGAGCGCTTTGACATGAATCCAAGCGCAGAAGCATTCACTGAAGTTGACCTTCAACCATCTGACGAGCGGACCCTGCGATCGAAGGAAGCGCAATTAAGAATCTTCAAGACGAAAACACTAAACAACTTACGAACTGCTTCTTCTTATCTGTCACCAACTTGGTGATTTCATTCTTTCCAGCCGCCATCTCTTCCTCGTTGTAAACGAAGTCGCGTACGACGAATTTCTTTTCACGAGCATGAAGCTTGAACTCTTCGACGACCTTCTTGAAGAGCGTAACGGTGAACAGCCCAAAGTCCTGATCTTGTGTAATGAGCTGAGACGACGCTGGGACGACCATGTCAGTTAGCCTCTCGTAGTGCGATTGCCAGTCGCTGAACAGAGCTCTGAGAAGAGATTCAAGCAATGAGAAGACGAGATCACAAGTTGACAGTATCAACTTACTTGGGAACGATGACCAGCAACGTAGTTAAGTATTCCGAATCGAGAATGAAATGTTCCTTCTTCACCAAGTCGGCCAAATTTCTCGTGAGCAAACTTCCACTGAAATTAACAACGATTAACGCTTGAAGCGACCGAAAAGCTTCACGTCTTACGTTTGTTTCTTCTCCAAGTTCTGCAAGTTTCCTTTCAAGCTGTTGTAAGCTTGCGACTTTGTTTTCAGATCGGCGTCAATCTGCCCGACTTGCTTCGAGATGATGTCGGCAATGTTGCGCAACGATTGCTTGATGGGATACTTGGCCATGTCCCATTGGAAGCGAGTAATGTACTGCGACAAGTCAGCTAAAAGTACAGCGTTAGAACCGTTCGATAACGAGCCGCTGAAGCTTACTGTTGTTGGCCAACAAGTTCTCAATCAACTTGTCGCGCTGATCCTCGAGCACATCGCCGAGATAGGCAGCGACCTTACGAGTGATGGTCTCAACGTAAGCGTCCAGCTTTCCAAGGTCGTCTGACAGTCCGACCAGCTGATCGAGCGTGCCGACCTAAAGATTTCATTGCATGATCAATCCAGATTGACGATCAAAACTCATCGCTACCTTCAAGTCAGGAATGTGGAACTTGAAGTTTTCGCACAAGTTGTTCTGCTTGCTGGTGACATTGTTCATCGTCTCCCATGTCTGCTGGCATGTCTTATCACCGGGTGCTGATATTAACCAATATTCACTCATGATGGAAAATGTTATCGATTAGTTTCTTGATGTGGGAATGTGAGAATCTAAAATTGAATGAAAACGATTTATTTTCTGGCAGTCACATGATGACTGAAGGTGCGAATGATTTTCAGTGTTCTGGCTGGACTTTGGATGCAGCAAATGGTGAGAGAACTGTTAGATAGTCGTCGAGGGAAGGCGGAAATCGGTTAAGAGAAAGAGTCCTTCACTGTCGCGTTGAAAGTCCTTGCGCAAAATAAAAACAAAGACTTGAAAATTGGTTTACGAGCTTCCTGTGGTAGCTCAAGAGTCTTGATTATGTTGACACTACTTGCTGCTATCACATTCTTTGATCCACAAGGCAAAACACTGGAAATATATCGAGGGAGCTCGGAAAATCTCCAATTTCTCCTTTTTGTTTTGGACTTTTTCTCGCTCGAGTTTCTCGACAACTGACGCGGAATTCACCGGAACTTACATTAGTCGATGACCAACGAGAACTTGGTGGATCACTAAGAATTTAATCTAAGCCCAGGTCCTCAGTTTTTCCTTAGGAAATTCAGAAAAAACTTCTGAAGAAAATTGTTGCCCGCGCCGTCTCACGTGATTTCGAGTTGCCAGATGCAAATTCATTCGAAAGTCGAAGTGAAATTTAACGGATTTTTGAGATTCAAACGATTCGAATTTAAAATGAAAAACGACGCAAAAGCAAAATCAAAACAAGGAAATTTAAAGTGAAAATAAACCAAGAAGAACGCAAAATGGAAGCGAGATATTTTCCGAATCCATTTATCGACTCATCCGTCGTTCCAATCGACGAAAATCACAATAAAATCGTCGAAGGTTTAATTGATAAAAGCGTGAAACTTATCCTGAAAAATTTCAAGCCATCGGCGCAAGCAAGAGACGATTTGTATGTCGGTACGAGTGGAATTGCTTTCATGCTACTCAAATTATCACAGTCAAAAGCATGCAAAGACATCGACGCACTGAAATTGGCTCAGCAATATTCAGATTGCGCTGTCAAACATCTTGAATCTTCCAGAGCAAGGGAACCGATAAGTTTACTCTCTGGCGACGCTGGAGTTTACGTAGTGGCAGCAGCTACCAGAAAGTCAGCTGGCGAACCAAACGAACACGATATAAAGATGCTTTTGGAGGGAGCTGCGTCGTTTGAAGATCCAAGTTACCTCGATAACGGCCAGGACGAAATGTTAGTGGGAAGATGTGGATTTCTGCTCGGTCTACGATGGCTGCAACGTGAACTCCGAACTGATATTATTCCTGCCGCTGAGATGCAAAGATTCGCTGCGATTATCGCTGACAGTGGCCGCAAGCACGCGAAGCGTTACAGGAAGAAAGTTCCACTGATGTATCAGTATCACGGCCGCGAGTATCTTGGAGCCGCGCATGGAATCAGCGCGATCCTCTTCTCGTTACTCGCCGTACCATTAACCGACGAAGATCTCCACGATGTAAAGGTAACAATCGACGCGATCCTTGCTTTACAAAACGAAGACGGAAACTTCCCTACCACGTTTGGTAAAACTGATGCACATTTGGTTCACTGGTGCCATGGAGCTCCAGGAGTTTTCTATCTGATGGCGAAAGCCTACATAGTGTTTGGATCGCAGGAGTATCTCGACTCTTGCCTCAAGTGCGGCGACCTCATCTGGAAAGCTGGGTTGCTGAGAAAAGGCCCTGGAATCTGCCATGGAGTCGCAGGCAACGGCTACGTTCATCTGGTTTTATTCAGATTGACAGGAGACCTGAAGCATCTGCACCGCGCAATGAAATTCGCAGAGTTTCTTGAGTCAGAAACCTTCATCAAAGAAGCGATTACGCCCGACAGACCATTCAGCCTTTTCGAAGGCATCGCAGGAACTGTTTGCTTTCTAATCGATTTGCTGCAACCTGAAAAAGCTGAGTTTCCTTTCATGAATGTTTTTGAATAAATGTTCTCTTTATCTTAACTAAACTTGGCTTTTGGTATCTTAACGTAAGCAAATTTCTTCCCAAATTTTATGATCGCAAATATTGGATAATGTTCGAAGACTGAAAAGGCGATGCGGAAGATGTTGAAAGTCCATCGGAAAAGCAAATTCATCGACAAATACTCAAAGACGATGAGTTCTGCCGTTGAGAGGAACTTCGCGTAGAGCCCAAGCTTATTGTAATCGTCTTGAGTTTCGCTGTTGGGCACTCCGAGCAAGCGCTTCACAGTCAACAGCTGAACGTCGTCGTTGATCCATGGCTCGAAGCCCTTCATTCCTTCAACCGCGATGCGGAGGTAACGTTCAATTTTCGGATTCAGATTGGCAAAGTTCGGGAGTAGCAAATCTTCTCGCATCGCCTCAAGACGGCCGAGTGTTTCGTCCAAGTTCTCCCCGCAAACATTGAAACGATCTTCGATGCCCAGCAAGTAGCCAAGGACCCGCCAATAATGAGCGAAGTCGTCAAGCTGCTGTCGCGATGCTTTGATCCCAAGTTTCTCGGACGCCAGAAGCTGCATGCCGACGAAGGTAAACTGAGTGATTGCCATGTCTTTCTGGGAGACGATTCCGACTTCATTCTTCTCTGCTCGTCGACTGACTGTGTAATGAATCTTTCTCACGTACTTCAGCGACTGCCAAGCCCTAATAAAGATCAACCATTATTAGATACTCAATGTCATAAGTTGATCAAGTCACTCTGTCCCCGGCTTCAGATCGTATTTTCCCCACAAGGTTCCGTGCAGAGCTGTGAGCTTGTAGCGTTTGTAAGCCAACTGTGGAGTTGCCGATTGCTTGGTGAACTCGAGGATCTTATAAATCGAGTCTTCGGGGATGATCATGAGCAAACCAAGGTAGACTGCTCGAGTCATCGCGTTGACATTCAGAATGAAGAACAACTGAGCTCTGAAAAAGCATAAAATTTATGTCGAGTAAGATTTCAAGGTCAAACGATTTACCGTTTGATTCGGCGATGGTCCGCCCAATCCGGCAACTGCAGCTCGAAGCTCGCATCGGAATCACTTGGAACTCGAGCTCCCTCGTCCACCAAAAGCTTGACGTAATCTCCATCTTCAATATGAACGAAAAAAATTGACGGAACAACTTGAAATCTTACGAAATTTACTTTTCTTGACTCTTGACATCGTCGCTGCTGCTGCCGTTGGCTGTCCACAGTAAACTGATTCATGTTTGGCTTATTTCTTCTCTCCACGCACACAGGAGAAGCGAAGATAATGAAGAACTTGATACGATAAAAGCTCGCATGGTCATTTAATCTTAGTTGGGCTTCGAGCAACAAAAGAACTTGGTCAAGAAAAATAATTTATTTTCGTCCAACAATCATAACTCTTAAGCTATTTCGATCTGTTTCGAAATTTATGGTAAGCGAGCGACACCAAATGTTTGTTTTCGTACGCCCAAGCCAGCAAGGTGACGCAGGTGAAGAACGCTCCGATGAGAACGTGATAGAGAATCGAGCGCGGGAGAACGCGATGCTGTAGATAAGATAACGTTAGTATCACTCACGATTGACAATGAAACGTTTACCTCTGAAGCTTTGCACGCGATTCCTGACACGATCAAGACGATGGCGAAGAGTTTCCCGGGGAAAAGACCCTCGAGTGGATTCTCCTTGGTGCTCTTGAACTGCTTTCCAATGTAGGACAAGCTGTATGATATCCGGAACGCCATGTTGCAGCAGTTCGCGAGGATGAACCCAACGGGCCCGAAAAAGTTGGTCAGCTGGTAAGAAAGCACGAGGAAAGTCACCGAGAAAATCGCCATGAAATAGTTGTAGGTGTCGATCTGCTTGCTGGTGTTCGTGGCGAACATGTAGCCCTCGGTGATTCCGTTCACAGCCAAAAGAACAATCGCGAATGAGTGCCATCGCAGCAGAAGCTCGGGAAGTCCACCAGCGACGAAGTCCCGTCCGCCATAGAGAAGGAGAACAGTTCCAGCGTAGGACTGGCCGAACGTGAATCCAATGAGGCCAATTGACGTGACGCACTTACAAACGTTCTTCAGGACTTGGCTTGCTTCCTTCACCTTCTCCCGCGTCTGGTCTTTGAGATCAACCTCCCGAGCGATCGTTTGCGTGAAGTAGAAGAAGCTGCTGTCTTCAATCGGCCGGAAGATAAAGCGAGCAGCGAGGCTCCCCATGTTGTTGACCACGTCATAAGTCGCCTGCTGACTGAAGTCGAGCACTGGGCTCACTGACATCACATAGCGCTCGCCTTCCGTCAGTACTTGCTTTAGCACTCCTTGCTTGATAAAACTTAAAACTAACTTGTTGAGATCGGAATTGAAAATGCTGGCCTGGAAACGAATCGATCTATCAACTGACCATCTAGATAAGCGTCAAGACAACTCACTGGATTCTTCAGCACGAGCGGAAGCATTTCAAGGATCGAGTTGAAGGGGAAATCGTTCATGTTCTCGTAATACGGACCAAGTTCACGCATTGTTTTCTCTTTATCGTCATCGTTCTTCTTCAAGGCGGCGCGATAATTCTTCAATCGCTTAATGTAAAAGTAGAAAAAGCCATAATTGCCTATGATAATAGTCAACGCACTGGCGAATTGTGCAATGCCAAAGGCGTAAATGGCAATGTTCTTGTTGTTCATGACCAGCACGATAAAGACGGACGATCTGATGAAGATGTGGAGAGTATCGAGTATCACTTTGAGTTTAACGAAGCAGAAGACTTGACCGATGAAAGCTGGCGCTTCAGCGGTGAGCTCGAGAATGCAGGAGAAGATCATAGCGTAGCAGCCGAACTTGTAAGCACTCGCGTAGACCTCGTTGACTGGCGAGAGAAGGTTCAACCAGATGTAGACGCAAGGAAGCGATAGAACGCAGCACATCGGGACCGTGATCCACATTTGGTTGACTAGCTGTGCCCAAGTGCATTTGTTGCGCTGTGTTGTTGAACTGAGAGCAGCTCGAGTGATGGATTCCTTGGAGAAGAACAGCAGCGTGCTCTCGAGTAGCAGCAGCCTCACGTTCATAATCCCGAGCACCTCGCTCTCGACGTTCCGCAAGATGAATGCATTTATCGCGAAGGTTATTAGGCGGCAGAAAATCTAGAGATGAAGGTAGACAGACGTTAATTTATTTATGATGTTTGCTACATAGTGAGCTGGTCATGATCGCGAGTTACGTGATAAATCGTCGTCAGCTGTTTCACTTTCTCTGCAAGGTCAAGTTCGCGGTTTGTGAATGGACGTGGTCGTTGGCGCGGTTGAGAGAAGTAAACATTAACATTTTCATTCATAAACCTGCTGAGTTACTCAAGCGCGATCAGCCAAGTTGTCGTCGCGAGTGTGTCAAGCCAACGAAGCGTCGCCGAGGCATGAATTATTAGCCGAAAGGCTAAATTTAGCCGTCTAATGAATTGGCGATTGGCGAGCAAATTGCCATCGAATTCGCGAAACACCAAAACACAAACAGCTCACCTGGAAGAAAATGCTGAACGAGGCGTTGAGAAGACTCGACTGAAGGATATTTCGCGTCATCGCGGCGATGTGTCTCGTCCACCGTTGGTTTTCACATTAATCAGGCTCACTCAACTCTGCGGAGCTCGTCAGAAATTAATCAGCGAAGCTGACGTCGTCACACGGCGCGCGAAGAACTCGCACGGCGGCTTCGCAGCCCTCGAACATTCGAAGTCTTGGCTGAGCGTCTCGACTAAAAACATTTCTCCGCGAGCAGGAAAAATATTATCGTTTGTTGAAAGCCGCTGTCTTCGTTCTGTGCTTATAGTGAAACCGTTCGGCGAAGGTTCTGCTCAACCGCTGCTGCCCAGCGAAGCTCGAAACCACCGCGAAGTCCGACAATATTTCAAGCTCTTCGCTCGGAACCTAAAATAAGATTATCGATTTTCTCGCATTCGGACTAAATCATGGATAAAAGAAAGTTGTCGTGAGTATTGCGCGGCCCGCACCGGCCAGAGTTCATTGAGCAGCACTGCGGTGTCAACTGATGGCATCGGCTCGTCGCGATATTTCAGGCCTTTCAAGGATTTTCTTCTCGATTTATCGATTTTTCTTCTCCATCCTTCACGCTCCACAATCGTATTTACAACCATCCAATTATCTGGGCCACTTTTCATTTTATAATGAGCTCCTCTCGGGATGAGGTCAGCGGCTCTTTTGACGAGATCAGCTCAAGATTGTCGCTTCTTATATCAGTCAGATTCCCTAAATCTCGATGAATCATCGTCGCTTATTTACACGCAGCAGATTGCGAACAACTCGCAACGGAACCGATGAGTGCAAATCAACATTGACGTGCTAATTTCGAGCGATTCCTAATGTCGAGCGGCTCCTAATGATTTCGATTATTTCTCGTGTCTTCGTAGAACGTCGGGGGATTCTTTGTACCAGATTCTTGGCCTGCCCAAAACCTCAACACCCGAAGACATCAAGAAGACTTACAGAAAGCTCGCACTGAAATACCATCCCGACAAGAACCCAGATAATCCAGAGGCAGTCGATAAAGTGAGTGAACATCTTTATCTGACTCAGTTCGACGATTGTGCAACTGATAAGACGAATTGCTCAAACTAAATGTGTCCAACCCACAGTTCAAAGAAGTCAATCGCGCTCACAGTATTCTAAGTGACGAGACGAAGCGAAACATCTACGACAACTATGGTTCCCTCGGTCTGTACATTGCGGAGCAATTCGGGGAGGAGAACGTGAACGCTTACTTCGTCGTTACATCGCCGACGTGCAAGGTAAACATCTAATCTGACTCATTATCAACACAAGAGCTCACACGATTTGTTGTTTTAGGCATTATTCTTGATCTGTTGCATCGCTACGGGTTGTTACTGTAAGTTGACCTGCGTGACAGCGTTGCGACCATTAGCTTATCCAATTATTGCAATCAATTAGGCTGTTGCTGTTGTTGCTGCTGCTGCAACTTCTGTTTCGGCAAGTACAAGCCGGTCCCGCCGCCAGAGGGTGGCGATTATCATCATCTTAACGTGAGTGTTTCAACTTGAAGTCTCTGAGCTTCGCGAACGTCGCGAGTCAATGCTCTTTCTACTTCCGCAACTAATCCAATTTATGCTAAGCTTTTGACAATTCTATGAGCAATTAACACAATAATTCTGAATGCTGTGAAGGTAGGTGATTTAGAAAGCGACAGTGGAAGTGACTGCCTCGATCAACCGTCACGCGAATCCCTTCATCGAGACTCTAAATCATCTAACTCGTTAACCAATCGATTTTCGAAGCCATTTCTGAGTTGTATTTTTCGATTTTCTTTTTATGTGTTAACATTCACTCGAATCATGTGAAATTGTTCGTACGCCTCATTGTTCATTGGTCACACTCGCAGCGAGATGGACCGGGCGGCAGCGCCGGACGAAGTCGTGTAAGTACTCAGATTTGCGTTTGTTTCTTTCTGGTCTTTCAGCTTATTTTTCGCTAGAAATCTTCCAACAATTTAAATTGAAAACTAAAAATCAATCTCATTGTTTTAGGAGGACATGACTGACGATGATCCAGTCACATCGCAACCAAACGCTGGCCAGGCCACGTCGAACATGCCAGTCTTCGCAATGCCACCACCTCAGTCGGCTACGAATCCATTCGCGAACGAGACATCGAATTTGAACCAAGGCGGCAATCGGACATACACACCAGGTGAACGATATTAAAGAACTTTCTCATGTTAACCATCGACGTTTCAATCTGTTTATTAATACGGTGGCCATCGCCGATGGCTCCACTTTCCGAAAGTAAATATTTTCTCATTTAATTTGCTGATTTTTCTGTCGTGGTGTTTGATCGATCACAAAATCTCCGTTCGTGGTTAACCGTTTGCTTTCCAACTCATGTGCCAATCGAACTTCTCATCAAAACTCTTTTAATTCAACTCAAGGCTTCCAATAAACTGTTGCCGGGCGTGACGCGAGAAAGGTGTGAGACTAGAAGTCGCTTAGAATTTTTCTTCCAACTCTTTTCACCTCATTTTATCCTAATTTGCTCTTCCGTTTATTAACAAGGATGAAACAATTTCTCTAATTTCTCTTCTAGATTTATTTCGTAGAGATTAGTGCAAGCCAAAGGTCAAATTAAGTTTGCTTCTTATCGTTTCCTTTGTCACTTACTTTGTAAGTTCACGTTTACGATTATCAAATCCATTTCAACTCATTGCCATGCTTCCATCCGTTGACTGTCACGCGAGATTAGCGTTTCTCTGCTGACTGCGTGAGATCTGCTTTATTGATTTGCGCTCCGTGCGAGCTAACGCTTGACATCCTCACGAGCTTTAAAGCAAATCAGGCAGCTTAAATAATTAACCATTCACTCGACAGCTTCATTACTATTCATGCAAGATTTATTAGGCGTTGGAGGGAGGAGGAACAATCGCCTGAGCAAACATCAAGTTTGCTAGCAATTTTCCTTCGCCCTCGAAAACTTTAACCCTGGGAGAAATTAATGTTTTATTACCAAAGTTGTGTGTAGTCGTTCCCAGCTATGTAGGCTTCGTTCTAATCACTCGTCGAAGTTTCACGAGCTAACTTAGAACGCTGCTTTCAAGTTTACAGCTTTCTTGAACCAAAAACTCACGAGCGTGTCATGTTTTCTTTTTAGGAATGAATTAAGCTGTTGAGGTTCACCAAAGCGAAGGCATCAGCAATGCTCGACGATGGATTGATGTGTAGTTTATTTCTTTCTTGTTTCCTAAACTGTAAGCTTGTCAAATTGAAGGAAGAAACTGCGACAAAGTAAATAAGTTTTATTGTCCGTGTAAAGAGAATCCGAGGAGTTCCAGTTTGAGATTCGATTCAATTTAATCATTACCATAAGCTAACGAAGGTTCGTTATTAATCTTCACGCTGGATGATGAGAAATTCGACTTCATCGAGCTGATGAAACGAATTTCTCCCAATCAATCACATTGAGTTAATATCTCGATTGTATTCAAGCAAACTTATAATAGCATAAAGCAGACATTCTGATCCACAATACCCTACAACAAAATTATCTAAGTGTTTGACTCTTTAAAGTAACGTGAAGGAACATAAATTAAAAGTAATAAGAAAGTTTGCAACATATAAACGGAAAACGATTAGGAACTTAAGCTAAATCATCCTTCACAGTCGTCGGATCCATGCTATTTAAGGTAACTTGGGCTTTCGGCCAGCGGAGTTTTGCTGCCGAGTCCCGTTAACGTTTGGTTGATTTCTAGTTTTTATTTAAAGAGTCAGGAAACGCTTATGTTAAGCCACAAGTGGCGGAGTTCTAGTTAAATCGAAATTATTCTTTTAAGTTTGGTTTTCATGTTGAATTGTAACATTGTCACGTTTCTGCTTATTCTTCTGTCCATTTCAAACCTAACTAGCAGTTCTTCTTGACAATATAATCACGAGACCGCAAGGAAATCTTCATTCAAACAAAACTTTTTTGAAGCTCTATAAGAAATAATCGCAAATTGTATCTAAAAAGGAAGATGAATAAAAAAGTTTTAAATTCCAATTGAAGGCTTGAAGGTGGATGAATACTTTACTGGTAGAATGCTTAACAAGTTATCACGTTTCAGTCTCTAAATCATTTTCAAATGCAAGCTGCGTGACTGGAGCTCGTTCATTTCGCAGTTTAAAAATTTAACGATTTTTTGAATTTTAAATCGAAGGCGAACGAAAATTTTTTGTTGATTTTTGAATATAAAAGTAAATTGTGAATTTACGTTCTAGTCGAAATATTAGGTGAACTATGAACAATTCGAGGGATTCATACGATAGCCAGCAAGGGCCCGTCGTCATACCAGCTCAAGGCAATGTGCAGGGAGCTCCAGGTGGCAACGGAGCCGTAAGTTAATTTCGTAATGTCTTCTTACTCTTGCTGATTGCGGCTTTGACATTGGCAGCTGGGCTTCACGTTCTCTGCGGAGGAAATGAGAGTGTTGGGGGAGTGCGAGGTGGAGTCGTTAGTTCAGCGATCAATACCAATGGCAACGATATTAGGAGTGACAGCTTACACGGCCATTCAACGCGGCCACTTGTCGCCTTCGCCTCGCTTTGGAGCGATTCCCAAAGTTGCTGGAGCGATGCTGTTCGGATACTTCCTTGGAAAGCTGTCGTATCAGAGAGCGTGCGCTGAGAAACTCATGCGGCTCCCCAACAGCAAACTTGCGGAAGCATTGCGACGAAAAAAGAAAGGAGAATTCTTCGAAAGCTTCACGTCTGAAGGTGGACTGTCACTGGCTCCTTTCTCGTCAGCCACTGATGTCTACAGTGACGAGCATTTGAAGTCTAGCCAGCAAAATGCGCTCGATCTCGACGTCGATCGACCGGTGAACTTCGGGCTTGACGACACTTATAGGCCGAGCATCGACACACCAGACCGAAGCTTCGACGACAACGTACCGCTGGAACCTCCGAAGTCTTCAGTTTCATACGAAGAACTTCGCAGAAAGAACAGAGAAGAACACGATCGACGATTGCAGCAGCCGTTTAGCCGCCAAGTTCCTCGCGATGACGTCCCGATCATCAGACAGGCGCCAGAGCGTGAAGGAGGAATTAAGAACAAGTACGGAGACGAATGGAAGTAAATGGCTTGGCTCCAATGCACCGCGGTTTGCTCTTACATAGTTGATGCGTAATCATGAATTGCTTTAATAAATCGCAAGATTGAAATGAAAATTTGTCGAGTTCATTTTATTCTTGTCACCGATTAAGATAAGAAAGATACGACGCCGATTACTTATCGAATGCAATTACAATTCACCCCCCGTTGCACGGATGGTCAGCTCGTGAACGTTGACATTGTAAGGAGTCGATAGGAGATAAATTATCGCATCGCCGATGTCGTCTGGCGTGAGATACGGAGAAGAGTCCAACAACGCATCGACTGTTTCCGACGACATTCCCGAAACGTTGAAAATATTTGTTTTGACGACACCTGGCGAGACGCTCGTGATGCGAACTTTCTTGTTCTTCATGCGAACGAGTTCTTGTCTGACGATCTCAGTCGTCGCTGTGATCGCGTACTTCGTTCCGGGATAAACGCCGACGTCGAGACCGGCTGGAATCGGAGGCAAACCTTGGCCGTAGATGGAGTTGATGTTGACAATGTAGCCGTAAGAGTCGCGAGCTTCAATGGACTTGAAAGCTAAACGCGTGCAACGAACGACTGCCGTGAAGTTCAGCTCGATGTTGAAGGCGAGCTCCGACATTGGCTTCGTGTGATCAAGAAGTCCGATTGACTTCAACGTTCCCGCATTGTTGATCAAGATATCGACGCCGCCAAAAGTGTCGTCTACCCATTTGAAAGCCTCTTCGACAGATTCCTCGTTCGTCACGTCACAAATTCGAGAATGGACGGTTGAGTTGATCTTCTCGCTCTTCAACTTGTCGATCATGTTTGTGTTCAGGTCGAATCCAATGACGGTCACGCCAGCGTCGGAGAGCTTCTTGAGGATCCCAAATCCATTCCCTGAGTTAGCTCCAGTGACGATCGCAACACTTTTGTTCCACTTGTCCATTATTTAAGTTGATTTAACTGCTTCAGTGACTACCAACTGATTCCGTTGAGCTCGAGAAATCAACTGACGAAGCGACCAAGAACAGCTCGCAAATTAAAATTGATATCAGGCAGCTAACGGTGATAACGAACCCGCCTTATCTTGGCTTTTTCGATTGAAAAAACGTAAATTAGACAGCCAACAGATAAAGTCAGCAGCGCTCGAGAGATATTTCAAAACTAAACAGACGCGAGCAACGATCATTAGCCAAAAATTAATGAAAACAATTTTTTTGACATCATCAGCCTTGGAAGAAGATTAACGCGTCGTTGAGTTCCACACATTTGCGGTTTATTAAGTGATTTGATGTAGATTTTTTGCTCTGATTTGAAGAACGTTGAGCAAACGTTTCTTGTTCTCTTGCGGATTACATTGTGGGAAATCTCAATTGAGACATCGCAGCTTCTATCGTAAGGATCGAGCCACTATAATTCATGCCCAGATCAACTAAGGGAAGCAGATTAATCACAGCTCGATCACCACCAGATCAACTAAGGGAGGCAGAGCAATCAAATTTTTTTATCCAACTCTTCAACCCTCTAGAACCCTCGAAATGGAAGCAAGAGGCTTCTCATCCTCAAACTATTTCACTCACGCACGTTGTCCACGTGTTCGAACTCCAATCTCACTCCAGTACACGACGGCAAGTCTTGTGCGTTATCTGCAGTTCTCAGAACGTTTGCGAAACGATCTAATGACAATCTTTATCTCTGCTCGACTACCTGTAGCTTCAAATCTCTTTTTAGAGAATTGTCTTGTGTGTTTTGCTTTGCTAATTAAAAAAGGGATAAGCTCGGCTCTCGGCTAAAAAATCTGAAAGGATTCAGTGAAAGGATTTGGGCAGAATTCACGTGGTCGCTCTGTCTCCCTCGCACCGAGCGATGTGCAATAAAATATTTAAATTCTCGAGCTTCTCCTTGCTGAACCTTCGAGGTTGTAAACGGAGCTGCAAAGCGATTGTGAGGAAATACTCGAACGAAAGCAATAAAATCGCTCTTGGGTAATTTTCGGTGGAATTTCGAGGATGTTGGCGATGATAAGGTGAAGCGATCGCCGGCAAATGTTCGGAAGGTGGGAGAAGAAAATCCTTGAGAAGACGATTGCAGCCTGAGTTATCTTCAGGTAGCGAAGGCTCATTAATGCCTGGGATCCTTTTATGCTTTAAAAACAAACAAATGTTAGGAAAGTTTCCTTCGTGGTCCCAACGAATTGCAAAAGGAAAATTTGCCAGTCAAGTTTTTGTCCTCAAACTGTGAAGATCGCCGAGAAAGAAGTTGAAGACTTCAACAGGGAAAATGGTTCAGAATAATATCGTTCACATTGACGTCGCGTTCCTGACGTTCAATCCGAAGCTCTGCGTTGACACGCCGTCGGTGAAGCAAGATCCAGCCACGCAAGCTGCCCTGAGTGACTTGAAAAGACATCGAGATAACAAGCGACGTGAGAAGGCGACGATGGGAGCTGAGGCTTACCGACACTACAAATGGTACAACGCAATGCTGCTGCACGAGTTCAATGCAGCTCCAGAGACTTCAAAGCTCAGCATCGTTCACTGGCACATCGAGTCGGGCAACACGGAAGCTTTCATGATGGGCGGAGTTCTCTACAAAGCAGTTTCAATCATTATCGGGAGCGACATGGAGCATTGGTTCTGCGCCAACACCGGAAGCGACGGTTCCTATTCGCATGGATCGAGGTATCGCAAGCAAGACCACGAATTGAACACCACCAAGATCGCCTGCTTCACGATCGACGACGACGAAGCCACGCTGGTCTTCCAGCCCGAAGATATCGCCAAGTGCACGCCAGAGTTCTGCTCGAACAACTGCATGGAATGCAAGAAGTATCGATCGCCGTTCACCAACTCCGGCTTGCGGTGCGCTTGCTTTCCTTACCGCGATGACTTCGAGAAGATCGACGAGAGCGACTTGGAAGCCGATTGCGAATCAGAAGACTCGGACATCGCACATTTTCCGTCAACGGTTTTCGCGCATCGCGGTCAGGCAATTCAGAAGTTCCAGTTGAACGCGATTCGAGAGCAAACGCTCAACGCAATCCGAGAGGAATCGCTCAACGCACTTCGAGACGAAATGTTGGACGACATCAATCCAGAAGATGAAGTCGATTGATTTTATTATGAAAACCTTTAGCTCGTAGATTGAATTTATTAAATAAATTTTGTTCTTAACTCAAACTCGCGTGACTATCAATGAATAATTTAAAACTTTTTCCATGTTTTCTTGACAATCTCTAAATCGATTTCCCTGATTCCCAACGGCGTTAACTTTTCTTTTTCTTCTCCATCGCGTGCAGTTCCATCCTGAGAAAGATTTGCATGGTCGGATCTTTGATTTTCTCTAGCAGAATTTTCTTGGCGGCGTCTCCGCTCATGTCGTACAAGTCGGTCAACTCCTTGGCGTATTGTATCCAAACGCAGTTCTCACAACCGGACATGCAGCAGTTGTCGGGCTCTGGTGGTAGCTGGGGAAGAGTTTAAAGGAAGCTTTAAAGACTAAAAGAACTGTCAAAGGGTCGGGGAGGTCTGGAATCAAAGTGTCACTGGATCCAGACACGCGTTTGGCTGAATTAGCTCAGTGATAAGTCTCTGAATTGTAACAGAGAACCTTCGATTGATGACACACGAGCTTGATGGAGCTTCTGGCTTACCTTGAACGGCTTCTCCTCCTCAGATTCAGTCTTCTCCTTTCTCGCAAACTCCGTGGAACTTTCCACTTTGTCCGAACACTTTCGGTGCAGATTCATTAGTCTCGTCAGGCTTGTTCGAAACAGTTTAGAGCTCAGCATCGTTCACGACTCTTTGGCATCGCCTTCGATGACATGCGAGCCGTAAAAGTTACGCAAAATTTCCCTCAATCACAGCAAAACAAAACACGCACAGAAAAGTTCTCGGAGCTTTCAGTTTTATTTCTAAATCGAACGGAACGTTTGGCTCCGTGTTGTTGATCTCAGATATTTTCATTTAGTTTTCTCGAACGTGATAAACATGTCGAGTTCAGAGTCGGAGGACGAAAACCTTAAAAGGTTTGCCGAGTCGGTCGACACTTCAATCTTCAGCAACAATCTTTACGACGAAAGCGCGACGAAGGTGAAGGAAGAGCCGAAAGTTGAGTTGAAATCGCAACGAACCCTCGAACAAGACGAAAATGTTTTCCAGAGCGAGATGAACGTCTCGGAAACGATGCAGAAATTCATTGGCAATAAACTTTCGAAGCTAATCGACGATCAAGTTGAGTTTGTTCATGTGAACGGAAAGGAAAAACTTGAAGAAGATCCAGACGTTGATGCGATCCGGCTGTTGCGTGGGAGCAAGGAGATTGTTAGGAAATTCACCGACGAGTTCGTGGAGACTCGATCAAAGGTCGCAATCAAACGACGAAGAGTCGACAAAGACGTTGAGCCAAGCGAATACGAGAAAGTCAAAAGCTCTGCCGTCGAGTCGACTGCGGCCATCACGCAAGAAACCAAAGCCTGGAGCAACAAGCCTAAGCATAAGGCCTTTGAGTACAAGAGCAAGAAGGGAATCGGATACCTGAAAGAGCCACAGAACGAGTTCACCCCGATGAGGAACAAGAACGGCTGGAGCGAATCGAAGATCAAGAGCACGAAGCTTCACAATTCTCCGATGTGCGACTTAATAAAGAAATGAATTTATTAATCAGTTAGCATACAAATTAATTCTTTGTACTTCCGAGTGCCTCTAAATCAAAGACGGGCAGATCTAACGGCGCGAATTCCAGCTCTTCGGCTTCCGGCGACTCGCGGAGTTCGCTCAGAACGATTTCAACCTCTCGCTTCTCACTGGATCTCAGTTTACTTTCATTCTCTAGTGATTTGATCTTCTCTTTCAGCAAATCGTTTTCTTGGATCGTGTCGTCAAGATGTGTAATCAGTTGAAACAGCAAAACGTTGAGCTGCGAATTCATTTGTTGGAGTTCCACTGCGGTCGCTTGGTTGTCAGGAAGGATTTTCTTCAAGTCCTCCAGTAGCGTGTCAGTCGAGTCTATGTTCTCGAAGAGATCCAGCTGTATCTTGTTGGAGTTGATCACTCGCTCGTTCAGCTGCGCGTTCACTGTTTCCTGCTTTTGCTTCTCTATCTTCTTGAAATGATGAAGAATGAGGTCGCGCTGTTTGATGTGGTGATTCCTTTGGAGTTTGATAGATTCTATTGCTTTCGGCGATGTTGTTACGTTCAAAGATTGCTCGAGTTGCTGGATACAATTGTCAAGAGATTTTAAAGAGCTCTCGATCTCGTTGCTTTTCAAATAACTCTCAGCTTTCCGGGCGTAGTAATGAGCCTAAAATGAAGTGGTAAAGGTTTATGCTAAAGCAGAATATGTTAAATGTTTTCTTACGTTGTTCAACGGCGAGTTCTCCATGATTTTAATTTTCTTCTATTTTAAAAACAAAGAACAAACACTGCAGCGGTTCAACTTTAACGGTTCAAAATTTAAGCGGTTGGATTTGAAATTCCATCGACCGTTAAAAACAAGAAATAACTCTGCCTTGTAGTTTCCTCATTTTGCTCGCCTTAAATCGTCATTAGCGCCTATCACATTGAAGTCATGACTAAGCAAGAATCGTTTCAAGAATTTCATCACCGAAAACGTTCTTGATCTTCGTCAGATTGAGTAGCCGAGTAAGATTTTTATACTAATGACATCGTGTCAAACTAGGCGACGAACCTAATAGAAAATATTAAGATAGTCAACTAATTAGCTAGAGAATCTTTCTGTTTCTGCTTAAATTGAGAGGCGATTCTACACTCTGAGCTGCTCGTTAGGTTTTGTAGGCTCAAACATTTTCTATCAATTTTGTGTGCAAAGTTTTTCCAATGCTTCAGTTTGGGATTCAATTTCAGTTTCTCGTATCGATCTGCAGACTTCAGTAGGATCGTTGAATAGCTTTTAGATTTCTTCTTAAGTCTTTATTAATTCATCGATGACATCAACTCGGTTGCGATCAGTTACGAGTGATCAACATGATGATTTAACAGATAAGAAGCGCACGTGGTGATCTAGATTTCTGGTGCACACGTGGCACCCAAAATATTTGCATGGATCGAAAGTTGCGTAGTAGAGCGAAACGTGCGTAGTGATATAGCTATGCAGATGTATCGCAATTCGTGAAGCGACTATATTAAGATCGTTGCAGGTTGAGCTTCAATCAGTCAAATCTTGTTTCTCAAAGAATTCGTTTTCTGAAAGAACTTAAAATGCATTCAAGTCTTCTGTTCTTGCTGTTTGTCTTGCTGGCTATCAGTGCCACGATTGTCGACTCGGCTCCGTCAGGTACTCAAATACTTTGTGACATAAGTTAAACATGAAAACTCGATCAATCTTTTTCTCCAGATAATGGCGAGGGCAATGACGGCAACAATCGTAACTGCGCCCTTTTCCTTTGTCGTTTCCTATGCAGATTCCTCGGTTACGACAATGGACATTGCACTGGCAACGATCGTTGCATTTGCACTCCCCAGGGTTAGCCTGTGCAGTTTATAGAGTTATTCGATTTGTGGGATCTGAAAAGTCGATGTGGAGAGGAAGAAGACGTTGCAATTGACAAATTGGCGTTGCAACAAATGATAAAGATTCAAGCGTGGAACGGAAGTCGAATAAACTTTTTAAACAAACTTGCATTACTTAAAGAGTTTCTGAAGGTTCGCAATGAAAAATTAAATCGTGTCAGTTCGCCACATTGAGTAACCGACAAAGCTTTTTATAAAGTCGTGCGTCACACGAGAAAGTTCCGATGCCAAGCTCATCAAGCTGCAGTTGCCAATTATCCTGTCGATGCAGAGTGTCGAGTTCTCATGGATTTAATTATTTACAACGTTGCTTTGACTGCAATACAATCAATATTCAAACATTAATTAGTGCAACAGGGCCCTGCAAGGTAAGGGCTAATACAGCACACACTTTGTCTCAAAATCTCAACCAAATTGAATGGAAATTCTTGCTACGTGATCTCGTTTTATGCGAGAAAATAATTTCTGTTGAAGCTCGGAAAAAGGGAAAATTTACAGAGCCGATGAAACGATGCGCGAGTCGTCAGAGTGCGGTTGCTTATTATCCTGTCGATGGCTTCGCATGGTTTGAATTATTTAAAGAACTTGCATGGTTTGAATTATTTAAAGAACTTTGTTGTCCCTACAAGTGCAACCGACAAAAGAAAAAAAGTAAAGGCTAAGGAATAGTTCAGTTTCTCGCAATATTTCAATCGGTCAAGATGGAAGTTTACTACGTTTGCCATTCTCGAGCTTTAAAGTTTGCCGAAAAGTTTCTCGATCCTTACTCGGTGATTGAGGGAAAACGAAAGCTCTCGAATTAGTAAATCTTGAAAGTTTCAACTCGAATTAAATTAAAATAAATTTTTTATTCTCAGTGTCAAGTTTTGTTTGGTCCATCAACTCAGTGTGCTGGTCATGTTTGGCTGCTACGTGAAATACGCGGAGGAGATTTCGTTCACAGAGCTGTCGGAGATCGTTGCGATTGGTCGTGAGTTCAAAGTTTGTTGAAAATATGCGAAGAACTAAATCGTTGTTTTAAGTTGGCCTCGCTCGCCATCTCGTGTACCAAGTTTACCAAATCATCCGGTGCGAGAGTATGAAAGCTTTGATCGAAAGGGTTTTGGAAGAAAGGTCAAGTTTACATCGCAGGGTTGAAGCTGACGTGTAATATTTTATTTTACAACAGAAAAACAGCGAGAACTTCATTCAGCGAATGGCCAATGGCACTGCAATACTGCAAGAAAGAATTTCTAGCTTCGATGGTCTACGCCATTCAATGCGTAACTTTACCATCGGTAATATTTCTCGTCCTGGTTGTTTTCTTCAAACAAAACCGATTGCCATTCGCTGCTCACATTCTGGTTCTGCCCTACGACGGCCTCTCAATCAATTGGCTGCTTAATTATCTCCATCAAATTTCCGCTATAATTTCTTTCACACCTGTTTTCATCGCCTTCTACGTGGTGACAATTCTACTCATCAATCAAACTTGCTTGGGCCTGGACACTCTGCTTTTGTCGGTTGAGCGGCTGAACAACTTGTCGATCGAACACGACCGCGAGAATCTCGTGCACGATCGTCGCATAACGAAGCAGTTGGAAGCCGTCATCGATAAGAGCTTGGAAGTCATGCAGTGGCAGGAAGACTCGCAAGGCTACTTGGCATTCGTCTTTCTGCTGGACTTCTCGTTGCTCTCGTTTGTTCTCTGCGGATGCATCATAACTCTTATGGTCGACACGTCTGTGTTTATTGTCCACATAATATTGGTCTTAGTCCTCGCACAGCTGTTCATCTACTGCTGGATGGGAACGCGCGTCATCAAAAGGTTTGAAGCTTTCGCAGCGGCGATCTACGACGTGAACTGGCTGTCGATGGGGAACAAACATCGCAAGGACATTCAAACCATTCTGGTGATGGCGCAGAACATGAAAGGCTACAACGGAATCTTTCACGAAGTGAACATGGAGACTTTGCTGACGGTTAGTAACGAAATTCAATCATGTTTCTTTATTCACAAGAGTTGCTTTCAGATTCTGCAGTTCACTTACTCGCTGGTGACGTTCTTACGGTCGACACTTTAAGTGAAAACACGTCAACAAGTTTCTTCAATTCTATTTTACACATTAAAGTAGACGATTGAACAAGCATTTGACTATCGATGACAACCTTGCGGTACAAGAAATTTAGCTCTTTTGTTGAATGACAGATCAATTCAGTTCAGTTATGTTCAAATACAGGAGAATTTTCAATTAGAAACTATTTCATAAAATGTGAAACACATTTCATTCCTTTCTAAAATCAGATCATCAAAATCTGCAGGTTAAAGTTCATCAAATTTCAGTCGGAACAGTTCAAAATAACCTTTGAAATAAATGTATCGACTCGATGGACCTGCCAGCACACGACTGCGAGTTCTGACAATTTGTTATAGTGAACTTCCGGTCATGCCAGATAAATTTGCTGTCTACTAGTGAAAATCGTAAATCGTTAGCTTGTTTCGTTCTTGAGCTACTCAAGCGACCAACCGAACGACTAACCAGCGCCGTCAACTTCCTCGAAAATTTAGCAACAATTTTTAATTCTAAATTCGTCTCTTCTTGCTTTGTCATTCGATCCGTTATGCATACCATTAGTTCTAACAACAACTTTCGCGTGAAGTTCTCGTAAATCAATTAAACGACTAAATATTTCTCGAGTTTCACTTTTGTTTGCTTTCCTGTTTTTCACAGTTTATCGAACTTTTGCTCCGAAGAATTTCAGATGAGCCGACAATGTATTCGGTTTGTTATTTAATTATTTCTGTGTGGTTGAGCTCCCTTAAAAGCCCTGCGAATAATCTGATGCGATATTTGCATAAGATCACCGCAAGAACAAAACCGTATCGATTGCGAATGAGTCCGAAATGTTCACCGTTAGCTTCGCCGTATAAATATTTGGAACATCTCCGAGTCTCCATCATTCAGTCAGCGATTCTCATTCCGATTAGTTCAACGTTACAACATGTGGTTCAAAGTGATTTCCGCGGTTCTCCTGCTGTCGCAGCTCGCGGCAGCTCAGTTCGATTGTGATGGAAGTGCAATGAACGTCGATGGCTTTCTTCCTAGCCCAGAGAAGAACAAGGCTGGATTCGGCGAGTTCCCATGGACGGTTGCGCTTTACAAGAAAGACTCAGCGAGTCCACACTGTGCCGGAAGCATTATCGATGATTCGACGATTCTAACGACAGCGTTTTGCGTTAAAAAGTAATTGAAATGAAACTGAAACTTTATTGCTCAACTCACATTGAACTTTTCATTTCCTCAAAGAATTTCTAGTCCGTCCGACTTGATCATTCGAGCAGGCGTATGGGATTTGAATCGAACAAGCATCGAAGGCCACCAGATGCAGCAGCGAGTTGCGAAGGAAATTCTATCTCATCCTCAATATTCATCGCCCGAAAACATCGACAACGACATTGCAATTCTTCGAGTTAACCAGCCGTTCAAGTTCGGCAATCACATTCAAAAGGTCTGCGTGGACGATGGAAGCAAGAAAGTGAGTGACAAGGGATGTTTCGCGTCTGGATGGGGCGCTCACTCATACGAAACTCAAGACCAGCTTAGCCAGTACTTGAAGAAGGTTCCAATGGATCAAGTCGAGCGAAACGTTTGCGAGAAAGAACTCCGCGACGCTTTGAAGCAAGAGAGATTCGTTCTGTCCGAAAACTTCTTATGCGCCGGTGGAAATGAAAACGATCTCTGCATCGGAGACGCTGGTGCGCCATTGATCTGTCCAATTGAAGGCGAAACCAACAAATTTCTTCTTGTCGGTGTCTCTTCATACGGCGTCAAATGCTTCACTGAAACTCCCGGCGTCTACACAAAGGTTTCACGCTACAGCAAGTGGATTCAAGATGAATCAGTTCCATCTGCCACCAATAAAGTTGCATAAGAAAATGTGATTTGATAAATAAAATTGTCTTGAAAAAATTGAAACAAATTCAACTTCAAAACCGTTGAAAATTTAAAGTTTTCCCGCTCTAATTCAAATTCAAAGGGGCGCAAATACGTTAAACTTTGAGTTTTGTACCCGCTCGACCTTGAATTTCATTTCACTTTCTCGTTTCACAACAGTCAGACGCAATTTTCATTTTTAGAGGTAATATAACGATAATTCGCAATGGATCAAGACAAATTGACTCGGCCGAAGGCCACCGACACGGAGGAAGACTTGATTAAGATGCAGGAGGAATATTTCAAAGAGATAAACGAGAGGAAATCAGACTTGCAACCGGCGGCGGCTTGTTCGCGCGCGGAATCTTCTGGTAAACTCACTGGAATCGTGTCAGTCGATTAGTTTAACTTACGGAGAGCAATTTCTAGGTTCAAAGCAGTCAGTGTATGCAAAACGACGCAGCATGAAGCAGTCAGAAGAGAAAGACAAGAAGCTAAAGCCGAACGAAGTGATTGGCGATGTTGTGGAGCGAAAGTATGACGAGTCGAGCACAATGGAGACTGATAACAAAGCCGAGGAGTCGGTTGACGATGACGAAGGCTTTCCCAAACCACAGCCAATCGACGCTCGTTCTGCGGAGGGTAGCAAAGGCAACAGTGTGTTCTCGCAAATGAGACAAAAGAAGCAAAAAAGTCCCGAGATGCCAATCGAGGTAGGAGAGTCGTCAAGAGCGTCCCGACCAATAGATCCAATGCAGGTTGAGGTGCATGAAGAAAACCTCCAAAAGATTAGTCAAATGACACCGGAAGAAATCGCTGCAGCTCAAGAACAATATCGACGAACGTTAGACCCGAATTTCATTAATTTTATCAAAAAGAAAAGAAGATCGAACGAACAAGCGGCTGCGGAGAAACGATCGGCCGCTGTGGAATCACAGCCAGGACCACCTGCGCTAGATCCACAGGAAGATCAAATGCAATTCCCTGACATTGATTTTCTCAAGAAAACCGAAGCGAGGCAATGGCTGCACTTCAATGTTCTGGAGCCGGAGAAACTCGAATGGACGCGCGAGTTCAAGGAAAAGGTAGTGAAGCCAAATCCCAGCGAAACCTACGAAGCTCGATTCGATTTCTTCGGAATGCTTCAGCCTTACGAACTAGAAATGACGGAGGCCAATCGACACCTCTTCATGCATGGCGGCGATCAGTCCCGTCCCGGCCTAACACTGCAAGACTTCTTCCGGCTCGTCCGCTCAGAGAATCTGCAGCAACGCGTGGCCAGCATAAACGCCATCGCTGGTATCATCAAGATCTACAACACAGGATATTACGATGGGATCATTGAGCTGCCGATCGCGAAGATTTTCTTCTTGCTTCGCTTCGCGTTGGATGACAACACTCCGGCCATCACTGAGACCGCAACTCGCGCACTCTCTTACCTGTTCTACAACGAAAGCGACGAGATCCTGCTCGATGCGACCTACGAAACAAAGAACGGATTGATTCAACCGATCATCGGGAACAAGAAAGCGTCCGTCACCATCACTTCAGCCGACGAGACCGACGAAAATCTCGATGAAATGTTGAAGAATTTGAGTCTGAACGATAATAAGCTTTTCGAGACTGACTTTACAGATGAATCCGAACACGTCACTGACTTCCAACTGGCTGAAACGAACCTGGTCGAGTGTCTGGCAAGGACGCGCATCTTGACACGAATTCATTACATTCTCGCCCAAAGGTCTAAGCCATCTGATGTGACACTCGTCTCCTGCATCAAGATTCTTATCAGACTGGCTCGGACTGACCGTGAACACGCTCTGAACATTCTAAACTACGAAGACTTGATCGAGAAAATACAGGAACGCTTCCTCCCGACAATTGAAGCTTGCAAGGCGCCGCAAACGGTTGTCATCAAGCTGTTCCGCGTCCTTGCATCGTACGACAGGAATTACCTTCGAATGCTGACAGATCTCGGAGTCGTCGACAAGGTTCAAGGCTATCTCGAGTCCACACGAGAGATTGACTTGAACCTTCTGCGTGTTCAGATTGAGTGCTTGCGGTTCATGCGCCTCTACTTCTACTCCGTTGTCGACGAGGACAGATTCAAGAGCTTACTGCCATCATTGAACTACTATCTCCACTTTCACTACAATCGCATAGAATTCAACAACGAAAGTTACTTCATCTATCGTCAGCACGCCAGTGCAGTTGTCCAGCTGTTTAGCTGTTCCAACTTCGTCACGAGCTATCCCGTTGTAGAAGAGAACTTCGTCAAGTGCTTGTGCAAATGGTTTGAGATGGCAAAACGAAATGGACTGCAAGAATATACTCAAAGACTTCTCCTGTCGGTGATGCTCGACATCGCCGCCCAATTCATTCGATTCTCAAACGACAACTTCTCCGATTTCGTCGAGAAGTTCTTCAAGCCATTCCTCGGATCGGACAACATGAAAAAAGAGGTTGAAAGGTACAAAAGCATTTCGCCGCTCATCGATCAATCTAGCGACCGTTGCAACATTCACAAGCCATTGCCCAATCTCGGATCTGTCATGCGCAAGAACGCAAAAGCGCCGCCGACCCAAATTCTCCATCGACACTACGCAGTCCACATGATGAACTCCATCGGTTGCTTCATCAGCTACTTTTCGGGCGGATCCAGCGAGAAGATGCGCTTGCTCGTGCACGAGATGAATGAACTCTTCTACCCGAAATTCGAGCACTACATGCAACAGTTCTGCAAAGCAGTCAACCAAAGAGTTTGCACCAACTGGTTCCTTAAGCCTGAGATCAACTTCATTCACCACTTGCTGTTCAATTCATATCTAACGTTCATTGATTGCATTGTTAAAGTCGCCATGAGGCTCGTTACCATCTTAACACATGAGAAAGCCATCAAAGTATTCGAAATCTTCGATCGCTTCGTCTTCAACCCGACAGTTCATGGCGATTGCGACGTTACCGCACTAGAATTCAGAGACTTTAAATATGTTTTCCACGGTGTCGTTCAAGGCAAATTGGGAGAACGAGTGAGTTGTGCTTTGGTCGCAAACGATTTTATTCTAAATATCTTTTGCTTTCTAGAAACACGTCAACGTCGCAGCTGTCGAGAACTGGAATCAAATCATTCTGGGCACAGCGTGGCCCTACTCGCTTCTGCTGATCTTGTTATACAAGGAAGAGGCGAGCATCACCGGCGGAGGAGACGCGCGGATCGTCGAGACTGATCTGAAAGAGTTGGACATCATTCAGTTGTCGCTCAGGTTCACAACGCTGCTCGAGAAGAAGAAGCTGAACCTGATCAGCAAGAACCAAGAGCTGATGTACCTCATGCTCTACTACTTCGGCAACGACAATCATTACCTCTCCAACGACATCAGAACCCAAATCCTCGAGAAGATTAAATCGTTGCAAGGCATTTTGTTCCGCCCACACTTCAACTTCAAGCTCAACGGAGAGAAAAGCTTCGAGAGTCTCTACACGATGTTCCTTAATATTTTTAAGAGCCAGGGCTACAATGATACATTGTTCGCCTTGATCGTGATGGTTCCGCTCATACAAAAGTACGACGTGAAGTGGCGCAAGCTCGTCTGGTCGGAGCATCAGGACGCCATCCGGTGCATTCTCAACCGGGAAAATCAGCTGCTTTATGGCTTGAAGGAGTATTTAGAGCCTGCCGAGACCGACGTCAGCCTGTTGAGGTGCTACGCCTCAGCCATCGCTTCGGGCAACGCCGTGCCGGACTCGATTCCTTACATAATCGCCAATCACCACTTGACAGAAGCACGAAATGCCCAAATTATCAACTTTTAAGTGTCATTGATTTCTATATTTTTGTTGTATTTTATTTCACCAAAATGTTTAACTTCAAATAAATATTCCGAGCGGTTTCCGTTTCGCCAGCTCATTTGTAAACTCGCAAAACGGTATTTGAAATCATCGACGAGTTCTGAGGAACTAGAAGGGTCTGCTGCCGAAGCCGAGACCGACGCCTCGTGATATGTGAGTGACCTGACGTGCGACTTCGTACTGCTGCTCCATTGTCGAGAAAAGCTCGTCGGATGGCTTTGGTGCGGCTGATGGTTCGGGCTTAGGAGCTGCGAATGATGGGAATCGTCAAGATGAACCGTTCAAAGTTATTGCTGCGTTAACTCACCGTCTTTGATGCCCATAAGTCTCATGAATTTGCTCGCTTTCGTTCCGTCATTGTCTTGTGAGAACTTGGCGCCGCCCCACTTGGCTGCATCTTTGGCCGGCTCATCTTTCTTGCCACTCCAAAGGAGCTTCCGCTTCTTTTGCTGCTCGGCGAACTTCGTGACGTTGATCACATTTGGGTTGTAGTAAGCTGGTAGTTCAATCTTCGGCTCTGGTGGTGGCTGCTGAACCGTGTTGAGTGAGATCATGGGTGACTTCTGAGGCGAAGAAGATGTTGACGGGCCTGGCGATGGTTTCACGTAACTTTCTGCCGGCCTTAGTGGAATCTTCTTCTCTCTGCTGCTGCTCGACGATCGTCGACGAGGTTTCTCATACGATTTCGAGCGGTGGCGATGCTTGCGCTTCTTTTCATCGCGTCGACGGCTGTGCTTCTCTCTCACTTCACGGTCTTTGGATCTTCGTCTGTCTCGGTCGCTTCTGGAGTCTCCTCGGTCTTTGTCTCGTCGGCTTTTGTGGTCATCGTTGTCATCTTTGTAGCGTCGTTTCGACTGTAAGGATAAATAAGGAAACTGTTAGGATCGTGAAGACCACAGAGAACAGCAAGATCGAGAGCTAGTTCGATTTACCTTGTCGCGATCATCACGAGAGCTTCGACGCTTGTGGTGCTTCGACTTTTTCTCGTGATGACGATCCTGCGAATCAAAAAGCATAAAGCAATAAAGATCTGGAAAGTTGAAAAGAGAATTAATATCTGATCTTTCACGTGAGATGATGTTGTGGAAAGGACAAGTGGAACCGTCTGCAAGCTGAATGATCGTCAACGACCATCGAGCAAGCTCAGTTACATAATCGAGAGAGAAGGAAAAGTTTATTAAAGCTTTGCTACTTACTCGACACTCACAAACTTAATCTTGCATTTCAATTAAAGGAAAGACAAAATTTACTTTCGGATCTCACGGCAATCGGCGCTCGCTTCGGACGGTGAGCGCTCGCGTCCAACTCACTTCACCTTTTCTTAATCAATTTAACTAATCTTTTTTTACAGAGAGAATCGGAAATGTAACACGATTTGGTTTTCGATCAACAGAAGAAATTGATAAACATGAATTAATAAATGACGTTCATAATTGTGGGCTGTTAGAGGTGAGACTGACTCAGTGAGTGTTTTAGAAGGTGAAAGATTCTAAATTTAGATTTGTTGGAATTTCTTTTTGCTCATATTGGGTTTCAATATGTTTGGAGTGAGGTGGAACGTTGAATTACCTTTTTCCGGTGGCGATCACTGTGCTTCTCCGTCTCTTTTGACTTGGACTCGCGTTTGGGTGGCGGGCTCTAAAATAAATCGCAGCTAATCAATGACAATCGAAGTTTTCAATGCAAATAATTTTTGCAATTTGGGAAGTGAAATTCGACCAAATTCCGCGGGTTGATCGAGACACTTTCAAGTGTCCCAGGACCTTCAAACATTGATGAATCATTTGCCGTCGTTTAAATGTATGAATTACCTGCGATTCAGACGATTCCGTCGAACTATAATCAACTCCGCGCTCCATCACAAAACTTTCTTGCGTTCCCTTTCGAACTTAACGAAAGTCGAGGGCGCTCGAACTAAACAACAAACACAAGGCAAAGTAAAATCGCTTGATTTAATAAGATAAGCAAGCTAGGAAGCCGATAAACAGCGACCAAACATCGCTCAGTCCTCGCCGAAATCATCAGTGAATGTAAGCAAGAAAATCGTCGATCAAATTCACATTTTAAGTTTCCACTAATTTTCAGACTTTTCTTTTGCAATTTCCCGAGCATCTGATTAAACAATGCGCTTGACACTTATCAACCTGTTCAAGAAAACAGTTCCCGGCCACATCTTCAGAGGAAAACGGAGACTGGTGAAGGAAGTAACGAAGCAATCGATGAACCAGCAAATCAGAGAGTACGAGCTGCAAGAAGCGAACATGCTCTACCTTAAAAACCCGTTCATCACTCTTGTAAGTATACCAAGTGCTGCCAATGTGAATAGCCGCTCTCAAACCCTAGATATCCAGCCATTCTCCATCTCGGTTGAGCTCTGAAAGCCATCCGCGAGTTGCTATGACATCTGACCAACTGAAGACGTTGCGATGAGCTAATTCAACTGTTGTTATGTCGTGACGATTCAACTCCTTCATTTAGACTCGTTGATTCACTCAACTACTTGTGCAAGATTACAGGAACAGACACAGTTGGCTTGTAGCCTTCAAAACGACCCATCATTCAACATTTAATCAACTTACATTTCCCATTTCAGGAGCAATCGAGAGGACACGCAAGAGAACTCGGCAAGACCGAGAAGAAAATCGAATTCTGGCAGAACAACAGGATCAAACCTCCTTTCAAGCCAGACGTGAAAATCGAGGACCGCCTTGTTCACTTGAGAGTCCAGGAGACTTGGGATTAAACAAGCCAAGCTTCCGGTTCCTTTAAAACTTTATTAGTAAAGAAAATAAATACAATGAAAAGCTAAACTTCAATTTCTATTTGTTCAGTTGTTGGATCCATGCAAAAGCATCTTCCTGAATATCTGATTTAGTTAGCGTTCGGCCCTGCGACAAGAACTCGGCGAATTGTGAGACAACCGGATCTCTACCGCACGAAGTTATCGCGATGACTTTGCCGGCCGCATCCAAATAGAAAGCGACAAACTTCAAGTCCTCGAGACTTCCCTCGACGTGGATTTCCGCTGGCTTTCCGTACCCGCAGTAACGGAACGAGCGACCGAAGAACATGGCCCAGAAGAAGGGAACAACGTGAAGCTTCTCGGCCTTTCCGACCATGTTCAAGGCAGCGATCCTTCCATGCATTTGAGCCAGCGGGTAATGACCAATGTTGATCAGCTTGTTATTGCTTGAGAAGACTGGACTGTTAGCAATGTCACCGCCGATGTAAACGTCTGGGACAGACGACTGAAGATATTCGTCTGTGTCGATTGATCCGTCTTTGTTGAGGGTCAATCCACTGTCCTTCAAGAACTCAGTGTTCAGCACTGATCCAACTCCCATAATGCACAAGTCAGCCTTCAAGATTGTGCCATCGTTGAGCTCAACGGACTCGAGAATTCCTTCGTCGTTGCCGATGCACCGTTTGATGCCACTGTTCATCACGAACTCAACGTTGTGCTCCTGGATAAACTTCATGATGCGAGCGCCAACGGCTTCACCGAACACGGGACGAAGGGGAACCGAGTCGCGGCCGATGACCGTCACCTTGGCCACTTTACTGACACAGTAGCAAGCAGCTTCAAGTCCGACAAAGCTCACACCAAGAACAACGACATGAGACGCTTCAGTTATTCTTTGAGTGACATATTCAGAGTCCGCGATGCTCCTCAAGGTGATAACGTTTGTGAGATTTGCTCCAGGAATGTCAGCTTTGCGAGCTCTCAAGCCAGTGGCGACGTAAGCCTTGTCGTACTTAATCTTGTAGCCGTTGTTGAGGGTAACTTCTTTGTTAGCTGGCTCCAGCGATGTAGCCTCGACGTTCATCATCGTTTCGATGTGATTGTCATCGTAGAATTGCTGCGTTCTCAAGAGAATTGTGTCGATTTTCACGTCCATACTTTTGCTGACCTTGATGCGATCATAAGGCAAGACCGGTTCTTTGCAAATCATCACAACGCGACCGGTAAATCCGTTCTGACGAATCGTTTCCGCGCATATAGCACCGCTCGGCCCACCGCCGATTACGACGAAAGTTCGCTCGTCTTTCGCCTCACGCTTAGCCATAACATTGGTTCGCCTGTTCGCCTCCAGGTCGGATTTCTTGGCGCGAACTTTCACTTGACCTTGCTCGATCTTAACTTGATAGCAAGGAATCGAATCTTGGCCGGGATAATCTTCGATGTCGCCGGTCGCAATGTTGAAGCAAGCGCCATGCCACGGGCATCGAACGCGACCGTCGCCCAACGCTCCAGTCGACAGCAAAGCGCCGTAATGAGTACACTTAGTTCCTAAAGCGGAGATTTTCCCTTTCTGTTTGACGAGCAGAACCTTTGAGTTGCCAAGGTCGAAGTTTTTCATTTCATTCTCGCCGATGTCCGCTTCTTGGCACACGACGCCTTCGACGTACTCTGCATCATCTCCAGCACCTGTGGAAGAAGAGACAAAGATGATGAGTAAAGAATAAGCTTAAGTGGTCCAGTGAAATCACCAAAAAAGCTAAGCATGTTGAACGAATCAATAGGAAACGCGTCTGACTGCGACAGAAACACAAAACCGACTGAGAGACTTTTCACGTGTTTGAGAAATCCCGATGACGTAATCTGTGTTCAGCTTGACAAAGCGTTGGCTTGAAACCAAACTCCCATCGCCAATCGGGATTTTATTTTTGGTGATAACAACGTTATCGTTTATCTGTCAATCACGGTGACTTGCGGTTACAAATTCTCACGAGATTCACTTCCGAGTGGCTCGGAAAGTTGTGGACGACACATTAAGAAGCCTAATTAGTGCCTCGCTTGATGGCGTTACATTTTGTTTGCGTTAGAAATCGAATTGAAACATTTCACTCGGTCAAAGAGGCAGAAAACCAGAAATCCTTCAACGTTCGACTTGCCTAAATATTTCATTGCAATTGATTTCACGAGGGCCTCGAATCGAGTTCACTTCAGGCTAGCGAGTTGAAACGTTGTTATGATTCGCAGATTAAATATTTGGCATTTTTGATGAAAAGACGTTGCCGAAGTTGAATCACAAAGTTCATCCAAGTTTGAGCGATAACGAAATGACTCATCAGCGTTCAGCTTCCGAGGCTTGAAGCTTCTTTCAGAGGAAAGCTTCTCGTTTCAATTACGAATTTGTCCTGGCAGTTTGAGCGAGCTTAGCCAGTGAATTAATAAATTTATGCAGCGCCAACATGAAAGCTCTGCGACGTCACTTCAAGCTCATTCAAGGTCGATGTCTCGCTAAGACTTCTTCAAGGTTGAATCAGCTGAACTCTCCAGCTTTTAGAATTGGAACCACGAAAGAAATCTCTCGATCTTCGCCATGGAAATATCTTCTCAGATATCTTGAGCAGCTCTGGAAAGATGAGAGCCAAAAGTTCTTTTCGCTCTCTGAGAAGTCTTGCGCAACTCTTCGGATCGCCGCGATCTTGATTTAGTATCCCGCGAACCACTGAAGTGTGAAAATCAAAATCGCGCTGTCGCCGAATTGATAAGAAGTGTCGCTAAGTTCTAGTTGACCGAGCACAGCGATGAGTGAAGAGAAAAGGCAAATATTTGGCTCATTTGTACATGAAATCTGATCGCTTTAAAGCGCAGCTCTGACGTGTTTTCCCGCTTTTCCCTTTCAGACAGCAAGAAGCACAAAATTCTCTTTCTCGCACGAGTCAATGTCTGTGTGCTATGCGCGATTTTGTTGTGAACGCTTTCGTCAAAACAGACGAAATCGACGGCAGCAAAAGCGAATGCCGGTGCTTTGCCTTGTGTTGTAGGAGGTCAACTGCTCGAGTTTTGGAAGAGCGGGTCGTGTACCCTCGTCTCGAGCTTCCAGAACACGATCTCCAGTTCGAGTACGACATGAGTCACAAAAGCCGTGGAGTTGCCATGATCTTCAACCATGAGAAATTCCTCAACCCAAGACTGAGCCCAAGAACAGGCACAACTTTAGATCGCGACTTGCTGACGAAAGTTCTGGAAGCGTTTAGCTTCGAAGTGAAGGTTCACAACGATCTCTCGCTTGATGGAATCACACACGAGTTGAACAAAGGCAAGTAGCTTCTGGGTGAATGCTGACAGCAATCTAACTGACTGTGCTCTCAATTTAGTTTCATCGATGGACCATAAACAGAAAGACTGCTTACTGGTTGTCGTACTGACGCACGGAGAAGAGAAAAACCTTCTTCATGCATTCGATCGAAGCTACTCGCTCGAGCACATTCTGTCATCGTTCACAGACGAGAGCTGTCCGTCGCTCAAAGGAAAGCCGAGACTCTTCTTTATTCAGGCCTGTCGTGGCGACAAGTTCGACTCTGGGCAGTTAATGTTCGGCGACTGGCCACGACATTCGCTCAATCGACCGCCAGTCAGTGACGAACTCGACACAAATCCATTCCAGAGAATCGCAGTTTATGAAGAAGCCGAAGACTTATTCTTTAGTCCGCCAGTAATTCATCAAGACTTTCTCGTAGTTCGATCGACGATGAGCAAACACTTCTCGTTTCGCAATCCCGCGCAAGGCAGTTGGTTCATTCAGGCTCTATGCGAAGAGCTTGAGGCAAACGGCGAGTCTGACGATATCTTATGTCTTCTCACTCACGTCAACTGGAAGATCTCAGAGCGGGAAAGCAGCGGAAGCAGTTGGAGCAAAGGAAAGAAACAAACAACTTGCATCTCTTCGATGTTGACAAAGGTTCTGACTTTCCACAAGCGAGACAGCGAATCGACTAATCTCTAGACTGCAGAGAACCTCCAGAGAAATCCTTTGGTTAATCCAATCGTCAAAGTAAGCGAATGTAAAATTTTAATGTAAACTTGTTACGTATGTTTATCGCAATAAATTGTTGCTGTTTCTTAATCTGAGTTCATTGAGCTTCAAGTATTGGTGAGCTAGCGAGCTAAAAAGCATTGCATTACCGAAGATGGATGAGACTAACTCAGTCGAGCCACCGTCACAAAAACAATTTCAAAACTAACTTCAGATATTTGCAAGGCTCGAGAATTCCACTCGCAATAAAACAGATTCGACACAAAGTCTAGCTCGACAGCTGAATCAGCCTTGAGTATTCGCATTGTTGAACTGCTAGCGTTCATTTTTAAAAGGCTCGCTCGATCTCATCATGCGGATTCGTAGTCAAAGTTTTCGTCAAATTCGACTCGACCCATGAATTTGTTATGTCATGAGCTCCGCACTAATTACGGCAGCAAGTGTCGTGTTTGCTCCGAATTCCAACGACTCGACTTTCAAGGGGAAATCGAGCATAAAAGGAAGTAATGAGAAATAGTTGAGCGTAGCAAGGGAGCTTCGTGAAACTCGTCACCTGTTGGCTTCGAAATTGCGCTCACGATTAAGATGAAATATTCAGTTTGACGCCATCGACGTCTTCCCCCTCACCACTTAATTGAAATGCTTGGAATGTCGGCCACTATCGATTTTTAGCCTAGCGAGCGTTGCAAAAATTTTCCCTAATAAATCATGCTCGCATCTTGCGTATGAAGAGCGGAATGTCGTGAAGCAGAACGTTCCACTAATCGCTAATTTATCGCTCGCCTCGTTCATTGACTGAGCTTTCTTTGGAGCTTTCGATTTCAGCAATGACCCACTTTTCTCACTCACGAGAACTTCTGAATCCACGCCAAGAATTACTACACGTTACAATTTATTTTCTGCGGCTTTGTTGCCTCAAGCTGGCAGCATAACTTTTTCTGCTTCTCTTTCGTTCTCGAGAAACGACCGCAAGGTCAACTGAGCATTGAACTGCTACACTTTTTGTGTGATTCCCACTCACCATTTTGATTGATTGTTGGCCGCCCGTTGGATCGCCTCGAAGAGAATGCTTTGCAGCTTCCTGCTCCCATTACAAGATTCGTTGTTTGTTGCGAGGGACGAGAGAAGATTGTCGACTTGCTGGCCGTAAGGTTGATCGCCGAAACGCCGCTCGAGTGACGGAATGCTCGACAACTGGAATTCAATTGAACGTTCGTGCTGGAGTCACGTAAGCGATTGTCTTATCACGATAATTAAGTGTACGATTGATGGGAAATATGGGACGGTTTGTAAGAAAAAAGCTTGAGCGGTTAACGTGCACGTCTGTCCTAGGTAAATAATACTGAGCGACTGTTGCATGGAACGTTTGCTCTCCAGCCTTGGATTTACGGAAAGCGAAAAAGATGAAAAGCAAAAAGTCGCCGATGGAAGGGGAATCGCCGTGGAGCTCGTGACGATTGATTCTTATCAATATCCAGCGTGATTACGGGACCAGACGGGTTGAGAATTGATAACAAGTTCGCGCGATTCCAGCAACGCTGATAAACTTTTTGCTTTCACTAATAACCGTGATCATAGCAATGTCACTCATCCTAACCGCCCTGATAACACGGTATCGCACTTCACGATTGTACTGCCATATCACTTCACCTGTTTCCATTCAGAATAATCTTCAAACTCGACCGAAACATTTTCTTGTTTACGTTTTCAATCGAAGCCCAGCGGGCAAACTTCAACTTGCTGGAGCTTTCAGCTTGATAGACAATGATTCATTGGTGATAGAACTCAGCTATTTCTTCGTGATTTGTCTACAACTTGGCAATCCTTCGTGGTTTAATTTAAAACGCAAAACAAAATTAAGACTGCAGATGATCAGCTGGGCTGCGGTTCAAAATTAGCGACTCAAACTTACCGGGAATCATCAATTTATTACTTGCCGCAAGAGCTTCTGCTGATATCTCTGGAAATATCTTAAATTGGAGACGAAATTATTCTAATAAAACTAGTTAAAGCTTTCAAATAAGATTCAAAAATAAAGCTCGCTGAGTAAAAATTTAACGGCTTCGATAAATTTGAACGAGATTCGTCGAGGGGGCGAAAACGACAAAAATTGTCACACAAAATTTGTTCTCACAATTTCATATTTATTCCAGTTTTAAGTCGCGCTCCACCCAGATAGACGAGTTGAATTGTTGATTAAGTGTTTAATACGTGTTAAGGATGTAAAGGATCGCCCGGAAGTTGCGCTTTTCTATCGAGATTTTAGATCGTGAGTGGGAGCAGAGGAAACTTTTCCGAGTTTTTATGTTTTTCGATTTTGGTCGTCGCTCGAGGAAGTTTAATTGAAGATTCCATTGAGAAATTGACGCAGCGGCTGATAACAACAGTTTAAGTGATCATTTGTCGAGCGAAAGTCGCGTTGAGCGACGTAACAATCAATTTGTCTGAGCAACAACAAGATCAGGAAAATTTTGTGGTATCGATTTTTCCTCATCCTTCGGAATCATCGAAAACTTTTCCTTTCCGTCGCTGCTCCGACAATCAAAGCCGACACATGTTGTGCTCAATGAGAAAGAACATGAAATCGCAGCATCAGAAATAACTTAAACGACACTTTACCCTAATTAATGACTGCGGCCACCAGCTGCGAAGAATTAGTTTCCTCGTCCGATCTCCGCTGATTTCCATGTAAACGACTTTTTAAATGGTTCGCCCGTGTCTTGCTGTCGTTACAGGTAAAAGTCGTCTATAGCTGCAATTAAAGTGATCATTTTTTCGACAAGCAAACGAGTAGAAGAGAAAAAGTTTAGAAATTATTTGCTAACGTCGACGTGCCGCGCTAGGGAACGAGCCAAGTGAACGCGACATTAAGCTCTATGTTTCGCCTCAACAACGACAATAATTTTGATTTGAAAGTAAATGTTAAGAGACACAACTGCAGACTCGAGGCTGCCGTGAGTATCGGAAAGTAGTCGCTTGGAGCTGGAGGCAGCAGCAGCGGTCACGTTGCGTGAGTGTTGGAGAGCGGAATTCCATTCACAAGCGAGCCATCGACGAAAATCATAGAAACGAATCATGACTGAAGACAAATTGGCAACAACATTAGACCTGAATCATCGTGCTGGTGAGTTTTTCGCCGTCGGTGAATCACTCGCCTTACTTAACTGTTGCGCCAACCTTGCTTCGCTTCATTGTTTAGATTCCATCACCAAACGCATCAAACAATTGGAAGATTTAATTACGGATAACAATGCAACTAACTTGCTGGCGCATGTCGCCCTACTGACAACAACGTTCGGAACCAGCAGTGCTTTAACAGCCGCAACTACTTCAATTAAGAATCATCAATTAGAAGCCAATCTGAACACATCGGTACATTCAGGGAAAATCGTTAGCATCGAGACGCTGCTCGACTCGCTCGTTATTTTATTCGATGAATGCAGCAACTCTTCGCTGCGCCGCGAGAAAACGGTTTCAGATTTTCTAGAATTATGTAAGCTCAAGCACGCCAAGCTGCGTCTCGTCCTCGCCCACTCACGACGAATTCTTTTTCTCTCTCCGTTTTAGTAAAAACTGCAGTGAGCTTGATAAAGCAGCTGCGACTAGACCGGAATGACTTCGAAGTCATCAAGGTCATCGGACGCGGAGCTTTCGGCGAGGTCTGCCTCGTTCGCATGAGGAATTGCAATCAGATCTACGCGATGAAGATCCTCAACAAGTGGGAGATGCTGAAGCGGGCTGAGACCGCTTGCTTCCGCGAGGAGCGCGACGTTCTCGTGTTCGGCAATCGCAAGTGGATCACGAATCTCCATTACGCGTTCCAAGACGAGACGAACATCTATTTGATCATGGATTACTACTCCGGCGGAGATTTGCTGACGCTGTTGAGCAAGTTCGAGGATCGCCTTCCCGAAGAAATGACCAAGTTTTACATCTCCGAGATGATTCTCGCCATCGACTCTGTCCATAAGCTCAACTACATTCATCGTGATATTAAGCCCGACAACATAGTTTTAGATGCACAAGGCCACATCCGACTTGCCGACTTCGGATCGTGTCTCAGGATGCAAAACGGATTTGTTCAATCGAACGTTGCGGTTGGAACGCCCGACTACATTTCGCCGGAGATTCTTCGAGCGATGGAAGACGGCAAGGGACGATACGGAACCGAGTGTGACTGGTGGTCGCTCGGTGTTTGCATGTACGAGATGCTCTTCGCTGAAACGCCTTTCTACGCCGAAAGCTTAGTGGAAACTTATGGGAAGATCATGAACCACAAGACAAGCTTCGACTTTCCGCCAGAAGATGCCGAGTTCTCAGTGAGTGACAACGCAAAGGATTTGATCAGAAAGCTCATCTGTGCCCCGGAGATTCGACTTGGCCAGAAAGGAATTGAAGATTTCAAGAAGCATCCGTGGTTCGAGGGCGTCGATTGGGACAACTTACGCACCGCTACAGCTCCATACATTCCAGACGTGTCCAGCCCAACTGACACGTCGAACTTTGACGTCGACGACACTGAGAATCGAATGTCTGACGTTGTCCCACCGTCCGGTAATCCAGCATTCTCAGGACATCACCTGCCTTTCATAGGTTTTACATTCACCAAAGACAGCAACCTGTCCGACCTGGGCAAGCTAACGACAGCAACGTTATTCGCCGTCAAACAAAGTACAAATCCATTCGAGGAGAAGCATCTGAGTCCCGACAGCACGAGGAAGCTTCAAGATGAGATCAACATCCTGACCAAACGAAACGGCGAGCTCGAGAGTCAATTAAAGAGCTTGGAGAATCAGCAGTTCCATATCAACAATTCAGGTTCGGAAGGGTCTGAGAGTCAATTGGAGTTCAAGCTTCGCGAGGCTGATAAAATTATAAGAAGTCTGCGGCACGAGCGAGACGATTTCCAGAAAGAGAGAACTGATCTTCTGGACCGACTGAAGTCGCAAGAGAAAGAACTGATGGACGCGGTCACACAACGAAAGTTGGCCATGAACGAATACACTGAAGTGGCTGATAAGCTCTCGAATCTACGCGTCCAAAAGCAGAAAATCTCGAATCAAGTGCGTGAGAAGGAAGAAGAGCTCGAAGTCTCAATGCAAAAGATCGATTCGCTGCGCAACGAAGTTCGTCGAGTCGAGAAGAGTCGAAGAGAAATGGAAATTAAGGTGCAGGAATTCGAAGCGAACAAAGATCGAGATGAGTTCGGCCGGCAAATCGATTCACGAAGCAGAAGCTCGTCGGAGTTGGGGTCATCACAGTCAATTGGCTTGTCGTCGGAATCGTTTCGACTCGAGATTGAGCGGATGGAAATTGAGTTTACCGAGAGGTTGAATCAGCAGCAGTCGCGTTACAATCAAGAGCTGACCATCCTGCGAAACCAAATGGCCGAGATCGAGAATCACAAGAACATGGTCGAGCTGGAGCTCGAACAGATCCGCAATCGCAGCGACTCTCATAACGATGCTGAAGAGGCCATCACTGAGTTGAGGATTCGCTACGAGCGCGAGAAGAAAATGCTGCTGGAAGACAACAGAAAGTTGATAACTGAGCTTGAGATGCTGAGTGAGAGCAACCGTCACTATCAAGCGGACAGACTTCAAATGGAAAGCGACTACGAAGAGCTCAGAAGCAAACGGCAGGCGATAGCGCACTGGGAACATCAAATATCCGAGATCATCCAATGGGTGAGCGACGAGAAAGACGCTCGAGGATATCTTCAAGCCCTCGCGACCAAGATGACTGAAGAACTAGAATATCTCAAGCACGCCGGCCAACAAAACCCTTCGGACAAAAATTGGCGCAATAGAAGATCGCAGAAGCTCGACAAAATGGAACTGCTGAACCTTCAAAGCTCTCTCCAGAGTGAAATACAAGCGAAGGCTTCGATCTCCGACGAGCTGAGTAGGACGAGAGCGGATCTCATCGCAGCCCAAAAGTGAGTTTTATCTTTCTTTTAGTTCTTTGACTAACGCTCGATATCTTTAGGGATCTTCGGGAGACGAAACATCGATTGGAAATTACGAGCAGCGAAGTCAAAAAGAAGGACGGGCTGCTCAAAGATATGCAATTCCGTGTTGAACATGGAGAAGGATGTAAGTCTGCTTCAAGAGATCGAGTTTCAGCTGATCTTAATCCTTTTACAGTCTTGGAACGTCCATCGTCTCAGATGTCGTACCTCGATCATTTCCTCAAAGAGTCGGCAGGCGGAGGCTCGTCATCGTCAAATGCAACACACACTCCGCAACCAGTGGTAAGTTTATCTGGTTTAACTTGAACTTGAACTCATCGTATTCGAACCACAGCAACACTCATCGCCCAACTCAACATCGCAGCGTTCATCGCAGCAGAACAACAACGTCGTGTCTACAAGCTCTTCGTCCAACAATCTTTTGCCCAGCCAGCAAACCCAAAGTATTTCATCGATTCCGCAGCAGTATTCGTCACAAAACCAACTCCAAACCACACCGCAGCCGCAGCAAGGAGCGGCGTATGCGAACACTAAGAACTACTCAGTCGAGAGCGACGAAGGCGACGTCGAAGACAACAGAATTCACAGCCTATCAAGCTCCAAAAGCAACCTCAGCGAAGCGTCCCTGGATCACTCGCACAGCATCCACAGTTCGATCATGCAGCAGCAACAGATGGCGATGATGTCGAAAGCTAAAATCCACCAATTCCTAGTTCGCACGTTCTCGTCGCCAACCAAATGCAATCACTGCACATCACTCATGGTCGGATTAACGCGTCAGGGCGTCGTCTGTGAGCTCTGTGGATTTGCATGTCACATGATTTGCTGTCAGAAAGTTCCAACGCACTGCCCTGCGAGTCAATCAAAGCGCCCGCTTGGCATCGACCCAACTAGAGGCATCGGAACAGCGTACGAAGGATATGTGAAGGTTCCCAAGCAAGGCGTTGTGAAGCGAGGCTGGACGCGTCAGTTCGTCGTCGTTTGCGATTTCAAGCTTTTCCTCTATGACATCACATCAGATCGAAATGCAATGCCGAGCGTGCACGTCGCTCAAGTGCTTGACATGCGGGATTCCGAGTTCGCTGTCTCTGGCGTGAGGGAAAGCGACGTCATCCACGCGGCTAAGAAGGACGTGCCCTGCATTTTCCGGATAACAACTTCGCTGCTTGATGGCCAGCCGCTCCAAACGCTGATGCTCGCCGACTCGGAATCGGAGAAGAACAAATGGGTTGTTGCGCTTAGCGAGCTCCATCGGATTCTGAAGCGCAATAATTTACCCAACACAGCGATCCTCAAGGTGAAAGAGATTCTCGACAGCGCGCTCAGCGTTGTAAGGAACGCGCTTTGCGGTTTGATTGTCGACCAAGATCGGATTCTTCTTGGCACCGACGACGGACTTTTCTGCGTTGAGCTCGATCGCTGTGAAGTTTCTCGAGCTGGCGAGAGCAAGAAAGTCTTCAACATTTGGTATTTGAACGAGGAACAACTTCTTATGGTGCTCTGTGGAAAGCAGCGGTCGGTGCGGTTGGTTCCGATTCGAGCGCTCGAGGCCACGGAAGTCGAATGGATCAAGGTTCTGGACTCTAAATATTGCATCACGGCCTGCACCGGCGTCATCAGACGAGCGCCTCAAAACACTTATTGCTTTGTTATTGCACTAAAACGACCAAACGGCTCGGCGATTGCTGTTTACGAAATCAATCGGACCAAAACGCGACATCACAAAATCTGCGAGTTCATCGTGCCGTTCACTGTTCAGAGTCTTCAGATTCTGTCAGACATGAGATTGGCAGTCGGTCATCAGTCAGGATTCACCGCTTACTTCCTTCAAGGCGAGGCACAAGCAATGCGTAAGTTGAAGAGTTCGTTGCATCGTTTTCATATTTACAACTTCGTCAATTACTTTAACAGCTTTAGTTCATCCTGAAAACCAACTCAACGCCTTCCTAATGTACTCAGGAGTTGATGCATGGCGTGTGATCGAGCTGCAATCTAGTCAGGGAGCTGGCAACTACGGCGAGTTTCTGTTAGTCTTCCAAACGCTGTCAATTTACGTCGACATTCAAGGGCGAAAGTCACGCGATCGTGAGATCATGTACCCAGCTGTGCCCACGCATATAAGTAAGCTTCTTGTAATCTCTGGTCTCGTGCCTAATTAACGTGAACTTCTTACTTTCATTTAGCTTACTGTGATGGACATTTGTTGGTCTATTCCGAGACGCATCTAGATATCTTCAACACGCAAACTGGCGAGTGGGTGCAGTCGATCGGGCTGAAGAAATCAAAACCGCTGAGCTTCAACGGGAACCTTTCCATGATGGTGATGAACGACGCGCCCTACGTGATCTATTTAGCTAATTTACACACAAGTAAGTTGGCCTCGAGCTTGATTTAATTAGCGCTGACTTGAATTCTTTGTCGCTTCAGGGGAACTTTTGAACACCAGCAACTTAGATCGTGAAGGACGAATTAAACCAAAGAGAAGATTTTCGCTGAGAGAAATCAATAAAACCATTCGAATGTAAGTGTTCGCCATTCAAAAGGTTCTTTGATATTTAGTTCATTCGTTCAGCAGTGGATCTGACCGACGGAAACTCATCTCGGCGCCGACCAACTTCAACCACATAAGCCACATGGGTCCCGACATTCAGAAGCAGCGGCTGTTGGACCTTCCCACTACAGTCGACACAGCTGAACAACCTGCAAATGCACCTCCGACGAACCCGCGAGTTGCGACTATGAGAACTGCTCCGCCAGTCGCTCCGAGGACTCCGCCGCGTCCCACGAACTTCAACAGCAAGCGACCGACAGTTCCAGCTCGCTATGCGTCATCACTGCCACGCTCTCCGAGCCCGCTTGACAGCAGCGTCTCCTCGCTGCACGAAACGCTGAAGTCGTCAAGCGACCGTAAGTCTGAATCACGTCAGAGCATCACGAGTAATAATTCCAGTTCGACTCCCCCATCGCCCATCATAGCAGATCGCTTGAGTTCGAGCTACGACAGTTAAACGTTTCAACTTTTACATTGACGCCTAATTTACAAATCTCTTGAGTTCCTTTAAGTAACGAATGAATCTACAGTTGAGTCTGTAATCGGTTAGTGATCGATTTATTAGCGACGAGTTGATTGATAATAATTTACGATTGCAAATTATGATAATCCCTTCATGCTAACTGAATGAACTTAGCGCTATTTTATCAGTAGAAAGAATGAGAATTTAATGGAGTCTTAGTCGGTTGGGTGGGGACTGTACGTGGACTACAGATCACGTCGTCAATTAGGTCACAGAGTGACGCTTAAGGAGAATTTCTAAACGAAGAAGGGGACAATAAGGAAGCGAGGCCAAACACGGACTAAGAAAGTAGGAAGAATCAATTATAGTTGTGATGTAATTTACGTACAAGCCCCAGCAAGAAGAAGCTTATCATTTCGAATACAAACACTCCCCAAATATCCTTACAAAAATATCTCTCTCTAATCTTAGAATATCCAAATGAAAGTTAATTCATTATGCCCGCTTTTCTCTATCTCTCTCTCTATCAACATTGCATCCTCCCAAAGCGCTGACCGTTCTCTACACGGCAGGAAAGATGAACCTTACGTAATCCTTTAACCCAGTTAGCAAGCGTAACCGATAGAACTACTTGGGACACGAACGCGATTTCGTTGTCCCGAGGATATCAATTAAAGGTGATTAAGATGCAAATCTGATGATCAAGCTCTGGATGATGTTGTTGCTGCTGCTTGCGTAGCGATTGTTTGTTAAGCTCAAAGGTTTTCCTTCGTTTCGCATTCACTGAACTTCATTCCACTGGAATAATTTCTCGATTGGAGACTGTCGAACGCTCTTGGAGACAGCGCCGTCGGAATTGGCTGCTTGCCGTCAACTTCAGCTTCACTAATGAGCTTTCGATAATTTCCAATTAAAGTTTTTCTCTCGATAAATTTGCTGTTTCATAGCGAACGAAAAGCGTTTTTGGAAAATCTCTCAGTGTACCAATTAATTGAATTAAGAACGACAATTCTGTTAATTACGCAAAAAGACATAAAGTTTAATGAGAATAAATTGCATTTAACTTCAATGAACAATGCGCGAACATTGGACGAGCCATGAGGACGAAGATTATTGTATAAAATCTCATTACCGAAACTATTTATTGCATATTTGATGATAAATCATTTACAGAGGAATCTTTAAAACGAAATAAAACGAAGTTCTGAGCTGAAAACTGTTTGTGAATCTATCGAGAAATGCTGCAGAACTTTCAGGTTGTGATGGCGGTTGAGGTCACCAAATGGCTCGATCTCTAGCTGAGGGTATAGCGATGGCGTTATGTCTGCCTGAAGCAAGACTTGAAGAGAACGAAATGGTTGTCTTCGTGGCGTTTAGAGCTCTTAACTGTGCCCTAGCTATGCTCGTTGTTACTCCTTTTCGTCGGCTGTCTACATGCCAATAGCTGTTCTCGTTGTTACTCCCATTTGTCGGCATATCAACTACGTTCATTCATGAAATACCAGCGGAACTATGCGCGCTATCGAGTTGGAACTACCGCCTCAACAGAGATCGCGCGATTCATAGAATCAACAGATAAGAGAATCCGATAGGAGCGAGTCTCGTTGTTATTCATGAGCCGTACTCAGGCCGCAGGTAAGAATCTCGGCCGGTTCGCTAGGCCCGACTTGAATTGATATCGAACCCGAAGCAAGTAGACAAATATTTTAGGCTCATAACGTCGCAAGACGAAGCGGACGGACGAAAGAAGTTCATGAATAATTAGCATCGAGACGTGTTGGTTTTGTGAATTAGAGATTGTGGGTTGCTCTGGTCGCGAAGGCAGACAACTTTCGGAAGACATAATTAAAAGAAGTGCGCGCTAGTGTTCGTAGGGTGTAAAGAAAACTGAAAACAAAAGATTTCGCTCCGAACGGAATAGAAAAACTTCAAAACTTTATTATTTGTTTCCACGTTATTTTGTTAGATTAAATTGTGTTCAGTATTCACGAGCGGATTCCCATCGAAGTGAGCTCGCTCGGTCCGTGGAGCGCTTTTAAATCGTGAAATTGTAGTTAAAGTGCTGTGAAGTTTGTCTCTTAAGGCTCGAAAACTCGTTGATTGCCATGCCAAATTCTGTGAATAAATGTTAATCAACGCGTGAAGAAAATTCTGTGAATGACCGTTAGTCTAGTCCAAGACAAAACATGTCGTTGAAAGATCAGTCGATGGCTTTGGACGATTTGAATCGCAGTGATAATGTTCGGGTGTTGAGGTTGCTGCTGGAGAACTTGCGGAACAATGAGAGTGCGATGGATGTGCTCAGGGATCAGCTCAGGTTAGTTTGCAGCTTCCACGTGGATTACCCGAGTGAAGGGCGAATGGGTTTTTGATTCGCGCAATCATTGAGATTACGCGCGGCTCACGAGAAACGAATTACTTTCTCTAGAAAGCGTCGAGGTGTTGAAAATCTCCTGAGGAAAATCACGAGATTCCAACGCCAACTCTTCTTCTCAGAGTCCCCTCAATTAGCAAATGGTTCAATCCATCCCATCAAAGGCGATAAAATCAGATGCCATGAAACCCTCGCGGGCTGCAACCCAACAACGGCGAACATCCACATCGAGAGATGCCGCAGCAATTCGGTTATTAAGTTGAGCACACAATTAAGCTTCTCTGTCCGTGTATTACGGTCTCATATCTCGATAAACATACGAAACCACGAGTTATCATTAGCCGAGCGCGGAGAAAAACTTCACTTTTACAGCGTTCGGACGATAAAACAAGCAGTTGTTCATTCAGCGCCAGCCAGTTGTTGGAACAAGTATCGCGATCGAGTGACTTGGTTTACAGTTGAAGAAATAAATTGCTCGGACGTTATCAACCGAAGGAGTCGCTCGCTATCTGCCGTGCCTGAGTCGTGCAGTGCAACCAACTTAATCTAATAAGCGCGATCGTACAAAGCAATTCGGGGTGTTGTGTGTAACAATCGTTGTTTGCTTAGGCAGTTCCGCTGTTTTATGTGTCTCTAGTGATAAGGCTTGTGTCTTGTGTGATAACGCTAGCAGGTGAAGAGGCTCCGAAAGTTGTCTCTCCACCTACGAGAGCAAACGAATGAAGTGCTCGGCGATAAGATATTTCTGTGTGCACTGTTAACAGCTCCGCAATATTGTTCGTGATGTAATTGTGGTGTTTGCTTCCACCGAAAAAGTTCAGCAAACCGTTGCAGTCTGCAAGCCGCTTCGTGCTGTTTTAATTAGACCACAAGGAAAAGAAGACGGCGATGGATAATTAAGACAATTTAGACCTCGTGCCCCATTCCACTGCTCGTGAGAGTTGAGTTATTAACTCCAAGTTTGGCGCCAAAGCTGATATGAAGTCCTGGCTCGACAATTTCGGCGGGGCGAAGATGACAGTCGGCGTTGGCGTTTCGCTGCTCATTGGCGGTGCAGCGAGCATTTACCTCATTCTACAAAGCGCTAAGCTGTTGAGGTAAAGAACATGCAAAATGATCCGTTACGAACGTCGACCGCGTTAGTTCCTGACACGAGATTACTTCAACATGTTTCGGCTCTGAACTTATCAGAACGTTTCTTGATATTGTTAAGGGCAACCTTACTTAATCCACAACAATGTTTGATTAGATCAAATTTTGGCAAAAGTTTTATTAAATGTTTAATACCAATTAGAGAAAAGTCTTAGTGACTGATCAAGAAATTTTTAAGCTAACTTTGTACTGTAACCTTGTTCACTCCAAAGTCTTCCACAATCCTTTTCGCCAACTGCTCCCAAAACAATATTCAAACTAGCGACAAATTCGTCGCAGCTGATCACATGTGCGAGAATTCCGTTGAGCTCGTTGCCGCTCGCTGCCGGACGCAACACTGAATTGGCTACGGACGGAGTGGAAAGAGACGTTCGGGAAAAGTTTGTCAACTGTGAAATGAAGTCCATATAAAAACGGCGAGTAGAACGGAAGTGACGACTACAAGTGTAATCAATACACAAAGAGGTTCACGTGCCTGATATAAAAAGCGAAGTGTCTGCGCGCTATTCGCAGGGGAACCGCGGCGGGCTTCTGGCTCTAGTTCCAGTCGTCGCGTTGGTGCAGGTCGTTGCTGTTCGTTCAACAGTTGAATTCAAGTTCTCGTCGGTTGTGGATTAAAGTGCAAAGTCTCTCATCGCTCTTCTTCCTGATTTCGTGTCCAAACTGTAAGAGGAAGCGTCGGAGAATTAATCAAAATGTTAATGATGCCCAAGATGATTCGATTGCGAGCGATTACATCGTGTGTAGCACAGTGAATTAATCTCAACGCATAAATTGCGTAATTTCCAATCTCCAGCGCGCTCGACGATAGTTTCAAGTTCATTTTTCATGTGGCGAGCAAGTTGTGGATGGAAATTAATTCATGGACTTGCTGATAACGAGGCAGTTGGAATAATTACATAAATGTTTGTGCTCGATGCGATTTGAAGGACGCAATGTTGTCATGAATAATTGGATGCAATTAAATGCAGTGGATTTATGTTTATTCTGTTGTGGTCGACTCTCTCGAGAGTTCTCTGACCCTTCACGGTGAATCGGTTCCGTTCGAGTGGCACTCAGAATGTGGACGGAATGCTTCGTATAGGGGATTGGCCGTTGCAGGAGTTTTCGACTGATTTTCGTTCCTTGTGATCATAAAGCTTCTAAGATTTTTTTCGACTTCACTTCAACTTCTTGAAATTTCGTCAACGTCTTTGCCATGAAACTTATAAACTCGATTAGATCGCGAGGTCTGAAGGAGGTAGCGATGTTCTTCTGGGCTTTTAACGGACCACAAACCCCCCGATACCTCCGAAGGAATTTCGCTTTGATAGCGAGTGGAATTTACGGTTTCTCTCTTGGCATGTGACGGCGAAAAATGTTGACACACAACAAACGGCAGCGTTAATTATTCAATGTCAAAGTAGTAACACAAAAAATGTTTGTTTCGTTTGTTACAGCAAAGTGAGCCAGAGGAAGATTTCGTCTAAGAAGCGGTCGAACTGCGTACATTGTGAAGCCAAAGTGGAGCTGGAGAAGCTGAAAGAGTTCGTGACCTGCAAAGGTTAAATCATCTTTTCGATATTAATCGGCGACGCTCTGAATGAATTGGTTTCCTTTCAGGTTGCGAAGAGCTCGCTTGTCACAATCAAAAATGCTCGGAGTTTATCTTCGAACTCGGAGTGTGGGAATGCGCCAGGTGCCACAAGAATCGGTGAGACTTTTCCCTCCGTTCGCTTTGTCAACGTCCGATTCATTATGCAACCCAAACATTTCAGAGTGATTCAACAGCGAGCTGGCGAATGGCTTTTAAAGCAGTTGAACCAAGCGAAGAGCTCCGATGAATCTGCCCAGTTGACGAAGGAAGCTTTGTTGCGTCTTGACGGTGAGATCTGACAAACAAATGTTAAACGAGTACTAATGGCTTCTGCGGCCTCTTAGACGACCAAAGTCTCGCCGCTTTCGTGTCTCGAAACCAGCGTGACAAGGTCCGCCAGTTCATCGAAGAGCTGCTCGCGAAAATTCTCGACGGATCGCTCGACGACGTCTCAGTAGGACAGCTCTCCACCGATGATAGTTGTAAGTACTGCCCAATGTTAATATCAATCTCAAGCTATCGTTTGAGCTGCGCTTGAAACTGAACTTTCATCATTTCCCGCCCAGACCTTCAATTATTCGTTAACCATCACCAGAATCTCAGTAAATTATTGCTCAAACTGGAAAATTCCATTCATCATTCGTTGATATTCGGTAAGCAGCATGATTAGCGTGATTAAAGACACAACGCACGTTTGGATTGACAAGCACGAACGCTGACCAAAGCACAATCTGTCTTCTCTCTCTTCCCAATCCCATTGCGATTTTACGAGCTTTACATAATCGCGTCGTCTGATAAAAACTTTTCATTAAATTTCGTTTAAATTTCACTTTCATAATTGACCGAACTGCGTCTGGCACATCGAACCGTGCTTACGTAAATTGTCTGATCGGTGTTCGAGATGTTACGCTAAGTTGTGAGCTCACGTGAGAAAGATTATTTCAAGCGCTTAATTAAGTAGAAAGAGATGGAACGCGGCGAATTATCTCCGTTGACCTTCGCTGGCTAATGAAAGATGATCTCGCGTTAACTCGGTGCGAGAGTAATTGACATTGAGCTTGAAATACGCAGTCGATTGGCGATTGAATAACCGTAACAGAGCGATTAATATCCAGCCAACTTCCTCAAACATTCGAAGACCTCGTCGCTTTGTCAATGTTAATTTAAGTTCGTTAGTTGCTCTGAAATATTTGGATTGGCAGTTTGATGAAATATCTGGAGAATGTCGAATGTTTAACTTTCCAACAATTACGCGATTCAGCCCTAGGCGAGCGCACTAAGAAGAAGAACGATAAAGCGAGCCTGCATGAGTCGAGAGACCTGTTTGAGTGTGAGTCGCCGATGTGAGCTCATAAGGTTATTTCCAACTCACTCGGCCGGAGTAAGAGAGTTGTCTTCGAACTTTGCGCGCGTGATTACTCAATTCGCGCTACGGGAAAAGATTATGAGGTCCTCAGTTTGACGTAGCTCGTGGAGCCCGCGATTCGAATCATTTGTGCGTTATCAGCAAACACAATCAAGAATTCTTCAAATAAAAGTTTATCGCGATAAGCGCGCGAAATTCTCCGTCGGTCGCGCCCGAGGAGGAAAAGGAAAACAGAAAATTTAAAGTCAGAGTCAAAGTCGCGAGCCAAATGCCGATTGTGTGTCGAATGGAACAGTTGAGTGGAACAAACAAAAGTTGATTAGAGCGAATTATCGATTCAAAGAAATTGTGAGGCGATAAAAGTTTCTCGCGGATTAGCGGCAAGCGTGATTCACTGCTCGTGTTGAACTTAAAGTGAAAGAGACGTTTGCGACGCGAAGATTCGAAGCTGCGGCTGCTGTTGAAGTCGTTTGAGATGATAAAACTTTTATGATTTTCGGCGCGGCTTCTAGCTCGCTGAAAGTTTTACGAAGCACATTTTTATCATAAAAGAAGTAAAATCTGTGTCATGATCTCGTTGAGATGGAAAAGTTACGCAATTCGAATATCTAATGAGACTTTAACAGCAGCGAGCGCTCTCGCACCTTCTCGCCCGTCACGTTGAGAGATCGTTCACATTTCAGTTGAGACGTTGAAGATCGGCAACGCTGCTGATTGCAGTGGCTCGTGCACCTGAAGCGCCTTCTCTTCATCTGCAAGGCTCAAAGTTTAATAGTGAAACGACCGCAGTAATAAAATCACGGTTGCCGCGAGCGAGAACCGGCCAGGCGAATTAATTAAAAACTATAAACAACAATTTCTGTTGCGCAGCCACTCATTGTAACTTTTTTCCTGCGAACAGCGACAAAAAATATTCGGCGATAATTAATTTATTGACTGTAAAGGCGCTCGATGTTTGAGGTGTTTGTGAATTTCCTTGGCGAGTGCGGCCTGGTGTCGGCGTATCTCAAGCTCGCCGTGTTCCTCTACACAGCCTGTTACATTATCGAAGAAGTTTTGGGTAAATATCGAAGACGACGCTTGTCAAACACTTCAGCTGTAATTGATTTATCGCGACCTTGCCAAGCTATTGCGGAGACAAGTGCGACTCCCGATTAAACATAAATTCCTCCCTCGATTCATAAATGTTCATCACTACGATAACGCGCTCGACTGATAAATCGGCTTTCTTATCTCAGCTCCGATAAGCAATCGCGAGCTCGACTTTTGTTTTGTGTGTCGCGGTATCGATTTCTCGCCAAGCTTTCGTCACAGTGAACGGGCGATTATGAAATGAAAACAAGAACCCGCAGACTAAGAACGACGACTGTTTGCTAATTAGGTGCATTCAATCCGTCATAGTTAGCGACATTACCCTGTTGATCCGATTAAAAAGTCTGTAACGACTCGACAAACGTTTGTTGTTTCCACGGAAATTTTAATGAGCTTCAGTAGACTCAGACTTTCCCAGAACATTCTACAATCTTCTTTAATTGGAGAAGCTTTTCTGAGGCATGCCATTGACTACGACAACTTACTAACAGCATGTCATGGTTAAGCACGCTCGTCACCGATTATTTTTAACCCTCGGTCACAATTCTAGGTCTGCCACTGGTCGGTCCGATCCCGTCGAACGTCACCCACCAGGAGCTCAAGAAGTTTATTCAGGCAATATGCGAGGAGATCATCAGTCTTCCCAACACCCTCGACTTCTCGGGAGTTCCCGGGCGTCAGGAGACGCCAGTCCCTTGCTTCGATCCAAAGAAATACGAGCAACTGCTCGCGACAGCCGTCCTGAATAAAGTGAGTCGAAGCCAAAGTTGGCGACCTGAGAAGATTTTCACGATCGAATCGGCTTTGTTGGAACGAGCGACACTTCGGAGGCTTCGTTCAATGGCTAAACACTCGAAAACGAGTGAAATCCTTGCGATATTCGTTCGCATTTCCCTCGAGTTTCGTTCCCACAAAATCGATTCGTCATTGCTAAATGACTCTCGTGTTGACTGCGAAGCACTTGGTGAACTCTCGCGCTTGAATTCAATCAATTTCGTCTTGTTATTCAGATGACTGACTTCTATCAGAACGACAAAAACTCGCAGCACAACAGTTCCGGCATTCATTCCGATGTGGAGCTGGACAGCAATCATAATCAGTTGAACGGCAAAGCCGTGATTGATTTGATGGTCAAGAGGGACGAGGCTGGACAGTTCAGTGTGAGTTGTGAAAAGCATTTCGAGCTGAAATTGTGGTCGGAGCTGACCGCTCATGAATCTTTAATTTTTCAATTAGTCGCCGACGATCGAACGACTAAACTCGAAAGCGGCAGATGACGAGTCGCATTTGTCGGATTACGTTCAGAATCATTTCGTGCCATTGCCTGATTTGTCAGCGTCAGACTCAGCGAACGAGGATGGTAACAGATTGAACTGTAATTAAGCTTTCAAACTTTTACAGTTCAACGATTTTGTTGCAGTTGATGTGCAGTCCGTTAATTCGTCAAACGGCACAGACGCAACTTGGGAGGACAATTGGCTGTTCAAGAAGCGGAAGTTGAAGACGGAAAACCAGTCGATCGCCATGCTGGTGCCAAACCCGACAGAAGATATTAAAGCTCTGATTGGCGATAAGAACGCAGATGAGACGAGCGATTTGTCGGAGAATTCAGAGAGCGAGGACGAAGGCGATGTCAAGAATACGACTTTCACTTCAACATTCGTCATCGAAGCCAAGGAATCTTCGGCTCCGATTTCAGTTGGGGAGATTTCAGCGATTCCAGTCAATCAGACAGCAGACTCGTTGATCAGTTTAGACACACAAAGTCCAACAGTCGTCACCGAGGCGAAGAACGACTTGTTGCTCATCGATCACAGCGAGCCAACGACGCCTCAGCTGATCCAAAAAATCGACTTTGTCTTGAGTGGGCCAGTGACTGTTAATCAGAAATCGCTGAACGAGCTTTCAGTGGATGTTGACGAGCAGACGATGGAGGAATTTGACTCGTTGGTCAGCCCGACGTATGTGAAGGATCACGAAAAAACAATCGACGATCAGTTCGAGCTCCTACTCGACAGTTCAATGAACATCACGCCAGTGACATCAGTTAAGGTTGACAGGTAAGATGCGCTAGAAGGTCTGAAAGAGCTTGAACTAACTCTCAATCGCAGGCTCGTAGCCTCGTTCAACAACCTGGATACTCCTAAAACATCAACGATCCGCACTTCGACCCCAACAGCACAAGCAACAACGAAAAATGGTGAGTTGAATTGATAATGAGAGAATGTAGCTAACTCGTCGCGTTCATGACATTTCACCAAACATCTCCGTCACTCTCAGTGACTCATTGATCGCCGACTTACGCGTAGGATTCCATTTTATCTCAAAATCTTATCAACAAATCCATTTCACGTTTCATGTGGTTCACGGTGCGCTCCGAATTAAGTCCACCATCACATTCACAACTCACTAACTAATCGAGCTTAATTGATTTAAAAGATTTGTCTGACTCGGACGACTGGGTGCTGGTGCCGGACGAGAGCGAGAAGCTTCTTCTCGAACAAAATGAAGCTAATGTTGTCTTAGAATCGGCAACTCCGCAAGTTGCAACTGAAGCCAATACAGCTGACGAGTTGAAGCACAGTCGATACCAAAGTCCGCTGTTCCAAAAGCTCCTTGCACAGCCAATTACTGCAGTGAAGATATCAAACCTCTCGATCCCCGAAGATGATTCGATCAATAATCTTTTGCACGCTGCGAATTTGGTCTCAAAGACGCAAAAAACTCCTGAAATTGTTGAAACGAAAGAACTAACCACAACAACTAACAATACTAACGAAGACCTCAGCGAGGAGGCCATAGATGAAAGGTTGCTAAATGAGCTTTCAGTTCCAGACAAGCGACCAAGTCTTCAGGATCCCGAGAAAGTGTTGATGGAGAACGTTGTGCCAGGTGAGAAGCGTCAATAGTTAAGTGATCAATTTATCTGAACTTTAATCCATCAGGATCAATCGCTGAACGAGAGCACATAAAATGGTTACACGCAGCTCCCATCGCCAACAATCCCTACTCGACTGAGGCGCTTCAACGTCGTCTGAGTGAGACAGACCAGAAACACAAGAACCTTGACATCAGCAACAACAGTAAAATGGTCGATACGCTTGTTGAAGAGTCGAACGCGACCGAGGCCGAGAAGGAGGAGAACGAGCAAGTCTTCCAAGCCAAGAAAATCGACATGAAAAAGTGAGAAAAGTTTGTTATTCTAAAAGCTTCCGCCGAAGCTTATGAGAGCTTTCGTTCCAGATACAAGCGTGACTACTACATCAACGATCAGTCAGACAGCCAGAAGCGAAGCTCATACGGCTCCAGCACATCGAAATCGCCAAGCTTCGAGCACGAAGAGGAAGTGAGTGACGATAATTTTAATCACAACTTGCATAATCTGCACCACGACCGAGAATTCCTCTTGGAAAAGCTTTTAAATTCCAACTTTGATTCGCTTTCGGTGACTTCGAGAAATTCACGAGAGAGCTTGGAGCGTGATGTTGTAATCCCAAAAGAAACGCTTAAGCAGCTCGAATCTCAAATGTTGCATTCTGATTTGAAACGCGAGAGCTTTCGAGCGCGAAACGGAACCAGGAACTTCTGCTTAAATCCTTTGTTTGAAGAAGGCTTTGGCATGAAGCTCAGCGATGAAACAAATTCTAATGCACAGAACCGAGTTCCTCGACATGAAGCGTTGCCGAGCAGCAGAAGTTCCATCAGCTCACTCGACGAGATCAAAGCGAATTGCGTTGAAAACATTTTCTTAGACTTGAACAAAATTAGAAGAAGCGGAAGCGTGAAGTCGGACGATTCAAATCGCCTGACGTTCGCCGCGGAGCGTTGTCATAGCTTGAAGCGTAGTGAAAGAAAGTTAAAGTGATTGATGCAAAATAGAGTTAAAGGGATCGGGGACAGTCGCTCGACATCTGCTCGAAAAATCTCGTGAAATCTCATGCGAGTCGATGTCACAATGGTAGGATTACGAGCTGTAGAATAATCCAATGAAGATTAAATATATTTCGAATATTTATTGATGCAAAACGATTTCATGTGTTGTTCCTCCGCACTTTTCCACTTTTTCCCACACGGTTTGAATTTATTTTATGCAATGCAATTTAAGCGCAGCGTGATTTTTGTGTGATGAAATATTTGGGTAAGTTTGGATTATCAATATTTTAGTATCGATGTTGTAAACCACTAACTTCCCCATTATTTCACACGTGAAATCACTCGCTATTAACAAAATATTTGGGGGCCTGGGAGATGTTTGTGTTGGAAAAGTTTGGGGGGACGAGAGCGGTGGCTGTTGAGCTTTCGATGTCAGTTATGCTCGAGAGCTTTTACAGACCAAAAGCTTTTGACAATCAATCGGAAGCTTTTAAGCTTAACAAACATATCCATTGAATTAAACGATTGATCGAGACGAACTTTGCTTCTAATAACATCAACAAGCTTTTAGTAGAGCACGCTGCTTAGTGTTAAACTTCCTATCTTCACCATAAAGTCATTGCTTATTTACTTTTCGAGGAAATAAAACATTTATCTTATCGTTAGACAATCAATACGAATGTGTCAACACACAGGACTGATAACTTTTTCATTTTCTCGCATTTTTCTGCAGCCTGATAGCAACATTGTGCCGGTAACGAGTGGTGAAAAAGGTTTCCGAGCTCGCATTTTGCTCTCGACTGATTCCGAATCAACCGAGCACGGCCTCGCTTCCAAGAATTTATCGTTGCCGCCAAAGTCAGTGAAGTCAAACGACGACAGTCTCACGTTCAGTGAAGACTCTGACACGACACGAATTTATAATCTTAACACTCGAGAGACGAAGATAGTCGCACCGACTGACGATAGTCCAATCGAGAGCCCCGTCAAACTCGCTCAACAGTTCTTCAGAGGATCACCGAAGCACGCACCGGTTATTCGTAAAATGGACGACGAAGTCACGACCGTAGTTAGGACGTCAAACCGGAACTTAATCAACGGCGACGGATCGGTGAGCTCTCAATTTTTCAGTGTGGAAAAGCCTCGTGATAACTGGCAATTATAAATAGGAACATATTGTGCACGAGACTTACGAGGAGAAGCAAGTGATTGAACCGGAAGTGATTGACAATCTTCCGTCTGTCCGAAAGCTTGCAGAGATCTACGGCAAGGACAGCTCTCCGTCCGAGGTCCAACTCATCAAACCGAAGGTATGCAATCGATAAGAAACCGCCTCGCCAGCTCAATATTATGAATTCAATCGATGACATCAGCGGTTGTTAGTGGCGAGAGTGGCGCTCAAATCCACTCGATGTCATTGGCTCAGACATCGAAACCGCTGAACTTCATGCACAACAAAATTCTTATCGAACTTTTTTCTTTTTCGCTTTTTTTATCGCAATCAGAAAATAATTTTAAGAAAGGTATTATTGTTCAGTATTGTCCCTGATTCGTTTATGTTTATTGTGTGCACGCTTGATGGTAGTGGAAATAATCGAAATTGTTCCAGGTTTTCCTAACACGGGGCTCACGTACCTAATAACTTTAAATTGACCGTTCTCTCTCATGTTCCCTTAAGGCTTTCGTTGCTGTTGCTGAAGAAGGAATCGCTCCAGTTACGCAGCACACGAAGCTGGCGAAGTCATCGTCCGATTCGTTCGCACCAAATTATGACATCAGTTACCATCCGGCCATGCCGATTGCATCGATAACCGCAAGGAGCATTCCATCACAAATAAGAGCTGACTTGAAGTGAGTTTGAGCTGATTTGACTGCTAACTACTTAGCTGATTTTCTGCGTTTATAGAAAATCTTACTCTTACGATGAAGAGGCAATCGTTCGTCAGGGCGACCGCGAAGGAAGTCCCGAGATTCAGGCCGGAGTCGCTCGCAACAGCATCGCTTTCTTCGAGCAGCTGAACCACAAATAAGTTGCAGCCTCGCGTCTCTTCTGCTCGCGGAAGAGATCGTCGTAAGTTCTGCGTCGGCATCACAATCATCAAATCATTTCAAACCCAAAGAGCGACACAAACTTTTTCTTAATTAATTTTACTTTGTTGTTATCTTGTGCCATTTAGTTTTTCCCTCTTTTGAAAGCTTCTTTTAATTTATTGTAATTCAACTTGCTCCGCCGAATAAACGAAGGCAAAGTTTTATGAAAGTTTGCTATTTCAAACTCAAAATCTTTTGTTTTATTTCAAAGTAAGCTTTAACTTATGATCGCGTCACCGACTGAATCCAAGAGACATAATTTGGTACGTTGATGTAAACTCCAGGAACGTTTGCTTGACCGCAACCTTAAAGAGTCATTGAGCTTATTTTGTTGGCAATATAAACGGCAAAGTGCGACTCACCAATTCCCCAAGAGACGACGCCCATCACAAACCATCGCCCTCCACTGTTGCAGACTAGCGGCGATCCACCATCACCTGAATGTGACTTAAGCAATCATTTACAGCTTTTGAAAATCAGAACTTACCAGTGCACGCATCTGGAGATAGAAATAATAAATCAAATACTCCAAGAACTTGCGACGGCTTCTCACCTTTCCCTGCTTCACCTCCCGCACACGAAAAGCTCGCAGTATCAAGTTGATAGCTCTGCCCAAGCCTTGTAGCTCGCAGTTGGTTCTGGCACGTGTTGGCATCGACCAACGGAACGTCAACTTCCTTCATTATGGCTTGATAAGCTCCGTTATTTGAGAAATCATTTCGGCCCCAACCTGAGGATTGTCAAACTTGAATCACTGCTGGAAAAATTGAGTGAAATACCTGCAACCCAGCATCTCATATTGCTGATTGGATTGCTGGGCAAGCAAACGGTTCCGATTGTTGGAGTCATTCCAAGTGGCACTGCATTCACCAAGCGAAGGATTGCTATGCTACTCCTCAAGTTAACCGAGTTGTATTGAGGATGAATGAATATTCTGGTGACAGCAAATTCCTGAGCTTGGATCGGTTCCGTCGCTGACGATGCGTCCCACTCACCCAGCCGAACTTTGCACTGCTGACCGTTTGTTCTTTAGAAAGAAAGAAGAAAAACCTATATCAATGTACTTCGAGATAAAGTTTGCTTACAGAAACGCTGCAACTTTGTGGGCTGCTGTCAGGACATGCAGATGATCTATTAACGCCCCAGATCCTTGGTAAGCATCGCTTGATGAAAGAATCACAGCTTGCCAAGGATACGAGCCGTAAACCTAGAAAGGAATATTAGTTTCATCTAGGTAAGTTGAGCGAGTTTTTCGGTTACTGCTTGGCTTTGCGTCGGACTTCTCGCTCCGTTAACTGGAGAATATCGAGTTCCGCATTGATAGCCAGACGCTAAGCAACATCGTTCTAAGCCGGAGAGGCAAAAGTTCTGTGAATTGACGATTGGGTTGATTCCCGTGGAGACTGGAAACACCGAGGGCGTCGTAGTTGGTGGCGATCCGTTCTGCGGACAGACAACAAAGAGTGAGTCAGATTGACGTAAAACAGTTTTTCCACATCAAACGCGAGGCCAAAAAATTTGAATGAACTTGGCTCGATAAAAAGTCTAATTGTAATTTCTCTGATTGTTGCTCTGTCATCGGAGGCACAAAAGGATTTTTTGCCACTGACACAATTATTTCCGATTTCGTACTCACGGAGACGATGCGAACGTCAATCGTTCCGGTGCCATCGTTTGGTCCTGGCCCTGTTGTGCCGGTGCACGCTCCTGCTGTCACGCAAATGCAGACTGCGCCATTGTTGACGATGGCAGGAGCTTGCGCTGGCGCTACTGGTGAACTTGGCGCTGGAACTACCGCTGGAGATTGAGGCGAAGATTTGATTAAAAAAACGCGAAGCAATACGAGAAAAATCCTTTGCAAATGCATCGAGCAAGCTTGTACCCGTCGAACTGATTCAATCAGTGCCACCCACGACAAATTTCCACTGAAAATTCGCTTTATAATTTCCTCGAATCACGCGAAGAGTCAGACACGAACGAAAGCTCGATTGAAAGCAGCTTTTCTCGACTAGTTCACCTCTGTCAGCGTTTAAGAATTAATGAACTCCGCAATTGCAAATGACGTTGAGAAATGTGCCACGAGTGAACTGCAATCCATTCGAGAGCTTCACACTTTATTCAAACAATTACTCGAAACAAATGACAAAAGCATCTGGCGCTCGATTTATATTTGAGTTTGCTAATATGGTGGGCAGCTCCAGAGTTTTAAATTAGCGGCTTTGGTACCAGCCAATTGAAATGAGGGTTTCTTTTAATGATTCAGTTGAACGTTGAACGAAACTGCTGTCAGTGCCATTTGAACTTAAGAGCGCGTTGTCTGCTGGATCCAATTAACGTAGCTCGCAACGTTGACATAAACGCCTGGAACGTTCGACGTTCCACAGCCGATTCCCCATGCAACAAGTCCAACGACGTACCAACTGACGCCAACCTGGCACATAAGCGGCGAGCCTCCGTCGCCTACATCATGAAATGTTAATTACAAACTTCACAAGGATTCAATCAACTCACCCGTGCAAGCGTCTGCAAGTCAACGAAGCAAGGAAAGTAAATTGAAATTCAAACAAAAATCTCATTTGATTTCTCACCCTTTCCGGGCTCGCCACCAGCACAAACGAAACTTGTGAAGTCGAGTGCAAAGTTAAATCCGAGCCTCGTTGCTCTGAGCTGGTTTTGACAAGTGTTTTGGTCCACAAGCGGAACGTCGACTTCTTTCTGGATTGCCTGATATTGCGCCGTGGTGGAGAAATCGTTTCGTCCCCAACCTGAGGAATTCAAAAACTTTTAACAAAGTTTTGAAATGAAATCGAAACTCACCCGCGACCCAACAGCGGATGTTTGTGACGACCGTCGACGGAATACACGCCGTTGTTATCGTTGGAACCTAAAGCGGAATCAGTGCATTGAACTCACGCAAACAGTTTATTAACGAACCTGGCCAAGCTGAACTGGTGTTGTCAACCTAAGGAGCGCGATGTCGTTACGCAAATTCGATATTGTGAATTGCGGGTGGATAAAGATGCGAGCGATGTTGAACTCCTGCGCTGGAATGGGCTCCGTCGCAGACGAAGCGTCCCACTCTCCAAGACGAATCTTCAGCACCTGCCCGTTCGTCCTGCAAAAACAAACGACAAACTTTAGCGTTCTCAACTTATTTTTTCATCAAAGTTTCTCACAAAAATTGCTGGACTCGATGTGCTGCGGTAACGACGTGCAGATGATCAATGAGAGCGCCAGACCCTTGGTAAATGTCACCAGGAGCCAGAATGACCGCTTGCCATGGATACGCTCCGAACGCCTGAATAAATCTTTCAGAAATTTCAAAGTTTATGGAGGAAAGTCGAGAAGTTTACCGCTTGCCCTGCACAAAAACATTCATTAGATTGGTTAAAGCTCAATCGATTTTAATGATTTACCTGAGCCAGGTGTCGGTTGCCTCGACCCAACAACCGGAGGGTATCTGATGCCACAGGTGAAGCCAGCAGTGGGACAACAACGTTCCAATCCATTCTGGCAGAATTGCGCCGACGTGATCACTGTTGGAGAAGACTCGTGACATTAATTTTAAGACAAAAGTTAAGAGATCCAAACCCGGGTTGATGCCGGAAGATGCCGCAGTCGTGAGTTGCACTGTTGTTCCTGTGTTTCCAGTTGTCGGCACGCCGTTCTATATCAACGTATTGCGTCTTGATAAATGCGAGATTGCTTAACAAATTTAGTTTACCGTTTGAATCCGAATATCCTTTAAAAAAGACACGACGATTATAATTCGTTCTCGGTTTAGCTGTTCAACTTACAATCTGTCCCGTTCCGTCAGTCCCGCCTGGAGTGCCTGGATTCCCTGTGGCATTATTACAAGATCCCGGAGTCACACAAAAGCAAACACCCGGCACAGTTTGAGCTTTTGAGCTTTCAACCAACACAGCAATCACAATGAAACTTCTGATCGTGTCGAACATTTTGTGAAGCTTCCACTTTGCTTTTCCGACTAATAATAAGTCTCGATAGGCTGAACCAAGTATTTTTATAACAACCAATTCAAAATTTATTTGTGATTTCGCTCGAAGCAGTTTTTCAGCTGGAAATTCTAAATTAAGCTTGTTTTAATTTTTTGGTGAACTTTTTGAGCGCGCGGAGACTTTTTGCCCCAACTCAAGTTCGCCAAGCTTTTTTTGCCGAGCGATGTTGTAATTTGAGAAGGTCACTCGAGCCAATTCGACACGATTTAACTTGAGATTTTAATCAAATCTTTGAAGGAGCTCATTCATGTTACGGAAGCTTCAAAATCTTTTCTGTATTTCTTTTTAAGGCTTAAAGTTTAAGCACAAACGAAATCTAAACTACTTTCGTGGTTCTTTTGTTGATGGCTTTGAATGTCATTGGTGCTTCTGTTGTCGTACTTGCTCTAATGGGTTTGGTACTTGTCAAAGAAGCTTGGACTCGTTTAGACGGGCCGCTAGTTGTCTGAGAAGTTACAGCTTTGGCCGTCGTAGAATTTACAGCTCCTTTCGTGGTTGCAGTTCCAGAAGCTTTCGTCGTAGAATTTCCAGATGCTTTCGTTGTTGAGTTTCCTGCAACTTTCGTTGTTATTATAGGAGCTTTTGTTGAGCTTTCTGAAGCTTTCGTAGCATTTCCCTTTGTATTCGTTGAGTTTCCTGGAGCTTTTGTTGACGTGCCAGGTGCTTTCGTCGCAGCTTTGACATTACCCGAAGAGTTCACGGTCGTCATGTCTGGTTCAGATGGAATCGTTGATTCCTCTGTACTTCCTTCGATCGTTGAAGTTCGCGTACATTTTCTTGAAGTCGAATTCGAGGGATTCATAGTTGAATTGGAGACTGAAGAAGGTTTCGTAGTCAAAGTAGCGTTTCCGTTAGAGCCGACTGAGGTGGCATTGTTAGCTTTAGGACTAATTGTAGTAGCGTTGTTGGGTTTGGGGCTGACAGAAGTTGCATTGCTGGATTTATTGCTAATCGTAGTGGCATTGTTAGCTTTGGGAGTGGTAGAATTGTTGGCTTTAGGGCTGAGCGTTGTAGCACTAGTGGTATTACCAGCTTTGGTTGTGGCTGTTGAGTTACTTTTGAAGGTCGAAGCACCTGAGCTTCCCGCTTTGGTTGTCCTAGTGAATGAGTTTCGTTAAAAACTCGGCTCGACTTTCGTCATCAACTTACTGATTGGATGGTGCCTTGGTTGTTGTTTTGATATTCGACAAAACTGAGTTCGTAGTTTCCTGGATCCAACTTATCATATTGAAGATGTTGACATAAACTCCCGGAACTCCAGCCTTACCGCAACCTGTAAAAAAATATTAATTAGTCGTGAACATTTCCAAGTAAATCAATTTGATTTACCAATTCCCCAGGAAACTATTCCAGTAAGATACCAGCGGCCTCCAACCTAGATTTCGGAATAATCAACAATCACTCGACTCAATATGTTAATATTAAACTTACGGAGCATGAGAGCGGAGCACCGCCATCGCCTGTACAAGCGTCTGAGATAGCAAGGAGTGATTAGAGCGTTGATCATCTTCAAAAGACATTTCAAACCTTTCGCGACTTCTCCTCCTGCGCAAATAAAAGTTTCGGGATCAAGCAAGAAGTTCTGTCCAAGTCTCGTGGTCCTGAGCTGGTCTTGACAAGTGTCATAGTCGACCAAAGGCACGTCGACTGCTTTCAGGACTGCTTGGTACTGTCCACCGGAAACGAAATCATTTTTTCCCCAACCGGAGACCCAGCAACGCATGTTACTGATCGGCAGACCTGTCAGAAGGATTAAAACAATTCATATATCCAATACAAAATCCCTTACTTGGTAAACAAATGTTTGTAATCGTAGGATATTCGCCTAATGGCGCGTTAGCCTCCATTCGAATGATTGCGATATCGTAATGAAGGTTTTTCGGGTTGTACATTGGATGGACAAAAATTGCGCCAGATTGAATTTCGATGGCTGGAAGCGGCTCGTTTTGATTGGCAGCGTCCCATTCACCGAGCCGAACTTTGAACGAAACTCTGAAGAAAAAGTTTGCTAAAATTTGTTCTGGACACTGTTGTCAACTCACTCTATATCTTTCAGCCTATGCGCTGCGGTCAGAACGTGCTGATGATCAATCAGAACGCCTGATGCGATAAAAACATTATCGTTGGTCAGCAGAGCAGCCTGCCAAGGGTAAGCTCCGAATGGAGTCTGGCCTTGTCCGTCAATCGGCGTTGGAGATCCGGCGACCGGAGGGAAAGCCATTCCGCACGAATAACCTTGAGCTGGACAGCAAAGTTCGAGACCTTCTTCGCACGTTTCCGGAGTTGAAAGAACTAAACAGCAATTTGAAACTTCAGCTGAATTCTTCCTTTGAACGAACAAAAAGTTCACCTGGTGCGATGCCAGTTGACACGGGAATGTTGGTCTCGTTGTTGGCTCCTGTGATTGGAGACGGTGCACCTCCACTCTATGAACCGAAATGAAAGCTCGAGTGACACAAGAAACAATTGAATCTACCGTGAGGATTCGCGGATCTAGCTGACCCGATCCATCTGTCGGGCCGTTGCCATCAATGACGCTGCAACTGTTTGGCGGAACACAAAAGCAACCGCCTTCGACATAAACATCCGCAGGAGTTGTTGGCGGATCTGTCTGGGCGACACTTGATGCAATTGCAATCGCAAGGATGACGAACTTGTAAAAGATTTTTTCCATTCCCTCAAATCTGAAATGAGCCACTGAAGCTCAAAGCTAAATGGAAGCGAGACGTGTGATTGAAACCTTTTTAATCCTTGTCGACAGGATGTTTAACTCGTTCCCAGATGACATGAAGTTTAGTTGAAATATCTTGTTCGGTTTTTATTTAAACTTTGCTTGAAACATTTGGATACGAAAAGAGAACAAGATTTCTGTGCTGGAAATGTTTTTGCGTGATTCTAGGTGTGCTTGACACCAGAATTGTCGGCATGTGGCTGTCACGGTGTTCTAGTCGTAGACTGAATCCAATTGATGTAGTTGGCGACATTAATGTAAACGCCAGGAACATCTGTCGTACCGCATCCGACTCCCCATGCGACGAGACCAACGACAAACCATCGACCAGCGAACGGACATACCAATGGCGAGCCGCCATCGCCTGTGCATGCATCTGTGAGTAAAGGACGAAATTATCAGCCAGCAATTATAAAAAGCTTTCTTCATTATCTCACCTTTTCCGGCCTCACCGCCAGCGCACATAAAACTGAACGTGTCGAGGTTGAAGTTCGAACCGAGCCTAGTACTTCGAAGCCTCGACTGACACGTTGACTGGTCGACGATTGGAACATCAACTTGCGTTTGAATGGTTGTGCTGGAGCCTGATTGGAAGCTACTTGCGCCCCATCCAGCCACCCAACAGCGAACGTTGGAGACGTAGGAGCCTTGAAACGATGTCAAAACTAAATGTTTAGGTGTAAAAAATCAAATCTCACTAGGTAAACATCCGGTCGTTATTGTGGGGATCTGACCGAGCGGAACCGTCGGGCTAAGTCGAAGAATTGCAATGCTGTTGGCGAGTGTCGTCGGAGAATACTGAGGGTGCACGAAAATCCTAGTGACGGTGAACTCTTGATAGGGAAATAGAGGAGAAGAAGCTCCTACATTCCACTCGCCAAGCCGAACTTTTAGCTGCGCTCCGTTCGTTCTAAGCAAAAGTAATTTCAATTCTTTAAAACTTTCGATGAAATTGCAACTTACAAGTACGCGTTCACTTTGTGAGCCACAGTCAAGAAGTGCATGTGATCGATGAGAGCGCCAGATCCAACGTAGAAGTTTCCGCTTGTTAAGATGATCCCTTGCCATGGAAACGACCCGAATTGTGCTGGAGAAAAAGCAGTTAACGAGACCTGGATTGAAGTTTCGGATGATTGAGACAAACCTTGCGAGCCCGTTGCTACAGGAGCGTTTGGGAAAGGCGAATATCTTACACCACAAGAATAACCCCCGGCTGGACAGCACAGTTGAAGATTCGACTGGCAAAACGATTGCGATGCCACAACTGCGAAACAGCTTTCAAATTAATCAACATACTCCAGGACTTTTAAGCAACTCACCAGGGTTGATTCCTGATGAAGCTGGCGTTGTGATGGCAACGATGCTTCCTGTACTTGTTCCTCCTGGAGTCTGAAGAGAGATTTCATTTAAAAAATTTCAATGAGTTAATTCTAACTCGAGAAGCTTCAAGTGAACTTTCATCTATTTTAAAAACCTTGAATTCCAAAAAGAGCTTTCAAATTTTCGCTCAAGACCTCAAACTCACATTAACGATCCTGATGTCGATGCCTGATCCTGTTGTTGGATTGTCGGTACTGAAGCATCGACCATTAGGCGTGCAAATGCAGACATCTGTGGATGTTTAACTGTTGATTCTTCTCGTCACTGTGATTAATTTTGCTTACTCGTTTGGATGTATGGATTGTAAGGATTGTTGTTGACGACGTTGGTTGTGTACGGCGTGTTGTAAGGGTTGTAGAAGTTATAGCTGTTGTTAAAACCGAACTGATTATTGGCGCTTCCGAGCAAAAAGGGATTCGCCCCGATAGCATTTGTATACGGCTGTGTCGCCGAGCCGCCGTCGGGAAATATTACTTGAGAAAGTGACTCGCGTGAAAGCAATAAACATCCGACAAAGACCGCTGCTAGAAGAACTCTTGTGTTCATTTTGACTGTTATCTGTTTGAGGTTTCATTATCAACTGGTTTGGATGCGCCAGCCTATGAAGATCGAACAAGTTCCACTCTAATTGCGTCGAGTGGGAAATTTTATTTGCGCTTTTTGTGTATGGGCCAAATTAAGCTTTTTGTTGACAAACAGTTTTCTCGCGATCTCGAAATGATTTAGCGATTTTCCGACGAGTTTTTCTGCTATTTTACTCAAAGTCAATGTCGAAACGTTTTCATATTAAATATTTGTTATTGCAATGCAGACATTAACTAGGCTTCAGTGGCTCTTTGTGCTGCTTGGTGCATTCTGCGTTTTAGTTTGATTGGAAGCTTTCGTGGTTTGGCCGGCGAGCTTTGTCGTTGTTGAGCCGGCTTTAGTTTTGTTCATCGCGGTCGTCCGTGTAGCATCGGAAGCCTTTGCTTTGGTGACATCAGTCGCTTTTATTTTATTCGATGATTGCTTTGCTGTAGTCGCCTTTGAGCTTGAAGGCGTTTTGCCTTTGGTTGAGCTCAGTTTCGTTGCTGCCATCGGTTTGGTAGCTTTTTGATTTCCAGCTTTTTTCGTTGTTTTCATTTTTGACACCAAAAACGATTGCGTAATCGATTGAATCCAAGGAACGAAATTCTGCAAGTTCACGTAAACGCCAGGCACGTCTTTCTTGCCGCAATCTGAAAATAATATGTAGAGACAAAAGGCGAATTTGGTGGATGAAAATCATCACCCATTCCCCAAGCAACAAGTCCAGTGAGGTAAAACTGTGAGGCAATTTCGCAGACCAACGGCGACCCGCTGTCGTTAATACAAACGTCTGAAAGCCAATCCGATAGCAATTAACCTATTACGAGCTTTCATCAGTTTTCTTCAACCTTTTCCGCCTTCGCCGCCAGCGCAGATGAAACTCGAAGTATCGAGAACGAAACTCGACCCCAATGATGTTTTCCGTAACTGACTTTGGCAGGTCTCAGAGTTGACCAAAGGCAGGTCAACCTCACGCAGTAGATCATAGCGCTTTGTTATCGGCCCGTACCACCCAGAAGCCCAGCAGCGAATGCCGGTAATTGGAGATGCTGCGTGAAGAATTGTTAAAGTATTTTCATTTCTCATTATAGTCGACTTACAAGGCAAACACCCCGTGGTGATTGTTGGAACTTCACCGAGGTGAACGTCCTCTGTCAGCCTCAGTATCACCAGATTATTCTTGGAATTGTTTAGGTTGAAGTTGGGATGAAACACGATCTCTAAAACACCGAATTCTTTAAATGGAAACGGCTCCTGAACTGACGTCAAATCCCACTCGCCCAGTCGAACGGTGAACTGCGAGGCATCGCTACAGAAACGAGAACATTTCTTTGATAAAGTTAATGAATGAATTTTCATAGAAAACTCACGGCGTTGCTGGAAACTTATGAGCGACCGAGATGAAATGCCGATGGTCAATTAAAGCTCCCGAAGTGAGCTGAGTTCTGTGAATGAAAACGATTCCTTGCCATGGATACGAACCGAAGGGAGCTAGCGGGCTTGTGACGTTTTTGGAGCCTTCAACTGGCGGATATCTCAAACCGCATTGGAAGCCTCGAGGAGTGCAGCAAAGTTCTGTTTTGGAACTGCAAGTCGTTTGAGACTTTACGACTGAGAATGATTCGGAATCTTATTGCTGAATATTACAAAGGTTTAGAAGTGCAAACCTAATTCGATTCCTGATGAGGCGGGGGTGGTTATCTGCTCTGCAGTTCCCGTGGGCTCTGTCGACCCTCCATTCTTAGTAGAAGAAATTGAAATTGTGCAATGAATTTATGATATGATTCACTTACATTTACAACACCAACTTTAGAGTATTTGACTTTCGTTTTGTTCTTCGGATTCCGATATTCGATTTTACCAGAGCCATCGTAGAAAGCCTCGCCGCCAGCAATGCCACAGCTGCCAGGTGTTACGCACAGGCAAACCGGAGTTCCTCCGTGGCCGCCTGTAAGTTTCATCTTGGAAAAAGGTTCGAGGCTTTGAAGCTTTCAACTTACTCGCTGTTGTTTCTCCATTCGGCGCTGTTACATCGCTCGACATAGTTGCTGTTTAATTGACGCTTATGATAGCGAAATTATATCTAATCGTTCATAACTTACATAGATCCGTCATTGTGCTGTCAGAGCCAGACGATGAGCTCTCAGCTTCAAGTGTAGTGTCGGTACCTAATGATTGATGAAGTTTAATTAAGCGATTTGCCTGATTTCTTTTATACTTTGAATTGTCGGTGCTACTGTCGGCTTCACTGGATCATCTGGAAAAGTAACTTGCAGTTTTGCAAGTCTTATCTCACTGAAAATAAGCAAGAGCAAAATAATTCCCTGCGAGCTTTTCATGTCTCAAACTTTCAAAGCTCAAAAATGAAATGAAATTTCTATAAAACTTTCAGTTCGCTTAGAATTTTATTGTCACTTCCGAAACATGTTGGCATAAATCGCTGTTTCAAGCAGTGCTTTTTCAAAACGGACGTGACTAAGGCGAACTTGTTGTTTTCTGAATCCACGGGATGTAATAATTAACGTTCATGTAAACCCCCGGAACGTCAAAGCCACAACCTGAGCAGAATTATTTAGACAAAATATGAGGATAACACGTTGATTCTCAACTCACTGATGCCCCAAGAAACGAGCCCAGCCACGTACCACCTGCCAGCCACTTCGCAAACTAATGGAGCGCCGCCATCGCCAGTGCAAGCGTCTTTGCCAATTTCACCTCCTGCGAAAGAAAATCCAAGAAAATCTTAATTTTCTTCAGAAATTTTCTCACTCACCTGCGCACATGAAACCTGGATCGAGGATGAATCTGTTACCCAGTCGTGTCATTCTAAGAGTCTGTTGACATTTGTCATGGTTGACTAACTGCAGATCAACCTTCCGTTGAATTGCTTGATTCGATCCATAGGCAAAGTCATTGCGACCCCAACCAGTTACAAAACATCTCAGATCGTTGATCATTGTTGCTGTAAAATTGAGAATTCGAAACTGTCGGGACTTTGAAACTGCAGTGGAATTTTACCAGGCAAGCAAGCTGTTGAAATTGTTGGCAGCCGTCCCAAGGGAACCTTTTCTTTTAGGCGGAGAATTGCGATGCTGTTCTGTAAGCTCGCGGCCTTGTAGCCAGGATGGTAGAAAACTTTGGAGACATCAAACTCCATAAAGTCAAGCGGTTCGTTCCTGTTCGACGTGTCCCAGTCGCCCATGCGAACTTTAAACTCATATTTCCTGAAATTGATTTTGAGAATCTGCGAATAATATTAAAATTGACAAATTCAACGAACGGAAATCTCTTCAATCTGTGAGCGACAGTCAAGAAGTGTTTCTGGTCAATCAGCACGCCGCTTCCAACGTAATTGTTGTCCACTGTGAACACGATTCCCTGCCAAGGAAATTCTCCGAACTTTGCGCGACCTAAACGTAGGAAATTATCAGCATGGGCGGTCAAAGGGTTGATTACCTTCACCTCCAAGCGACTTCGAGCCCGGCATCGGAGGAAAAACAGTTCCACATTGAAATCCAGTGGACGGGCAGCAAATTTCCAAGTCAGAACTGTAGTCTTCAGTGCAGTAAGCTTGCGCCTCGGGAACTAGAAATTCGTTCGTTAGTTTTGAAATTACCACAAGAGCCAAAACTGACCGACTGGAATTCCTGACGAAATTGGAGTTGTGATGCTGGCATTCGTTCCGGAAGGAGGCGAATCGCTTTTTGCAGGCTGTGAAAAAGAGTGAAAGTTAAGCCTTAAAGGTTTTATTCAAACTTACGTTGACGATTCGTGGATCGATTTGACCAGTTCCATCGTTGAAAGTTGAATTTCCGCCGACCAGCAAGCAGCTTCCTGTTGGCACGCACATGCAGCGGTCGTTTGTAGCTGGAAGTCTCGGCGTTGTTATCTCCTCGACCGTCGTGTCTGTGCTCTCTGTGCTGTATTCAGTCGTTGAATCTGAGCTGCCTGTCGTGTCATCCGAGTTCATTGTAGTAGAGTCGGAGCTGCCACTTGTTGAGTCACTGAATGAGGTTGAGTCGCTGAAAGACGTTGAGCTAACTGATATTGTTGTGTCCATAGTAGTCGACATTTCTGTTGTACCGGTGCTGTTGATCAAGAGAATTTTCATTAAAACTCTTCATTAAATATCAGTTCATTTAATAGCAACTTAGTGCTTGCTGATGTAGTCGTTGTCTTCAGAGTGTTACGGACGACTGCAGTTGTTCTAGTAAAGAATGAAGTTGAGGTAAGCTGCTTAAGGTTTAAATAAATATTTAGCTAACATTTTAGTAGAATTTGACGATGACTTCGTGGTTGCTTTTGTTGATCTGCAAACTTTAAGCTTGAACCAAACCCATTAGATTGCTGATTGATTCTCACCCAGTTACTCCAGTTGAACTGCCTTGTCTGCTTTTCGTCATAAGCCTTGGGGTAAATAAAAGTTTTGGAGAGTGTTTGAACATTGAGTGAGTCGAATTACTTCTTTCCTGACTGCGTGGAGCTTGCTGGGGTCGTTGATGTGACACTACTGTTGCTCTTTTTCGTAGAAGTTCCACTAAGTTTTGCAGTAGTCGCACCTTGCACTTGTTTAGTGGTCGGGCTTACAGGTTTAGTTGTACCGTTGACTTGTTTAGTTGTACCATTAGCTGGCAAACTGGTCGAGCTTAGATTTCCCTTGGTTCCAGGTTTGGTTGTAGCATTAACCTGTTTAGTTGTAACATTAGAGGGCAAACTGGTCGAGCTCAGGTTGCCTTTCGTTGTGGTTGTTGAACTTATGAGTTTATTAAAGAAGATGAGAAGCAAGAAGGATTGAACAATTTAACAACTTACTTGCTTGCTTTCGTTGAATTACCAACTGGCTTTGTCGTTGTGGTCGATGAGTTTCTGAGAAAAAAATTCTTTAGTTCCAACTAAAAGCTAAGAGTTTTTAACGTTACGAAGCTTTTGTGGATCCTTGCGAGCCATTTTTCACGGTTGATCTAACTCTTTAAATAATAATGATGGCAATTCAGCTTTATACGTAAATCAGCTTTGCTTACGTCGTTGATTTATCTTCAAACTTCACTTGACAAAGAGCCGAATGCAGCAGAACTGCAGCAACGACCACGAAAACTAATTTTATTTCACGCATTTCCCCAACGTTTCCACCTGTGAAATTTAAGTGAAATGTGACAAAAGCTCTGCGATGTTATCCCACGTTGAATTTTAAAACAAGCCGTCGAACATCGAAAAACTTTTTTGCTGTTTTCCGAACAAGTTTCCAGCGACAACAAATTTTTATTTGCAAATTATGACACAAAATTTTGGTTCGAAAAATTCACTCCAACGTTTCTCCCTCGACCTCTTCAGGGCCTTTCAGCTCGCTCTCTTCTACTGGTTCTGTGTGCTTCACCTCTTCTAAAGGCTCTGGTTGAGTTGTCGCCTCACCAATCTCTTCGGTTGCTACCGGAAGTCGCTCGCGAATGCCGGTTGTGTGCTGCTCGAAGACGACTTGTTGGTTGTCGAGGTAGTAATTGATCTCCATGACCTTTTGGCGGTTTCTTTCGATTTCAGCTCTGAAAAAAACAAAATTTTAGCCAGATAATCAATTCAGGAAATAGAAAAACCTACAGCGCGAGTTGATTGCAGAGTTCTTCTGCCCATTCCTTGCCTCGTCCTACCAGAGAATCTTCTCGTCCATCGATCTTTTGCATGTGCATCTCTCTCATTCCAGCAGCGAAGTTATGAACGATATCACGGTCGATCAGACTCGCTCGCAGATCCTCGGGAATCTCATTTTCCTTGCCAGACGAAGCGAGCGTCGTTACAAAGCTTTGAACGGCCTCAGTCAACGCGTCGATGAAATTGCCTTCAACTTCTCGAAGCAGTACAAACTGCGATTTGCATTTCTCTATAAATTCGTTCATCATGTCTTGAATCACGTGCTCAAATACAGTGTTTGCTTCGATGACACTTTCATGCAAATGCATCTCGTCCTCCATCAGCGATTTCCAAGTGTGGTCGTGTAACTTGTTGAAGCTCTCCGTCAAGTTTGTGATCTTCTCGACAGCCTCCGCCTCGCTGAGCTTCTCGCCTGACGAAGTTAATCCGTTGAGGGTCTTGAAAATCTCGTCGCGACTTTGCTCGAACTCGCCAATGGTTCTTGGAAGAAATGTTCGTTTAGAGACCTTTCAAATTTTCATTTGTTTGTTTCTCACTTCTGTCCTTGAGCTTGGATCTTCTTCTTGCCAACTGTCACGCAGTTGATGAAAATTTTGTGTTCGGCGCTTCGTCGTTCAAACTGTTCGAGTCCAATGTTGTAAATTCGCTGCGTGATGACAAAGCTTTGGTCGTGAAATCTTTAAAAATTCAATAATCTTTTACTTTCTTTGAATTCGGGGTCAATATCAAACGTACTCTGCGATGAGATTTTTCTCCTCTCCACCAATGTTCAACAAGCAATCTCCTTGATCGTCGCTATCGAAGACGAACAAGCTGTCAAACAGTTGGTGTTTGTCAAGATGCTCGACGAAACATTTCGCCAGATGAATGTTCTCATCTTTTTCCCTCGCCATTCGCTCGCGGTCTTCAACCTCAGCCTTCTCGTTGTCCATAATCTCGCGCAGAATAAACCTGAAACGATCTTTGCCCTCATCTCGTTGCTCCCGGCTGATGTGTTTGTTCTCGTAGTAAGTCAGATGCGGAAGCAAACCAGCGATGAAGATCCTGAAGAACTTGTCGCCTTTCTCCACCGCATTTCCTTTCAAATTGAGCGAGCGAAGTTTTTTCAAAAAACGAAGCCGTTCGATCTACAAAACTAGGCTAATAAATAAGTGAAGATTACAATTGAAGTCACTCACGCCATCCTTTGTATCTATGAGATTGTTCCCAGCGCTGAAGATTATCAAACTGTCCAAGCAGTCTACGTTCTCAATCTTCGTGATCTTGTTACCGAACACGCTCAGGATCTCAAGACTTTTAAGGCTTTGGAAATTCTCTAGTTTCGCGATTGAGTTGTAAGTGAGGTTGAGCTCCTTCAGCCTGCCGAGTGAGTCCAAATTCTCGATCTTGTCAATTTTGTTGAATGCCAAAGAGAGAACCTCAAGGTTGGGCAGAATCCAAAGATGATCGATCTTTAGAATGTCTAAAAGGTTTTGGTGATCACTTTCAATCTTAAATAAATCTTACAACTCACTCAGAAACTCCAACCGCAAGACGCTGATTTTATCGTACTGAATCTCCGCGCTTCGGAATATTCTGCCGGCCTCGCCTTCCGGGCACTGCTCAAGAATAGCCCTCGTGATAATTGATTCATTTAGAACGCTCGGTTCCAACTCTTTGTAGATAATCTTCTTGATGATTTTCTGATGATCGAGTTCGTCCATTCTTGCAGTTGGTAAAGCTAAATTAACAATTCAACACCATGGCAACCAAAAAGGTTTCTTTGATTTGTGCAGGGGAAATTGTTGGTTTGTTGCTATGGTCAATAAATCGTTTTGAATGAAGCCACTGGGACGAAGAACAAATCCAATTATCACGATAAATAAATTTTAATTAGATTTTGAGCACTGCCTCGTATTCATTGCAACAATGTAATGTTTAATAGATTTTGGCGTGTAGCTTATCAATCGTTGTTTACGCAAGTTCCGTGGGATGCCATTAGCCCTCTGTCAACACCAATTTATCGATTCAAATGCAATGAAAAATCCGTCAATTGAAACTGAAACTTACTTCTGAACAGAAGCAATTGTCGAAGCTCGTGGGATGTTTCAACTTTGGCTTTCAATATTTATCATGTTCTGTTGTCATCGAGTCGACTGTTTAATGTTGGCTGAACGTAACGAGGACCAAAAGATTTTCGATCACGTGCGAAAGATACTAAATGATTTCGGAGCAATTAGTTCAACGACTCACGATGTTGGAGTTTTCCAACTTTTTGGAAACGAGAAAGGTCGGCAAATGACTGAGGACTTAGCTGAAGGAATACTTAGACACTCAGTTCCCGAGTCGATGACTGTTTGTTTGCCATCAGTGATTCGGCCGATTCGAGGGCAAACGCTTCGCAAAACGTCATTCAATTTAATCATCAGCGATACAAGCAAACAAGTAGGTGAAGCATCAACAAATTTTGAACCTAAAATTTCTTTTCCTTTCGCAGACGATACTCGAGAACTATTTTTCTATGATGGAAGCGTCTGATTTTTACCACAACATGGCAAACTTCATTTTCATCAAGGTTGACTCGGCGACTTCAAACATCGTCGAGATCTTCAGTGTTTTTCGAAAGCTTCGAATCCTCAACGCTGTCGTCATCGTTCGCCTTCTTGATAGCATCGAATTTATTTCCTTCAATCCTTTCGCCAACTCGATTTATAGTTTGAACTCGATTGATTTTAGCAGAGTTTTCCCCGACAAATTGACGAACTTGTATGGACATTTGTTTAAGTTTGTGGTCTTCAACGACCCCCCGAGACTCATCATTCGCAAAAACGCTGCTTGGGGTGTCGACTTGGCCTTCATTCGCAGTGTTGTTAGATTGCAAGGCGCAAAGTTCGAACTTATCCTACTGCAACGTGACGAGATCAGAAACAATGTCAGCAAACTTCTGATTGAAAGCTTAGTTCATGGCGTTCTAAATACTGGCGTGGAAGTGTCTTCAAGTGCTCGTGCTATCGGTCACGTCAACACTTATGACGTCGATGGCTTTTGTGCTTTGATTCCCCACCCCGAAAGGAAAACAATCTTTGAATTTATATTCAAGCCTTTCGACTTGCTGACGTGGTTATTAATAATTTTTTCGATCCTCAGTAGCGCAATTTTGTGGAAGCTTTTGAGCAAACACTCTGGCTTTAGTTCGACGTGTTACTTCATTTTCGGTTATCTGTCGAGCTTCTTAGGGCAGACGATTCGATTCGGCAAAAGCCGCGTCACTCTCAAGATCCTCGCGCAGTCCTCAATATTCTTAACTTTCTTCCTTAGTTCTGTTTACCAGTCTCTCGTGACGTCTTCAATTTTCGAGTCACGCTTTGGCAGCAAACTCACGACACTCGAGGAAGTCATCGATGGTGATTACACTTTTCTAGTGAGCACGTTGTTTGTTGTTAAACTGAGTGGCTCCGAAATCTATCGGCAAATGCAGCCGAGAATCGTTGGAGAACTGAGCTCGAAGAACAGTAATATGAAGAACCTCTCATCACAAAACATTGTCATTATCGAGTCGTGCTCGCTCGTTGACTTTCTGCTCGAAGATATGCGACAAGCTGTATCGTACGAAGGAAGAGCGATTGAGTTCTACTACAAGCTCGAGGAAAAGCTCAGCTCTTTCTACTTGAAGTTTCCGATCGCCCGAAGAAGTTTCTTCCTGGACCGACTCGAACGTCTCAGTTTGCGTGTTTTCGAAAGTGGAATCAAACAAACGTGGGCTAAGACAGCTCCGACGGAAAATTTTGTCACCCTCAAGGAGCGACAGTTTTTTGAAAACGAAGAATATTTGTTGAATCTTAACGACGTGTTCCCAGCATTCTACTTACTAGCTTTCGGTGCGATATTGGGGACTGCAATCTTCTTGAGTGAACTGTCGTGGAAGACGCTTCATTTGCTGGCTGTAGGCGTAAGAAGAATGCTCAATATTTCTAACTGTTAAGCTTGTTTTCTACTGTAATCGGTCGGTGACCCCCTTGCCCCTTTCTAGTTTGTGGAGTCTCGGGGTTGCCCTTCATCCCTTCGACATTAAGCCTGTTTTGATTGGATTAAGAAACTCTGAATTACAATGCAATATTCTCAGTCTTGATTCGTCCTTGACTTCAAAACACGAGGCTGAAACATGAGCATGAAGCCGAGAATCGTTGGAGAACTGAGCTCGAAGAACAGTAATATGAAGAACCTCTCATCACAAAACATTGTCATTATCGAGTCGTGCTCGCTCGTTGACTTTCTGCTCGAAGATATGCGACAAGCTGTATCGTACGAAGGAAGAGCGATTGAGTTCTACTACAAGCTCGAGGAAAAGCTCAGCTCTTTCTACTTGAAGTTTCCGATCGCCCGAAGAAGTTTCTTCCTGGACCGACTCGAACGTCTCAGTTTGCGTGTTTTCGAAAGTGGAATCAAACAAACGTGGGCTAAGACAGCTCCGACGGAAAATTTTGTCACCCTCAAGGAGCGACAGTTTTTTGAAAACGAAGAATATTTGTTGAATCTTAACGACGTGTTCCCAGCATTCTACTTACTAGCTTTCGGTGCGATATTGGGGACTGCAATCTTCTTGAGTGAACTGTCGTGGAAGACGCTTCATTTGCTGGCTGTGGGCGTAAGAAGAATGCTCAATATTTCTAACTGTTAAGCTTGTTTTCTACTGTAATCGGTCGGTGACCCCCTTGCCCCTTTCTAGTTTGTGGAGTCTCGGGGTTGCCCTTCATCCCTTCGACATTAAGCCTGTTTTGATTGGATTAAGAAACTCTGAATTACAATGCAATATTCTCAGTCTTGATTCGTCCTTGACTTCAAAACACGAGGCTGAAACATGAGCATGAACATTGAATTAATTAAAACGAATCTAAACTTTTCAGTTGAGATTAAATTTATTGCACAATGAATTAATAAAGATGTTCGCCCACTTCTCATCTGCTTATGAACTTTAAATCCTGTTTTCCAGGAATTCATTAAACACAAACTTTTCCCAACGATTTTCGTGTTAAAAAGTTCAAAGGGCGATAAATTTTCCATTGGACGTGCAGCTCGGAAAACAAAGCGGAAATTACCACGGAAAAGTTTTCCAAAGCACGAACAAACTTCTTTTGTTATTCGCTTCGAATGAATTCGAAAGCGCTTTTCCACCTGATAACAAGATTTTCCTTTTGTTCCAAAAATCAGCGAGCAGGAAAAGTTTGTTTTTCGGTGAGATGGAAGCGAAGTCTTCGTGCTTTCGACAAGATAGTTTAATTTTTTAGAGTGAATTTATGAGGTTTAAGAACTGCGGACGAAAGTTCTCATGATTACAAGAAACTTTAAACACCAGAAAAATTGAAGAATTTCGAGAAACTTGAGAGATCTTCAAGTTAACTTTGAAGCTTTGGCTCGGACTCGTTGCTAGAAGTGACCACGTTTACATGGACTAGTTCAGGTTCATAAAAAAGTTCATCAGGAACTTCCTTGTTCATCGTAGAACCTGAACTTGATCGTCTTTGCCGACCCGAACTGTTCATGGTGATACAATCGAGACCGGTTGTCGGAAGGCTCTTTCGTAATTGAATTTTCTCGGCTGAACCTTCGACAGAGCTAACAAATCAATATGAGAACAATAATTGGACATTTTAATTCGCAATCAGTTCTCTTGTTTGACGTTTCTAGATTGAATCAAACACACAATAAATAATTCAACGATTGGCTTTTTTCCTGTTCTTGATTTGAAAATTTCCATTTTCCAATTAGGTCAAACAGCTTCGAACAATGTCCGAAAGAATTGAATATTTAACGATCGCTTTCTATCGACGAGTGATTGTGATTAAACGCGTTTTAAACGAGTTACTCGACACGATAGTTGGAGCTTCGGGCGGACATCTGTCGTCATAAGCGCTCGCTGTCCATTCATTTAAACATATCAATTAAATATCCGCGTTTGCTGTCGTAAATATTTGCGAAGCCTCCGCAGCGGAAAAACTCGACTGCAATATTTTAATCCTCGAGATAATTCCGGGTTTCAGAATAACGCGTGTGAATCGAGCCATAAATTTTAATCGATAACTCGACTGATGGGCGTTTAACTCTAGGAGGGAAAACTTTATCGAACTTTAAGCTCCAAAGTTTCGTGAAACTCCATCACAATAAATTGCTGGAAGCTTCTCAATTTTTCTGGTCTCTGATAAATATTCCAAGCTACATAATTCGAGCGCTTTAAAATGAAAACGAATCGACTTTTCGAATCATAAATTGTTGAACACCAATAAATATTTCAAGCTGCAAAGGCCGTGGATCTCACTTTAAGTGGCCCGTCCAGCTTTTCCGTTGTGCTTCCGTTTGATGATTCATAAACAACGATGAGTGCTTCCATCGAGGGAATTAATGCGCTGAAGATCATAATCAGATGAAGTGGCTACGACGGAAATTTATTTACGATTGTCAATGAAAACAAATTTTATGGGCGTAAAGCTGCGAGCTCATCACTTTCGCCATCTCGCGATTTCGTGTTTACCTATGAATTTACATAAAAATTCGTCGACTTTATCTTCGATAATTCTTAAGCACATTTTCCACGCGACGAACAAATTTTAAAGCTCGCCAACTTTTTCATTGCGTTGATGGAGAATTTACGAGCTTTCCGCGTTTTAATTTGCATTTACGTTGTTCTGGGTGTTGATTTAAGCAAACTTATCAAGAGGCTTCCGTGTCGATTTGCATTTTCCGATGGTGAATTCCCACTCCTCGAGATAAGCTTCGCGGAACTTCCATGAACTCGACGCCAACACGAAGCGATAAGACGAATTCCCCTGACGACACCTTATTCATCATCTCTTTCTTCTTCGAATTCAACCCTCAAAGGCACCAAGAGCCTGAGAAAAGGGAACGAGATGAAAGCGAGGATTACAGGCGGAAGGAAGGCAAAGATTTTCACAGCGATTATCATCAACAATAACAATTTTTTCCGCTCTCAACACATCAACTAAATGATAAATCTCCATTTCCTGAACTGGCTACGTGTAAAAACTTCATAAGCGTCATGCAGTGGACGTCCGCATCTCTGATGATGGAGATGATTCCTTTCCGAAATCTGCTGTCGTCTCCTGTCCATAACTGTTGGGAGAGTTTGTTAATTTGCTTCGAGTCCGAGACGGTCGACTTCCGACGGTTGAAATCCTTTTCTCGATGTTTCCTTGAACGTTTTAAGTCGGAGAGTAACTGATGTGCAAAAGTTTAATGAATTCATAATACTCGGAGTCGAAGGGGGCAAATTTTAACGACGGTGGAAAGAACTTTGGGCTGCAGTATAAGAAACGCTTGAACGTGAGATAAATTTCCTTGTCACGTGATTCGATAGATTCGATTTCCAGTGTTGCCAGGCTGCCCGACTTAGTCGAGGCATTCTCAGTGTGGGTGGCGGAAGGACGACAAAACTCATCCGTCTTGTGACACGAAAGATCAAAGACTCAAATATTTCCATCGACGTCTGAAATTCCATTCAGTCAATTTTGATCCACTTTCCCCAAAGCGCTTCTGCGATGTTTGAAGTTACATGGATGAACTGTAATTGAAGTCTTGCCGTACTGCGGATTCAAAATCTCTTTACGGGGGCTTATTTTCCACTTTGACGAGACACACGTTGCTTCAGCAAGCTCTAATAGCAGTTTTGTTCCGCCACGTTGTTGATTCTCACGATTTCCATAATACGCAAACATATCGCTTCTAAAATAAACTCTGAACGCTCGTCATCTATCACTTCACTTTCAACTGAAGAATCAATCCAATTTCGATGAGAGTGAAGAGCTTTAGTAAACAGACATGCAATAGACATCTCTCTCATCGAGTTGGATTTTCCATCGAAGAGAATTGCGACTTGAATTTCGTCGAGTTACGGATAGCAACGAGCAAGAGAGGGTGAGTGATTGCGATGTAAATTCAACTGAAAATAAGTCTGCCAAGTTCGTAGTTTGAAAGTGAATGAGCAGCCTAACCACGAGAGATTGTCCACTTAAGAGAGCTCATATTCCTTGTCACGGCTCATCTCACAGTCAACGAATTGAAACTATGAAATTCGTAAGATAAAAATATCGACTTTGGATTTTATTAAAGTAACTTTTATCTTAGAGCCAACTTGAATTCACCAAAAAGTTTTTAGGTTTGTGGTTCGCAAAGGTTGGTCAAGTCGTTGATCTTGGTATACATGTCCTGGACCGGGTTATATCCAGGATAAATCTGTGAGATGAGACTCATGGCAACGCCGAAATTTTGAAGTGGCATGTAGGCGTTATTGATCACGCTGGCCTGATCCCCTTGGGTGTAATCGAAGGCCTGTTGATAAGAATGTTTAATATTATTCTACGATCTTCATTAACCACTTACTAGTTTATCCAAGCAAGCCGAATCCTGGTTGCATGCTCGGATTTCATTCGAAAGGGTTGCAAATTGTTTCTTCAGCTCGGTGACTTCAATCGCTGCTTGTTTCTGTGCAGCAGTGACGTTCGCGGTTGCAACATTAGCTTTCTCGAGCGAGGCGTTAACGGGAGCGTCGTATATAAGTTTAGCTGCATCGAAAATTTGCTTGATACATCCATCAGATTTAGGAGGATACGTGCTGCCGGGCCAAGTGTTTGTGGTAGCAATCATAATGAGCGCTTGCATCATATTACTGAACGAATTTGACAGCTCCCGCGAAGGTGAGGCCAAATCGTAGTACATTCCCATAGCGGCGTACGAAAGTATCTGATTTGCTCCCCATTTGAGCGGGTATTCCAACGCTGCAATGACAGTCTCGTTGAATTGAGTGAAATTCGTGCCTTGAGGAATTGGACCAACAGAGTTCCAGGCATCGTTGAAATCATCTAAGGTTGCTTGAATCGGTGCAAAGGTTTTGGTAGCTAGAGTCGCGACGTGTTCGTAGTACTTGAAGAATCTCTTGTCGAGAATCGATTGCGATCTCAAGTGATTGGCAACGAGAACATCACGAGATTTGATGACGGCAGGCGACAAGTTATACTGGCACGAAACAGCCTGTGACAAAACAAATGAAAAGTCGTTGATGAAGAAAACAGTCGAGATCAAAAAGTGTTAGCGTAACTCACCGATACCAATACTAGGCAAATGACTCCAAAGATTGTAGATCTCATCTTGAGTGAAACTGCTGGGAAACTGATAATTTCGATCAAACTTTCCTCTCGTTTTATACTAAACTCAAAAGCGAACTTTCAATATGTTTGAGAGAGACAACGTTAGAATGGTTTGTCTGTTTGAAAAAAAGAGCGGGGAAATAGCTGAGCATCTGTTCGTCATTGTGGCAATCCATTAGATGCACTGTGAATTACAATCTTTTTACGATAATCAGTGGCAAATGCGCAGAAGGATCCTAAAAGTATTTTAAATCTTATAGGCTGAAGGTAACTCAGGTTCCTCATACGTCAGGTAAAGGCTTGACCGTTGAGCTAATATTCATTCACCGATAGAATAACAACGTCCTTCTTAGGATGAATGTTGCAGACTCTATGACGTCAATTACTGCGAAGTTCGCGTTTTCTGGCGACAGTTGCTCTTCCTAGAATTTTTCGCTCAATGACACTCATCGCAACAGGTGTTTCCAGATATAACCGAGAAGGCTTCGTGATCATTTTCCAAGAACGAACTCGTTTTCAGCTATTGAACAAATAAACTGTTAGCTTTAACATTTGACGTCGTACATCTGTCGAGCGTTTGTTCTCAGAAAAATGTCTCTCGATCGAGAAGTTGAAAACAGCTCGTAAGAAGAAACCTGTATCAACAGATAAGCTTCATCGCGCTAGGCATTGATAGAGTTCAACCTTCACATTTTTCGTTAGTAAACTATCTTGTCAATTTTAGATTTAGATAAGAAATTCTTCTAAATTTTATACTTTGACCATTGCTGTGCAACGTCAAAATTTGCACCATATTCTCTTTCAATTATTTCTCCTTTTTGTTTTAAGAACTTTTTCTTCGACATAAAAGCCCGTTTACATTCATTCTATCTGTCTGTCCGTCTGTCTGTGTTCCAGATAACTTAAAAACGGAAGCACATAGAGACTTCTAGATTTCGTCATTCGAAAAAGTATTTCCCCAACTCGGAAGACTTCTGAGATGGGCCCGATCAGCTTTTTTGGTGCCCGCCTTAGAAGAATTCATATGAGGAATGTGAGGTTTTGAATTGATTTGAATTGAATTTATTGCATACATTTGATTACATTTAAAATGCAGGGACTCAGTGCTGGCGCCTTGAAGGGTCCCAACAGGTTTTAGGTGTAAGGTTCTAAACGTAAAGATTCAACTGTGAGGTTTTTCATACGATTCGTTTTGTTCGAACAACAAGCTTGTACAGTCGTGCTGCTTGTTACTATCATTTGGAGTTTCTGAAATCTGTGTCTTGTGTCAAGCTATTATTTAGCGTGTTTTGCTAGTTTCGACAAAAATATCGAATGGATCCTTTCGACAAAGCTGAAAATAAATTCTTTTTCAATTTGAACTCAAGAATACATAATAAAAAACTTTTATTGTTCCTTTTTCATTTTGTTAAAAAATTCTCGTTTAATTCTCTGACGCAATCTAATACACAAACGGCTCGCATAGGTTGCTCAAATCGTAGAACTCCATTGTGACATCTGGATTACCGCTTCCATAACCGGGGAAGAGCTGCGTTATTGCGCCCATGCGAATCGAGAATTGTTGATATGGGATGCCGACGTTTTGCAACAACCAAGAGCGGTCTCCGCCCTGGTATTGGTAAACCTGTTGAAAGGACAACGTTAGTTAAAAGAAAACAAGAAACGGTTAATGCCACTCACCCAGTATTCGAGGCAACCGAAATCTTGGCCGCAACTTCTCAATTGATTCGTCATAATGCCCAATAATTGCTTGAAAGTGTTCGAGAGTAACGTAACTTCTTTCTGAACCTGAGTAACGTTCGCAGTAGCAGCTGTTGCTTGATCGAGTGATGCGTTCACGACTCTGTCGTAAATGCTCTTTGCTTTGTCGAATGTTTCCTGAATGCAAGCGTCGGATTTTGGAGCATACATGCTGCCAGGATAAGTGTTTGTGGTAGCAATCATAATGAGGGACGACATCATAGACGAGAAAATACTATCCATCAGCTGTGCTGGTGTAGACAAACCGCCATACATTCCCATAGCTGCGTATGACAATATGGTGTTCACTCCATAGACCGTTGATATTGACAGTGCGTCGAGAACAGTTTTGTTGAAGTAAGCAATGGTTGAATACTCTGGAATCGGACCAATGGAGCTCCAGGCATCAAGGAAATCATCTTCTGCTGCTTGAATCGGTGCAAATGCTTTGGTAGCTGCGTTCCTGACGTGATCGAAGTATTTGAAGAATCTTCTATCGAGAATCAATTGAGACTTCAAATGATTGGATACGACCACATCGCGGGCCTTGATAACGAATGGTGACAAGTTATATTGGCACGAAACAGCCTTTGAACGAAACAAATAAAAAGATAATGATGAGAACATTCAAGTAGATCGAAAAATGCGTAACTCACCGATACCAATACAAGGCAAACGTATCCGAAGATTGTAGTTCTCATCTTGAGTGAAACTGCTGGATAACTGATAATTTTGATCGAGCTTAGGTCCCATTTTATGCAAAGTTTCATCGATACTTTTTGAGAGAAACGCGCTCTAGCTCGTGATGACGTAAGTAAGTGGGAATTTAACCTTCTTCTTTTTTAAGATGTAAAATTTTTGTTCAATTTCAAATTCTGTGTTAATTTTTCTAAGTTTTCCTTGAAACTCTTTTTGTCTAACTTTAATTCTGTTTATAAAATTTCCGAATTCAATATCTTGTGGGCCCAAAATGTAAGTTTTTGCTAGATAATCATATTGAAAATTTAAAAAACAGTTACTACTTCGAAAACTCTTGAGGTTTAATATTCTCTCAGTGCTGAAATTTTTTGAGTGATGTGATTCTTGGTTTAATAAATATTGATGATCCGAGTAATAAAAATTAGTTTTAACGTAGGCTTAGAGAGGGTGAGAATGTACACTGAAATGACGTGAAATGTGAAATTCGTATGATAAAAATATTTACTTTGGATTTTATTTATTTTATCTTAGAGCCAACTTCAATTCACCAAAAAGTTTTTAGGTTTGTGGTTCGCAAAGGTTGGTCAAGTCGTTGATCTTGGTATACATGTCAGTGACCGGGTTATATCCAGGATAAATCTGTGCAATAGCGCTTAAGTTACCCATGAAATATGATACAGACATGTACGTTATATGGATCACGCTGTACGGATCCCCTTGAGTGTAATCGAAGGCCTGTTGGTAAGGATATTTAGAAGTATTCTAGGATATCTTCATTAACCACTTACTATTTCATCTAAACAATCGGAATCCTGGTTGCATGCTCGGATTTCATTCGAAAGGATTGCAAATTGTTTCTTCAGCTCGGTGACTTCTTTTGCAGCTTGTTTCTGTACGAGAGTGACGTTCGTGGTTGCAACTATAGCGTTGGTGAGCGAGGCGTTAACGGGAGCGTCGTAAATAAGTTTAGCTGCATCGAAAATTTGCTTGATACATTCGTCAGATTTGGGAGGATACGTGCTGCCGGGCCAAGTGTTTTGAGTAGCAATCATAATGAGCGCTTGCATCATATTACTGAACGAATTTGCCAGCTCTCGCGCAGGTCCAACCAAATCGTAGTACATTCCCATCGAGGCTACCGATAATATTTCCTTTACGCCCCATTTGACCGGGTACTCCAACGCTGCAATGACAGTCTCGTTGAATTTAGTGAAATTCGTGCCTTGAGGAATTGGACCAACAGAGTTCCAGGCATCGTTAAAATCATCTAAGGATGCTTGAAGTGGTGCAAAGGTTTTGGTAGCTGCGATCCTTACGTGTTCGTAGTACTTGAAGAATCTCTTGTCGACAATCGATTGCGACTTCAAGTGATTGGCAACGAGCATATCACGAGCTTTAATGACGACAGGCGACAAGTTATACTGGCACGTAACAGCCTGTGACAAAAAAAATAAGGAGACATTCGAGAAGATTAAAATTTTTCAGTAACTCACCGATACCAATACAAGGCAAATAACTCCAAAGATTGTAGATCTCATCTTGAGTGAAACTGCTGGGAAACTGATAACTAAGATCCATCTTTCCTCTAGTTTTATACTGAATTTCTTGGCGACATTCGAATGTGTTCGAAAGAGATCTTGTCAGTGCTCATATTCTATGTTGTACTTAGAACTACAACAATTAAGTATATCTGTCACACTGAAAAAGATCCACCTTCATGTCTGAGCTTTGTAGGAAATCGTTGACCTCATCCTTTTGGATTGTAATTGAATTAGATTTTTCTTGGAAAACTTATCCATTATATTCCATGTCATTTATTTGGAAATTTTTCGTTTACATCGTGAAAATGATCATAAGAATTGGGATACATTTTAAATTAAGTTTGTGTTCCTTGCTCAGTTTGAAGCCTTTAAAATAGATAAAACTATTTGCTTTAACATTTGACGACTTGGAACTGTCGAACGTTTATTCTCAGAGGATTATCTCTCGATCAAGAAAATTGAAAACAACTCGCGAAAGAAACCTGTATCAACAGATCGGTTTTTATTCCGCTAAGGCTTGGTAGAATTCGACCTTCACATTTTTCTTCAATAAATTGTCGTCCCGACGTCATCAAAATCTTTTTGGGCTGAAAACTGTTTGTCAAAATTTCGGCCAATTTTCGTTTGTTTAAAACAACATGCTAGCTGCAAAACTAAGGAGTAATAAAACATGAATAGATCATTGATCGAAACGACATGGCGATAATTTATTTAACTTTGAATTTGTCGTATGATTTGCTAGCAATTGTTGATCTGATGCTTATTTAAGCATTGAAGATCAATCAAATGATCATCAAAATTGCGATAAATTTCAAATAAAGATCGAGTTTTCTGCCTCCAGTTGCTCTTCATAGAATTGTTCATCGATACCCACCGCAGCAGTGTTTCTAGAAATAACCTCACCCTACAACACTTCAGATTCAGAAATAAATCTTTCTTATTTCAAGTTCCGCTACTGTGAGTTCGAATGAAAATACCCAAAAATATCGATTAGGATCCTTTTGACGGAACTGAAAATAAATTCCTTTTCAAATTGGACTCAAGAATACGAGAAATAGATTTTATTGTTCTTCTTCGAAGGTGTTTGTTGTTGAAAATGTCTTCTCGTAAAACGCTTTGACGCAATCTAGTACACAAACGGCTCGCATAGGTTGGTCAGATCATAGAACTCCATTGTGACGTCTGGATTACCGCTTCCATAACCGGGGAAGAGCATTGAAATTGAGCTCATGCGAATCGAGAATTGTTGATATGGGATGCCGACGTTTTGCAACAACCAAGAACGGTCTCCGCTGGTGTATGCGTTTACCTGTTGAAAGGGCAACGTTAGTTAATAGAAAACAAGAAACGGTTAATGCCACTCACCCAGTATTCGAGGCAGCCGTAATCTTGGCCGCAACTTCTCAATTGATTCGTCATAATGGTCAATAATTGCTTGAAAGTGTTCGAGAGTAACGTAACTTCTTTCTGAACCTGAGTAACGTTCGCAGTAGCAGCTGTTGCTTGATCGAGTGATGCGTTCACGACTCTGTCGTAAATGCTCTTTGCTTTGTCGAATGTTTCCTGAATGCAAGCGTCGGATTTTGGAGCATACAAGCTGCCAGGATAAGTGTTTGTGGTAGCAACCATAATTAGGGACGACATCATAGACGAGAAAATACTATCCATCATCTGTGCTGGTGTAGACAAACCGCCATACATTCCCATAGCGGCGTATGACAATACGGTGTTCACTCCATAGTCTGTCGTCATTGAAAGTGCACTGAGAACAGTTTGGTTGAACGAACCAATCGTTGAATACTCTGGAAGCAATGGACCAATGGAGCTCCAGGCATCAAGGAAATCATCTTCTGCTGCTTGAATCGGTGCAAATGCTTTGGTAGCTGCGTTCCTGACGTGATCGAAGTATTTGAAGAATCTTCTATCGAGAATCAATTGAGACTTCAAGTGATTGGATACGACCACTTCGCGAGCCTTGATAACGAATGGTGACAAGTTATATTGGCACGAAACAGCCTATGACAAAACAAATGAAAAGTCGTTGATGAAGAAAACAGTCGAGATCAAAAAATGTTTGCGTAGCTCACCGATACCAATACAAGGCAAACGACTCCAAAGATTGTAGATCTCATCTTGAGTGAAACTTCTGGGTAACTGATAACTTCGATCGAACTGCTGTCGCATTTTATACTAAATTTCATCGATACTTTTTAAGAGAAACGCGCTCTGGCTCATGACGTTAGTAAGCCAGATAGCTCAGCTACAACAGAAAGCTACAATTTCAGAAGAAAGTTTGAATTCTGATTCAATTTAAATCAAAAATATTTTGCAAGAAATTTTCCGGCTAAAATCAAAAATATTTGGCTAGAAATTTTCCGGCTTAAAATCAAAAATATTTGGTAAGAAATTTTCAGAACATCAAACTTCTGAAATTGTCTGGTTTTCGATGAATTTTCAGTCCTTGGACCAAAATCTACCCAGCAATTGTAGCAGGAAATGATCACAAAGATTTCAAGTCCACAGTTCTAGCAATTTTAATTGCATATTTTCTAGAAACAGCTGCGGCCTTCTCAGAATTTGTTCTTATTGATAACAACGAAACTTAAACTTTTATTTCGAGAAACATCTGTCGCTGTGAAGGCTTATCGAAGCGGTAAAAACAATTCCGCGAAAACCTTGTCACGAGGTGAGCTCGCTAAGTTTCCAGGAGAAGAAAAACTTTAACTGTGAAATTTGCTTTGCAACGTTTCCCCTTTGATGGATTCTAATCTTTCTTATTTTCGATTCGGTAGCCTTCGCTCCTTAAATATGAAATTCCTAATGACGGTTTTGATAGGAAGGCCAAAATAAATCTACTAAGTAGAGCACATGCTGAAGAATTGGAAAATCGTTCGACGTCATATCATTTTCCCTACCGTTTTCCCGAAAATGCAATTCGTCGGTCAAACGATCCTGACGGAGATTTGATTCGTTGCTCTAGTTTACTAAGTTTTCACTGATTCATTTTTCAAAGTTCGTTTTTATATTGAAATATCTTCTGACGTTCCATTGAGTTATTTTGATGTCATAGCAAACCCAAAATTTAGTCGCATCGAATATAAAACCTACGTCAATTCAAAAAATTGTTTGCTGAACAAGCAGAAGTATAAGTTTGGATGAAGGAATTGAATCAAGTGATCTCTTAAAACGCGAAGATCAATTCCAGAAGTGTTTCTTGGAACAGCAACTGGTGAGTGTCAAGTTTAACTTTACTTTTCAGAAATATTTTTTGCGTTCTCGATGGTGAGATGTGGATTTTTAATTTTAAAATGTTATGAAGGAATTGATTCTCATTCTTCTATGTCCGCAAGAATTCCTTCTTGCCACCAACCACCTGTGCAGCCCATCGAATGGTCGTGATCTTGATCGATGAAACTAAATTTTAGTTACTAAAACTATCAAAGTCAATTCATTAACCTTCATCTGCCCTGAAAGTTTGAAGATCAAACGCAAATCAGAACATTCCGCATTCTCATTTGATCAATGCACCAGCAAAGTGGCTTAGATTGTCAAACGAGTCCATTGAAATGAAAGCCGCAAATAAATGGATTAACTTTTTCACATCAAATAACCGAAAGCTCCTGAAACAATTTTCTCTACTCTCTGAAAACCAAACTGAAGCATTTGATTAAAGGATCATGAAATAGAGCCCGAGCACAAATTAAAACCGTTGAATAATTAAACCGCTTTCCGTCGGATGACAGCCAATGTTAAATGTTTAATTAATGTCATTACTTTGTGGGCTGTGACGGCGGGGTTGGAAAAAAGAGGGAAAGTTGAAGGGCGAGTTTTTCCGAGCGCGATCTGTTTGCGTTTTGCTGAATATTTTATGATTTTGATTTCCAGCGTTTATTATGCGAAGCGACCCGACAGCGGCAGTTGAAACATTTTAATTTGGATTCGCCTTAAAATATCTGCAAGCTTTAGGGAGCTGTCATGGTCTGTTGAGCAGACAGCGAATTATTTACGGTCAAAGCTCGTAGCTTGCAGTCGAGCTTACAACGAAGTGAGTTCGAGGAAATAAAAGTCTTCAATGATTTACGTTTGCAGTCTTTGTTGCTTCGTTAGGAATAACAACTCTATGATTTCCCGCAAGATTCGTTCAGCATGAGTCAGCAGCTCAGAAAGAAAACTTTATCCATCGTCATCGAGTTCATTCTAACAATAACTTTTATCTGAAATGTTTACGAGAATTGTGTGAATCTTGATCGTCCTAATAGATGTGCGGCTAGCTTCACAAATGTCGAAACTTGTGACTGACGAAGCGACAGATCCGAATGTCTCTCATTTTGAGTCCTTCAAAATCAAAGTTTCGAGTTGAGGAATTTTCATTTTTCAGCAGAATGTAGACGAAACTCGACCGAAAATTCATAAATCTATTTGGTCTCATTTAGATTCTGCCTTAGATTATTATTTTTCGAAAAAAGACCAGCAGGCTCCGTAAAAAAGGTTTAATTAATTATGCATTCGGAACATGACTGCTGAGCCGCACGTACAGCCGAGCGAAACCTCCGAGCGACTCTTTGGTTCTCAAGCTAATGTTGCGCAATAAATCAGTCACGTTTTAATGTTTTTCGGTTTCGCTTTTGTCGATTGAGAGCTCAACTCTGAATTTTGATTGCTAATGAGGGAAAAGAACTTATGAAGTGATCAGCCAGGTTCATGAGCAAACCTTCGCAACTCAAAGCTTCGCCGTTTGCAAGGCATTTAGCTGAGCATAAGCTTCGCATGGAGAAAGATTTTGTCGTAAAATTTACGATAACGACTAAAGGATTCTGACTTAAAATGTAATTGAATCTTAATCACAAGCAGGAATTTATAATTAAACTTCAAACATTCAAACTTAATCTTAATGTCTTTTTGAGTATCTTCAGCATCTTATCTCGTTGCGCCAACGTCGAGAGAGAAACTAAGATAAGAACCTTTCAGGGATTTTACAATGAGGGCGTAATTACAAAATCAAATGAAAGACAAGTCACTTGCTAATTAATTAATTAATTACGAAATGCTTGTTCTGCTGTGCATTGGCTCAACCAAGAAACAAATTTGCGAAGGAGAAATTTTGGTTCTCTATTGAAATTGTCTCATCAATTCATTGAGCACGAGGATCTCTAACTTCACGTTGAACAAACAAACGAGGAATGTCTCTGATGCTAATGAGCAAATTCATTACAAGAGCAAACATGCAATTCAATCAGAGCTTTGTCTCATTGATGGAAAGTGCTTACAGAAACAAAACTATGATTAGACGAAAGCATGCACTCGATCGGAATGAGAAGGAAGCAATGCTGGGAGCAGTCACGTAGCTTACATTTGATGTAAGTAATCTCACCGACTGCACAACGACGGTCCAATTGAATAAGAACGCAGTTCATCGGCGAACAAGGAAAACGTTCTACATTGTTTGCGTAATCTCGGATTACTTTCGCCGCTTGCTCGGCACTTTTTGTCGGCCCTCGAAAGCTCGGGACGAACGTTTGATGTCACATCTTTGCGTTGTTTGCAGCGACAACGTCGTAAGCCTCGGCCTAGTGTAAGCATTCGGGTCATGTCCAATTAACCCTTTTAACTTTCACCTCGTCCCTCTTTTTGTCGATAAGGACGACGAGACCTTTTGTCAAAGAAATTTGCGAGCGCTGTCCTGTCATAAAGTCTCACTCGTTGCTGGGAGAGGGAAACGCATTCGCATCAAAAATGGATGGGAATTGGCAGATGGGGAAGAGCGACAAAGTTTATAATTTAATTAACGCAAACCATAATTAAAACGACTCAGAATTTTAAGAACTCGTAAGAATCTTGGGAGTTGAGAACAAGAAACCTCGTCGAAGCTCAACAATTCCGATTATCCAGAGACAAGAGAGAAACTCCTGACATGTCGTTGGCTCGATGCTCAGCGAGTTCCCGAGACCTCATCATGAAAAGCAATTGCGACGAACTTCGAACGAGGTTTTTCCTCGAAAAGTTCAAACAAGTCGTCTCATTATCTCGCTCATCGTTTTCCCGAGGATTTTAATTAGATTGACAGAAGACGTCGGGCGGTTTAATGAGGTGCGAGGCCTCTTCCTTCCTCGAAGCTCGTCTCGTTGTCTAAGCCTTCAGTTTACTTCGCAACTGTTTCGTTGCATCACCGCGATCTCAAAGCGAACAAATTCGAGATAAGCGATTTTCTCGTCTGCAAGTGAAAAGGCTGCGAACAAAGCGACGATAAGCAAGCGAGGCGCATTCATCTCCCCGAGAAACTTTCGCTCTTTTGTTCAGGACACAACAAATAAATTCATTAAAATCAGCAACAAAAGGTTTCTTCCTGCCCTCGCTAAGTTGAACTCGGTGAGTTTGCCGAGGAAACGAGAGCGACAGGAGAAAACTTTCGATTGTAACTAACAAGTCGCTTCAGTAAGTTAATTTAAAACGACCAAAGTTTCCCTCATTTCTCGTCTGACTCCCTCGCAAGGTTTGCAGCAAAAAGTTCCAACGGTAACAGCTTCGCCAACAATGGAACCCTGAGTTGAAAATTGCAGTGATACGAAAGATTCACTCAAGCTCACTCAATTTAAATAAAAAACATTTTTGTCGCGAGCTTCGCAGAAAGATTGCGAAGCATTACGATGTAGCAAGAAGAAGCGTTCAGTCACGTCGCTGATGCCATTTCCCATTCGCCGCATAAGAATCATGTCGACTTCAATAATCTCGAGATGTTTTCACTATTTTCCATGAGATTACTTGTAATGCAGAGCGCCAGGGGGGATGGGACGTGAAAATTGAATTTAATTTTCATAAATTGTCCCGAGCTAATCTCGAGCTTTTCAATCGTGATTTCGCTCAACAACAGCGAGTCCACTTCGACGTTGAAAGTTTGAGGAATCATTGTGCGAAACAAATTCGAGAGGCCATGAATAAATTGATGTCACGTGGGAGCGATGAACTTGAATTGCTCTCGGCACCTACGAGCTCGTTTCACGCATTTGAAATCCTTCTTTATGCTCCAGAATTGATTCGGTACCGGCAATAGCTTCGAGTTCTTCCTGCGCTTGATAGCGGCGAAGCTGGAAAACCATTGGAAGCTTCCAGATTTCCCTGGAAAGTTGTTTTCCTCCTCTTTCACGCTTCGTTGTTTGCTCGCTGTCGCTTCCCGTCACATTCTAATTAGTCTTATCTCAACATGACATTCGGGACCTTGAACAACATAACAAAGGTTCGGCAATGTTCCCTTCATGTCAGCTGGGAGTTCGAACATCTTTTCTGTCGGCCGGATTAATAAATCATCCGAGTACGATGAGCGATAATCATCGTACCTTCGAGGATGGAAATATTGATATCGATGCCAATTTGTTCCACTCCACACGAAACGGAGCAGTTTATAATGATCGAGAGATAAGAAGAGGCGATGTGGATATTCGAATTCATGTTTGAGCGAACCATTGAGGTAAATTTTAGCCAGTGGTTGAGAGGGTTGTTAAGGGAAATCATTGGTGAGTTTCCATTTGAAACCCCTGAACGAGTCGGTTCGGAAATGCAAGCAATTTTATTTTATTTTCATTTATCTATCACATTCAAAGTCTTGTTAAATATCAAAGACATAGGTAGCTTGGATCTGTCCGATGGCCCCGAGAGTCAATCCTAATATCGCGCCAAATATTTCAATGACGAGAATAGCAAAAGCTTCCATCGCATGCAAATTTAAACGAGCGCTGTTAGCGGCGAAGCTTTCACTGTCGTCTTCCTCAATCAAGTTTAGAGACTCGTCTTCTTCAGCCTGCTCTAGAGCTAAGGGCTCTAGTGTTGAGTGCTCTCGGTCGTTCTCCTGATGATGCTCCAAGTGCTCCCGATTGAAATTTCGAGCATCCTTGTAACCTTTTCTGGCGAATAAGTAAAGCCTCGCATACTTATAGAAAGCTCTTTGAAGCGACGTCTTTGTTTTCTGCTGAAGCTCGGCATGCTCATCGCTTCCTCGATGGAAAATTCTAAGGATTTGCAAGGGAGTCAGCTTAACAACCGTCGAGTTTCCTCGCATGATTGTGAACGACAACTTCGTATCGTTCGATGTTGTATTGTTCAGCGCGTTTGCCTTTGTCAATCTATGAATGAAATTGATTAGCTTTTCCTTCCTCCTGCGGTGGTTCGCTGACAGATTAGAGAACAGATTCTGATGTCTCTCGTACCACGATGGATCGTCGCTCGTGATTTCTATTTCCTCCTGACCGTCGTCGTCTCCATCGCCATTTACAATTGTCACACGTTCATTAGTCATATCACCGACGGAATCGATCGGAATTCCTAATTGCTCTACATTCATTCTGTCGTCGTCTGCTTCAATTCGTTTATGCGACTCCTCGCTGCGTTTGCGTTTCGTTCTCCGGGCAATTACTTGCACTACATCGTTCCATGCGAACCGTGCTGCTTCAGTTTTGGATTGAATTTCCGCTGTTTCTTCTCCGTCGTTCTCGTTTGATTCACTCGCTTCATCGCGACTCGCTGTCAGCATCGTTGGCTTAATTTCCTGGCGATTCTTCTCACTGTCGATGGAAATTTTCTGAGCAGATGCGGGCTCTGATTCATTGGAATTTCGCATTCTCGATCCGTTTGATGCCTGCTGAATTTCCGTGATGTTCACATCGGAGCTTGCCGGTTTAATTTGCTGATTTCTCTGCGTCGAAGTTTTCATTTCACTCTCGCTTGGCTTCGGATTTCTCCGTTGCTTCAACTCACCGATGAAACTCGAGACGCCATCTCGGATCGTCCCGACGAGCTTTCCTATCACTTCAGCGTAAAACTCGACGTTGTTTTCTCCGCTCGCTTTTGTTTCATCGATGTTTGGAGCGTCGTCGTGGCCGGCAACATGCTCGGCACGTGAGTCAGCTCGCTTTCGCTGTCGATAATCGCTGACGACCGTTTCGGGAGTTGTCGATTGGAATGAAGGGAAAAGAGAGTCAAAGAACAGCGGATGAGACTCAATAACTGCGAACTAAGTGGGCTGATGATATGAAAACAGAATCGCAATGGAATTTAGTTGACGACTTACCGCAGTCAAGAACAGAATCGTCAGTCTCTTCATCGCGTCGTGTAACTCCGATTGATAAACTTCGTTCGACAGCTCACAGACTGCGTTTGATCGAAGTGAATCAAACACTGAGCTACTCGATCCCCACCCTCTCCATTCACTCCAACACTGTCACGATGCGACGCGACCAACTTTCATTGACAGTGATTAGCGAACTCTGGCATTGAGCTTGAGCCATCAGCATTAAAATTCTTGCAGCGTATCGCGATGCAAAACATGGCATTCGATCAAATTGGGACAATGTGGAACGCAGAAAACACGCGACGTCATTGAAAAGCTTTAGATAAACTGAAGAATGTTGAACGGTGACGAAAAGCTGCAGCGTGATTTTCTGCTCGCTCGCTTGATTTATCGAAGTTCGTTCGCACAGCAACGCGCAGCTTTTCATTTCCTTCATCTGTTGCTACCAAGTTCAAAAAGTTAGCAAACTTTCTTGGAAATTGAGAGAAAAACAATTTCAAATTTAAAAACTGCTGAATCAATAATTCACCCAAACCACGTAGGTGAACTTTTATCGATCGAACATTTCTTTGGGACACCTGCTATGATGTTTTATTTGACATTGAGCTGATGAGAGTCTGCTAAACGACCTGGGATTGGTCACAAAAACCTACCACGCAATTAATAGGACAGATAGATAGATTATAAGATGCGACTTCCACTTATTTTACTAAGCTTTAGTCCCTAGAACCTTATGAAGCATTATCAGTGCATCAGGAGGTCTAGACCCACAGCTACGGTCACTGTAACCTTCCGGAACATCTGTTTTATTATTAAGACTTCAACGAAATAATTTAGAATCTTTAAGGCTTCGATATTGACACAGAAGGCGAACTAAGTTGCTTGCCAAGTTGATCAAGGCACATTGATTCTACAACGAAGGGGTCTAATCAAACTTCTTGCTGCTTTACTCGCCTTGTTTGTGGATATATTGAGAGTCAAGTTCACCAGTATTCAATGAGATAATTACCAGAACTCAATGACAGTCCAATGAGATAATTAAGGCGACCACAAGTTTCTTGTTAAGAGCCTCCAAGCTGTGGGCTCTGATTTGAATCAGCAGCTAATCCTCTGAATATTTTCCTTAATCATTTGTTCTTAATAAAATTGGAACCTCAGAGCAGTTGCTTAGATTATTAATCACATGGAAGAGTGCAGCATTTTGTATAAATTTAAAATTTAGTCCCACACGTGCTCTTCGTTCCATTCGAATTTCCCGCCGCTCGAGTTTCGCGCCCTCAATCGAGAAGTTCGCAACTTTCGTAAACAACAAATCCGGAAAATATTTTCAATTTAAGTTCGACAGCTAATTACGCGATTATCGTTCATCAAAATGTTCGTGTCCGCGAGGGCATTCAACGCTATCCAGAATCTTAACATTAGCGAGCTGATCGACAAGAGCGTCGAGCCGCCGTACACCGAACAGGAAATTCGCCCTTTCCTCAGCTCGTTCGTGAGAAGCTCAATCCTCGACAGTGCGAATTTCGACAAGACACAAGAATGGTTCGACCTGCGGAAGAAGATTCTGCTCATCCTCGTTGAGTCGGAGATTGTGAACAACATCGTGGCGCTGCTGCAAGTGAACTACAACGAATTGGAAATCGACATCAAAAAGGAGCAACAGTTGAGGTGAAACGACACATCAATCGATGCGTAGCAATATTTTAATCATTCGATTTCCTTCTTACAGACAAAAGGTTGGCTACACACAGCAAGATTCCGCTCAATATCACGGACTAAGCAACGGTGTCATCCTCGGCTTCGAGCGAGCTGATGCGACCCGGAAAGTTCGAATCGTTCTCTCCGAGCTCTTCTTCATTCAAGCGCAAGTCTTCGAGCAGAATCAGCAGAAATCGGAAATCACTGTCAAGAGCTCGGAGTTGTTCGACAATGAAATTTACCTCGAAGAAATCGCCGACATCATCAGCATCGCGCTTGCGGAGCTTCCTTCGCTTCTCCAAATCCACGAGATCGTCGAGATTTTGCTGTACGTCAATCAAGGTGGCAACATAATCTGTTGGATTGTGGCCAACATGCCGGATTGCTTTAAAGAAGTCGTCACTGCGCTGATTGTCAACAGCGACGAAGAAACGCCGGAAGGGAAACTGCGAATCTCCGCGCTCAACGCACTCTGCGAGATAAATCCAGCTCAGGCGCTTTCGACCCGAGCGCTTTGTGTTCAACTGAAGGCTATGCCGTCGCTAATGCTGAAGCTTAGCCTCGACGACTCACAGGATCTCGTTGCTTTCGTGACCGGTCTCTTGCTTGGGATTGACCAGAACACTCGCGGATGGTTCGCGACTTTCGTGAAGACGAGTCAAAAGAGAAAAGGCGACATTCTGCAGTCGCTAAGAGATAAACTGCTAAGCGAGCTACATCGGTTGCTATCGTGCATAGTCAACGATCACCTTCCCAACGAGCTTGTTGTCGAGTCAGCTGCTCTCATTCGTCTCTACTGCGCGCTCAAAGGAATTGCTGGCTTGAAATTTCACGACGAAGAAATTCTGCCGCTGCTGAACTTGGTGACATCGAAACCGCCACCAACGCCGGCTGGAATTCAATTTGTTTCGCTGGGACTTTGCATGCTGATTGCGTGCCCTTCGCTGATGGGTCAACCGGCTCTCGAGGGAAAAGCCGTGGAGTGGATTCAGTGGCTGATGAGGGAAGAAGCTTATTTTGAAAGGTAAAGTTGATTGCAGCGGAGGGTGAAGAGATTTTAATTTGTTGTTCATTCCACAGTGTCAGCGAGGTGTCGGCTTCGTTCGGAGAAATGCTGCTGCTCATGGCAATCCATTTCCACAGCAACCAGTTCACAAACATCAGCGAGTTGGTTTGTTCAACCCTTGGAATGAAGATTGTGCTGCGTCAGAACAACACGTCAAGGATGAAAGTAATTTTCACTCAAGAAATCTTCACCGAGCAAGTTGTCGCAGCTCATGCCGTCAAAGTTCCAGTCACGTTAAATCTAAATGCAAACATTCAAGGATATCTTCCGATTCACTGCATCCACCAGTTGCTCAAGTCGAGAGCGTTCTCCAAGCACAAAGTCGCAATTAAAAGTTGGATATACAAACAGATTTGCAACTCGACAGTTCCCCTTCATCCCGTCATGCCGGCGCTAATTGATGTTTACGTTAATTCACTGATTGCGTCAACGACGAAAGTAACTACGGAGCAGCCTCTCAGCGAGGAGGAGATTCAGTCAGTGTTCAACAAGTCCGAAGTCCGCACGCGACCATTCAACCGTAAAATCAAAGTGGAAGCAGGCGAGATGGAGGTCGATGAACCTTCAGTTGAAACGAACGAGCAATGCAACATGACAGCACAGCTGCTTATCCTCTATTATCTGATGCTTTACGAGGACTCTCGGCTCGCCAACATGCTATCAATCCTCCAAGCTGGACGACAAGTCAAAAGCTACTCGACGGAATTCCTCTCGGAGCTTCCGATCAAATATCTCCTTCAATACGCGCAGAAGAATCAAAACGACTTCGAGCCGTTGTTCAGCCCGCTGCTGCGACTCTTCATCACTCACTTCCCGCATCTCTCGCTGGTTGATGACTGGATTGAAGTCGAGCATACCAACCGGAAATCCACGAAGACGAGAGGAAACATAACAGAGTTGAACGTGATTGAAGCCTTCGAGGAAATTCAGATCTGTCCGTCGAAGACGATTCGTCTGCTGCGCGTGATGTTGACGAAGTCGCCGATCGATATGTGGCCGCTGGCCAACATCTTCATCAGATACTTCAAAAAGATTCTCGACGATTCCGTACCGCGTCTCATTCAGGAGCTGTACAAAGAGATTTGGATAAAGCTCAACACGATTCTGCCTCGACACCTCTGGGTCATGACAATCAACGCGTTGATGCCGTGCGATGAGATAACGAAGAGCGCGCTTCTTCGACAAGAGAACATAATGATTGAGCCGCTGCAAATTCTCCGCTGCGACGAACGCGTGTTCCGATGCCCTGACGCACTGGCGATCATTCTCAGGATTCTGCAAGCGAGCTTGGCTGCTTCGAAGATTCAGCTATCGAGACACATCCTGGATAAACCTTTGTTCAGTAAAGGAGGTCAACTGCAGAACGAGAACCAGCGCGAGGAGTTGAAAATGGCGTTGGTCGCGTCGCAGGAGAGCGTGGCAGTTCAGATTCTCCTCGAAACGTGCATGGAGATCCCAGAGAAGGATAACGGATCTGGAAAGGATTACTCGCTGCGTGAAATCAGAGGCATCGTCTGTTCATACATCCATCAGGCTTTCATCGCTGAGCCTTCGCTGGCAAAGCTCGTTCACTTCCAAGGCTATCCTCGCGAGCTGCTCAGCATGACAGTGCGCGGCATTCCGTCCATGCACATCTGCCTTGACTTCATCCCAGAGCTGCTCAGCATGCCGGAAATGGACAAGCAAATCTTCGCCATCGACTTGTCGTCGCATTTGTCGCTCCAGTACGCGTTTCCGAAGTCCATGAGCGTGGCGAAGCTGTGCATCAACACGCTAACAACTCTACTTGGCATTCTATCCAGCGACACGCGAATCGAAATGTTCCGGGCGGTGCTGCCTTGCATTGTGAGATTCGCAGAAGCTTTTCCCCCGCTCCTCGACGACTGCACACAGTTCCTGATGCAGCTGGGACGCATTGCAGAGTCCCAAGCCGTTCTCGGAAGGAAGACTGAGTCGATGCCCGCTGTGAACTTCAACCGGATCAAACTAGACGAGCATGCAGCCAAGACGAAGAACGCAGAGAAACTCGTCGAGGAAGTTCGAGAGACGTTCGAGAAAGTGTGCGAGGAAGCAGTTTTAAAGCCGAGGATTTTCTAAGCATAACTCGTGTTGGACTTTAAAGAAATACAAAAAGATTTTCAAGCTCAACTGGCGTTTATTATAATCAGCAACCGAAGCTTCTGTTTGGCATGTGGCCGATGAGTTTCGCTCGCAGCTTTTTATGTGAAAGAAAACCAGACCTCGATTGATTGAATTTTATTGGTCGGCGCTTCGATCAAAAATCAACCCGCAAAGCTCGCGCTTAATGATTCATTGAGTCGGGGGCGAGCGGAGGAAATATTGTCGTTCTTAATAAAATGATTTACGAGCTTGTCCGCAGCAAGTGGAATGAATTTCATTGAAAGTTTAATTGCCATTGAAACCACTACAGCCATTTATCAATATTTAATTAATTTTAATCAATAAAATGGCGTTTCCATCATTTTTTCATTTCGACAAGCAGGCGAAAGAATTCTGTTTAATGCTCCGGTTGCCGGGACGAAGACCAAAGGCCTCCTTTCTCCATCAGTCCGGTTATTAATTAAACCGAAAACCATTTGAGTGGAAAATTGTGCCGAGCTTTCCGGGCGTCGCTTCCCACTCGACCATGTTTTAATCTCGAACTCTTTTTTCGTCTGCTGGGCAGAGCTGGAGCGATTAACCCGCAATGAAGTTTCGATTTTCCGTCACGTCATAATCGGGATGGAAGAGTTTCATTAGTGAAAGGCCATGATAGAATGATTTCACATTTCGGAGGTTGTTTGATTCATGCAATCAGGCTGCAATTTCAGATCATTTAATGAGTTCACATTTCAGCGTTTGAAAAGCCTCCGCCAACAAGTAATCAAAGCCTGAAAGTCGCTTATTATGACCGGAAATTTTGCACATGATCGAAGATAAATTGTAGGAATTCCATGGTTACAGTGAACAACAAGATGAAACTTATTCACCAGGTTGACAAGCTACAGTCACGTCAGATCGGAATTGAATTTTGTACAAGAGATCTCTCTTGCTTTAAGGATCATTTTATACCTCAGCTCTTCGATGTCGGTGGATCGAACAACGAGAATTCTTTTGTAGGTTTCCTTGTGTTCTTGACAAGAACTTCTTGTTCAGCTTTTTCTGTTTGAGACATGTCAGCGTTTCATTAACATATTCTCGTTAATAAATATCAAAGACATGTGAACAAGACGCACCACCCGCTCAGTCTTAACTTGTACCTTCGACATTTCTAGCTCGTCCAGTGTGCAATGAAGTTTAAATTTCACTTTGCTTTGCTGTTTCTCGTAGCTCTTTTGAGTTCTAAGTTTTGTGAGACAGATGGAAATTTAGCTCCAATTGCAGTCCAAAGATTTGTTGAAAATTATTTCATCAAAAACTCAGTGAATTTCGAAGTGATTTACAACTCCAAAGCTCTGAGCTTGGTGGACGAAAGCTTGAAGTTGATCAGTGGTTTGAAGCCAGTTTGTGTCACTCAAGTTGAGGCAATGGGGAAGAACTTTTATAAGCTCACTCATTCGGCAGTGTTAATTTTTGATACCTTTGAGAATTACCTGAAGTTCGAAGACAGAATCGTTCTATCGAATGAAAGCGGTCCGCGGCCGGCTGAGTTGTTCATCGTCTGCGCGAATTTATCAACTGACGAAGTGGAGAGAAATCTGCCCGCTGACAAATATCAAGTCCGTCGGTATTTAATCGAGGACAACGGAGACATCTTTTTGAAGGCGACGACGCTTTTCACGCCACGAGCTTGCAACACTCAACAGCTCGTCGAGATCAATAATTTCTCACGATCGAGATTACAATGGACAGGGACGAAGTTTTCCACGGCCAGGATCGATAACTTCCACGGCTGCAAGCTCAACATTCTCTACGAGAGTCAGAGATTCCTTGCCAGTGATAACAAGTGGTTTTTCGACCAGAATGGGAAGGTTCAAGACATCTCTTACGAAGGTTTCCTGTTCATACTGATCAGCGACTTCGGGCGGTGGCTGAACTTCAAACAAAAATTATATTTCTACAATAAAGATCATCGAGGATATCTTGAAGTTGATGAAAACGCAAACAATATCGAAGAAGCTTTTAAAACCAGCGAGGAGCTACCAGCGGGAATCGACTGGGAAGCGATCTTGGTGCCAATCGAAGCATATTTTTACGTAAAAATGCTGAGCAGTCCGATCAGAAGTTATTTCTATTGCATCGCCGTTCCACCTGGAGCCTTCTACACCCCGGAAGAGAAGTTTCTGCTGCCCTTCGATGGTGCAACTTGGACACTCTTGATCGTAGTTTTCGCTGCTGCTTTTCTAGTCGTTGCTGCTATGAAACTTGTCAACTCCACGTCATTGAATTCGTTCATTAGTGGAGAAAATGTGAGCTCGCCGGGGCTCAACATCTTTGCAATATTCATGGGAATCGGGCAGATTCAGTTGCCTTCAAGAAACGTGGCAAGGATTCTGGTGATGAACTTCGTTCTGTTCAGTCTGATCATGAGGACAGCCTATCAAGGAAAGTACTACGAGTTCCTGACAACAGATCCGCAGAAAAATCCAATCCGCACCCTCGATGAGCTTATCGCATCCAAGTTTCCACTTTACGCAGAAATCGCCGATGACGGAAAGAAATTTTTTTACCCAGCGCCCGATCTTGTGGAGAAGTAAGTGTCTCAATCGCTGATAGCAAATGTTGTCTACGTATTTCTGAATCAATTTCAGGTTCAACGTCATCTACGTGACCAACATTGAGATGCAAGCATCGCTATTCGAAAAGATTCAAAATTCTTCTTTTGCCGGAAGCCTCATAAACACGAATCAAGTGTTCAATGCAAGGAATCTGATGCATCCGAGGGAGAACGAATGGCTGAACTTCACTTTTCCCAAAACCACAATTAAGAGTTATAACGAGGCGATTGCTTTCAACTCGAACAACTTCTTGTATCCAACGTTCAATGGCCTCATCACGCGTTACATTGAAAATGGAATTTTCAATTGGTGGCAATGCTTGTTTATATCCAAGTCAGATTTGAAGGAACAGTCGGCGTCAGAGAAAATTATTCTGACTATTGATCATCTCTCGATTGGCTTCCAAATTTGGCTCATCTCGCTTTTGTTGCCTTTGAGCGCTTTCATTGGAGAAATCGTTTATTCGCGAGTGCAGAAAATGTGTTTTAGTAGGAGAGTTGCAGTTATTTAAAACCTCTAAAGTTGGTGCAGTCTTGAAGCTCAATCAAATGTTTGCTGATTTCCACCTCAATAAATAATTAGATGAGATCATTAAGGGTGATCAACCTGTTTTATTTTGAGGATCCAAGTGACCAACGAACTGCCTAATGAAGAACCAATCGAGCTGCTCACTGTCGAACAAAATGAAACTGCGGATCGTAGAAAACTGTTTGCAGTTTTCTCTGTGACCTCGTTTGAGCGTTTTCCACCTCACAAAAGATGCATTGACGATGACTCGGAAATCTCTAGAAGAATTTCCGTTCGGAACTAAAGCATCTGCTTGAGATCAACATAAATCTAAAGCGAAAGCTTTCCAGCAACATTGTAAACCTCTCCACGTTCTAGCGATGTTTCGTTGTACAATGAAATGTCTTGAACGGTTTGAAACTCCAACAGAACTAGAATTTTATGAAAATTAAATTCAATTTTCACGCTGCTTGCATAATTCGACCAGAGCTTTGCAGTGGAAACAAACATTTCCACGATCATTGGCTTACCGCATGGTAAGCAAGGAAACATCTTGGATTATTTTAAATCGACATGACTTTTATGCGACGAACGGGAATTGGCGTCGGCGACGTGACTGAATGTGCTTACAACTCGATTGCCAGATTTGAAGAAACGGAAGGAGAAATCGTAGCTGACAAAATCGTCAGTAAACTCTTATTGTTGCTACGTCTCGTTGAATAATTGAAAGTATTTTAACGTTTTACGAATTAATCCATCAAATGAAACTTGCTGCTGGAAACTTTCCGAGTTCAGCGAGGGCAGGAAGAAACCTTTTGTTGCTGATTTTAATGAATTTATTTGTTGTGTCCTGAACAAAAGAGCGAAAGTTTCTCGAGGAGATGAATGCGCCTCGCTTGCTTATCGTCGCTTTGTTCGCAGCCTTTTCACTTGCAGACGAGAAAATCGCTTATCTCGAATTTGTTCGCTTTGAGATCGCGGTGATGCAACGAAACAGTTGCGAAGTAAACTGAAGGCTTAGACAACGAGACGAGCTTCGAGGAAGGAAGAGGCCTCGCACCTCATTAAACCGCCCGACGTCTTCTGTCAATCTAATTAAAATCCTCGGGAAAACGATGAGCGAGATAATGAGACGACTTGTTTGAACTTTTCGAGGAAAAACCTCGTTCGACGTTCGTCGCAATTGCTTTTCATGATGAGGTCTCGGGAACTCGCTGAGCATCGAGCCGACGACATGTCAGGAGTTTCTCTCTTGTCTCTGGATAATCGGAATTGTTGAGCTTCGACGAGGTTTCTTGTTCTCAACTCCCAAGATTCTTACGAGTTCTTAAAACTCTGAGTCGTTTTAATTATGGTTTGCGTTAATTAAATTATAAACTTTGTCGCTCTTCCCCATCTGCCAATTCCCATCCATTTTTGATGCGAATGTGTTTCCCTCTCCCAGCAACGAGTGAGACTTTATGACAGGACAGCGCTCGCAAATTTCTTTGACAAAAGGTCTCGTCGTCCTTATCGACAAAAAGAGGGACGAGGTGAAAGTTAAAAGGGTTAATTGGACATGACCCGAATGCTTACACTAGACCGAGGCTTACGACGTTGTCGCTGCAAACAACGCAAAGATGTGACATCAAACGTTCGGGCCGAGCTTTCGAGGGACGACAAAAAGTGCCGAGCAAGCGGCGAAAGTAATCCGAGATTACGCAAACAATGTGGAACGCAATTCGTCGACGAGTCAGGAACTATTCCGATTCAGTTGTGGACTGTTGTTGTGCAGTTGCTAAGATTACTTACATCTAATGTACGCTACGTGACTGCTCAAAACACTGCTTCCCTTTTCCTCTCAAGTCGCAAACTCTTTGCTTTGTCGCTATTGATGTCAGATCTGTGTCTGTAAGCACTTTGTCGTCGATGGCTCTTCAAATGTTTATGAGAAGCTCTCGAGATATTTCCCGTTCGTTGCTTTACGATTCCATAAACCCACAGCCCGCCCACGTTCTTCTGTCGGCGCTCTTAACTCCTCTAATGAACCTAAGATCCGTCAAAGGCTCAATCAAGATAAGAAAGTAATTAAAACTTGCTAAAGAAACTCGATTATGACACCAATTTTTCCGGCTCGTAAAGCCTCAAAAGATTTTCCTTCCTCTCGTCTGGCCTGTTGAACGTTCTCTAAACATGGCTCGGGGGCAGCAACAGTTTCACCAAGGCTTGCATCCGTCTAGATTCCAAAAGCAATTAAGCAAAAGCACGCGCTGAAGTGTGAAGCGTCACTTTCATGCTTTTCAATCACAAACAAAACTTCTTGGCACTCCATTCATGTCGTTTCATACTGGAAGTGCAAAAGTTCTGCTGTGTGGAATAAAGTTCCAATTGTGAAGAATCATTAGACTAGAGATAAACAAGACGACTCGTTGTAAGGATTGTCGCTTGTGTCAACATATCATTAACGATATGTAAGGCAAACAATGTCAAGGAAGAGAAAGGAGGCTTTTAGCTTATTCATGAAGCTGAAGCAAAGGAGGCAACGTGTTAATTAAGAAATTGAAGTTGTTCAACACCTTTTAGCAATGCGAGCTGCTGGTGGGAATAGTTGTCGAGCTTTAGGAAGAGCTGGGAAGGTGAAAGTTTAAAACATGTTTGTGTTTTAGGCAAGAGAGAGTTACGACTTTTAATTAAAACCCTCGAAGCTTAGCAGACAAAGTTTCTTCGCTGTTCAAGCTGCTTAAATGGTTCGCTGGAGGCTCAACGAACGCTAGCCTAATGGAACAAGCTTTGGCTGTCTCTCTATCTCTTTCGCTCGCCGAGAGCTTTTGAGCCACAAATTCAATTAAACGATAATCTTGTTCACCCTCGACAGCGACAACTCCAAGTGCTCTGATCGAATAAACTTAATAAATCTTCTACCGACGATTGGAATCGAACACGACCCGATGAATAGGTTTGACATGACGTGAAACTCATGCATCAGACATCACCCTCGCTATTACACAACTCTTCGAAAGCCATTAATCATCTCGCTTTCATAACGTGATGAGTTTCAAGAACTTCCGCTGTCGGAGTTCACGAGAGATTTGAGCGCCAGCTCGCCTCGTCATGTTGCAGAACTAATGCAGCTTTAAGGAGCAATAAATTCGACAGCTCAACAAGCGATGATGATTTAAAATGAATGCAGCATCATAATCCAGCTCAGCAGGGAATCCAAAGCTCATAAATCGTAATTTCAATTTGCACTTTGCTCGCCTCGAATGCTCGATCATTAAACTGTTTCGATTCATCTCGATAACATAGTTCGATCTCGTTATTGATACTGCAGCGGGCTCGAGGGAACGACGATTACGGTGAATTGCTTCATTACTAGATGCCCGCTCACTGAATGATTTACGAAGTGCAGCCTTAAGACCAGCAGGAAGTTAACCTGTTCGAATAGATTTATGAATTCATAATCTCGGGATTGAGTTCACTGGATCGGAAATTATAATTTAAATTGATGAAACTCTTCGGAAAATCTTCGCAAGTTGAATAAGAAAGTTTTCTTTGCGTTTGCGGAATCGAATCACATCGAAGATGAGCTTACATTGCAACGTAGAGCAGTGAGTTGCAAAAGCTCTCAAGTTTGTTGCAATAATATAATTGCTAGCAACTCTCGAGAGCTTCGCCAGCGCTCGGGGAAATTTCTACTTTTAAAATGATCTCTTCTATTTTATTCTTCTGTAGACGGCCAGAGATCTCAATTAGCTTACGCTAATTTATAATTATTTTATCCTATTATTATTATTATAAAACTTTACATCCAAAACTTTAAACTCGAAAAATCATTTTCCTTTTCCCCACCTCCCACCGGAATTTTTTGATGCTCTGCAGTGTAAACTCGAAGGTTCAAACGCTAGTTCAGGCTTCATAAATAAAGTATTTATAATACTTGTTATTAAAATGTTTTAGTTTCTCATCGAACAGAAATTGTAACAACTTTCCTTCGCATTGTGTCTTCCAATCAGTCAAGATCTACACAAAGGCAGCGACTCCTTCAACCTTTTTTATTCAGTTCAACCTTCTTGTTCTCACGATGAAGACGTTCCTTCTCTTCTTTCTTCTTCTCTACGATGGGTTGAATCAAACCAGTGGAGACGCGAGTTTAGTTCCCTTAGGAATTAATCGGATCATTAACGATTATTACATCAAAAAACATGAAAGATTCGACATTTTCTTAATTGGAAATGACACAAAAAAATTATTAGATTTGGTGAATCAAGTGTTGAGTGTTGAAAGTGTGGACGTTCCCTTCCGTGTCTACCTTCTAAGCCTAGAAAATAAATTTAAAGGACGTAAAAAATTTCTCAGCTCGTCAGCGATCGTTCTTGCAGACAGTTTTGACTTATACAAGCGTGTGTTCGAGCAAAGAGTCAATGGTAAAGTAGCCATTTCATCCAATGAACATCACATCTTAGTTTACATCCGAAACATGGCCAACATTGAGTTGATAACACTTCAAGCCGAAGAAGTCTACGCTCAGCTTTGCTATCTGCTAGAGAACCCAAATGGTTCTTTGAAGTTGATAACTCTGCAGATGTTCCATCAACCGAACTGTCGACAGTGGAAGAAAATTGAAGTGAACGAAATGGCGATCAACAAAAAAGTTTGGGAAAAGACAGAATATTTTCCGAAGAGATTCACAAATTTTAATGAGTGTGAGCTAATTGTTGCAGCTAATATAGGACATCCTCCGTTAATGTGGTTCCATGTGAAAAAAAAATCTCGTTCAGGGGTTGATCGTGGGCATGGCTTCGTAATAGAAATGCACAGAGTGATCGAAACGTCTCTCAACTTCACTACATTCTTCAAAGTTTACGAACAAAGTCTTGAAATGGACAAAATAATACCTCACAACACCACAATCAAGGAAGATTTCGAAATAAAGGACTATCCTATGAATCAGTTTTGGCCAAAACGTAACATCATTTTCACTCATCCTTTTGCTACTCGCATCGACGTAATCCTCATTCCTCTCGGTGAGCTCTACACGCCAATGGAAAAGATGAAGTTACCTTTTAATGACGAAGTTTGGGTGTGGATGATTATCACGTTTTCGTGTGGAGTTGTCACGATTTTTATCATGAAACTGACACCGAAATATGTCCAAGACTTTGTCTTTGGAGCGACTGTGCATTCTCCTTTGATGAACATGATGTGAGTATCGATCGATTGACTGAATAAGTAATAAAAAACAAATGTTTAATGAAGGATCGGCTGGTTCGGCGGTAGCCAAATGGCTTTGCCTAAACGAAGCTTCGCTCGGTATCTGCTAATTCTTTTTTTGATGTTCTGCCTGATCATGCGAACTGCATATCAAGGCAAACAGTTTGAGTTTCTGAGGAAGGAAATAAGAAAACCAACGCCGAAGACATTGAATGAACTTTTGGATCTCGGGTTTGAGTTCTATGGTGGACCACATCAACTTTACTTTTTAAAAACAGATTCGAATTTTCCTAGAAGGTGACATGCCAATATATTCATGTTCTGTAATCTCATTGCGTTTGTATATATCCAGAGCCAAACGGCGACTTTTGAATAAGGATGAGCTTGCCAATAGTACTTTCTTGACAAAATTGTTGCCAGTGGGTGCCAAAAGAGCTTTGAAGATTGAACAGAATACTTTGAATCGCCTCAATACGCAAAGTAATGGTACGTTCAAGACAACGCGGCTTCAAGAAGATTTTGCCATGCATTTGCTTGTCATCTATTTTGAAAAATTTAACTTCATGTTCAATCGGTACAACCAAAAGATTTCGCAGCTAATTGAGTCTGGGATTGTTGGAAAGTTTGCTCGAGATAGCTTCAAAGTATTTGAACAATCGCAACCCAGTGACGAGCCAGCGGTGCTAACAATGGATGACCTAATGGTTGGATTCAAAATTTGGTTCTACGCCGTGGTGATTGCGATCGTCTCGTTTTTGTTGGAAATTGTTGTGTTTTTTTCTCAGCAAGGAATCAAAAGATTGTGGAGTCGTAAAAAGCAGAAAAAGAGGAATTTATAAAGACAAAAATGGATGAAAAAGAGGATCCAGCCTGTAATTCATTGATCAAGTTTGCCACAATATTTGAAATAAATAAAAATCTATTGAATTAAAACTGTCACGTTCAATATAAGTTTGCAGCTGTCAGGTTCCAAAGTTTGTCTCACCACACGCTTCAAAAAACTTTGTAGATGGATTATTAAACTTGTTATAAGTCCCAAACAGTTCTCCTTTCTTATTCATTCAGTTATACTCTCATATTCTCACGATGAAGACATTCCTTCTTTTCTTTCTTCTCCTCTACGATGGGTTGAATCAAACCACAGAAAGTGCGAGTTTAGTTCCATTGGGAATTAATCGGATCATCAACGATTATTATGTCAAAAATCAAGAAAGATTCGACATCTTCGTCATTGGAAATAACACAAAAAATTTATCAGATTTGGTGAACCAAGTGTTGAGTGTTGAAAGTGTGGACGTTTCGTTTTGTGTCTACCTCCTAGACCAAAAAAATAAATTTAAAGGACTTAAAAAATTTCTCAGCTCGTCAGCGATAGTTTTTGTTGACAGTTTCGACTTGTACAAGCGTTTGTATTCGCTTCGTCTCATTGGGAAGGCAACCAATTCATCCAATGAACATCACATCTTAGTTTACATCCAAAACATGGGCAGCATTGAGTTGATGACGCTTCAAGCCGAAGAAGTATCATCTCAGCTTTGCTATCTGCTAGAGAACCCAAATGGTTCTCTGAAGTTGATAACTCTGCAGCTGTTCCATCAACCGAACTGTCGACAGTGGAAGAAAATTGAAGTGAACGAAATGACGATCAACAAAAAAAATTGGGAAAAGACAGAAAATTTTCCGAAGAGATTCACAAACTTTAACAAATGCCAGTTAATTGTTGCAGCTAATGAAAATCATCATTCAATTATGACGTTCAAAAAGAACAAACAGACTCGATCAGGGTTTGATCGCGGGCAAGGTTTCCTAATAGAAATGCACAGAGTGATCGAAACGTATCTCAACTTCACTACGTTCTTCAAAGTTTTTAGTCAAAATCTTACAGCAACAGAAATAGATTACAGACCTGCAATAAAACAAGACTTCAGAATAACGGACTATCCCTTAAATACATTTAAACCAACAAGTCAAATGGTTTTCACTCATCCTTTTGCTACTCGCATCGATGTTATTCTTATTCCACTTGGTGAGCTCTACACGCCAATGGAAAAGATGAAATTACCTTTCGATGACGAAGTTTGGGTGTGGATGATTATCACGTTTTCGTGTGGAGTTGTCACGATCTTGATCATGAAACTGACACCGAAATATGTCCAAGACTTTGTCTTTGGAGCGACTGTGCATTCGCCCTTGATGAACATGATGTGAGTATCGATCGATTGACTGAATAATTAATAAGAAACAAATGTTCAATGAAGGATCGGCTGGTTCGGCGGTAGTCAAATGGCTTTGCCTAAACGAAACTTCGCTCGATTTCTGTTGATTCTATTTTTGTTGTTCTGCTTGATCATGCGAACTGCATATCAAGGCAAACAGTTTGAGTTTCTACGTAAGGAGATGAGGAAACCAACGCCGAAGACATTGGATGATCTTTTTAATCTCGGGTTTGAGTTCTTTGGTTCGATTCATCAAATTAACTTTGTGGGGACAGATTCGAACTTCGCAACAAGGTGAAATGGCATAGATCTTATCTTCATAATATTGAGTTCATATTCTCTAATCTCATTGCGTTTATATATTTTTAGAGCTAAACGTCGACCTTTGGATAATGATGAGTCCTCTAATGTTACTTTTTTAGCTAAGTTGTTATCAGTTGGTGCCAAAAGAGCTTTCAAAACTGATCATTTTCTTTTAAATTTGATCTTTAAGAAGAGTAATGGAACATTTCTGGTAAACCGGATTCAAGAAGATTTTGCCATGCATTTGCTTGTCATCTATTTTGAAAAATTTAACTTCATGTTCAATCGGTACAACCAAAAGATTTCGCAGCTAATTGAGTCTGGGATTGTTGGAAAGTTTGCTCGAGATAGCTTCAAAGTATTTGAACAATCGCAACCCAGTGACGAGCCAGCGGTGCTAACAATGGATGACCTAATGGTTGGATTCAAAATTTGGTTCTACGCCGTGGTGATTGCGATCGTCTCGTTTTTGTTGGAAATTGTTGTGTTTTATTCTCAGCAAGGAATCAAAAGATTGTGGAGTCGTCAAAAGTAGAAAAAGAGGAATTTACAAAGACAAAAATGGATGAAAAAGAGGATCCAGCCTGTAATTCATTGATCAAGTTTGCCACAATATTTGAAATAAATAAAAATCTATTGGATTAAAACTTTATCCAATATAAGTTTGCAGCTGTCAAGTTCCAATGTTTGTCTCACCACACGCTTCAAAAAACTTTGTATATTGATTGAATTGAGTTTTTATTTTTAAAATGATCTCTTTTTTTTGAACAGTCGCCTTCGTGTTCCTTAGATCGCATTGCAACGTGCCGATGCTCATTAGTCACTCACAGGTTCAGAGCTGAGTAACAGGAAACTACAAAACATCTCTTTATATCGCTTGAGCACTCGCATACGTACAGTTAATGATTTAATCAACACGCTCCAACCAGGGCAGAGCGAGTTTACGCTTCAGCAAAAGACTGGAGGGAAGCGAAGTAATTAGCAAGATAGGAAGATTAACTAGATTTGATGTAACTGTTTAAAGGATTCACTAGAGTAGAAGTGAGATTCATCGTAGCTCACCAACTTCAAATGTTCATCCAGAACTTTGAAAGTTTCATAAGCCCGACTGATGTCATTAAAACTTGTTAAAGCGATTCCAACCATGACGAGGACGCAGATAATTAAATTCTGTAGAACCGGGAAGACACGACATGCAGCATATTAAAAGCTCTTTGGCTTTCTTGACAGACGTTTTGACGGCTTCTCGCCAGATTTAGCTCTGGAATTTTCCTTCCTAACTCTGCTTCCATGTTCTTGTCAGTCAAGATTAAAATAAGCAAGAAAGAGAGCGAGGAAAGCAATCGAAGGAAACCCAAATTCCTGTAATCCGAGGCATCTTTCGACGACACTCTGCAGTGTCGAGAACTAAAGCGAGCTTGACTCAAATATTTCGCTCCAAACCGCTTCGTGCCCGGAATTCCCCAACGAGAAAAACAATTACAGAGGAACATGAAATCGTCGTCAGTTCATTGTTGGCAGCCTGCAGCTTTTTTCCCTGCCGACAGCGCAAACATTTCAGCAAATCTGTCACTGTAATTGCTCTCTGAGACTCACCACATTGGTGCAGCTTGGTTGGTGAACTCTGTGCAAAAGGCTGATCATATTTTCCGCTTCAAGTGGAGCGCGGTCACAAACGCGAAGCTTCGAGCGACATGGATTGTGATGTTCATTTAAAGCGCGGGTTAAGCTCGTTGGTTGAGGCTTGCAAAGGGTTTTCTCCAACAGAAATGGTTGAGTATTAACTAAGCTATTCCCACTCACCTCAAGCGAGTGCCAGCAGTTTCACTTTGCATCGTGAACTTTCCTCTAACCTAAGACTGATCCGAGTACAACCAGAGGTCAAAACAAAATTTAGGAGAGCTCAGAGACGAGCAATTTATGCATTTCATATTTCTCCCGTCGCACATTTTGTTTTCTTTCAGTTTTTAACTTGAATTTATTGTCAGAAAGCGCAGTCGAAGAATTAAAACTTTGCCGCGATAAATAACGAGAGAACTCGAATTGTTGCGAGCATCAGCTCGGTTGCAAGCTTCTGCCACCTCTGCAAACCATTTTCCTCTCTTAATCCTGCTTAAAATATGAACATGAGGTTGGCAACCGCAAAAAGGAAATTTGCAGTTTACTGTCAGCGAAGAAGTTGAAAAATATTTCGTGTCTGAAGATTTTCCCCGCGTGGCTTTCGCGGCAGAGGCGAAGTGCTCGTTGGCTCTCCGGCTGCCGCCTGACTACGATACTTACGGCAACATATGGGGAGTGGGTGGCAACATATTGCGAGTTCTCTTCGGAATAGTTTAGCGTTGTTAACTGCACGTGGAATTTAATGAAAAAACTTTTCACTCAACTCAGACAACGGAATCTTTCGTTACCTGCTTAAATTAATCTTGCGAGCCGAGCAGGAAGCTTCAGAAACTTTTGTCCAACTCTCATCGTCGTCGTGATTCGCAATTTTCCGCTGGATTTCCCGAGCTCTCAACTTTTATTGCAGCGATTGAAACAAAGTTTTTAAGGATTGTTGAAGTGTTCAGGGCAATCGATCGGAAAACGGGAGCTTGCCGATTGTCGCTTCCGATGAGTTAGAAGTTGTAAGTTACAGCGATTTGAGGCTCCGAGCTGGTTTTATGTGATTTCGTTGATTCTTGCGAGCATTCGCAGAAACCGACGAGATTTACGAGCGTCGCCAAATCTTCTGTCCTTCCGTTTCTGTTGTTTTAGGATAAGCGAAAGTGTAAAATTTATTTGTCTCCGGGTGCAGCGAACCGAAAGCCGAGGCCGATTTTTAAATTAGCTGCTTTTGCAAATTTTCCTTGGAATTTGATTTCAATTTCGCAGATTAAAATAGAGAAAGAGCAGCTGACCCGATTTTGTCGAATGATTTGTTATGTCATAAAAGTTTGTGCTTTCTTGCTTGCGGTGGCTGCGACTCGAGACTCAGTCATAACATTTCATTGGAAATGGGTTTGCGGATAAGTCACGTTCTTTAAACGAAGTTTGCGGAGGATTTCCAGATTTCATCAGTGAAATGGACGACGAGACTTGGCTGAAGCTCTGCAGACTTCAAGGAGCTTTCTGTTGCGAGTGAGCGAGCTCTTCGTCCCTAAAAAGGGAAAGTTCCACTCATCCGTCGAATCCTCGTTTCGATCCAGAGCTTCAAACTATTCCCTTCAACCTGTTTGTGGCAGATGATAGAAATGGGACGAGCTTGATAATAAAAATAAATATTTCGCCAAGTTTTACGAGGCTGAAACGGAATAAACAAGAAGAGAGAATAGAGAAAAAGCCAATTCAATTTCTAAGGCGTCCACCCCGCAAGCGAGAAACCTTTTCATTTCTCATTGATTTTATAATCGATTGTGTGAGCTGAGCATTCGGATAATTCGTTTTCTTAAACTTCAAACTGTCGCCTGCCATGAGAACGACGACGGCAAAGCCAAGCAGACAGAATGGGCCATTTGTTCTACGTGTCGCCTTTTATGCTCGATCCAGAAGTCAAATTACTTCCACAGCATTCCCAGTTGAATACAGGAGAAACATAAATTAATTACTTCATAAAACTCCGTCTAATGCTTCGCAAGCTCATAAATTAATCTCACAGAATTTCCATTTCGCCTTTTAAAAAAGAAAATTTTAAGGGAAAATCATCATGAATCACTTTAATTACGAATGTTCTCTCAAAACCGGCAGGATTTCATGATTCATGTTAGACGAACGTTGTTGGTAGACAAACAGCCGGAACGAGAAGAGCTTTGATGATACGGAAAACAGATGAAGTGCAGCGAAAACTTGTCTGACCCTTTAATCGCAAATCCCTATTTACTTTCACAACAGTTCAATCATCGATAGAAACAGACGAAAACGTCTTCAACGCTAGCGAAGGTTCATCATGTATTCCGTTGAAAAATTGATTCATTTCCTTTCGATTGTTTCGCTGTCGACTTCTCCCCGAATCAATGAAACGGATGCGTCGAAAAGCGTAGGAAATTCGCAGGAAGTTTCAGAAGAAAATATGTGCGGAAGCAATCAATCAAAAGGTTACAATGATTCTTCACGTCGGCGTCGATGTTCAACTTGTTAGGCTCACTTAGCTCAGCTTTGCTATGATGTGAAGCATGATAGGCATTGCAACGTGTTCAACTAATCAGCGTGTCGTCGTTTGGCGTCATAAATTGCACGACGCTGCACAAAAAGTGCACAACATTTTCTCTGTGTTCGTAGTCGTCGTCGTAGCGACGAAGGAAATTTCATTCTAATTCCGCTCAGTGTTGCATCGATTTTTCAGCGAAGCAGTTGCGCATCGATCGAAACTCCGAAGTTTGTTTTTCCGTAATAGAATTTTCCTCCACTTGACTCGCTTAAACCTGCAAAAATGTTGCGAATTTTCATCCGAGACTCGAGCAAGTTGTGCAAGAACGTGAACAAAGTGAGCGCGTGGTGGAAATTCCATCGGCAGCCGAGCGAACGATCTGAATTTCTGAACTTTTCTTTCCGCAGACGAATCTACAGAGTGCAAAAAATTATGCAACACAAGAGGCGACGTTCGAAGTGAATCGAGTGAGTGCATCAGAGTTTTCTCTTTCGTCTCCCACATTGTACATCGTTGCATTAGCGAGAAAATTCTCTCGCTGATCCGACAAATGTCTCGCTGACGCGTTCGACAAAAGCTTTTGTTGATAAACAAATTGTTCTCGCTGCTGTTGCGTCACGAGTAGATTGTGAATCATCTGTTCGAGTTTGCACATGCGGCCTTTGCGGCCTCTGAACCGTTGAGGATTCAATCGCATCTTTCGGTTTCCTTCAAGCTCTGGGCTTCAAAGATGTCGAGCCAGAGAAATCTTAGTCTCGCACACACGTCAACAGCCTTCACGCTTATCAACTCCCCCATTCGTGTTCGATGTAAATTGATGATTCTAGCGAAATGAATTAATGGTTCTCGCTTGTCTCGGCAATCTTTCACAGCCATTCAAGACTCACCATCTCGACGATGCACCATCGAACACTGTCAAAGTGACGCGCGATGAGGCCCTGACGATGTATCGGCAGATGCAAGCGATTCGACGCCTTGAGACGTCGGCAGGCAATCTCTACAAAGAGAAAATCGTTCGAGGCTTCTGTCATCTTTACTCAGGACAAGAGGCAGTTGCCGTTGGCATGAAGGCTTCAATGCGGAAGCAAGACAACATCATATCTGCTTATCGCGTTCATGGATGGACTCATCTGATGGGAGTCTCAGTCCAAGGCGTTCTCGCCGAGCTGACAGGCAGGCAAGGCGGATGTGCTCGAGGCAAGGGCGGCTCCATGCATATGGTAAGAGCAAACATTTAACTTCAAGTCCGTAAGCAATTTCCATCTCTCACAACCACTCAGTACGCTCCGAACTTCTATGGAGGAAACGGAATTGTCGGTGCACAAGTTCCGCTGGGCGCTGGCGTTGCTTTCGCTTGTCAGTACAAGAACAATGGCGGAGTTTGCCTATCATTATATGGCGATGGTGCTTCCAACCAGGGACAAGTGTTTGAAGCTTACAACATGGCTTACTTATGGAAATTGCCCTGCATCTTCATCTGCGAGAACAACGGCTACGGAATGGGAACGAGTGCTGAGAGATCGTCGTGCAATACCGAGTACTACAAGCGAGGTGACGTCCTGCCTGGTCTTTGGATCGACGGAATGGATGTGCTCGCAGTCAGGGAGGGAATGCGCTATGCCATCGAGCACGCTGTGAACAAAGGCCCAATCGTGATAGAAGCAGCCACTTATCGTTACTCTGGACATTCGATGTCCGACCCCGGCACCAGCTACAGATCCCGCGACGAGATTGCTGAGGTTCGTCAGAAGCGTGATCCCCTTACCTCGTTCAAGGACCGAATGCTTGAGAGCGGACTGGCGACAGCAGAGGACATCAAGAAGATTGATACCGAGGTCAAGAAGGAAGTCGACGCAGCCACGGCATTCGCCAAGTCGGACAGTGAAATCGGCATACCCGAACTCACTTGTGATATTTACTCGCAGAATCAGGAGGGCGACGTGCGCGGCATAACGATTGATAAGAAGCTCAAGCACATCACACTCAAAACAGCCGTGAATCTGTAAACAACCTCAAGCGACTGCTGCTCAACAAAGAGATTTTCCAGCATGAAAAAGTTTATTCGAACGCAAATTCCTTGCAAATAAATTAAAATGTAAATTTAAAAAGTTTTCATGGGCGAACTGTGATCAAGGAAGCTTCCACGCTTTGTTGCCGCTTCCTCGAACGGTTGTTCAATTCTGCAGCTTTTTACCCAGTCGACAGTTCGGCGAATGCTTCATAGTCGATTGAATATTCAATGATTTGCTGCGTGTTAAGCTGACGGCGCTTGGCGACGGACTCAACTTGAACTCTCTGAAGCTTCGCATGCTCGGATGACGGTCGGCTTGAAGCATCGGTGATATTCGACTCGGTCGGTGGAAACTCATTTCGATGCCTTCGGCGTCTGATGGCGCAAGCGATAGGCGCGGGTTGGTGGAACAGTTTGACGAGTAGGACGATTTGTGTACTCGAGGAGTCAATGTGTACTGATGGCGAGCCTCGGGTGGGATTTGCGAGCTGTAACGTCGCTTGTTTAAACTGTAATTCAATAGACTCTCGACGTCAGCCTTTGTCGTCGGGAACAAATGCTTTGAAGTATTCATTATTTGCTGTATGACGGGGCGAGAGATTGGCATATTGGATGCTTGATCATGTACAACTACTAAGGATTGATTACCTCACTTGGTGCAGTTGAGCACTGACAGCAAGTTTTCATGCTTTTCAGTGATATCCAATACTCGTCGTACATTCTGTAAAGATTAAATTCTGAGAATGTCAGAGGCCAAAGCTTCGAAACTTCATTACAGCAGATAGACGATGATTTTCCCGCAACAGTTTATCGACATCAGCAGTTGGCAGATGATCTCGAAAGCTGCGGAGACAAAAATGTTCAAGCGAAAGTGTGGAAATCTCGTCGAGTGATTTGAAACTTTGTCGCCAACTCACCAACAACCAAATTCTTCGTCGTCTTTGCCTCGCTCGACGTTCCGCTGATGCTCAGCCAGGATTCGTAGACCGAGTGCATGACATTGGGCGTGTGGCATGCGAGGAAGAGCACTAACAGCGTTATCACGAGCCAAGTGATTTTGTTTTCCCGATTTAGAATGTCGGTCTGTGTCTGCGATGAGTCGTTGAGACGTGCGACGAGGGAGGATAAAGAAAATTGTTGGAATATTGAAAGTTTATTGGTACGACGGAGTTCGCTGGAAAAGCTCCAAGAAAATCTGTCAAAGGAAAATGTTCGTCTTGAGACATTCCCGCAAGACTCTCGAGTTGTCCCAGTTGAATCCGCCACATCACACGAAATGTCTCGCGAATAAATATTTCCCGCTTGTTACTTATTCGGGAAACGAAGGAGAAAATTCAATAACGATTCAGAAAGTGGTTTTATGGAAATTCGGGGGAGGAAATGGTGCACCGAAATAACTTTTAAACGTTTTACAGCGACCTCGACCTCGTTAGTCTCGTGGGAGGAGAAGCTCAAACTTAAATTGATTTCCTCGGAGCCGAATCGCGACTTACTTTCGCCGTGTTTGCATTGATTGCCGACTGACGAAGCTTCCCAGCGCGGTACGCGTTGGCGGTTAACAGACAGAACATGACGCCCATCGAGCCCACGGGTAGAACGAGAAGAAGCGTCGCACTCGATTTGATGACAGTTCGATAGAATTTGTTCTTCGCCCACGAGGAATCCACCGGGTAGAGATAGTAGCGCTAGAATTAAACAATCGAGAGATAATCAATTGCCGAGCGTTGTCAGCAGGAAGGAAGAACTTCGCTCCAGTGATTGCACAATTCACACTTGTCGTCGTCACGAAACTCCTCGCTCGGAAACTTTCCTCGGGCGGCGCAGAGTGAAAAATGATGATTGATGTTGTTTTCCGTTTTGTTTGGCAATATCGATGACATTTATCAAGATTCACTCTCGAGCATCTTCGTTATTGAAAAAGTTCAAGACACTTGTAAGACCTGAGCTGCATTCAGAGCCTCAGGATATTGTCGAGCGAGTGAACGGCACGTGGGCGACGAAGCGCAACTTCTGATAAATTATGAAGGAAGTCTTCCATAATAACAATTTCAATCCAGCAGCGACGCGATTGCACGCGATGAGACGAATCCAGCGGCGTTCAATCGACGTTGAGAGTGGGAATGACTTCATCAAATATTAAGTTTGCGCTCTAAGGAAGCTGTCGACGCTACAAAGCGTCCTCGCCTTGCACGACTTCGAGATGTTCAGCTACTGCACTGCCCGTCAAGGGTTTCCTCAAGAATTATTACAATCGTACGTGCCACTTTACTCGCGAATGAAAACGTCTAGCAGCGAGCAGTTCATTATTCTTACATTGCCAGTCACATTTTCCTTCTACATCAAGTTTGTACTTTGTGCATTCGGAACGAGAAATTTAATTTCTCTGAATAATTCACGACGGAGATGCTTTTAAAAACGCTTTCTTCCCTTCTTATCTTATCATTTCGCTTCATTCTTTATGCAGAATTCACTCGTTTTCCTTTTTGTTTTCGCCTCTGGAGACGGAACAACTAAAGGAATTTTCAATTGCAGTGAAGGAGCGACTTTGCGCAATTTGAAATAAAATAAAATGCTTTTGTCTGCATTTGGGAATTTTTGGTTGCAGCCAAGCGTTCTCTCTCCCTCCTGAATTTACTTCCGAGTAGAACTGGAGAAGGAAATTTACGTTGCGGTGAACTCCCAAGGAATGAAAAGGTTGCGAGAAGATGAGGACAATTGCAATCGCTATGAAATGAAAAGCTTTCGACGAGAGCTTTTAATGATAAATCACGAAAGTTGGAGACGCTTGACAGACGCAATGGCCTTGGTTAACTGGAGAGACTTTTTGGAATTACAATTGAAAGCACGAGGAGGGCAGAAGCTGAAAGGCTTCTTCTGGTTATGCAAAGCTCAGTTATGGTTGGAAGCTTGTCGAAGCTTCGCTTAAGACTCGCTTGAAAGCTCGTCAAACTCAAATAGCAGTTATCATTCTACTGCAATTGTTAATGTCCAAGAAGCACAGCAAGCAACCAGCGTAGAGTCCAAGCGAAGCTCGACAAGCTTCCAACCATAACTGAGCAACCGCATCCATCAAATTATTCCAAACTTCTCCTTCCTCGCTCAGATTCTACTGAAGTTTAGTGACCAAAACTTCTCCCTGTTGGCAGTTGACTGTCGTTGCTTCAACGTTTCCAGGAAGTGATTCAAAGAGACCATAAAGTTTTATTGTCCGAGCTGACATTCGCTAGCAATCCTTTTAACACACGGCGATAAAAATCACTTACAGTCAAGCATGTGTCGTGATTCCGGTGTCGCCTGATTCTGGATGTCCCATTATCTCGCTTGGAGTCATTAACATAATGATCGTTAGTTGGATTATGGCTTATTTTACGATCCAGATTGTATGAGTCGAAGGAAGCGTCGGTGGAGTTGGCGAGAAACGCATCGCTGGCCTTGTCTTCATTAAAGTTATAGCTGCTGTCGTTCCGCTTCCAAGGCTTTAATGCCGTGTTATCTGAGAGTAAGGGCGGAGCATTTTCGACCACTTGACTCAAATTGCATAACTCGTCACTTTGGTATTCCTCGGTCAGGAGCTGAAACTCGAACGCTGCAGATACCGAGCAAAGAAAGCAGGCGAACAAAATCACTGAAAGCAGAAGAATAAAGAAATAAATAAAGTTTTGTCTTCGTTGTTAGTGAAAGATGATTTCATGCAGTGGAGATGAAGGAGAAGGAAAGTCTCTTTGTTCGCACCGAGCATGAACAGCAAAAGTTTTATTTTTATGCTTTCAATGGGAAATGTATCTTTGAGAGCGGGCGAGGGTTTTGCATTTGTTTGCTTGCTCTTATTTTGTGTTTTGTCAAATCGACGGTCGCTGGTGTGGGGGTGGCAAGAGCCGTGGAGCTATGCACATAAATTTCCACGAACATAAACAACTATTATTCAAATGGATTCGCATTTACAATTCAGCGCCTGGTTGCAGCATGCATCGATCGTGTGCCAGCGAGAATTTCCATTTTTTAATTGCTCTGATTCGCAGCGACAGCTTTTCTCTAACAGAATATTCATTGAGCTCTCTTTGTTGGAAACCTTCTTCTCACTTTATTCATTGACCCGAAAGTGAGGGCTCTTCGTTGTAGGGCTTGCTTTGTAGATTTAGCTTTGAAACACGCTTTAAAGTTCTTTGATAGATTTTCCATCGACTTGACTCTCGCTCGTTAAAGTTGCAGAGATTGCTTTGCTCAGAGTCTTCGTCCATTCCCAACGACTTTAATAAGTAATCAGAAAGATGCAACTTTAAACCCTTCGACATGCTCAGCAGTTCCGAATTTCCTCAACGTTAAAATTTAATTTGTCTCTGAAAACTATCCGCAAGTGAGTCGAGTGAAAAATTCATCCTGCTCTGTTCTGTCGTGCACGACGCTTGATAACAGGATGGGAGAGCATCCGGCTTGGAGTCTCCGCACGAACAGCCCTAACTTACTCGAAACGACATTCTTTGCTCGAGCGATTGTGCATTTCGTCCTGGCGGGATGGCTCACAGCAGCATATCGATCCAGTGTCAGGCTAAGCGTCAGATAAACTGTAATGTACACTGAAGGAAAAGTCAAACAACGCTGCTGTAGAAAGCTTAGGGATAAACTTACGGAACGCTGTATAGAACCAATTGCTGAGACCAAACATCCGCCAATAGATCTCGAACGTGTGATGGTTAGCGTCATCGTGGTATTGCTTCGAGAACACGTAAATCAACAGCATAAAAAATGTGTCGGCGAAAGCTAATATCGACAGGAAGATGTTTGTAGAGCTTTTGATGCACGGTCTGATGGAGTAGGAGAACGTGAAAAACGGAGGAATAACTCAATCGTGCTCTTGCGGACCTGGACAGTATCACAAAGTTAATTAGATTACTGAGCGTGCCAGCCAGCAGGGCTTTCGGAATGAAGTTGAACGCAGCGATGTGCTTCAACGTCCTCAAACTTTCATCATCCATGAGTCCAATTGGTCTTCAACCCGGCAGCGGAAACTTGAATATTTTAATGAAGCTCTCGATTCTGAGGGTATAACATGATCATTAGAAGCAGAAAAATCGCTGAGCTTTAAGTTTCGTTCGAATGATAAATATGAAAGCCAACACGTGGAGAAGATAAAATGAGTTTTCCGTTGTTATTTGTGTTTAATGCTAAAGCAAAGTATCGAATTTCTGTAAACAGATTGGAGAGGAAAGTTTGCCGCATCGGCAGAGCTATCAGCTGCTCTCAATCCTGTTGAGTGAAGAGTTTGAAATTGAGCTTGAAGTTCGAGGTTTATTTACTTCTGCTTCGCATCAAACCGCAAATTACTTTTGATTATCTTTTACGCCTTCAACTTTTGTTGCGATTTGCGAGGCTGAAGTTCGTTTTGCGTTGAAAGCAAACTCAAGTTTCAATTGGCAACCAAAAGCTCAGCGCTTTGCCAAATTTTAGCCTTAAGTGCTTCGCCTTACAACGTTCAATTAACATTACAAATTTCCTCACAGGAAATTCGAAGCTTCAAGACATTCTTTGTTCCCCAATTTCGCAATCGGTCGTTGGTCATCAGCAGCCGATCCGGGGCGATTGAATTTGCATAATAAATCAAACTTAATTACCTCAATTTGCGATTCAATTTTTTCCTCTCTCGACTTTCTAATTTCCGGCAAACAAATTCATCAACAAAGCGAAGTCAAATTTTATTCGATTCAATAACCAAAACGGCGGCGATTTTTTTTTTCTGTTTCCTCGGCAGGCGACAAATTGTTTTAATCAAACGCACGTGTGCTGGGTCGCTCAACTATTTAATCATTTGAATATCATTTTCACTCCAAACAAATCAACGCTCGCTCGGGCTCATCTCTGTTCCGCAGCGGTTCATTATGCAATCACAACTTTTTCCCTCTCACTTTATTTAGTTTGATTTATTTCAGCGCTCGAATAGTTCGCAAGGAAAATGCTTCGAGAGCCACTCGGTCGAAAGCAGCACAAAAAAATTGCTGCAATCGAAAGCAGAATAACGAATCAATCAATCGGTGTTTTTGTTGCAGGCGCGCTCGGAACTTTATGCAAATCGAAAAATAACTTTTTATCCTGCGCTCGCTTCGGAACTTTGTCTAGCAGGTCTCGGTGTGAATTGTTCCAGCCCACCAAACACTCGATAACTTTTGCATTTTAATTAAACTTTTGTTGCTTGTTGATTCGGATTCCTTTGAGCTGCAAGCAAAACAATCGACGACACATTTACAGAACCTTCCTCGAACGGTAATTACAAAAAAGAGAGCGCAAAGTTCGCCAATTCGTTGGCCGAAATTAATTTCACACGAAAACACTTTTTGCCTCGCCGCGATTGCTACACGACTGAAAGTGTTTTTACATAATCCCGAGAGAGGCGAAGCAGATTGAGAAAAACTTTAAATGAAAATTTTCATACGAGAAAAGCGAGCTCCGAACGATATTGAGACGTTGTAAACGTCCAGCTGCGAAAATTTCATTAATTCTGCTCCGCTTTCGTCTCGAACGCCTTCGGGGAAACTTTGCTAGTTGGCGAAAACATTTTCACGCCATTGAGAAAGCCGTCGCACAGACACATCGACTGCTATCGCCTTTCCTCAAATGTCAAGTCTATTTAAAGCATTTAGCCATGTTGACTACGGCGGTAGAGAGCGAATGAACCTGAATCCATCACCGACGACGTCGCTGCTCAGAGCAGCATGTGTGCTAAGCTCGATCGAACGCGTTAAACGCCGCGAGAGCGAAGATTTGTGTTTTCTCATTTAATTTCATTAAAAACATTTCTCCGCCGTGCGTGGGAGTGCGAGCGCTCGGTATCATTTGTTTGTTTAATCACGAAGTGAAGCCGCTCGATTTGTTTACATTCGTTTACCTCGAACTTCTTTTATTGTATCGGCGCTGAGTCATTTATTAAATAGTAAACAGAGAGCTGCGTCGTGGCGGTTTCTCCATCAATTTCCTTTTCTCGCGTGAATTTTCCAGAGCGTCAAGGTAAAGAAAATCACGTAAAAAAGTTCAATGCCACGAACGTTTGCTCCTTAGTACGAGCAGTTTTATGATTCCACAGCAGTTTGGCGTCGCGCTTCGCAGCGAAATAGTTTTTCCGGAAGGATATAAAAATATTTTACAGCTCCGACGTGATTCGAAGGAATTACATCGTTGTAGTCGAGCCGGTTACGCTGGGGTGGCTCGCTCAATCGCGAAGTAAAATGTTTTAATGTCTCATCCCTCGAGAGGTCGCAGGCGCTTTTGCTTTCGTTTGTTGCCTTTTGTTTAATGGCTTATGAAATCGCTGATGCGAAGTATCCGAGGAAATCATCAGAGCCACGCAATTCTCGAAAACTTTTCCTACGCCGAAGATCACCAGCTTCATTAATCATTCAGCGCGGAGCCTCGAGCAGAAGAATGCAACAAATGCAGAAGGAAAATCGCTGGAATGATTTGCCGCATGAAATCGAGTATGGAGGAAAATCTTTACACGCTGGAAGGAAAAACGATTCCAGTGGAAAGTTGTTGACTGGACGAGACGATTGCCGAAAGTAATTCACGTTCCATCGCCAATCGAACGCTCAGTCTTACGCGCGAGGTCCTCCGAGAAGGATGCAGTTTGTGCCCGCCGATGCATAAAAGATAAAACGGATCAAGCGACCGCATTAATTGAATAAATCAAACAGATTACTGTGAGCTTAACTTCAATTTGTGGCCAAAGGAGCGTCGAATCAGTTAGGCGAAACTCGAGTCTCGCCGTCGAGATAAAGATTTGAAAACTCGGGTGTGGATTTCGTTCCAGTATCAGGCCGATCTCTTCTTATTCCGGTTTCGTGTTTCCTCTTGTGCGGCCAGCACGGAAGCGATTCAGCTCCGAAACAGAAACAAAGAGCGGTAAAAACCGATGTTTAGTGAAGTGAAATTATTCATGAAATGCGAGCAAGGGCGGAAGGTGCTTGCGACAAAGGAGCAAAGTGTATGCAAATAGGATGAGACGAAGTCAAACGCAAAGTTGATTCAAGGGAAAGTTCATTAAAAGTAAAAGTTGTGAACGGAATTTCCATTAGTCGAGCAAACACCGCGCGGGATTCCGCAGATTGTTCCAGTAAGGATTACGCTCTCCTGCTGATTATTCGAAAGATAAATTGAAGAATTAATCAGAAGCGCCGTGACGATTGTCGAGTAAGTGAAGAGAGAAATTTTAAGGAAAGCTTTCCGCTTCATGCTGATTGTGCCGGCGCTAAATTGATAAAGTTTTCCGCAGTTTATGGTGCGAGGGTTGGTCGGGTCCATTCGTAAGAAATTATTCTCCGTCTGAGGCCATTTCACTTATCGATTTCTCTTTATTTCCCTTCGCTTCTCTCGATCTGTTACTGCTAATTAGAGCAATATTAAGCGACATTAAGAAAGTTCTGACGGGACATTAAAAGCGAGCAAGCGGAAAACGACGCCCAACTTTAATTGAATCCACGAATTGTATTAATAACACATTAAGCCATGCTCAAGATGCCCCATGAAGATTATTAAAAGCCGAATATTAAGATAAATTTGATTTTAAGAGCTTCTACATCTCGTTAAGACTTTGATTGTTTCCTTAGGCCCTCGTTAGCTTTCGCAATCCCTATGAGAGCTTTAAAGCTCCGCGTGGAAGTTCATCGATCCGTCTCGAAACTTTCTTTGATTTCACTGCAACGATTCTCCGAAGAATCTTAAAAGCTTTCCATGGAATTTCTTCATGAAATCTGCCTGACCCAACTTGAGCCCGCCTCGGTTCGTTGTAATCAAAGAGCCGAGTGCTTCCCATTCACGACGCTATCAACCAAAAGCGAGAATAAAAAAGCATGAAGCAGCAGATTTTGCGGAGAAATCCACAAGGAGAAAAGTTTTCCTTATCAAAAGTCATCTCGTCTTTCATTCGTTTTGGAGTGTTGGCGATGAAAGCGAGGCGAATTACACAAACAAGATGAGACGAGATTGCCGAATTAATGCATCCATTTCGACGCTTAATGATCATAAAATTGAATGCTTCCATCCATCCTCCGTCGTTCGTAACTAATTCTTACCTATTAAGGACCTTGTAAATATCTTCCGTGCGCTCAGATTCTCAAGCCTAATTTGATTATTAAGCAGTTTCGAGCTGTTTAACCTCCTGTGGGTGCAATTCCGTTAAAGCGAGAAGCAAACAAGGCCAACCTCGTGTCTCAACTTCTGCAGACAGCGAGCTTCAAGTGTTGTTGATATGACACAGAAAAATCTAATTAGGAATGTTCACGTCTTCCTCTGTCTGTTTACCAAGGATAAAAAATTTAAACAGAATTTTGGCTCGACTTGCTGTACGATTCAGTTCGCTTTGCACCAAAATGAGGCCAAACTGGAGTTGGCAATTTCAGGGAAAAAATATTTTCCATTTCCTTTGTTCGGACAAATGGCAACGAGAGATTTGGTTGGATTGCAGATGGACGTAATGTCGAGTGCAAGCAGCGACTAGCTGAGATTTTTTCATGAAGTTTAAGGAATTTGCTTCAATGATTTGGAGAAAATTCTGAAAGCTTTTTCCTTACTTCATTTAATTTTATATTATAAAGTTGCCTCGGGAAATCGAGCGCCGTTGCAAGTTATTTCTCTATTCCGAAAGTTGTTTGCATTCGCAAATTTGTTCTTCAAGAAATGTCATCGCCAAAGTTGAGCTTTTTAAAATATGCTCGGATATGATTGCACAATATTTAAGATCGCTGGTGTCTTGAAAATGCTCAACAAAGGTTTTAAAAGGTTCACAAATGAGACAGAAATGAAAAAGTTATGAAACTAATAAATCCAAATTTTTTTTATTTTTATTCCATCGAAGAAAATTCACCGTAAATTTTCACTTGAAATTTAACGAGCAAATTCAGGTCGGACGTTTGCCTGATAACACAAAAGCAGTAATCATAATTAAGGGTTTCAGTGGTACACGAGAACAAATCCTCCTTAATTGATTTCCTCCGCTCTTACTCAGTCGGGCATTTATCAAGCAATCCAATCAGTAAAGCTTGTCGAGCCGTCCGAACTGCAAGCAGTGAAATTATGCCGAGAGGTCAATTACCATCAACAAATATCCTGTTCGAGTCTAAATTTCTGGTTGTTTAATGGCATAGGGCGGAAGAACTCATTTACCTAATTCCGATCGCAATTGCAGAGATCCATAAACAATAAATCAATTTCGGGGAATCAATCATCAAGCGATTTGTGTTGTGTAAACAGACTTTGCTGTTGACATTGTTATTAGTGTAGCGATTGTTGCCTTTGATAAACGGATAAAGGTGTCATCGATTCATTAGTTAATTGGATGAAGCGAAACAAAGGCTGAGGGATTAATTAATGAAGTCAATCGTGACATTTTAAGCTTCGCTAGCTTTTAAACTCGACAAGTTTCTCGATCGATCAGAAACTTTCGTCGCAACTCAAACCAAGTCGATTAGAAAGCCATCGCCTCCTCCTCAGCTCATTAAATAAAGTTTCATTACGCAATCATCATCGAGTGCGCTTTGGGGATTAAAAATTAATAAATAACGTCGATTAATGAAAATGGCCAGAAAATATTTATTAATGCGAATGGGTCAATTAATGTTTGTGACTGCTTCTGCTTCCAATCAATTCGGTATTGAGCTTGGATAAAATTGCGGAAGCATTGAAAATCGATATGGGGAGCAGGGAGGCCGTCAGCGAGCTTCACGAGAAATCGATGCTCACGGAAACAGAACTTTACTGTCGGCTCAATGAAACGAGAAGCAGCAGACGCTTGCATCGGCTTCACTATAGTTTCGGGATTCCCGGCACGTTCGCACGATGATTGGATTCATTTATCCACAAACAAGAATTAAAATTAAATTTGCTCTCTATTGAATGCAGATTGTTTATTCTGCTCTGGAAATGTTTGAGAATTAGTTGGATAGAAAAAGAGGATGAAACTCACGCAACATCAACTTCACTCGCAGCTCAAATCCGAACGGAATCAAAAAGCGATAAAACGAAGCTGTTGATGCTGCATGACTTCGCGTAAAATTTTCAATCTTTTATTGTTTGCAGCGAGCTGGAATTTATTTCCATCGAAATATTGTTGGTGGCTGCGCTTTTTACGAGGAAAGTTTTCGTTTGAAAGCTTTCGCGCGAATCGAATGAAAATGTTTCAAGCTTCGTGACCAGAAATGTGCGCTGGAATAACTGAAATCAACCAATTTTTGTTAATCAAATACCTTAAATTACTCTGCATGACCGTCGAGAACATTTAATGGAAAACATAGCCTGCATATTATAAGTGAATTTCGTCTGAACGTTAAAGCTTGCAAAGCTTTTTAAAGCTCTCTTAGGTCGAGGAAGGAAAAATCCTTGAAAAGCCATCGCAAGAAAACAAAAACATTTTCCTCCCTCGGTCGTTTCAATCCACGAAAGCAATTTGACAAGGTTCACTTGCGACTTTTTTCTTCGTCTATCGATATGGGTTTGACATTTTAACAAATTCTCATCCCGGGAAGATCAAAAGTAAAAGTCGCCTTGACGAGCTTTGGGACTGAAATTGATTTCGCTTAAATGTCATTGTAAGACTTTGCTTCCTCAAGTATGTAAATCATGACAAATGTAAATCTCTCGTCGACCCAGCGACGATTTCCGAGAAGATTGAAGTAATCAGCAATCAGATTTGCCCCTTTCAATCGATTCCAGTCGGCTCAACTTTCATTCTTTCGTCCTCGGGCAGAAATTCTCTTCCTTTTTTATTAAAAAACTTTTCTCTTTTCCAGTCGATTAATTGTGATTGTCGACGATTTGCGATTATCGATTTAGAGCTTCGGAAAATTGAAAGTTTCACAAGAAAATTGTTTTAAACATCGACACGCTCATGTCACATGCAATCTGCCATTTTCTTGGGGTTGTGCATGTAAATGCGGCAAGAGTGAGTTGGTCGCTTAATCTCTGCTTTGAACACGACAAGGCAACGAAAATTTATGGCAATTTGCATGTGGAAATCTCTTCCCGAAGTAATGAAGACCCACACAAGCTATTCAATCGACAGTCCGCAAGCTCCTCGATAGAGAAAGGCAAACAAAAACATTTTTTAAAGGACCGAAAGCTTTTTCTCTGCAAAGTTTATCGTTGACAAAAGAAGAATGTGTAAAAGATTTTTGATTCAACAACTCAGGAGGGACAGAAACGATGCTCAATTTACATCCCAACTTTCTATTGTGCCGTCTTATCAACAGTCGAAAAGTTTTCTTCTCCGCTCAGATATTCCCTTTGAATTTAGCTTAATTTTATTGTCCTGTTCAATCTCTCTCCCTTGACTTGCTCCGGATATCTGCTCGGATATTTATTGTGCAGTGTCTGCGACAACGTCGCTTGAAGTTTCGAGTTCCGTGACCAACGTTCGTGCTCGTTCTCTACATAAATATCTAAGTAACCAATACAAGGATTACATGTTTGCAAAGATTTAGAACTTAATACTGAAAGTTTAAATGAGGTTTTCGCTTGGTTAGAGAGTCTATGGGAAGCTGCTTGCCAATTTGCTTGTTGGACAAACACAAGAGCGAGCGAGTCAGTCGAAGAAGCTCTGGAAAAGTTTTCGGGAAATTTATGGAATTCAATTTTGCAACCGACGATGCTCCTTCCAAGACTTCCTAGAAGGTTCGCTCGACTTTTTTATCGTCCACAAACTTCGCTTCCGGAAACTCTCAGTCCCACGATAACGAAGGGAATGAATAACAAATTTTAATCAAAAAGTCAATAAAAGTGCCAAAGAAGAAACCTCGCTCTTCTTCCATTCAATCTTTGCTTGTTTACATGAAATTCTAATTTCTTTTCTGAAAACAAGACAAGTTGGCGAGGCTCGAGCGGCAGAACAGATCACGTGTCGCAATCTCTCTCTGCGTCGAACTTCGAGGAAAAGTTTGAAAGCACGAAAAGTTCACTCGTGTTGAGATCTTTTAAATTTTCATGCAAGATTTTACGAGCAGAGTTCGAGATTGATAAATCCAACCAACGCCCTGAAGCTCTCAGCCGACAAAAAAATAAATAAAAGACAATTTTTGAAAGTTCAACAGACGATGAAGTGCCTTGAGCCCTTTACACATCATTCAAATGAAGAAACTTTCCTATCGCTCATCTTAACTCGATCCGCTCCGAACTCTCGTCCTCCAGTGCTGCAATCGAGCGATGTGTTTGCACAACGCAAGTGATTGTTTGCTCAAAAACTTTGCGACTGTATCAAGAGTGAGCTGATTTGGATCTGATTCAGCACAAAAAGAAATTGTTTATGCTGAGAGCGAATGAGCGACAAACAGGAAAAAGCTTTTGTGCTTGAGCTGCCAGACAAAATTTTCATTAACATGAAGAGGCGAACGATGATAAGAAGATTTTCAATTTGAGCTTAAGCTCTCCATTCACGCTCGACTGGAATAGAAATTGTATCGTTGAGCTGCCAACGTTCGTCGGCCAATTCATCGACAAATTGGGAATCTCTCGAGGGTGTCAGGTAGCTGTGGTGTCAAACATTCGCAAACAATCCGAACAGCATGTTCCTTCTATCGGCCATCGATCCATCATCAGCAGCACACAAAGAGGCGTCGTCGCCTCCCCTCACGCTCAGCACCCGCTCTCGTGTATCGCACGCAAAAGCATCTTTGAATATCTTTTATGACATCGATAAAAGTGTTTTCCTTTTATTTAGCTCTGCCGTTGATGGGTGTCGTGGTGAATATGCTGGGGTACTAAATGAGACACAAGAGTGTGAGCAGAGACAGCGACTGCTTAAGGCGACGACATTTGCGACTGTTTTTATGAAACCGTTGCAAATATAACAGTTTGTAAAAGTTTTGTAGCGTCGCTGTTTGTCTTCCTCTCGCCGTCGCTTCTTATCACATAAGATATCCATTTGTCAAGCGCGTGGGTGTGATGCGACTCCTTATAAGCTTTCAAGAGCCATGAAAAATTGAGTGCAGCGTTGGTTTATGTTGTGCTGCTGCTAGAAATGACACATGCTCGCTCTCTCCGGGCCCCTCAGATCGATGCAGAAAGCCCAAAAAGCTCTCGACTTGTTTATTATTTAATCAATAATCTCATCGGAAGATTCACATGATGCAGCATTTATTTATTTATTCGTCTCCCCCGAGGCGCTTTGAGATAAGAAATTTATGGAATTTCCTATTTTAAAGGGAAAATTCTGGGCTCTGAAATCTGGGAAGGTGGCGAAGGGCACATGGACGACCTTTAATAACGACTCATGAATTCAATTTGGTCGTAAACATTCACTCTCGGCAGTAAAATGTTTGAAGTCGTTTGAGGTTTCTTTATTCATAAAGCACCGGCGGCTTCTTATGAACTTTCTTTCCTTCCACGAAAATCCGTCGTAAAAGTTTAGCAAAACAAATAAAAATAATTACAACTTGATGCTTCGACGCTCTCGGAGGCTTTAACTCTTGGCTCATAAACTTCCTGACGAAACGCTTTAAACGAAATAAAGTTCGATCGGCAGCCTTTAAGTTGAAGCCAGGCTGAGACGTCGAATAAATTTATTGCCTCGGATAAGACAACACGACGAGGAATGTGAAGCATAAAAAATTGCTACAATTTTCTCAAATATCCAATTTGTTTTTAGATTACTTGGTTTTCTTTCCGAAGAAAGATTTGCATACGATTTGCTTCCAACTCGCATACCTCACGATAACAAGGGGGAGAACCCTCTAATAATGGACATCACATATCTCATGTCGTGTCCTCGCCTTTTTCCCTCCTCGGGTCGAAGCCTAAATCTATTTTTAACAGGATGCGACTTTGGTAAAAGATTTGAGGGGCCGAATCTCTGCCTAAACCTTCAAGATTATTTACCTCTCGGGGACGCATGACAAATGATCATTTCTATGCTCTCAAGGATCTTGAGATTGAGCCGGCAACAAAAGGGAGAGGGTCGAGATCGTCGTCAGAGCAAAGCGCTATTTGATAGCACTTGACGTTTCATCTGGAAGCCACTCGAAAGCTCACTTTGAAATTAATACTCGAAACTTTTGTGCCGCACGAACATTTGACGGAAACGTCGCCTTTTCCCAACGATAACGAGTGAAAGATTTTATGAGAAGCGTGACATTTCAAACAGCTTTCCTCTGGAAATGTTAAGCGAGTCCTCATTCATGTCGAACGAAAAATGTTTCCATCAAATTATTTTCGTGAATTAAATCGTTGAGGGATCGTTCGGGAGTGAAGTGTGACCGTTGTGGTTGGATACAAACGATTGGAATCTAAACGATTCGTAGCCTAATTGCTGGTGAAGCATGTGGTAGTTTGAGTAAACACTCGAGCCACTTTAAAAGGTTTTACTTGGAAGTAAACTCCATCAGTTTCCATCAAAACAAAATCAAATGTTCCAGGAAAAACCCAAGACTCACATTTTCCTGTAGCTCACCCTCTGATTGAGGATTAATTTATTCGCTTGTAACATTGTCAACAAGCTCTTCAAGCTTCCACTCGGTCGAATCTTTTATTCAGAAGCTTGCAATATTCATTCCGACGGCTGACGCAATTTGTAACGTTTCCCCGAGTTGAGATATGAGATTGCAATTGCATCATGAACTTGTCGTTGCTCTTTCAGCAACATGCAAAGCACTTCGACATCTCATGCATTCGAGAGAGCGAGCATAAAATCACATAAATTTCATTTTAAGTTGTCGAATTGTTATAACGAATTATCGATTTTCGTGTTATTTATGAACGACATGAAAACATTTTTATGGAGCATCCATGTGACATAAACTAGGGGCTGCAATTTAAAATGCATTTTCCTGCTCATACACATCTCTCCCTGCTCCTTGCATCCGACTCGCGTTACACAACACTGCAGAAATGAATTTATGTAGGGAGAAATTTTATATTTTCTGCAACGACCGAGAGATTCTCAACTGAATTTATGTTCTGTGAATGCTTTTATGCAAAAAAAAAGGATTTTATTGCCGTTTGTAGAGGCGAACAGAGGAGAAGTTTCAACTCGTTTTGTTCGAGTGAATAATATTGAAAAATATGTACTTGATCTCTTGCCGTAAACAAGGAAACTTTATGGAGAAACGACGTAAAAATAAATAAAGTTTCGCTTCCACGTTGCTCAACTTGTTGTTTGAGCTGCACATTATCTGATTCTCTATATTTTCTAGCGAACATTCGCCTTGAAACTCGAAACCTTTTCGCTTTATTTGATAAACAACGCTGTATCCTGTTTCAAGTGCTGCCTCGAGTTTCGCGCTTAATTCCCTCAGCACATCAAGTTTGATGGACCACCACAATGTTGGCGCGATAAATTGCTGTTGAAGTCGTCTTTCATTGACTCATAAAATAATCTTTCCATTCTTTCTGCTTTTGTGTATCAAAGTTTTACTGCTGCAACTTCTCCCTCCGGAATTATTACAATCCATTAAAAGCTCGAGTAGAGAAAGTCGTCAAGCGTCGTCTCTTGCGGATTGAACTAAATTTAAATCAATTTAAAGCTGTCACGTTGGAGAGAGAGAATCAAACAGTTATTGACAAACTGGCATGATGATGATGGAAAAGTTTAAGCACAACTCGGCCACTTATCAGTGTGAATTCTCGGAAATAAATTCACTCGAGGTGGAAACAGAGTGAACGTGATGTTTATAAGGACGCGAGTCGCTTCTGAGAAATTTATTGAAAGCTCCAGCGAATCGGAGCTTTTGTATTTAACAGCTTTTAAGATGAAGAGCTCTTGAAAGCTTCCGAAGAATTGGATTCGTGTAATCGGAAATCTCGTTGTGGAAATTACTTCCTAGAATCACTTCGTACAATTACAAGTTGTCTTCTGGTTATATGCAAAGTCCACTAGAGCTTATTTATCATAAGCTTTCTAATCAAGGAGATGCAGTTGAAATACAAAAGAGCTTCGACATCATTGCTTTGTGAAGAGTTGAAGTTTGCGTAGAAGCTTTTAAAATAATTCGTAATAACTTTGAGTGCAGAACTGAGTGAATGTTTTGAACAGAACTTAGTGAAAATTCAAAAGTTTTGAATAAAAATTATAGATCTAACCTATAGACATAATCCAAAGAATTCTCAGCAAATTTATTCCGCTTTTAAGGCTTCAGATTTCCTGCTCGAACTCAGTGATTTTCCGAAGATATTCTTGTGAAGAATTTCACTCAACCATTTCGTCTGAACTTTCGCCCTTCAGTTGCGCTCAATTATTTTAATTGCGTTTCATCGGCAATTTTGTTATTCAGAAAATTACTCGGCTACGCATTAACTATGCATGAGTCTCTCCCAAAGGAATTCAAGTCAGGAAATGTCCAATGCGCATAGATAAAGAGAAAGGCTTTCTGAGAAAATCTAAAGATCCAACTGGACGAGAGATAGCCAGGAATTTCCCAAGGGACCTACGATCAACATGAAGCTTTAAAACAAACTAATTTCCATCAGATTACTAATTTGTTCTCTCTCAATCTCCCGCAGGGTTCAACTAAAAGACGTCACGTCCTCGATTCCAAAATAAACTCTTTCACTAAAGTGCGGTTTTGCGACATAAATTATTCATGGACGAGGATTATTCCTTCGCATTCGCGGTGCTCCGGGATTATGAGATCCTCATACGAGTGTAATGAAACCTTATTGTGCAATCATACACGAAAATGTGCGGCGTATGAACGCTCATAACTGCCATCCATATTTTTAGCATCAGACGCTCTCGTCTCTGGCGAACATAACTTTCATCCCACCGTGCAGTGAAGGAAAATAAAAAGCAGATAATGTACGAGATGAAACAGAAGCAAAAAGTTGTAATTTAAACGGCACATAAAAAATCATAAACTCCGCAGTCTCGCAGCGACGCCAAACATATATCAAGCGGCCTGGGAAGCAACGACTGCGAAAAAATATATAATAAAAGTGAAACAATAAATAAACAAACGAAAGGTTTATGAATTAAACAATTCAGAGGGAGAGAGCTTGCGGTTAACCAAGTTGAGCGGCTGGGCTTTTAAACATAACGGTTTTCAATAAAACATAATTACCCTAATTGACATGACTGCTTTATGTACGAGCCACACACGAGCGAATGCGTGCTCACATCGGGACATTAAAAGCCAAGAAAGTAATCGTTAAAGGCTTGTCGAGGACTGTTTTTGTGGCATTTCGTGATAAATTGAACTCGGCCCGAGAATAAAATCGTAAGCGAGGAACCGAAGAGACGACGAAGAGAGGAAGGGAAGGAATGTTAGCGGAAGGAAATCTTTGATGAGCTTCGCTCCACATCGAAATGATTGGATGCTAACTAGGATGTTCACTTTCCCTCTTCCGCTCTCTCCTCATCATCGTGCATAATAATAATGGTTCACTAAATGATGAGTGATTGAAATCGATGAAGAGGAAACACTTTATTTGAAGCATAAAACGAGAGGAGAAAGGCGAGATGATTCGAAGGCGGATAACAATGAAACTCGTCTACCATAAAAAAGGAGAAGTTACTGACAATAAAGTGAAGTGTGTATAGTCTCTGAGGAGTGAAGTGTGTGCGAGCAGGCAAAAGGAAACGTAAAGCATGTTATCAAGTGAACTGAACAAAGTGTAATCGCAAACGGATAGTTTTGAGTTGAAGGAGGTTGAAGCTTCTCGACTCGACCATGACTGACAAGGACAACGCCGCTCGACCCTATCAGTACGAGCCTTACCCCAAGACGAACAACACGAGCTCACTGAAGCGTAATGAGATCAAAAGCGGAAGCAATTCCTCGTCGTTGATTCATAATCCCACGAACAAACAGTCGGGCAGCAAGTGCTGTTGCTGTACAATCAGTGCGCGCTCCGCAACGTTCTGGGCGAGCTTTCTAACTAATTTAGGAATTTGTACATTGCTCTTTGGTTACACGCTGTTGGGTAAGTGATTATGGCGGAATTATAATTGCACTTTCTCCCTACCGCTCCATTTAGCACGAGCGAGAACTTTAGTAATTGAACGTCGACCACAAATGAAGTGAAAATGGGAAATTAACAATCTCGTCCACTTCACCTTAGGCTCGTTTATCTTTCTCGCCATTGAGGGAGGCGCGTCGCAGATGCAACAGAGAACGTTGGCTTCGACCAACAGACAACTGAACCAAGCACAGTCTTCGAACCATAACAATCAAATTAACAGTCAACCCCACAATGTGACTCTGTCGCCAGCTGCTATGCAAGACGTCGTCGAGGTTCGAGATAGATGCGTCGAGAACATTTGGGATGTGACGGTCTCGTTAAACGTCCTCTACCGAGAGAATTGGACGAGGTAAGCTGTTGCCACACTTTAAGCTCATTTCATCCCTCGCCACTCGTGCAATTCACTCGAAAAAGTTCACGAAAAAGTTTCTGAAGACTTCTCGTTATGGCATTTTGGGAACGAGAGCCAAAGTAATGGCAAAATTTATCCGAAGCCAACGAGAATTCTTCGCGCGGCTGGACGGAATCCTCCTACCGTCTTCTCGTTTCTAAATAAAACCATAAATTTCAACATCATTAGCCACTTTCCTCAGCACAAAAATTGAATTCTCCACTCCACAAATAAAATTCCATCTTGCCAAGGGGGAAAGTTTCGTGGAAATTCTTCAGAAAATAGTTTTTACTCTTGTGATTCCTCGCCTGATTCATCGTTCTGTTCTAATGAGAGCTCGAGTGAAGTTTTTATCGAAGAATGCTGGAGCAAAGTTTCCCTTAATTATCAAGCTTTTCTTGTGGGAAGCTGCAAAATAAGAAAACCATTAAAGATTTTAGATGGCATCGCGTAAACTCTCAAGCGAGCGAAGCCAATTGTATTTGAATGCCGGCGCTCGCAGTGATTGAGGGCAAGCGAAAGCTCAATTTCGCCCGAATTGGAGAGGAACAACAAACACGAATTCCGGAAAGACAAAGCCGTTGCTCGGGACCGCAAGCACAATCTGCTTGCCTTGAAATTGGATTCCTTTTGAGTTCGCTCTCCTAAATCGGAAGGCAAACTACACACGTTTTGTGTGTGCTCGCGTACTGTGATTTTAATCCTCGAGGCGGTTTCTGTTCGAGGGCGGATTCGAGAGATGAGGGTGGATGAGAGCACGGAAGGAAGCAAATGCTGGCAATAACTATTTAGCTAACGAATGAACGATAACAAACTGAAATGGATGCGAAGTCATGAAGCCTAGGAATAAAAGCTAATAACGAAACAAGCTTTGAGTGCCTTTAAGTTTTCCCATCTTATTATTCTCGTCTTCTCATCCGAGGATCTTTGGGAGTCATTCTCTTATTGTGCTTTGATGACAAGTTCGGAGAGACAAGAAGAGGCTTATCAACGATAAACGTAGCAATACATCACATCATTGCTTAATGCTCCATTAATATCCCGCTCGGCTTATCAAAACAAAAAGCTATTTTCTTTTTCCTTCACTTGCTTTGCCTCCAATCTTCGTTAAAGTTCCTTTCAATATCAGATATCTGACCTTCGTTGTGATGTTTATGAGTTCTCATGCTTTTGTCTCAAGTCATCCTCTTCAGGACTAAGAGTCTCGGTTGAATGGTGAAGTCGAGAAAGCTTCAGCCTTGCTTGTAATATCCATCATACATCATGATATATATCACGGCAACAAATAAGCTTTGACAAGCAAAATATGAAGCTCATCGGGAGAACAACACGCAAGCTAGGAAAAGATCTTAAGTGGCAACATTAAGCTTTAACTTCTAATTCCTTGATATAAATGTATAATCTATATAAATGTATAATCGCTATGACATAAAATATGTTTCGCTATTCATCTCGATAGAAAGTCCATTAGAATTATTAGGATAACGTAAGCCAAGAGACAGATAAGTCGACTCTGAGATCACAAAGGACTCGCCACTCAGCTTCGAATAACTCGGGACACAAAAAGCCTTTGTGTGACTGAATCCGAAGCTTTTCCATTCGGACCTTGTCATCAAATATTCATATCTCAACATTGAAAGCACTGGCAGAAGGAGATTTATGGGCTTGCTTACACGCAAAGACATTTTATTGTCCTCGACAAAGGCCCGCATGACGAACGGAAAATATTTCACGAGCTTCCTCGTTGATTGTCATTCAAAAATTCCCACTTGTTCAGCACTTGTTTGGCCAGCAGACATTTCACGCGCACGCACTCACGAGAACTTTTCACGTCATTGCCACCAATCTGGAATGCTAAAACTCTGCTGTCATGCGTTGTCATGTGCCGTGCAGCGAAAACAGCAATTTATTATTCATATAAAAAGAGAGCGAGACCGACATGATGGAATTTGGAATTTATCGTCTTTGTTGTTTTCAAATTTCGGTAATAAAATTTATAAGCCAGAAATTTTACGGCGTTTCCATCGTTTCACGTTTTCATAGCGAGCGCAAGCAAGAGAGATTCATTTTTAATAGAATCCATGACAGGCAGCGGCGATAAGCTTGAGGCGAAGCAAAGCAATTGCAAGCTGGCAACATAAAAACACAAATCTCGACGAAACTTCTCCCAAGCTCATGATAATTAGATTTCTCACCCGAAATTAGGTTCCTGCCTTTGCTTCGCTTTAATGTCTTCGAGCTCTCTTCAAACTTTTCTCGCATCCATTTAGATGTCTGCTTAGAGTTAGCAACACTCTTTCTCTCGGAAACATTTGTTTGCTCGCTCAGATTAATTGAAATTTATTTTTCTTCTAATCCTTCGTTGTCGTTCTCTTGACACAGATTAGCGGCATCGGAGATAGCAAAGTTCCAAGATCAATTAATAAAGCGCCTCATCGACGATATGTCATCGCAGATGGAAACATTGTCACCATCAACTGGCGCCATAACAGTTTCGACTCATCAGCTCACACCCGGAGTGGTATACGATTACGATTGGAACTTCGCCCGAGCTTTTCTCTATTCGTTGACAGTTCTGACTACAATCGGTGAGTTTTGCTTCCTTCAATTTGTGGGTGAGGTTTTCTCTCGTTACGACGGCAAGAGGAATTCGAGAAGACGTTTGGCAAATTGTCATTTCGTCGAGGAGAAGAAAAACATTACGAAGAAAAGCACAATCGTTTGACGAACCTTGAAAGCTCATCTTGAAGGAGCTTCACGAAGGATTCTTGTTAAGAACAAAAAGAAAACTTCTCTAATGCGAACATGTAGCAACGGAAAGTTAAATTGGAAGCTGAGGAATAATTGCACAAAGCGAGCTCCTGAGCACATGTGAGCTCCTTATGAAACATGATCCGAGCTTTAGCAACGAGCAGAAGTGAAAAGAACAAAGCAAACGTTTCCGGTTGGAGAAACACATCAAAAATATAAAATTTCATGAACTCGTTGTGTGCGGGAGAAATTCTGATTCTCCAAAACTTCGTTCGACTGCTTGTTAGCGTCTTATGAAAGTCAGAATTGAGAAAATTGCTGAAAGCGGAGCGGGTAATGTGGGGGAATGAATCGATGGCGAGGAAGGATTATGTATCCAAGCCACTTAACTCTGCAAATAAAACACTCGTGCTGGCATGTTCCCGAAGCTTTAAACAACAAAAGCTCGCTCGGGTGGAAACGGAATTCATAAAATTAAAATTAGATTCATGAAATAATTCGGCAAGCTCCGTAATGAGGAAATTTTCGAGCCTCATTGAAGTCGTTGAAACGAATGGAAACAGCTCAAGTCTCCCACCTCTCGGTTGTTAACGGGAATCGACGGAAGAGCTTTGACGAAGGCTGCGCGATTTACGATACGCAATTTCCACTGCGAGAGTTATTTATTCCTAGTCATTCAACACTCGAAGGTGTCGAAACGCTTTTTCTCTCCGCGAGAGAATGAATTCCGACATGCAGCATGTTCACACATTTGATTGTGATGAATTATGATGGATTCGGTTGAGCAAAAGAGTTTTGAGGTAGAGGAAGATAGAATGAGTTGGAAGCGAGAGAAATTTGCTTGTTGGTTTTGCCGAAGCGAAACTCAATTTTCTGAGAACATAAAAATAATTTATTATAATCCGTAAAAAGACTTTTTCTCCTGTTTATCGTCTCCTTTCCAATTCATATTGAACCGTAAAGAAAGTATTCAGTTCATCAAGCATGAGGCAGACACTGGCAAAGGTTTTCCCATCTTTTACATGATTTGAATTCCTGAAGTCGAATTTAATTAAAATTTCACTCATCAAAATCCTGCTGAATCGAAATGGCTTTCGACAGAGTCAATAAAAAAAGGACTGACGGAGAACGACGCGCCTTAGCTACTTTATTTTCTGCTGCCATCGTTATCTGGGCGGAGACGAAAAGTTATTTTGTGGTCGGAATTGAAAAACTTTATCTGAATTTATTTAAGATCCAATTAAGCGTTCGCATGAAGCCTCGTCACAGCCTCGAGAAAGCTTCTTTGATTCCTTCCCTCTCCTTTTGACGCAAAGCCAAACTTGACATTTTCGCAGCCTCGACTTGAATAATTTAATAATTCTTCGTCGCTGCCTTGCATAACATTCCTCCACTCCTCCCCGTTTATTTGATGGCTTTCATTCAATATTTGATGCGACATACTCAGCATAAATATTATTTCAAGTGATTATGGGCTTGAGTCTACAACTCTGTAACGAAAATCTTCCCTTCGCTCGTCTCGAGCCATCCTCAGACTCCGGCATTTAATTCAATATTTCCACATCTTGATACGACGGCAGGGGTGGAACAGGGGGAGACGAACGAAGGGGGGAGGGAAGCCAAATAGACGCGGGTGTTTGTACAATTGAGAAATTGAATGCGAACTTCCGGCCCGGCTCGCTCCTCGGAAGAAGGAGAAGCAGTGTAATAAGAATGAAAGAAAGGATTAATTTGTATTCTGCCGCTGAGAATGCTTCGACAGAAACGAGAAAAGGAAAAAATCAACATGGAGACGGAGCGACATTGAAAGAATTTTCATTTTCTCGGGTTTGTTTGGCTATAACAATAATGAATTCTATCGAACAATGTCTTTAATGGAATATATCAACAACATCTCGAGCAGAGAATCCAATTTAGGGCTTTGATTCTTTCGAGCTGCAGCGAGCAAACTTCTCGTTCCGCTAGCTTAACCGAAAATTAAAAATGTTTGTTGACTTTGCTCGCCGCAACTCGCAGAGCTTTTCCGGTAACTTTTCCTCTGCCCGCTCGCCCGAGGAGCTTTCCGATCTGTGTCGTAACAATGTTTGCAGTCTTGTCGCCCTACTGCTGCTCTCTTACTCTCGTATCTTTATTGGAAACGCAATCAGGAAGTCGGAGGAGGAGAAATAGGATTTCCAATAAATTTCTTTCCCGCTTCGACCGCATTCATCACACAACTATTTGCTAAACTCAATATAAATTGCAGAGATTGCTATCGAGACACGAATCGGTCGCTGCAAGGCGGAGTAAACTTTTTCGAAGCAGCAATTGTATCCGCTCAGTCGACACAACAGCTCGATGAAAGCATTAACTGCTTATCGAGGATTCGTTTACAATGAAACTCGAAGCGATTGTGTTTACTTTCACTGTAAACAACAAGCTTGTTTCGGATAATTTCCCCATTAAAAGAGATGATTAAATTGCTTCTACGTTCGTCAGGAAGTTCAAAGCGGAGGAGCATAAAGCTTGTTCAAGGAGGAAGCGAAACTCTGCGCGCGCGAAGCTCTCGCGTAAACGATTTATCAAGATTTCCTTCCCAACAGCACAAACAATCGATTACATATTCAGAACACATCATCTCGGTCACTGGCACGACATGCTTTAATATAATTTGCTTCCTCCTTGCGCCAAACGACGAGCATCGTAAAATCACATTACCAAGCTCCTGACGACGGCTACGAGAGTAACACAATCTAAATAAAATTATCGGAGCCATTAAAGTTTCCGTAGATTTCCATCGTCGAGTGATTTAATGATGTGACTCGTTATTTATTCCGAATCACGCGACTACTGTTACAGCGAGCGGAGCAGCGGGAAGGCGACGCGCTCGAAAGGATTTATTTAATCTTATATTTGAACAATGAGGGATCTCATCTTACGAAAGGCGAAAGCGAGTTTCCCCACGACACTGGAAATGAGTTTTTTAATCTGAAAGCAGGATGAATGGAAAGTGTCATATCGCGATTCTTTCGCCAACTACGCGCGCACTCTCGAAAAGAAAGGAGCGAAAAACAAATAAAAATGCTAATCATAAAAATAACTCGACGATGTTTTCCATTCATCATTTTGCGAAGGAGACGAGGAGAGCTTTTCGTCGCAATACTTTCCTCCTGGCAATACAATTCTGCCAGCATCTCGCTCCTCGCCTCCTCTCTCGCTCTGATGAATGCGAACAGACACGAACAAAAGGTCATTAATTCTGTAGGTCATGTCGCACTACAGCAGTTACGTGACGACTCTTGTTACTTTGCCCATGGCCAGGCGAAGGCGAGGGAGGGAGATAAATTAGTAATGACACCGTGGAGAGAAGACGAGAAGGTCGAAGTTATATCCTCTGCAGAAAATTGTGATCAGAAATATTAAGGTGACAGCAGAATATTAATTACAAAGCATCTCGAGAAAAAGCTCTAGACGAGTAAAGAGAAATGATTTATTGACGCTTCACGTTTACACGCGCACAACATCAACAGAATGATAATGTCAGAAAGTTTCGTCTGTTTTTTGTGTTGCTGCACTGACAGCAAGAGAAGGTATGTCGGTCGATGTGTGAAAGCGTAATGAATTTGCGTTCTGTTGCGAGAGAGCGACGACAGCGTCAAACAAAGCTCAGCCTTAAGGGGATGGCTGCGGATTAACTCACACTCAACTTGAACGCCTACGAGAGATGTCAACAGGACAGGTGACTTGATGTGCGTGTGTGTGATGTCAAGCGCAATCCCCTTCGAGCAGAGTCCATCAATAACACACAGAGAGCGAAAGACGGTGTGACGTTGACACCAAACATTCCGCTAAATTGCAGAGCAAACAACTTTCTTCCATTCGATGTGATACTCCAACGTCGCCCTCGCAAATCAAAACATTAGGACTTAATGCTAGCGAAACTTCTCGAGGCTTTGATTGATGACAAAAGCGAGAGGAACGAGAGCCTTCAGCCGCCTTGACATTAATTATCATCAATTATACATGCCAGGCTCTTGATGGAAGAGGGAACGAGCACGTTTAATTAAAAATCCGAAAATAAGCATACGGCTCAAGAGAGCGATGCTGTTAAAATTCAATTATTCCGTGAGCATCTAAAGGATTCCTGCCATGAAGCTGAGCCTGACAAATTAATTGAATTTTTTCGCTTTCTGCGCCAGCGCCAAGCAAAACATTTCGCAGTGGCTTTCGCTCTTGTGATTGATGAAAGCCAACTTCTACGCTTGGATCCTTTTAGTTGTGTATTCCAACTCCGATACAAAGCTCCTTTCATCTTATTGCCTCAACAATTAATTTTCCGGTTCGAATATTACACCGCAAACTTCAAAGCGTGTCTTCTGGGCTTTCTTTGTAGTTGCCGCGTTCTGGCCTCGAAAGGATTTTTCTCTCTCGACGTCGGAATGATTCAGATCGAATGTGCTGCCATGACTTTCTTCGCCCCCAGCGCGTGTGTAACTAACGGAAGCTTTTCTCTTCCTAGAAACTTTCTACCCAGATGAATTTCCTCGAAATTACTCTCCTAATTTCTTCAGTGCAAACTTCGTCCCTCTGGAGTCTCTTTCATCTCCACCCGACTGCCATCTCTCAATAACAGAGATATTGATTGAGTTCTCTTTCGTTCAACATTCCGCAGAGCCGCTGCTCGAACTCGATGTTCATGAATAAATCAAATGAAATGAATGAAGCCATTCGGAGCTTTCTTTTGAAATGTGGTTCGATGTGCAAGCATTTATGACGTTGAGCAGATTCATAATCAAAGTTGGAGCTAAATGCAGTGCTCTTGATGCTTGTAAGATAAACTCAGACGGTAGTGAAGTAATTATAAGACTCTGAAGAGCTATGAGAGGACATCAACTTAACGGACTGTATTTCCACTTGAGGTCGTTTAAGGAAATCAAAGGTTGTCACCACTTGGGATATGAAGGAAGCATCATCAACTATGATTAAACAGAGCAGTGTTCAATGTTGCTTGTATTAAGGTATCCCTCAATTTGAAGCCCCAGATTCCTTGGGACTCAAAAGGTTAGTCGGAACCTTTTCCATTATTCATGCCTGAAACTCTTTCTCTACCGACTCATTAGTTATTTACGTGAAGAGTTTATTTAGGGTGATGGATTTCACAAACTTCTCGCTCCTTTTCTACAAATTGCCGGTCAAATTAGACGGCTCACTTTTTGATCACTCCTGACATCGGCAATCATTCTGGAGAAAGTTTCGAAAACAAACTTGTCGAACTGACCTTGGTTACAAATAAAATTTTATGCAAACATTCTCGTTTCAAGCAAATTTCTATTCATAGTTTTGACGTTCAATTGTCATCAATAATTGGGAGTCATACGACAGCTTTGACACCTCTGACGGTGGTTGATGAATTGTGAAGCTTCCGACTTGGGAATTACGAACTTTCTATCTAAGCTTTTGACTTAAATTGGCGTTCAACAAACTCGAGCTATCACAATTAGCTATTAAGCTTCAAGAATATTCATCAGATGTAAAAGAAAAACTTCGTGTCGAACCTAATAAACCTCCCCATCATCTATGAAGCATTCAGCGCAGTTTTCAATTTGACAATGTTTATGAGCAATTGATCTTTTTTAGTCCAGTCGCCACTTCAAAAAGCTTGACACAGCCGAGTGCCGACAACTGTTATCAATTTTATTTAAATTTCCAAGCTCGCTCGCTTTTTATTGCTCGATAAATCATCGTCGTGGCGTGAATGAAGCCGCTCGTGTGAATAAAATAAGCCGGATCGGGCTAGAACACACAAACTGAATATTGATTTTTAGTTTTTAATCATCGCTCGTCAAGCTTTTTCTCTAGCGCCGCTCGAGAGCAGACGAATCGTCCACGTGGAAACGCGGACGGCAAATTTTTTCTGCGGTTTCCGGATTCTCTTTATGTGCTTCATGCCCGCGTTGAATGATTTGAAACGAGTGCGGAGCGATGCTTCGAAGCTCTAAATAAGTTTTCCATCTCGCTAAATGATTTTTTCCAATTATCAAATTAACTTTTCTCCGGTCCACGAGTCTCTTCCGCTTTCGTTCATGCCATTATTGGCGAGGCGAACTAATCGAGAACGAGTTTCGCTACGACACAATCCATTAACAAATGCTAAAAGCCTCGCTTTCCGACTCTATTGACACGAAGCTCTCGTCCATTTCGCTCTAATTACCTCGAATTTTTCTAGCTCGGCAGAAACGCATTAAGAGCTTAGCGAATGTTTAAACCGCCGGCAGATGAACGGCTTAAAATCACTGATGGCGAAGACGTAAATGTTGCGGAGCGAAACTAATTTAGTTGTTTGGACCAACTAAGCCATTAATTTCCATGAGAACAACATTTCTGCTCGGCGAACTCCGGCGATAAATTTAAATAAAATAAAAAGGCGTCGACAACGGCAATAAAAAAAACTTTTTCAGCTAGCGAAAATGGGTCGCTGTCCTTCCAATCCCCAGCAGAAATCTCTGGACACATTTGGCAGCCGAATCAGAATTGCGTCGGCTTTACCCGCTCACCCGGCCATCTCAACCCTCCGAGCTTTCCGTTGGATGTCGTCGTCATTAAACGGGAGACAGTAAATCATAAATTTTATGATATTTTATTGGCAACGTAATAGCAGCACCATCTGATTTTTATGGAATTTAATGGCATTTTCTCCGTTAAATTGATCCGCCGCTAGTTTGGCCCGGTGATAAAGTGCCAGTCCTTGAGGGCGAATGCGTGCCTCGCTTAAAACATATGAAGAACGCTACACAATAGCTAAGGCTCTCTCGATGTGTTGTGCAGCTCGCCATAAATCACCGTCGCTGATAGAAAGCAGAAAAACTCCTCTGCGTTCGTTTCTTGGCTTTCAAACTTATAAATAATTACTCTTCGGGATCTTTCGAGCGCCATGACTCAGGCTAAAGCTTCCAGCTAAGCGAGTTTGATGGAAGCTAATGGAAACGAAACCATGCGAGTTAGCTTTCAATTTTCAGCAAAAGTTTAAGCTTCTCTAACGAGAGAAAACTATTTTAAGCACGAGAGCAAAAAGTGGCTGTCGATATTTCATATTTGTTTTATTTTTTCCCTCGCCAGGCTACGGAACGATTGCACCGAGGACGACGTTGGGTCGTGTTGTAACCTTAGCATATGCTCTCCTCGGCATCCCACTAACATTAATTTATTTATCGAGCACGGGCGGTGTGTTGGCGCGAGTGGCACGAGGAGTATTTTCACGGTGAGTTATCGCCACTAACTGCTTCCGTTATTATAAACTCTGAACTCAAATGCCGCTCGGAGCAAAAATGTTCTGCACAAAATTTATTTTCCTTTCTTCGACAGTGCGCTGTGCTGCTGCTTGTGCTCGAACTGCGGCTATTGTTGTTACGACGAGAAGCGAATGGCTGAGAAGGAGCGAAAGATGAAGAAGAAACGTCAACAAATGGAAATGAGAGTGCAACAGCTAGCGCTCCAGGAGCCTTACTACGTTCGATCGGGAACACTTTCGAACAATAACTCAAAGAACAACGTCCATTCACCCGAGAAGCATCCGCCGACGATTCTCATGCCTCCGGAAATTGACTCCCTGAGCACCTCGGAGTCTCATGTGTCTTCGATGCACGGCTTAAGTATTCTCGCTCCCATCTGCCTCTGTCTGTGCATGATGATCGTTTACATCGTATTTGGAGCTCTCGCTCTGTACCGACTCGAAGACTGGCCAATGCTCGATGGAGTGTACTTCTGTTTCATGACACTGTCGACCATCGGCTTCGGGGATTTGATGCCGGGCCTCCGAAAGGACTCAACCGCAACGCTTTGGTTCCTCTCGATCTACATTATGTCGGGAATGGCTCTGACGGCGATGTGCTTCAATGTTCTGCACGACGAAATAATGCATCGGATCAAGCATATGGTGGATGTTAAAAGCAGAAGCTCGCTCTCGAGGAGCCACTCGCATCAGCAGCAATTTAATTTAAGCTCGACTAAGGCGAAATTAATCAACGAAGCGACATCAGCGTCGACGGTGAACGACGACTATCTCAACTCCTGACGTTACGAGAAAAACACAAATCTATATCAGCGAAATCCCACCGAAGAAACATTGATTACAGGTAAATTTTCTGGCTTTGCCTGTCAAAACTGTTCGGCTCGAATTTAATTTCCCCAAATGCAGCCTCGAAATCATTTCGCTGACGTTTGATTCGCAATTTAAAATTCCGCTTTTCTGCTCTCTCGCAATCAGGAACGCCAACGTCGTTAATCTACGGCCAAGATAACGAGCTCAATGTAATAAAAGACTGCACGATAGCCCACGAGCTCGTCCCAATTGTGACGAACGGAATGCACCAATATCATCAATCGCCGATGCCCGAAATGCTCGACAACATTCCCGACATGTCGCAGTACAATTGCAGCGAGCCGATGATGTTGTCGCAATTAGATATTTTCCAGCAGCAGCAGCAAATGCAAACGATTGTGACGACCACAGGCGCCATGTCCCTCCCCACGTCGCAGGGTAACATCATCACTGGCGTGTACACGCTGCAAGAAGAGCCCGAGGAGACTGAAGAAAACGCAATGTGAATGCGTTCGATATTGATTAAATACCCGATCCACGATGAGGGAACATTTTGTACAAATCTGATTTTGTGCTCGCCCGTTTAGCAAGCGTTTGTGCCGCCCACGGAAAATGTTTATTCAAATTACACCTGGCGGGCTTTGCAAGTGCACACGGCTGCTTAAAACGGAGCTGTTTGCTTAATTGAGGCAGCGAGATGATGAACCGAGTGAGGGATTCAAATCTAGTGAAATTGGGAATTTGATTGTATAAGCTTTAATAGGAAATCGGAACTTTAGTTAGTGAAACTTTATTGTGGGAGTTGAAAGACTTCTGACTGTCCGTTCAAAGAACTAGAAAGCTCCATTGATTTTGTAATTCTTCTCGTTTCCTGCCTTCTTATAATTGGAAAAGTTGAAGGAATTCTGAAGTTTCGTAAGAAAGAATTTTTCACTTGGCACAATCGAAAGTCTGGAAAGCTTTTACGTCGATTGCTCTCGCTCCGATTCTCCAGGCAACAAAGCCGTCGTTTCCACAAACAAAGCTTTTCCTCTCATTCAAGAATCGGAATTTCAACAGCCACACTTCATCAAATTTGGCGGAAAGTTCACGCGGGTTGAGACTCGTTTGAGTGCTTCGTTATTTATGTTCAATTATTGCCAGGAAAAAGCTCTGAAAAGCGATCAAATTTTCACCTTTTGGGTTTGATGTGTTCGCGGAATGCTTGAACTTTTGATTTATTCATCGCGTTACACGCTATGACGACATGAATAATAAATAACATTTGAATCCTCTCAACTCGACTCTCGCTCATTTCCAACGCATTTTGAGTGACTCTGTTGCTCCCAGTGGAATCAATTATCAAGCCTATTGATCTGAATCGAATGAAAGCCCTCGAAACTTGGCGTGGAATAAAGTTTAAAGCAAACAGCGAAAGCCTCTGAACATTTTGTAAATAAATTAGATATCGAGATCAAATAGCGACCGGAAAAAATAAATTCCCAATCAGACTTTGATTAAACTTCTTCCATTCCATATTTTGTACCTTTTGCATCAAAGCGAAACATATCCTTTGGTAGTCCAGCTCGCTTTCCATCCTGAGTGGAAATTTTAATCAAACGAAATTGAGTTTTAATGAATGTTCGCCATGAAACAAAGTTCGTTAGCGGTAATTTAAATGTCGGAGGATGCGACTCAAAGTTTCAACACAGCGAGACGTTTGATTAACGTTCGGTCACGCACAGTGAGTCGAAGGAACCGACGGAAGTAAGTCGAAGCAAAACGGACGGAACTTTCGCTCGAGTCCCGCCGTGAAACTGAAGATCGTAAAGCTCATTTCTGTAAATATAAATATCGTAAAAGCGCAGAATTCTCGATATCATGAAAGTTTTATCCGATAACTTTTCTTCCTTCTCTCTCCGAGCATTAAAATGTAAAACTGTTTTCGTAGCTAAGATAAAGTTTATATGAATGAGAGCAGATTGAAATCTTTATAGAAGTTACTGTCGAGTCCCTGATTAACGTGAAATGTATTTAGAGAAATTAAGACGACGAGAAACTTGTGACGAAAGTATTGCGAACGTTAAAGCGGGGCGAGTGAAACTTCTTAAATTTCATTTAACAAGACAAAGAACAAGAACTTTTATGACGACGACTTTTTTACGAGCGAAATAAAAATTCTTCTCCAACGAACAACACAGCTCAGCGTTTGTAAATTGAAAATGAAACGTTTAACTGCTGAAAATTGCATTTTAAAGGGAAAGAGGTGAAGTGAAGCGAAAATCTTGTGATAAAATACTGTTGAACAGACTCACGAGCGTAATTAAAGCGAGGGAAGTTTGCTGCGCGATTTAATGAAATGAGAGAATGAAAAATGTTGCCAGCGAAGAAGGAAAATAAATTGATTAATAAATTGAAAATTCTATACGAAAAAATGTTGAGCGCTTTAATTTTGCATGGCAACAATTTTCTGTTATGAGGGAAGAATCTTGATTTGTTGGCTTTTCAGATGCGTAGATACTCCGGTTGCTGTTTTAGGATTTGAAGCGATATCGGTAGCTGAAACATAGTGGAAAAATTTGGATGTTTGCAGGCTCAAGTTGCCGTGGACCGGTGGAGTTAGGTAAGGGTGTAAGTGAATTTATCTGTAATAATATTAGCGTTATCGGGTGGGCACTCTCCGTCTCAAGATATCCTGTGTCTTGTTCGGGATCACAGCTTTATCTGAAGCTGTTAAATTAGCTGTTAATCGATGAATGTTTTCACTGGCTTCTGATGACAGTCAAATGGTTTGACTGTTTATACGACCATCGTCTTCAGCTTTCCTGATGTCAAGGCAACGTTTCTCCGATCTACGATTACAAGCTCACTCAAGTTGAACTCAAGGCCTTGCAGCTTGAACTCGCAGTGAATCCAAATGGCTTTGACTAACAACTCTTCCACCCACACAAACTGGAATGCTCCGTGCACGCTTCTCACATAAATTTCCGCCATATTCCCAGTAATTTCATTTCGTCAGTAAACTTTGACTAATTTATTGTAATTTTGGCTTGTAAACATTCTCAAATAATCACATTAGACGGAGAGAGGAATCCTTGGAAATATTCAGCCCCTTCTCTCGCAGTCATTACAAGCGCCAGCGTAATGCAATAAATTTAAATTAATTTGTTATTTTTCTGCAGCAAGCGCTCGTATCGTTAGCGTGTGTCGTCAGCCAAGCCAGATGAAGATACGCGGCGTTGTATATTAACTCGTAAATATCTTCTGACAAGGAGCGGGAAAAATGGAAATTGAATTGAACATTGGATCAATGTTTCCTCTTTTTCCTCCCCTCAAGAAAGAACGTCGAGCAATCCAATTTGAACCTGACATTATTCGCCTATTAAAGCGAATGAAAATGTGCGCCTCAAGTGTTCACAATCAATCAATACACATCAATCTACAATGAGCGCCATAATTAATTTAATATTTCCGAGTTTTTGATTCGCGTCGGGAAAACTGATTGAAGGGAGATCGAGGAGTTCAATGAGAAGCACAAATTGAAGCGTCAGCGATATTGATTTATTGTCGAGCCAAGCGGAAAAATATTGATTTAATGTCAAGCTAAAAATTACGGCAGTGGATTAAGGAATTTGAGATTGCTTATTTTTCTTGAGCTTGTCGACTCATTTCGCCTAAATGGAATCACGAATGACTTTTGTTTCGCCAATCTCGAAGGAACAATGTTTTCATCCTCATTCGAATTGAATCTTCGGTCTTGTGTAATAGAGTTTCCTTTCGCCACAGCGAAGGAAGCAAAGCGATTGCGATCACTCTATAATCGATTCCATGGCTTGAATTTTAATCACACAGCACATTTGCTCGAACAAAGTTGATTCTTCTTTCATCTTTCTACTTATTCCAGCTTTATGGGGAACATGATGTGATCGTTAAGAGTGCGGCGAGACCTTTGCTTCGTTCAAAAGCTCGTTCGGTGTCAGCGAAGCTCAGAGCGAAAGAGAAACTGATGAAAATTAGAACGAGAAAATTAAAGATTTTTCCAAGTTGAGAGCACAAAAACTTTTAACGATGCGGTCATCGTGCATACGTCGGGCGAAAATTGAAAAGTTTAATCCTTCGAATGAAAGTTTCTTCGGTCCTGACGAGTCGACAGACGAAAAGGATGAAGCGAACGAAGAACAGACAAACCCACAAAAGGGAAACAGTACAAGCTGAACATTTAAACTTTGGCAAGCTTCTCTTGTTGAAGTTTATTAGTTGAAACCTTATTTAACATAAATGTAAATCTCGTGTTGTGATGTGATTAAAAATCGGGTCATGAAAACTTTCATCGAGCTATAGAAAGGTTCCGAAAATATTTGCGTCGGCCCAAATATTTTTCTTATCGAGCTATTACTGAAAATATTTCGTATCTCGCAGCCTTCGACTCTCAATGTTTTGAGTAATTTCGAGTCTGTGACGTTTCGATGGAAATGCAATTAAAATATGAGCATGGATTGGCTGGTTGCTCAAATATTGATACGATTTTAAACAGTTTTCGAGCTTGTTATGAATTTTGTGACATGAGATGAACTCAGTTACATTGAGAGGTTATTGATCTATGTTGTAGAGCCAATGAAGCACACGTTTTGATCAAATCATTGATCAAGTTTGATTAGTATTCGGGAAGTTTTCCATTTCCTACAAATGATTGCGGTGCAAGAAATGATCTGTTAAATACTGATAACGCGCCCACTCAACCCGTTGGCTTCAATTCAACTTGGTAATGATTAAAACTGTTTCAAAACAATCCGCTCGACACAAGTTTTCCTCCTAATTGTAAACTCAACGTCGGAAGGAAGAAGGAAACGTACAATTACGAGCCAACACGTTCGCAAAACATGCACAGTGACTGAAGATAGCAGATTGAAATGTCGCTCGAGCACGCGAGCTGTTGCATTAGGCGTAACAAGTCGTGTAGTGTAAATACGATCGAGATAATTAGCGAGTGAATCAAATGCAATTAACATGATGAAGTGATAAGTCGACGGCATTTCTTCAACAATGCAGAGACATTTTCCTCAGCGAACCTCAGCGCGTTTCATCAGACGAGAACGACGAACAACAATAGTCCCGCATTCCGCCGATGGAAACTGTGCCACTAGCAGTGCGGTTGTAATCTCTATATATGAATGCTGCTGACACATTTTTGCCATTATTCACTCAAATCGGTCATCGCTGTTAACATCAATTCGCATTACAAGTTGTTATTGAATCAAACCGTGTGCGCAGAGAACGTTTTTGTGTGCTGACGAAGAATAAAATTATCCAAATCGATTGTGCAATAATTTCAGTTATTATTTATCATCGCTGGCCATTGTCCCGCGAGGCAAAGCACAAGCACAAAGCTCCGCAACAGAAACTCTTTATAGAGACCTGCCAAGCACATTAAACAATGATTTTAATTAATTGACTTTCCCAGTGATTTTATTGTATATCGATATCAATAACTAATGAGTGACTCTCCGCTTTTACCCTCGCTCAACAAAATCGTTACGTTTATTAATTACCGTCACTCTAATGTGCGAGAGCTTTAGGGCTTAAAGGGAGCAATTAATTAAAATCTGTTTCAATTAGACGCACGACGGCAACATAGTTCGTAAAGTAATATTTCAGTAAAAGGATCCAAGTGGCGCGCGCCAAACAAAGTCGTCGCAAATTAGACGCAGAGAGAATTCGTTTGATCAAATGTTATTCACCTGATGAGAAGAGGAAGAAGATTTTCAATTCACGGAGCAGCAAAAGAAACCGACACAGAGCGAACGAGGAGAAGAAAGACGGCAGATTTGCATATCACGACATAAAAGAGAAGTGAACGATGTTGTCAGTTTGCAGAGCTCTGTTCATCAATCTCGTATTGGTAAAACCCGATTTATGTTCCAAGCCGTGTCTCGTCTGAAGCTTCACGAATTTCCGACTGGGTGAACCGCAAACTCTCCCACAAAATTCTCAATCACATTTGAATTCTGTCAAATATTTTTTATTGTCGCAGATCAGAGTTCCTTACACTCGCGCGAATTTATTTTCCCTCGAATATTTTCAGTTAATTACCATAAATGTGGCATTGAGCATCGTAAACCGCCCGCCCGACGATAAAAGCCATCAGAGTGAGGAGTCGATGACTTCTTGGAATCTTTTCAACAGGTTTAAGAAGCAAAACTTCGGTTATCAAGAGCTTAAGAAAGCGGCCGCGCAAATTAATTTTTGGAATAATCCGAATCCGTTAATCAGTCAAATTCTCGGCAATCCAGCGAGCCACCACAACCTGGTTGACATGTCGAATGATAACGTCGACAGGCCTGGAGCCGGTGCGTCCCACGACGCCCCTTTCGGCTCGGCCAACGGTTTCATCTTCGCCAAGCCCGCGAGAACATCGCAGGGATTCAAAACCTTCGGCATTCGACTTGGAAAGTTTGGCAGCTTATATGGAACCGGAGCGTTTATGAGTCACCACGAATATCCGCACGAAATCCGATGATAAATAAAGGCAATTATCGTTTTGACCAGAGATTGTGTTTTTAAGCGATTCCTGCAGTCGTGATTTGCATTTTACGACCTGACGTTAACATCACCGCTGGCAGAATGAAGAGCGCCTCAAGCCTTTCGATCGCAAATCATTTGTCGGAGGAGTCAACGACCAATGACCTTGATCTTCGCAATTTTTCGGTCATTAAGCTCGATTTACACGTTTTACTTTCGTTGCCAGCGCGCCAGCATCTGCATATTTATGATTCTTTAATGTCGTCTTGATCGCTAATGACATACTTTCTGCGTGCCTTGCTTACACACTGTTTACCTTTCCCTCTTCGTCTCTCCTTCTCTGCCTTCCTTCCGTTGTGTGTGACCAGCATATTGTCGCAACAGCAGCAGCGACAATGAGAAGACATCGTCAGTTGATGTGTGAATTGACTTTGCCATCGTCGTCGGTGGCGGCGGACGAGATAACGTGACGAAGTTTCATCGAAAAATTAAACTTTAAATTATGCAAATTGTGGACGAGAGTGGAGCAAGCGGGCAGGCTTCGGATCGTTAAACCAAGCAAGGGAGATAACGATGTGGGCCTTTACTTTCACGGCCCATTTGTCCCGCACGTTTAATTCAAACATTTTATTTTTGCATGCGTGTGTAATGCATAAACGGTACACATCGATACGATCGACTCGGTCGCCTGCCAAGCTTGCAATCTCTTTTATTGTTATCAGCACAAACCGATCGAGAGTTTTTATAGCGGTTCTCTTGATAAGTTTGCGCATATTCATGTGGAAAAAGAGATTTCGGGTCGGATGGAGCAAGGTGCGTTGGCGAAGCATTTTAATCTTCAAAGCCCGAGCCAGATGAAACGATGCTGAGCGAGTCAGACAAAGGACGGAAATGTCTCCGACCGTCATTCACTGCCAGTTATTCTTCAGCGATGCGAGCTGAGCGCTCTCAAACGAATTTCTCTTAATTTCGCTTTAAGGCGAACGGGAACGAGCCAAGTAAAGTGCTTTCGCCTTAATACCTTGTTGCAAATTAATGTTTACATAGCATTTTACATTCTGAAGCGCTGTAGATGAACACGATAATAAGAATTTTAAGGAAACGTGCAAACAGCGTACGAGAAGCCGAGCGAGCATTGAAGTGCTGAGTCTTCAATATCGATAGCTGTTCTCTTGAGTCTTGGCAGCAGCACTTGTACGGTGAAGATAACAGCGCACAGATACTGAATCGGTCGTCGAACTCGGTACACATTCGATAATGAATTCAATCGGAATTCTTCCATTCGCTTTTTTGCGCAGTTTTTACTTTCTTCGCGACGAACCATCGAACCGTATTTATCGCCTCGAATACCATTTCAACGTTTCTTCAGCACTCACATTTGTTCAGAGGGCATCTTCGGCGTGCGGGGCTCGAGTGGCTTACTCATACACCGTCTCATAATGGGGAAAGAGGCAGAATCGAGTGAGAGGAGAAACTGAAGAAGTTTAAGAAGTCTTTCTTTCTCCTCGCTGGGAAGCACAAAAACTGCGACTCTTAAGTTATTTGTTAAAAGAGAACCACAGAAAACAGACATAAGGAGCTTTCGTGCCCTCGAACGACAATATTTCTCTTAAAGAATTTCCTCGAGGCTGTGAAAAGCGCAAGAAGTGTGGAAAACAAAAATATTTGTGATCTTCAAAGACGTCAAACGGTTCGCTCGAAAAAAATCCAAAGCCGCCAAGCCCAAAGTAGCGAAGGGAAGTGTAAATATTTAAGAACAAGTTAACAATCACAAGAGCTGGCGAAAGAAAAGTTGAGCGAACAAAGAGAGGAAAAGATGAAGGAAAGCGAGTTAGTGGAAATGTTATGATTCCCTTTGAAGCTTAAAGAAAAACTCGGTGAAGGAGAGAAATCTCATTACACGTGAAGCTGCTTTCCTTCGCTTTCCGCTGCAGCAAACACTCAAGAGCTCCCAGGCGAGGATAAGTGTGAACATAGAAACTTTCCGTAAATTGATTTTTTAGCTCAGGAATAAATTGCGAGCAATGCTGTGAAAAGTTTACCTACGTGCGCTTCAAATGTGTTTCTCGTCTCGGTCGCTCGAAGGAAAATTTAACTTGCAAAGCAAAAGTTTATAGAGTTAACGATAAAGTGATAGCAGGAGCTGCCAGCAACAATGCAAATTAAAAACTATTTTGCGATTTCGATTGGATTATCTCTGATGCTCAGTGTAAGTTGCAGAATGTTTCCTACCGCATAGCGTCGAAAGCTTTGAATCTGTTAGCGGGGCGAGGGGTAAAGTTCCGTTGGATCAAATTCCGTCCACTGTTGTTCACTTGTCACTAAAGGGTGAAGAACATAAGCTTGAGTTGGTGATAAACTTCGATTGAATACTTCGGTTACGTAGTTGATGAACGATCTCAAGCTTGTAGAATGAAATACAGAAAATCTATCGATGATTGTTGAGTAAACAAAGCGTGCTCGAGTCTCAACTGCCATTGACAGCGTTAACCCAATTAGAGAAATGGAAACCAACCGAGTCATCGAGTGTAATCACACGCTGACTGATTGGATGGGCGACAACGATGATAGATAATTGTTGAGTCAACTATTAATATTCACCTGTCAGCTTAAAGTAATTTGGGAAGATGATAAGTCGATTTGAAGTCACGAGAAGCTTTGAGATGGAGCGAACTTTCCCACGGAAGTTTTTCGGTTCAAGAGCCACGCGCAATGTAGCGAGGCCGATAAAAGCTCAACAGTGAAGTCGAGCAGAGTGTCTTATCATGAATTAATAATGCTCAAACGATGTCGTAAATGAAGACGAGTAGCTGAGCAGGGGAGACGTTATAACGCCATTAACTGCAGCGTCGTCAAGATTATTTATGACTGGTTCCCGTTTCTCGATAGGTGAGCAGAGAAAATCTCTCGACTCGTTGATATTTAATCAGTTGATACTTAAATTAATGCTGTCGAGCGTCACCTGGCCCTTTCGCTCGCTGAGACAATCGTCGCTCGCCGACGTCCAACGGTTAAGTCATCATTCTTAATTCACTCTAAAAGCTTTTCCTCGCATTACCGAAAATTATTTTGCCCTGCGGGGTTATTTCCGAAAGATTCTCGCTCGCTCGATGACAAAGAGAGGAATAAATTACGCTTAAACGGTTGTTGTATCAGCGAGCGAGAGTGAATGAACGATTGAGAGGAAAGAATGCTGCGTAAAGTGTCGAAAAGAAATAAGAAATAAATTCTCGGGACTGCTTTTAAATCCTCTTAATTTCCATCTCCTCCTCTTCCTCGCGATGGTTCTCGCTTTGTTTTCTGGATGAGTCGTCCGTGATCTCATCTCATCTTGATTGATACTTGATACGCTCTCATCGGATTTCAGTTCATTACGGGACATTAGAAAGAACTTGATCTGTGTGCTTGTCGGTGTCGTAGACCGCGAGAGGGCGCCAAAGATGGAGAATAGATTGATCTATTCAAACAGTTTGGTGTAACGCCAACTTTCGATTCCATTTGCCTCTTTGTTTGTTAAGCAATTGAAATATTAAACAGAAATTTGACGATCAACTAGGCCGCTCGAGCGCTCTTACCTTAAAGCGAGATGGTGAAACTGCCGTGGCATCTCAACCGTCGTAAATCGCTGACAATCTCGTTGGATGCTAATGAGCTCCAGAGCCATCAAATATGAGGAGATAATAAGCTCCGAAATTAGACTTTGCGAGCGCTCAATTTCGCGGGACCGAAACAGCTAATTTATGATAATTTTTGAGTCTCATTCAATTATTCTCGGCTCCGTTTGTGTCAGCGCCTTCAATCTCATGAGCGCTTCGCAGAAGGAAAAGCTCTCGTGGCGAAACAAAGCCGATGATAAAACTGCTAAATTATGTAAATAGTTCACTCGCGATGCTCCAGACCGAAGTGTTGTCTTATGCGCGGAATAACTTTTTCCATCGACGTCTCTCCGAGGTGGATGCGACAGTTGCGTCGTTTCCTCGAGAAGTTTGCGACTTTCCGATCGATTGACTTTTTGATTAATTCGATTCCGGCCAAGGCTCTTCATCTCCCGTGTTCTTACGCTCCCCTCCATCTGTTTTGCTCGCATTCTGTTTTCGTCTTCTTCCATTGTATTCATTATAAAGTGCTTCACCTCTCTTGCCACCAAATCTTTATGATAAATTTCTATGTACGAGCCGCCGCCGCTCTCGGCTCGTCGAATTTATCGTTTGTCATTTTTTATTGAGTTTAAAGTTTCCTCGTTTATCACTTTTTGTTCGAAAGTTTTTTATTTGCGTACAAGCAATAAATTCAAGCAAGAAGATGAACAGATTTTTGGTGTTTAAGATTGAGAGTTCAGAATGTTTTGTTGTTAGCTGTTCAGAGGAAGAGTGGAAAAGATTGCCTTGGCATCAAACTAACATATTGACTTTGCATTCACAACAGATTTCAATGGAATGATTTAATGAATTCCCAAGAAAGCTAAGGAGAAGCTCAAGAAGTTTCAGCATTGGCTCAGCTCATTATCTGTTCGTAATGTGTGCTCAGCTCTATGTAGTTTGTTCTAAATCTAATCTGTAAGCCCTCTGGCTCAGGTCTGATTGATACTTAAAACAAGATTGAAACTATAAACTTCAAAGCTTCTTTGAAAGCTCAAAAGCTTCAGCTCTTTCATACATTTCCTAGAAACAATTTTGATCTTTCTGACGAAAACATTTCGTCTTATAAATTCCATCAAAATCTAACTCAACAAATTCTATTTGTTGCGAAAACAATCTGGTGATGCAGCGAACTCTGCAGCGAAGCGATAACGTCTGAGTAATTTTTATTCCTCAATTGTTTATCTCGGCGATTAAAAAGCTTACGTAAATTGGGTCGTAACTTAAAATTCTAACGATAGAGCGCACAAGCATTTCCGTCCAGCTTCGGAGCAATTTTTCATGCTGCTAATTACCATCGTTGCATGATCAAAATATATTTAGGCGGCAAGACAAAAGGGATCCATTGTCAAAACAACAAACGATGGCAGAATCGCGTCGAGAAATTAGCCGAGGGTCGAGTTTGACGACGACAACAAGCCGACGCAGCTGATGATAAGGAAGGACCGAGAAAACAAACGAAAGGATGTAAAGAATAATTTTTTAGCTTTATGAAAGCGAATTGCTCGTTGCGTATTTTTATCTGAGAGCGAGGGGAAGACAAAAGCCGGTCTGCGAGGGCTTAAGTGAAACGATAAATTGAATTCATTAGACCTTTTTCACCTCCTCAGTTCACGGCTGAGCTTAACCCTTATCGAGACGGCTCGAGTGCGAAGAAACGAAAGCACAATGAGGCGACGTAAACTGTCAGGAGAGCGCAACGAGAGAAGAATGCCTTATTAATTCAATGGCCTCAGCCATTTGAAGTCGTTGTTCTTTATTCATCTTGTATAACGACGCAATCATTTCTGCGAATTGAATAATTTACGAGAACATTCCTGCATTCCCGCCCACGATCCGCTGCCGACTAATTAAAATTAATCATTAAAAAGCGTCTAAAATGTTCGGCATTAACTCGAAGTTGCTCCCGCGCTTTACGACTTGCCTTCCTTCTTATCATTTCATGCTCCATTGTTCAAGATTCACTGTGGAACCTGTCGCTCTACGTTCGCCACCGTCTCGCCACCTCTCGCGTTCGCGCGCTTGCTTAACATAGATAAGATCTTAATGTCGACTCATTATCGTAAACGGAGACAAAATGTCATTCAGAGAGATGACACCGTCGACGCGTTAGAGAGGATGATGCTGAGTTAATGGATTCTTCAATTAAGAGTTTCGACTCCATAAACCTTAGATTAAACACTCAAAAGTAACTAATCGCTTTAAAGTGTAGATGTGCGAGCCCTTGGGGGAAGCAAATGCCGCAGCCAGACCTCTCCGCCTTGAAAGATGACATCGGTACGCTGCCGCTCTCCGATGATTACTTGCCCGCAGTCATGCAAGCGCTCCATTACTACACAGAGATGATGCAGTACGAACAGGTGAAGAATCCTGCGATAAGCGATGTCGTTGACCCGACAAAGCGTCCGTATGCTACGACAACTAAAAGAGGCACAACGAGGCGACCGACTGCACAACCAACGTGGACAACGCGAACCACTGCTCGTCCAACAACACAGCGGCCAACTTGGAGTACAACTCGACCCACTCCACGACCTACGTGGCCCACTTGGTCAGCTTCTTCAACTCAGCGGACCACTTGGCCATCTTGGACGTCAACCAAGCGAACGACTGCGCGAACAACAACGGCTCAACGCACAACGCAAAGACCAACAACCCGTTGGACTCGGCCAACAACGAGAAAACCGTTCACGACAAGACCAACAAACTACCAAGATTTTCCCTTCACGACCCAAGTCAATATTTGGCGTAAGCTTTTTCCTCCAACCGTCCTTTAGAACCCGGAGAAACTTAAAGTTAACTTTTGATTCAGACAATCCACCCACGACGCCTCGACCGCATAAACCCGGCAATTACGCGCCCGAGAAGCCGCCCTATTGGACGTACTTCGGCATTCCAATAAAGCCCGAACAGGGCTATCACAAGCCCGGAGTCCAACGACCACAAGTGGGATTAAATGCATTAAGTGATCCCGACTGGAACGACCCCGCTTTCATTCAATGGTTCTTCCAACCGAAGCCGAAAGAAATTGAATCGTTTGATGGTAAATTAATTTCAAGCACGTTTGCATTCGGTTCCGGGATAATCACATGTGCCATTATCTTTCTTCTTCCACTAGAAAATGAGCTTCAATATCTCGACCCACTTCCGAAAAAGCTTCTCCTCGACATCTACCGAGAGTCGGATCGCTTACCCGCTCTGCTCGATCTCGATAATGTCAATGAGTTCAGGAAGAAGTATGATGATTCTTATTTCCCGCGCTATCGCAACAACGAGCCCGACATGCAACAAATGAGATTGAAGATGAGAATCCAAATGCAGCAACAGCGACCGATGCTCACTGGAAAAAAGAAGCCGCCGCCAACTCGGCCATACGTCCACATGCTGATGCTGTAAGTTAATGACTATTCAGCAGCTTCGTCGCCTTGAGCGTAATTTACAACGCTTAATCCTATTTACATTTCAGATACGATTTGCTGAAAAGAGAAGCGAAGAACAAGAAACTGCATCAGTTTGGGGTTAGCTAGAAGCTTTCTGCTTTGCATAACAGTTTTAAAACAATACGAAAAGCTCTTTTTTGCGGTCTGCCTGGGGCGAATAATCGAGCTTTGTCCCATCCTGATTATAATTTTAAATCTCTCCCAATCCAATAGGGATCAACTCCCGAACTCGTCAAAGTCCTACGGGACACCTCGTTGTACACAGGCGACTATCAGATGAAGTATTTGCTGGAGGCGATGCTCGCGCGTAAAGAAGTGACAGCAGCAGATGTCGTGACAAAAGTTAATTTCATAATATCAGGTTTGTTATTTTATCAGAGCAGAAGAAAAGTTTCCGCTCCATTCTCGTTACTGATTTAAATATTGCTGAGGGACCGAAAGAGATGCGGGAGAATGTTTTCATCACAGCTTGACAACAAACAAGCTGAGGATGCGAACAAGAACTTGAAACATGAAAATTGAAATTTGTCTCTGCGTTCTTGCTCCGCTTTCCCTCATTCGCCCTCGACGCTCTATCTCGTGGCGAAGATTAGAAAATGTAAATTCATTAATTATGTTGTTTGCGGATTTAACCGACATTCGAGCATGTATTTGAGCGTCCCAGCCTCGCCTCACAGCTCGCTCCATTATTAATGTTTGCTGGCAATGGGACAAATTTGAATCATTTGTAATCTGAGAATAGAGGAAGCTACGGAGCGAAAAGGAGACACAGAACGCCGGACAGGATGATGGAGGAAGACACTTTAGTGTAATTAGAATCGTTTAAGAGGGCAATGATGGGGACAGGAAACTCGTCGTGCGTCGAGTCGACGTCTTCAAAAATTAATAATCATAAAATCTCTTCGAGGGAGCGTCCCGCCGCAATGTGTAATTCATAACGATTATTATATTAGTGGCTCGATAGAGAGTCATTAACATTGATGTTGGAGTGCGCAAGGAACTCGAGAAGCCACAAGAACTGTTAAGTCTCATTTCGTTTCCTTCTATTCCGCAGACCTCAATGACGAAAAGTCTGATACCTTCAAGACGCTTCGAATGATTCCACCGCTTTCCTTCTCGCCATAATCCTGGCCTTTTCTGTCGCTTCGAGTCGAAGCCTTCACCGTAAGTATCATTGAAGGCACGAGAAACAATTTGCAGAGAATCTCATCGAAGAAATATGTTTGCCAATAAAA